>JANUYF010000004.1:18483803-19102457 GCA_026167975.1 Phrynosoma blainvillii | reverse complement strand
TATTCTCATTCTTTGAAAGTTTACAGAAAGAAATAGCTAATAATTGGGATGTTGAATTCTACCAGCAAAATTGTTTCACAACTGTAGCTGCTACTGTAGTTAGCAACCATGTAAATTATTATAAGATACAAATTATACACAATCTTCATTTAATTTCTTTCTTTTTACACATACACATAAATGTAGAATGGCTATATTCTTCCATTAATTATAATTCTTAGGCTAACACATTTCTTATTAAAATCTTTTCTAGGAAAATGGGAGTACACAGCCAACTGTCCTTTTCAAGGACATATTTAAACAGATGAAAGTCAAATGGAAGCCCTTTCCTAAATAGCTACTGAAATGCCAAATGTCAGCTATAAAAGCTTGCTGCAAATTACCTATAGCCTTTTAAGAAATCAGAACTTCAGATTGGGTTTTTAATTATTTTTCCATGTGAAAGCCTTTAGTACCTTTAATCTATGAAACTACTCTAGATTTATCAGCTGGCAGACACTGTCCAACAATAATTGGAGGGGGGAGGGGGAGAAAGGTAAAAATCAATATGAAAGATAGTCTAAGTGATGCTCAGAGTAATTTCAAAGTCGAAATAAAAATCACATGATTGTATAATGGAACTCATAACAGCTGCTCTCATTCACTATGGAAAAAGCTGAATGGACATTGTTCACACTATGATGCGAACTCTGTGTATAAAGTATTCCAAAACAAGCCATTTGAAGCACATTATAAATGGACAGCTGTACTGTGCTAATTTAAACAGGACTGTCATCATGGTCTGCACTTTATCCAGTTATGCGCAGGGAATTGCAGGATCCCCATATATTTTTATGGTGAGTTGCACATTTAACTCTGTCACACTTCTTATTTGCCTCTGTTGCTTCCTTATGCTCATTTATATTCTGTAAACCTGTAGGTAGTATGTCCAAATACTCTAAAGGCACCAGATCCTGTTGTACAGTATACTGGGAGCTTAGTGGAGTCAGCCCAGATTAATACTTGGATGGGAGACCACCAATGAATGCCAGGTGCTGTAGGCGATATTTCCGAGAAAGGAAATGGCAAAACCACCTCTAAATATTGATACTTGCCTTAGAAAACCCTATGAAATATATGGGGTCGCCGTAAATGGACAGGCGAATTGAAGGCGCATACATACATCAACCTGTAGGTAGGGACCTGTCCTCTTGTTGCCTGGAAAGTATTTCACATAGATTGTGCTATATAAACAAAATACCCAAAAAGCTGTGTCATGAAGCCTATGTTGAGTATTAAGGTGTCTTGTATTATTCTTTTTTCTTCCACACAAAACCTGCATTTGCATCTAAACTAGTAGCTGAAATACTTATAAGCAGCTTAATTCTCAATTAAAATGTTCTGGTGTATCTGTCTTATTTCTGCTTCTTCATGAATATGAGAAGCTGAATAAGTTGTGTTCATAGAATCATAGAGTTAGAAGAGTCCACAAGGGCCATCCAGTCCAACCCCCTGCCATGCAGGAACTCAAAATTAAAGCATCCCCGACAGATGGCCATCCAGCCGCTATTTAAAGACCTCCAAAGGAGACTCCACCATACTCCGAGGGAGTGTGTTCCACTGTCGAGCAGCTCTCACTGTCAAGAAGTGTTGTGTCCATGTGTATGTGTGTGTGCTTCCAAGTCACCTGTTGACTTATGGTGACCCCATGAATTTCATATCCATACCTTTCCACAAATCTACTGCATGCAAAACTCTTCCAGCTGTAAGCATATCTAATATTGTGCTAGAGGATGAAGTTTTGGTCCACAGGCCTTCACTACTGTTAGCCTGATTCATTATTTCTATAGACAGTATGTGTGCTTCTATTAATTCACCTTTTATTGTAAATTAAAAAAAATTCTGTTCCATTCTGTGTCTCATATTACCAAACAGAAGGACTGTTTTGGCTTAAAATAGCAACCCAACTATATCCATCACAGTACCATCCACATAAATCACATGACCAAAAACATCAGCAGAATGGAGCAAGCTGGCTACATCTTAAATTTGTCATCATACTGTGTGGGTGGTATGTGTCTTCAAGTTGCCTTTCCACTTACGGTGACCCCATGAATAGGCTTTACTTAGGCAATGAATACTCTCAGGTGACTTTGCCAGTTCCTTCCTATACTCCCAGTTTAAAAAAATGATCATGCCTTATACACCAGCTTCAACCTAGACACACTGAAGAATAATGGGACAGCAGGAGTTTGAGTGATGTGTGCTCACAAGTTCCAAGTACATACCAAGGTTCTATAAAAGGGTCTCAACCCACTGGAGGCAAGTGTTCTCTCTCTCTCTCTCTCTGTAGTTGATTTTGAGAGATTTTACATCTCCAAAAATCTATTTTTTGTTTTGAATTATTAAATGCTTAGAAAACCATACTAAACAACTGAAACTTTCCTTAGCTATGTATCTGGCAGAACTATCACAGCTGCTGGAGACTACAATTTAGCCCTGTAAAACCACCAGGATTCAGCTTTTAGTACAGCTTGCCAAATAATGGGAAACGAATGTTCTCCAACGCAAAGTAAAAGCCACACCCGCATGTGGCAGTTCCTACACTCAACCAAGGCATCTTGTGCTGGCAACCAACACACACAGCACAGACTGTTACTATGGCAAGTTAGCACACATCGCAGATGGTGACATGTCTGGCCCTGGAGGCCCAATCCTACCCTGGATGCCAGGCTCTTTGACGTGGAAGTTCTGCTTCCTAAATCTAGATCGGTGGGATCATACACATAGAGACAAACACTCTCCCACATGCTCAGAGCCGCTTTATTATTTCAGGCATGCAAATAGTGGTCCAAAAAAAATAAGTGCCTGACCTAGGCCTTGAACTTTTAATCCAGAAACTAATCGACTAGTGGTGAATACAGAACACGCCAAAAAAGCCTTTCTGTATAGGTTTAAAATTACAGCTGATTTATCTTTTGCACATTGTTGGGCTGTGTTCTTGCACTGAAAGAGAAACAAAAGCAAAGATGGAGGGGCAGTGGATTCCAGGACTAAATCCTGGGTCAGGTTTACACCATGTGCTGCCTGCAATCCTATATCCACTTACTTGAGAGTTGCAAAAGGATATTGTAGCACCTTTGAGACTAACTATGCAAAAGAAGTTGTAGCATCAGCTTTTGCAGATTTGACCTACATCCTCAGATGCATGGAGTGAACTCATGCCCAAAAAGGACCTTCATAACCAAGACTGCATGGATATGCCAAACTAGAAGGTATGGTGATGAGGTGACAAGTTCAGTTTTAAATATGGTCGTTGAGGGACAAAGGCAAGAGGAAATCCTAGGACTGGAAGAGACCCCAAGGACTATCCAGTCCCACCCTCTGCCATGCAGGAAGCCACAATCAAAGCACCACACACCACAGATGGCCATTCAGCCTCTGTTTAAGGACCTCCAAAGGAGGAAACTGCATCACAATCCAAGGGAGTATGTTCCACTGTCAACAACTCTTATCATGAGGAGGTTCTTCCTAATGTTTAGGTGGAATCTCTTTTCTTGTAGCTTGCATCCACTGTTCAATGTCCTGTTCTCTGGAGCAGCAGAAAATAATCTCGCTCCATCCTCAATATGACATCCCTTCAAATATTTAAACATGGCTATCGTGTCACCCCTTAATCTTCTCCTCACCAGGCCAAACATACTCAGCTCCCTAAGCCACCAGGAAGATGATGCCTAAAGCCAGGCTGGATGGGTGACCATGTGAACGGCGGAAGGAGTTTTGGAAGGAAGTGTGTGCAGGCTGAGATCCGGAAAGAAGAGAGAGCATCCAGTGCTATAATACATGCAGTGTGCATAGTGATTTGAGCGTTGGACTACGACTCTGGAGACCAGGGTTCCAATCCCTGCTGGGCCATGGAAATCCACTGCATGACCTTGGGCACATGACACTCTCTCAGCCTTGGATTGTGGCAAGGGCAAATGCCCTCTGATGGAGAAACTTGCCAAGAAAACCCCACATGACAGGTTCGCCTTAGGGTCATCATAAATCAGGAATGACTTGAAGGCACACAACATCAACAAAATGTTGTCATATAGCCACATGGTATAGAGGTTTTGTGTTTCACTGTTTTGTGGATTTGGGATGTTATTGTACTTTGTTATATGGCCAACACAGGTACCCCTGGATACATTTAATGAATTGTTGTTGCTGCTGTGAGCCTTCAAGTCATATTAAGAGTACATATACAAGAGAGCATAGTGGTTTGAGCAGTGGACTAGGACTCTGGAGACCAGGGTTTGATTCCCAGCTCAACCATGAAACCACAACAGATGCCAGGAAGCCACAGTCTTTGTTCAACTTGGCTGTGTAGTCCCAACCAGGGAGAGAGGAGACAGCAAGGAAGAAAGGGGTGAGGCTGAAATGCAGAGTGTGGTCCCAAATACAGTGCAGAAATTTGCTCAATGCTGGGGAATTCTGGGAACTATAGTTTTGTGAGACATTTAAAACTTCTCTGTCAGAGAGAGCTCTGGTGCCACAATAATCTACAATTCCCAGGATTCCCAAGCACTGAGCCAGGGTAGTTAAAGCGGTCTCGGACTGGATTATTTCTGCAGTGTGCTCTGGACCAAAGAAGGCTAAATATCTCACAGAACTACAAATCCCACAATTCCAATAGGATGAAGCCAGGGCAATTAAAGCGGTCTAGAAGTGCATTATTTCCACAGTGTGTTGTGAACCAAAGAGCCAGGGGAGTTAAAGCGGTCTCAAACCGGATTACTGTGGGCCTTTGCAGACTGCCAGAAATAGTGCAAATTGAGTCCACTTTTAGGGTTAGGGTTAGTGCTAGGGAATCATGGGAATTGTTGTTGTTGTTGTTGTTTTCTGAGCCATTGAGCCTTCTCTGTCAGAGAGCTCTGGTGCCACAATAAAATACAGTTCCCATGATTCCCTAACCCTAACCCTTAAAGTGGACTCAATTTGCACTATTTCTGGCAGTCTGTAAAGGCCCTGTATTTCTGCAGCGTGTCTTGGACCTATGCTACACACAGAGGGACAAAGCGACCCTTCCCCCCCCCCCCTCGCTTTCCCTCGACCCCTCGCCGTTTGGGGGCTTTTTCGTTGCTGCTGTTTTGTTACCTTGGGCGATGGCGATGGACTCGAAGCGGTGCAGCTCCCTCAGCAGGCAGCTCCGCTCGGTGGAGTGGAGGCTGTAGATGAAGTCTCGGGCCCCCTGCGCCGTGTTCAGCGCCTCCATGGGCTCCTTCTTGGGGTGGGTGCCCAGCGCCCTGGGAAACGAGGAGGAGGGCGACGAGGGAGGAAGGAGCCGCCGCAGCCTCTCCTCAGGGTCGCCGCCTCGTCGGAAGGCGCTGCTCAGGCAGCGGCGGCGGAGGAAGAGGAGGCAGCTGAGGGGTCGCCGTCGCGGCGGCGGCGGCGGCTCCCGGCTGAGGCTGAGGCGCGGAGCCAGCGCCGAGGAGCCCAGCCGCAGCGCCCACCGGCAGCTCAGCCACGGCGACGGCGACGACATGCCGCCCTCCGACCGCGCTACCGGGGCTGGCGAGCGCCGCTCATGGAGTCTCTATCCCCGAACGTTTCCCTGTCAGTTGTTGTTTTTCCCCCTCAGCGGCCGCTCCCGCTCTCCCTCTGCGGCGGTTTCGGGGCAGAACCAGGGCGAGTCAGTCAGAAAGGGCAGCTCCCTCCCTCCCTCCTCCGCCTCAAGGAAGCTCCGGGAAGCCGCTGCCGCCGCGGCATCCTCCTCCTCCTCCTTCTTCTTTACCTCCGCCTCACAAAAGCTGGGCGGGCTATTGAGTCCGCGCCGCTGAAGGGGAAAAAGGTAAAGAGCGCACTCACACCACGACGGTTAGGCGCCGATTAAGAGAGCGCTCGCGGGAGCCTCGAAAGGCCAGTGAGGTTGCAGGCAGAGCCGCGCAGGCGCAGTGCCAACCCCGCGCGCCTGACTCCACCCCTCTCGGCCCTACTATGGCAAAAAAAGGAATACTATAGGTCCTTTTTTCTCCCCGCCCCTTGTGTGAGTGACAAGTCGGGTGCCACGCCTACCTCCTCGGATAGGTTTAATGATTAAACCTGTCCGAGCAGGAGGGCGTGGCACCTGGCTTGTCACTTACTCACAAGGGGAGGGGCAAAAAACCTTTCCTTTCTTCCCATAGGAGTTGAGTGTTCTCATTAAATCTGTCGGAGGAGGTGGGCATGTCACTCACACACGGGGGAGGGGATAAAAACCTTTCCCTTCTTCCCATAGGGCGGCCAAGAGGAGTTGAGTTCTTATTAAATTTTAAGGAGAACTCAACGCCTTCGGCCTGTGAGAAGGGAAGGGTTTTTTGCCCCGCCCCTTGTATGAGTGCAAGACAGGTGCCACGCCTGCCTCCTCGGATACGTTTAATGAGAACACTCAACGTCTCTCGGCCTATGGGAAGAAGGGGCAAGGCTTTTTGCCCCACCCTTGCTTGAGTGACAAGCCAGATGCCACGCCTACCTCCATGGATGGTTTAATGAGAACTCCACACCTCCCGGCCTACCCTATGGGAAGAAAGGAAAAGCCTTTTTTTTTTTTTGCCCCAGACCCTTGTTTGAGTGACAAGCCAGATGCCACGCCCACCTCAGATATTTTAATAAGAACTCAATGCCTCTCGGCCTATGGGAAGTAGAAACAGGTTTTCTTCCCGCCTCTCCTTGTGTGAGTGACAAGCCGGGTGCCACGCCCAAATCTTCGGAGAAGACCGGCTCGCGCTCCTTTTGCCTGTTGGCCAACGGACGCGAAGGCTAACCGACACTCCTTTTGACAGGCGTTGAAAACAACCAATCCGGGATTGACTAGAGCTCCCTCCCCTCTCTCTCACAAAAAGGACCCCCTCAGTAGTGAATCCCCTTCATAAATTCAATAAATAAATAAATAAAATTTATAAATTTTACCTCTCTCCATAGTGCAGAAATAATCCAGTTTGACACTGCTTTAACTGCCATGTCTCAGTGCTATAGAATCATGGAAAATGTAGTTTTGTGAGACATTTAGTTTTCTCTGTCAGAGAGCTCTGGGACCACAACGAACTACAAATCCCAGGATTCCTTTGCAGTGAGACGTGACGGTTAAAGTGCCAAAACACACTACAGAAATAATCCAGTTTTGACACATCACTTTAGCTGCCTTGGCTCAATGCTAGGGAATTCTGGGAACTGTAGTTGAAGTAGCTATGTGAGATATTTAGCCTTCTCTGGTCCAATCCACACTGTAGAAATAATCCAGTTTAAGACCGCTTTAAGTGCCCTGGCTCAATGCAATGGAATCCTGGGGTTTGTAGTTTGTTGTGGTACCAGACTCCCCAAAAATTCCCAGAATTCCACAGCACTGAGCCATGGCAGTTAAAGGTCCAAAGCACACTGCATAAATAAGCCAGTTTGAGACCGCTTTAACTACCCTGGGGGGGGGGGTTGCAGACTGCCAGAAAGTGCAAATTGAGTCCACTTTTAGGGTTAGGGTTAGTGCTAGGGAATCATGGGAATTGTTTTTTTTTCTGAGACATTGAGCCTTCTCTGTCAGAGAGCTCTGGAGCCACAATTTCTAGGATTCCCTAGCACTGAGCCAGGGCAGTTAAAGTGGTCTCAAACTGGATTATTTCTGCAGTGTGTTTTGGACCATAGTTAAAAATTAAAAGCATGCAACAAATTAAAAAGCAGTTAAACCATCATAACATTTGCAACCTTTTAAAACAAATTAAAACAGCAAGAGCAACAAATGAAAGCTTAGCCTCTTATACAAGACCTGTTTTCCTGGAAAAGCCAATTTTCAAAGACCTGCTTGCAGAAAGATAGTAAACCAGTTTAGCCTCTCGAAAGAGAGAGTTGCAGAGCTTGGGAGGAACCATGCATACATACATCAGGAATTCTCAGCAACAACATCAATTGTATATTCATTGAATCAGTGCATCCGCACTTCAGAATTAATGCAGTTTCACACTGCTTTAACTGCTGTGGCTCAATGCTATGGAATTCTGGGGTTTGTACTTTTGCGAGCTATTTAGCCTTCTCTATCAGAAAGTTCTGGTGCCACAACAAACTACAAATCCCAGTATTCTATAGCATTGAGCCATGACAGCTAAAGTGGTGTCAACCTGGATTATTTCTGTAGTGTGCATGCAGCCCTGGATAGAAACAACACCCTATTGCATTGGGCATTATCATTATTCTGTAGGGAAATGAAATAAATTTTACTTTGTACATGTTCTGGGGCATCTTCACAATTTAATTACTGTTTTCCATGTAGAATAGTGTATATACTCGTGTGTGTGTGTGTGTGTATATATATATATATACACACACACACACACACACACACGAGTATATACACTATTCTACATGGAAAACAGTAATTATATATATATATATATATATATATATATATATATATTCTCTCATATATATATATATATATATATATATATATATGAGAGAATAAAGGAGGATCAGTGCTTCCAGCACAGATTATACTCTTGTCTTCACCAGGTGATGGTTCTCTCTCTCTCATATATATATATTTATATATTTATATATATACACACACACACACGAGTATATACACTATTCTACATGGAAAACAGTAATTAAATCCATTGTGATGAACTTATATATATATATATATATATATATGAGAGAGAGAACCATATACATACATATATATATATATATATATATATATATATATGAGAGAGAGAGAGAGAACCATCACCTGGTGAAGACAAGAGTATAATCTGTGCTGGAAGCACTGACCCTCCTCTATTCTCTCATCCATCCAACCTTTAGTATGAGCACAAACAGTTATGCCTGCTGGATGCTTCATCATTTACATCCTTTGTTATATGTCCCTAGGTTTTACCCTCAACTTATCCATAGGTCATATCAAAATCCATAATTTGGCCCCAAAACCTGCACTCGACTTGTACATGGGGTCAACGTATAGTTGAGTATATATGATAATTATTGCAGTCAGGCTCCAAAGCTGAGCCATTTTGTAAGTGAAACTTCTCTATTGGAAGACTTTTGAGAATTGGAGCTCCAAATTAAGCCCTGATCTGGCAGCCTTTTGCCCTGAGAAATAATCTCCTCTGATTATCATATCAGGTATCTTTCCACCACAGTTATAGCAAATGGCTTTGAGGGCCTATGTAATATAAGCAGCCAGTAAAGGAATAAACTAAGCTATTTTGCCTTCTGTTTCTTAATCACTAGGATGCAGTTTGTTCACCATCATTTCTAAGGTTAATAATAATAATAATAATAATAATAATAATATTTTTGTACCCCGCCTTTTGCCGTGGCAATCAAAGCGGCTTACATCTAAAATTAGAGTAAATAAACAATAAATAAATAAATAAACAATAAAACAATATTGACAAATAACAATACCCCCCCATTGTCTGAACATTTTAAGGGGACTAGTAACAAGACGTTTAGATTAGTGGTTCTTAACATTTTCTTTATCAGGGACCTCCTTTAAATATATTTTCTTATCCTGGACCCCAAAACTTAACACAAGATTTAAAATCCAAATAACAATACACCCAGCCCCTTCATATCCATGGATTCTTTATCCACAGATTCAACTATCCATGGATTGAAAATATTCCAAAAATATATACATTCCAAAAAGCAAAACTTGATTTTGCTATCTTATAAAAGGGATGCCATTTTACTATGCCATTGTATATAATGGGACTTCAGCATCCATGGATTTGGGTATCCACATGGGGTCCTGGAACCAAATCCTGGTGGATACCAAGCACCCACTGTAATTATAATAATAATAATGGAATACTGAACCATTAACAATTACACCAGCCACTAAACCTTCCCTCAGAGGCACCATCAGAAGCTTTCAAGCTTTGTGGACCACCTATGAGGACATCATGGACCCCTGGGGGTCTGCTGACCACTAGTGTAGACACAATACAAGTAGGACCTGCAATGGGATCGCAACTACTGACTGAAAGAAAGAAGTTGGCAGTATGAGTTTTCATAGACTTCAGTCTAATTACTCAGACTGAAGTCTACGAAAGCTCATGCTACAATAGTCTCAAAGATGATACTGTCAGTGTGTGGATGATGGGTGTTGCAGTGATGCTCTTTGGCACCCAGCAGAATCTGCAGGACAAGCTGGCTGCTGTGATCCACAGCCACTTTGTAACTCTTACCATCAACTGGCTCAGCTTCCCTTCTTCAGGATCCTGTCTCCCTCAGTCAAGAAGACACATTGTAAAGTCAAAAAGCACAGTTTATTAATGCATATAAAAGAAAAATAAGATAACTAAGTAAAATCCATTGTGACGAACTTATCCAGTTCAGCCATGAAAGACTACATCTTTAACAATCCCAAAAGCTTAGGATCCCAACTTGTTGCAGTTGAAAGTTAAAAAGAAGTTACAGATCCATGTTTCCAGATCTAGGAGTTACATTATAAAAGCAGTATAAACATATTAAAACCATCTCCTAACTCCATGGTTAAAAACCACTGCCAGGCAGTCACACTCACATGCTCACATCTTGAATTAAAAATATTCTTAAACAAAGGCTTTTCTAGGCCCTTCCCATACTCCACCTTCTGGGTGTTAACCTTATGTTGATTGGATAATGCCAGTATGATGTATATTAACCCAGCCTCTTGCTGTCCATCATCCACCACGTGGTTATTTTCTCAAGACCTAACGATGTTTACCTTTTTGATATCTCTTGCTTCCCATAACAAAATCTGTGTCTATGAGTTGTACCTTTGGGAAAGTACATGTTTATGTCTGTGTAGCCATCTGTTGTTAGATTCACTTTGTTTCTCTAGATGTTGTTCTCATGAGGAAAAGTCTACACGCACATCTCTACATTTCACCTTTGACTGTATAACCCAGGGACCGGCAACCTATGGCCCGGGGGCCAGTTAAGGCCCCGGGCCCCGGACTTACCGGCCCAGGCCGAAAGTTGCCGCCGCTGCCGCACGCCGCCATCGGGGTGCATTTTTGGCCGCGCTCATTGTAGCCACCATTTTGTGAGTCAAAATGGCAGTCGCAACACATTTGCGCATGCACAGTACTCTTGCACATGTGCAAATGCGTCGCGGCTGCCATTTTGACTTCCAAAATGGCGACCGCGCCACGCGCCGTGGCGGCTGCGGCCATGCGCGCTATGGCAGCAGCCGCAGTAGCAGTCGCGGCAGCCACGTGTGGGGGGGGCGCACGCAGTGGAGGAGGGTGTGAGCGCACGCGTGAGCGCACGCACCACCATTTCCCCCCCACCCTCGGCCCAGCCGAGAGGCAACATTTTTGAGACCGGCCCAGGTCTCAAAAAGGTTGCCTGTGCCTGGTATAACCCATCTATATTCTAACAGATACCTATAGTGAATCCCAAACTTTGCTCCTCCAGATGTTCTGGACTTCAGCTCCCAGAATTCCTAACAGTTGGCTGGGATTTCTGGGAGATGAAGTCCAAAATACCTGGAGGACTGAAGTTTGGAAACCACTGTAAGATCTATAGATTTGGGGGGGAGGTGGTCCAGGCTGTGTGCCCGTGTTCTGGAAGAATTTATCCCTGTTTTGCCTGCATCTGTGGCTGGCATCTTCAGAGGTTGGTGGCCTCTGTAAAATCTCTGTAAAAGGGGTAGACAACCTTTCCCCTTTAAGGGCTGAGGGACTTCAGCTCCCAGAAGCCTCAGCCATGTTGGCCAATAGTCCCGTTGGCCAATAGCTCCTGGGATTCTGGGAGCTGAAGTCCCTTGGACCTTAAAGGGGAAAGTTTGCCTACCTGTAGAAAACACTTCTCTAGGCATTTGTAGGTCCTCCAGTGCAATTCTATGGTCAACTTCCACCTGATAGAAGTTGGAAGGCCTAGAAATTCCTAAAGAGCTGTTCTCTCAAGTAAAAAAAATAAATGTTTTTTATTTGTGGTTTTTCCACTCTCACAGAGGTTTTGCACTCCTAACCCCAGTGAATGTGGATGGCCCACTGTATTTACTTTCTCAGCCAGCCACACTATCTGTATAAAGATGTATAAAGATGAGAGACTGAAGAAAGGTGTGGCAGGGTTAGGCTTGAACACATATGCTGTTAAGGAAAATGCAACATGGGACATACAGTAATAAAAATAAAATATGTATGTGATAGTCACAGTGACTAAGCAGGAACAATCATGAAGCTACACAGGTGAAAAGGATAATGTAATTTGGAAGCCTTGAGAGCCAAGGACAAAGTTATAGAGTGTATATTGAAAACACCTGTTATAGACTGCAAACACCTGAGATTCATTAAGTAGTCAAGGTAAAATGATGAAATACTTGGGTTGGTCTTAAGTATGGGATAATCTATGTAAACCAATCAAAATGAATGTACATGCCCACTGGGTGGAAACTGACTAGTGGGTGGTGACTAAGGGGGGAAGCAGACGAGGGCGTCCAGGACACCCTGGGCCGGCGCGCCGCGGGGCCGCAGCGTCCGCACCTCGGCGCACCGGCGGCGTCCCTGGAAGGAGCGCTAAATCAGCGCTCCTTCCTCAAGACAGCGAAAGTGCGCCCTAAAAGCGGCGGGCGCACTTTCGCTGTCTTTTCCACCGCGGCGCGTCCGGTCGCCGCAGCGTGAGGTCATCCCCGGAGCGCCGGCCGTGCGGAGGGCCGGCGACTCCGAGGGCGACCTCAGGGGGAGGAAGGGGCGCCGCTCGTGCGGCTGCCCCTCCTCTTCCAAGCCTCCAAGACGACTCTATTAGTCGTCTGCCGAGGCCCTAACAATGGCTATAAGTGCAATGTTTGCCAATGCATATTGTGGAGTATTTTGGTGGAGTAGAGATTGTGATTTGTAGGGCATATAGTATTTATATATAGTAGAATAAAGTAGATCTTTTATATAAGACTACTGAGTTGTCTGGTGTCTTGAGGGAAGATACAAGAGCCAGAAGAATCCTGGAGAAGTTTGGAGACATCTCAGAAACTCTGCTGCTTGGGAAAGAAGCATCAACCACTGATCAAAGCTGGTCAGCTCTGCTGCATAACAAGGTGGGGAGTTAGAGCCAGAGGTGAAGAGCTACAACTCCCATCATCCCTGACATGGGTTATGGGCCCAGATACTAGAGCAACCAGCATCCACAGAAGCTGAAAGGTCCAGAGAGTGGAAAAAAGTTTTGTGGAGCCTTGTGAGTAAATCATTTTGTGTTTTGTCTGCTGTGCATACTCAGAGGGACTGTGTCAAATTGAGTCACTGCACAAATTAAGATGGAGATACTAAAGTTTAGTAAATTAAATAGAAACAACTACTCTACCTGGACGATATATGGCCAATCTCTACTAATAAAGGAGTCTCTGTGGTCAACAATTGAAACAGGGCTGGCAGCTGATGCTAATGCAGCCACTCGAGAAAGAGACGCTAGACTCTTCTTGGGACAACATTACAAATAGCTTGCAAAATTTGCCAGAAGCTGAGCTGAACAGAGACTTAATTGCTGCCAGAATATTGGAAGAGAACTTGAGAAGAAAGTCTGAGCAGGGTGACTCAGCAAGTTTAAGGACTGTGCCAGAACAACAAACAATGCCTGATCTACGAAAGCAGGAAGAAGCAGCTCCTACAAGGGAGCAACGGAGGTGTTTTTATTGTAAAAAGATTGGTCATCTACAGAGACAATGTAAACAATTCGCTGCTGAGAGAAGCAAGCAAAAGGAGAGCAGATGGCAGCAGTGGCAGTATCAAAAACAGTCCAAACCTCCATTTTTGAAGGACAGTGGTAATAAAAAGGGGTTTGCAACTATGATTAAGGAAAAACAAAATACTAATTGTAAATGGTTGATTGACTCAGGAGCACCATCTTCAATGTGTAACAATATTAATTTGATAAGTAATAGAAAATCAGCTAATGTAAATGCTGTAGTTTTAGCTGATGGGAAAGAGCTCAGCACTGTAAATCAAATGGGTACAATTTTCATTCCAGGGCTAAAGGAAAACTTTAATGATGTGTTACATGTAAAGGAGTTAGAAAATAATTTGTTATCAGTGAGCAGATTAACAGACAGAGACTACACAGTCATTTTTGAAAAGAACGTGTAAGATAAAACTGAATGGGGAATTGCGAGGCATAGGCTTGAAAAAGGATAAACTTTACTATTTGGAAGACAATATTGATAGCTACAGTGTTGAAAATGCTAACAACATAGACAATAGTCCAATTCACAAAGACTGCATACATGAACTCCACAGAAAATTTGGCCATGCTAGTTTCAAATGTTTAAAGAAGTTAATCAGTATGTGTCCAGATTTAAAAGTTGCTGAATGCAAAAATCACTTAGATTGTACTGTATGCAATCAGGTAAAGGTCAGAGCTTTTCCAGTAGCCAAGAAAACCAAAAGAATTGCTCAAAGACCATTTCAGTTTGTACATGCAGATGTTGCCCAAGCTAATTGTTTATCTTTAGGGGGAAGCAAATATTTCCTAGTAATTGTTGATAGGTTTACAAGGTTTGCATTTGTAAGAATATTGAAAAACAAATCTGACGCTGGGCAAAGTTTAAAAGCATGGGTGAGAATGGTGGAAAGACAATTTGAAATTGGAAAAGACAATGAGCCAGAAACACAAATTGAACCAACTTCAGGAAACGGAGGGGTTTCAGTTAAGCCAGAAGCATCAACTAGCAGTAGTGGTAGTTCTTCTGATAATGAGACACAATCTAGACCTATTACTATTGGAATGACTGAAGACAAGTGATTTAGTCATAGAACTACAACTTCCAGTACAGAAAGTGAGGATGAAAGAGGCAGATCAGCAGAGTTTATTCCCAGACGTAGTCACAGAGTTAGAAAGCCTCCAGATAGGTTTGTTGTGACAAATGCAAGAGCTTGTTTAGCAGTGGAAGAGCCTGAAAGTTATGAAGAGTTGGAAAGTTTGTCTAGAGAAGAACAGGAAAGATGGATTGATGCAATGGATGATGAGTTTGGTTGTCTGGTAAATAAAGATGTTTTTGAAGTTGTTGACAGACCCAAGGACAAGAAAGTAATTGGTTGTAAGTGGGTGTACAAAAAAAAGAAATGCCAGATAGAAGTATTAAGTATAAAGCTAGGTTAGTAGCTAAGGGTTTTGCACAACAGCAGTATGAGAACTATGATAAGACATATTCTCCAACTGCAAAGCCAGAAAGTCTGAGAATGGTTCTGGCTGTAGCAGCAAAAAGAAGTTTAGTTGTAGAGTATTTTGACTTTGAAACAGCCTACTTGAATGCTAGTTTAGATGAAGAGATATTTATGGAGCAGCCACAAGGTTTTGAAGAAAATAGTAGTCAGAAAGTTTATAAATTGAAAAAAGCATTGTATGGATTAAAACAAAGTGCCAGAGCATGGAATTTGTGCATTAATGACGAGTTAGTTAAGCTGGGATACAAAAGGAGCATTGCAGATGCTTGTGTCTATACAAAAGGAGACATAGTGTTAGTAATTTATGTAGATGATTTGTGCGTGGCAGCAAAGTCAAAACAGGAAATTGAATCAGTAAAAAGAGAATTGTCTGAAAAGTTTGTCTTAAAGGATCTAGGTTTATTAAAGTCTTATTTAGGTATTGGTGTTGAATGGACAGAAGAAGGACATTGTTTGTTAAGCCAGAGAAAGAAAATTGAAAATTCGATTGAAAAGTGTGGATTACAAAATGCTAAAATAGTAAGAGCTCCAATGACAATTGGTTTCGTATCTGAAAAAACAACTAGAGATTTTGAAGACAAGACTTTATTCAGGAGCATAATAGGATCTTTACAATTCATATCTTGCCACACCAGACCAGACATTTCATATGCTGTAAATGTATTGTCCAGAAGGGTTAATGATCCAAAAATTGAAGACTGGACAGCAGTAAAACACTTATTAAGATATTTGAAAGGAACTTTAGATAAGAAATTGATAATTAGAAACAGTAGTTCAGATTTAGATTGTTATGTGGACAGTTCTTTTGCATCAGAATTAGGAGACAAGAAGTCAGTTACAGGAATGATAATTAAGTACAGTGAAAGTCCAATAGTCTGGAGAAGTAGAAAACAAACTAATGTAGCGTTAAGTACGACTGAAGCAGAATTCGCAGCTTTAAATGAGATAGTGAATGAAGTACAGTGGGTTGAACAATTGTTAAATGATTTAAATGAAAGTTACAGGATACCAGTAGAAATTCTGGAAGATTCACAGTCATGCATAGCAATGGCTGAAACTGAAAGTTTGAAGAACAGAACAAAATATGTTGGAGTAAGATATCAAAATGTGCGAGACATGGTTCAAAAGGGTAAAATAGAATTGAGATATATAGAAACACAACACAACATAGCAGATTTGTTCACAAAAGCATTGACAGCGGAAAAACATGAAAGACTGACACAAATGGTTGGAATGACATTATAAGACACATACAATATTTTATTTCGGAGGGGATTGTTAAGGAAAATGCAACATGGGACATACAGTAATAGAAATAAAATATGTATGTGATAGTCACAGTGACTAAGCAGGAACAATCATGAAGCTACACAGGTGAAAAGGATAATGTAATTTGGAAACCTTGAGAGCCAAGGACAAAGTTATAGAGTGTATATTGAAAACACCTGTTATAGATTGCAAACACCTGAGATTCATTAAGTAGTCAAGGTAAAATGATGAAATACTTGGGTTGGTCTTAAGTATGGGATGATCTATGTAAACCAATCAAAATGAATGTACACGCCCACTGGGTGGAAACTGACTAGTGGGTGGTGACTAACAATGGCTATAAGTGCAATGTTTGCCAATGCATATTGTGGAGTAGAGATTGTGATTTGTAGGGCATATAGTATTTATATATAGTAGAATAAAGTAGATCTTTTATATAAGACTACTGAGTTGTCTGGTGTCTTGAGGGAAGATACAAGAGCCAGAAGAATCCTGGAGAAGTTTGGAGACATCTCAGGAAGAAGAGTGAGAAGGCTTGGAGAGTTTGTCAGGGTCTTCAGCCTATTCTCTGAAACTCTGCTGCTTGGGAAAGAAGCATCAACCACTGATCAAAGCTGGTCAGCTCTGCTGCATAACAAGGTGGGGAGTTAGAGCCAGAGGTGAAGAGCTACAACTCCCATCATCCCTGACATATGCTTCCCAAACTGATGGTGCATAGCAAGTATCATCAAGATCATCTTCTCTTTGTTCCAAGGCTTGTCATCAGGTAATTCTTTAACATAAATTGTTTTTATCCATCACATGGTTTCTGCCTTCTGCTTATAAAGTTGCAATTGTAACTCAAAAAGAATGATGAAACTATCCTTTAACTTACAATTGCAACATAAGGAAGCTATACTTTTATTTGGAAAGGGATCCAATTACAAGGGAGTAGTTATTTGTAACTACTTACTTCCAAGCTTTTGCCTTATTCCTTGAATTCCTCATTCAATGCAAATGGACTTACGCATTTCTAAGTAATTGTGCCTTGTTTGATTGCATTATCAACCTATTATTCCCAGTCATCACTACCATGGCAGGAGATGAAAATGTTTTCTCCATTTTTAGGCCCCAATATTATTAGTTTAATTCAGTGCCATGTTCATGAGCAAATCCTTGCAGGAGCTTAGCTTAATTTTCTTTTCACCTTTCTTAAAACCACTTTAAAAGATACCATATAGTATTTATCAGGTAAGCCACTAAATGTTCATACTATGACTAAATTTCTTCATATTCAGCCAGAGCATGGATGGAAGAGGCCACACTAACCCCCATCCCAAGTACTCAGGAGCTTATTGCATACTTAAATAAATCGCCTTACCTGATCCGGTTTAAAATTTAAATCAGTCAGCATCCTGATATTAGAAGGATTTAGCCGCCAAATCTGCCACCTGAGTCCATGCGCTCAGCATGGCTCTTTTTGAAGCCAAGAGTTTTCCGGCTTGAGAAGATGGCCGTCAGAGCACCCCTGTGAGCAGGAATGAACCCGGGATGGACCTGGGTGGCAGATTCAACAGCTAAATCCTTCTGATAATATCAGATTTAAATTTTAAACCAGATCAGGTAAGGTGATTTATTTAAGTATGTGATAAGCTCCTTAGAGTGCTCCATCTTTGTGAGATACAGTTTTTCAAGTACCAAAGTACCAAATCAAATTAATCAGGACAAAACAAGTGAAGTAGCATGTTACCATTGAAGGGACCTTTACCTAGCCCTCCTTATTTGATATCAGAGTTGTTAACTCAGCCTCTATGATCCTAAAGTGGCAAGGAGATCACATCAGCTATCTTAGAAGTGACCAAAGAGGATTTATGTTCTGGACATGCCAGGAGGAGGTGAGGAAAAGCCTAGCTCTGGGACAATAAGATAACTCTTCTTGGAGTAAACAACTCCATCTACCTATCATTGGATGCATATAGGATGCAGGAATAGACCCATTTAGACCCCCATGTTACACTTCTGGAAGCTCCTACTTCGAAGTGTCACTATATATATCAAGGACCATTTGGCTACATTGAGTCTCTGGACTTTGCCCCAGGGCACAAAATCTCTGTAAATTATGGGACCTTTCCTTTGTTCATTGGATTAGCTTGATTTGCAGGCAGAAGTGCTGCCGGTTTTCACTTTGCTAAAACCTTCTTTTGCTCGCCAATCCCACGTGGCCCCAGGATTGAGTTCCCACTCCCTCTCAGCGATTCAGTCACAAGAGGACCAGCATCCATATAGGTACAGTATCTCCATTAGAGGCCTGATTCTGTTCCACGCTAACTCCTTTGTTTCTCAGTTCTTGTGTGCTTGTGTGAGTGTGTGTGAGACACATGTATGTTGGTTTTCCCCCTTTGAATAAAATATCATTCATTGAGAATTTGCCTCTGTGGTTCTTCTTTCCTCCCACCTCCATATACACAGAGAAGATCCCAAGGGCTGTGTAATCCAGCTATTTATTGAGCTAATATATAATTTCCCCAAGCTATCATGAATACAAGCAATGTCCAATTTATTAGTTACAATCTTGCAAGAGGGGGTGTCCTAAGCAAGTAGGCACACCCCAAACTTGATGCCTCAGGTTTTAATCCCTTTTCCTGGCAGCATTTTCCTTCCTTCATTTCTCCATTGGTCAGGTACTTTAAGGTTTACAGCCAATCCCATCTGCGTAATATGAATCCATTACCTCCACCTCTGTTTACATCTCCCACCTACTCAAATTTTAAAATCACCTCGCCATTATCTACAAACCTCTTTCTAAAGTACTTTCTTGACTTAATTTTAATTATAGTGAAAGCTATGCAATTAACCAAAGCTTGAACCATGATTTCAACCCAAAGTCTCATTATTAACTGTTCATCCTTCCTTTCATGTTTGCATTATCTGTCTTTTAACTGTTAGCTATGGAGTTTATCACACGGGTTTATCACAGGGGGGATAATTGAAAGTATAAATGGTGATTAACCCATGATGCAGTGGTTCAAGTGGTTAAGACACTGACTCCGTTGATTGAAAAATTGGCAGGTTGGGAGTTCGAGACCCAGGTGCTACATGATGGGGTGAGCTCCTATCTCTAGTCCCAGCTTCTGCCAACCTAGCAGCTTAAAAGCATGCATATGCAAATAGATAAATAGGTACCACTTTGGTGGGAAGGTAAACAGTGTTCTGTGCAATCATGCTGGCCACAGGATCACAGAGTAGTCTCTGACAACGCTGGCTCTTTGGCCTAATAACAGAGATGACCACCGCCCCCTAAGGTCGGACACAACTTGACAACCTTGTCAACGGGGAATACCTTTACCTTTACCTTTAATCTCACAATTGCGCTAATGGTTTTCACATGGTGTCATGTTCAAAGCACTATTATCTCATGATAATCACACTAATGGTTTTCACACAATGTCAGGATGAAAGGTGATTAAACTGCCATTATCCCGTGAATAACCAAGCAAGAAACAGCAGCAAATCATTCATGGGATTTTCCCATGAATGACTTTTTGCTGTTTATTGCCTGGTTATTCCCCGGTTATTCACGGGATAATGGCTCTTGTGTTGATCTCAGTTTAATCACATTTCAGTGTCAATTGTGCAATTTTTCACGGGTTAATCACTGTTTAAACTCCCCTGTATGACAGACTCCTATGTTTGCTCAAGAAGCTTCTTCTGCCATCTGCAGCTTCTTTCTTCCAAAAGATGGCTGTATCCATCTAATTAATGTTCTACCTTTTCTACAAAGTTTGTGTGGAACTTAAAACATAACCACCTTTTCATCCAGCGGGACCCTGGAGTCCAAAAACGCTTCTACAGGGTGTGTGTGTGTTGTGTGTATTTTAAAAACCATATCTGCCCTTCTATCCTGGAGGCCCATCTAAAGTCTCAACTTTTGATACTATTTCTACTAGCGTCTTACATATATATGTGTATATATGTGTGTGTATTTATTTGTGTGCTGAATCCAAATATTATTAGCCATTTCTCTCAATCTTGATGTTGCCCCCACCATTGCAAAAAAACAAACTAACCAACAATCGATTTTTCTACCCCTAAATAACCCGAAAACCCTTCTAGGGTCCATGGGGAGTATTTTTACCATGTTTGGGGCCCAAAACAGACCTTTATTGATCAACACAAAATGAGCGGAAGTCACTTTCTCTTCATTTTCTGTTTCTAAAAAAGATTTATCCTGGGTCTAAAATGGCACAGGGGACCCCCAAAAATGGCAGAAATACTACCCATACCCCTTAGAGGGCATTTGGGGACAGTTTCTTTATCCCCAGGGGGCCCTGAGTGCCACAAAAATGGCCCTGGAGGCTGCACTTTTCCCATCCCGATCTAGAGACTCTGTACTTGTAAAATCTAGCAGATACAACTTTTCTGTCATAGAGGAAAGATCCCATCAGCTGGTTTCTGTCAGAGCAGCTGCCAGGAAAATGGCTACTTATCCAGCTGGATGGCGTGCACCCTATGCAGTTCTCCAGACAATTGTTTTAAATTATCACATTTATGCTATTTTGAATTCTTCTCCTTGTAGTAATGTGTTTGTTTTTTTTGGCAGAATACAGGCCATCCAGATGGCCTCTTCTTCAACAAGAGTTTTTGTGGTGCTTATGGTCCCATATCTTTAATTCCACGCAGTGGATGAGTTAGCACTGATTTCCAATTACAAGTGAATAAATATCATGCTTTCCATTTAAGTCTTAGATGTCACAAGTAGGTTTTTTTTTTAAGCCTCTGCAGTTTATAATTGTTCCAGCCTTCTGGTTTAAAAAAAAAAAGGGGGGGGAGAGAGAAAAGAAAAAAGTGGGTGTTATCTTACAATATTTCAAGTTCAGTTCATTTTCTGTCTGGTAATTAACTGCCAGCTGGTTTGAAACAACCGTCTATCTTTTCCCACAGTAATCCGTTTTTTCAACTCTAATTCTCAATACATAGAATGTAAGCTTTTGATGAAATGCCTTTGGCATTTTAGCATGGCTCTTTTCAAAATACAAGTTCCCACAAAGCAGTCTCAAACAGCATTATATTTCCCCCGCCCAAATAGACAAATAATATAAATTGTATATATAAGACAACTGATTCCATCCAACATCCTGGGTGCAAACTTTCACTCATGCAACAAGACCCCTTTTTTTCTCTTGTTCTGGAGGACTCCTTACTCTCTAGAGCAGATTAAGGAGCAAGTAGAAAAGGTTGCCAAGGGAAGGGGTGCCCATTGCATTAGCATGGACAAATTGGACGCAATTCACTGAATAAATACAATATAATGCAAATGATGAGTAGGGCAGGATACAAATAAATTTTATTATTATTATTATTATTAGAGCTTGGACTATCAATACGCCTGGCCACAAGCATGGCATCTCCCTTTCCTCCTCATTTTACACATGTTGTTAACTGCTGTCAAGTCAACTTCTACTTATGGCAATCTCCTGGCTTCATCCACACTGAAGAAATAATCCAATTTGAAACACTTTAACTGCTATGGCTTGGTGCTATGGAATTCTGGGAACTGTAGCTTGTGGCACCAGAGCTCTCTAAACAGAGAAGGCTACATGGCTCACAAAACGTCAGTTCGCAGAATTCCATAGAATTGAGCCGTGGCAGGTAAAGTGATGTCAAACTGGATTATTTCTGCAGTGCAGATGCAGCACCTATGAATGAGAGATCTTCAAGTCACCCTGTCATCAATACCCCTGCTCAGTTCTTGCAAACTCTGGCTTCCTTTACCGAATCTATCCCACTGCAGGAAGACTTCCTCTTGTCCTGGTGCCTTCCTACTGCCTTCCACCTTAACAAGCATTATTGGCATTATCTTTTCTAGTCAATCAGGTCTTCTCATGATATGTCCAAAGTACGATGGTCTCAGTTAAGTCATCTTGGCTTCCAAGGAAAACTCAGTCCCAATTTGTTCTAGGATCCATTTATTTGGCAAATAAAGGGCCATCTGCAGAACTCTCCTCCAACATCACACCTCAAGCGAGTTGTTTTCTTTTCCTATCAGCTTTCTTTACTGTCCATCATTCACAACCATACATAAAAGTTGGAAATATAATGGCATGGACAATCCTGATTTTGGTATTCAATTATATATCTTTATACTGCAGGTTCTTGTCTAGTTCCTTCACAGCCGCCCTTCCAAGTCCTAGTCTTCTAATTTCTTGACTGCAGTTTCCATTTGTATTAATGACTGTGCCAAGGTATAGGAAATCTTTGACCATCTCAATATCTTCTTTATCTGCTTTAAAATTATGTAAATAATCTGTGGTCATGTTTTTGTTTTCTTAATATGCAACTGTAAACCTGTCTTTGGACTGTCTTCCTTGAGTTTCTTTAGCAGTCCTTCCAAGTCTTTGCTGTTTTCTACTCGTAGCATGGTGTCATGTGCATATCTGAAAATGTTGATGTTCCTTCCTCCAGTCTAATCCATCTTTGCGTATGGTATGGCGTTTGTTAAATAGGGAGAAACTGGATAGAGCCAGCCAATCACTGCTCAGGGAATTTGGGATATCTGCATTGGCTGAGGATTCTGGGCCCTACCATCCCAAATAGGTTAAGCACCTTAAATAGTTCCTGTACAATTTGGACTAAAATTCCAAGAGAATCCACCAATCACCACAGGGTGACCAGACATCCTCCTTTTTCCAGGAGATGTCCTACATTTCAGCCTTCTATCTAGGAGGAATTCCAAAATGTCCTCCATTTGGAGCATGAGTAATAAGCATGAATTTATATTTATATTTTGGAATGTCCTACATTTTTCTTGAATGCTCTACATTTTTCTTGAATGCCCTCAATTTGGCGGTGCCTTGTCCTCCTTTGAGCGTTATGACATCTGGTCACCCTGAACCACCATTACTTATCCTATGTAGTTGCTGTGGAAAAATTTTTGCCTCCAACCTAAAATAGTTTGGTAATGGAAGAAAAAAAATCCCATCCTTTCCTCCTTCTGCATCCACCTACATCTCACACAATCCTCTCTGGAGAGTCAGAAAAAAATTGCAGGTGATTTTAGTTGAATTTTACTGCAGAGTTCAGTTACTTCTCCCCTCCGACCAGTAATCTTTCATGCTTTAAACCTCCCATCTCCAGGGATAACTAAGGGGGGTTGCAGACTGCCAGAAATAGTGCAAATTGAGTCCACTTTTAGGGTTAGGGTTACTGCTGGGGAATCATGGGAACTGTATTTTATTGTGGCACCAGAGCTCTCTGACAGAGAAGGCTCAATGTCTCAGAAAAAAACAATTCTCATGATTCCCTAGCACTAACCCTAACCCTAAAAGTGGATTCAATTTGCACTATTTCTGGCAGTCTGCAACCCCCCTAACTCTTCCGTGGCTACAAACTTTGTGTTAAATACTGCTGTTCTCAGGATAAAAGACTACTACAAATGTTACAGCTGTACAATATGCAGTTTATACGTTTATCTTGACCCAAGACAAGCTCAGCATTAATCCTGAGATCACGTGCCCATTATGTATCTGCACAAGACGTCATCAGAAACTACTTTATCTGAGCTACTGCGCTAAAAAAATTTTCCAGGTTGCAGAAGGTTAATCATTAAAGTATTCCACTTCAGATTATGGAGCAATAAAAGATTGACTTATACATTAAGAGGACTTATACATTAACCTTCAGACTTTCCTCCATAGTGGTCTTTTTCAACCTCTTACATGCTTCTGTGGTAATGGGCTGGCATTCTGTATTGCAAGTCCATAACTGCTCCATATTCACTACTATATAGTCACATTCATGACACTATTGCCTCAATCCTAAATGCCCTCCCAAACCTACTGTATATACTCATGTATAAGTCTAGAAATTTTAGTAAAAAAATTGACCTGAGTCAACTTATCCATGGGTCTAACTCTTACACACACACAGAGAGAGAGAGAGAAACCAGCCTCTGGTGAAAGGCAAGAGCTTAATCTGTCCTGGAAACACTGACTCCACTCTACTCTCTCATCCATCCAGCTTTTAGTGTGAGCACAAACCGTGATGTCTGCTTTAATTTTGTAAGTTCTTTGGCATCGTTTCCTTTTGCTTCATTCTTTACATCTTTTGTTACATGCCCCTTCATTTTATCCTTGACATATCCACAAGTCATATCAAAAGATATAATTTTGGTCCCCAAATCTGTCCTTGACTTATACATGAAGTTGACTTATAGTCGAGTATATATAGTACTTTACAAGCAGCCACTCTGAGAGGTGGAGGTCTTTTCTGCTGGTGATCAGGGCATGGGAGGATGATGTTTCCAGACCCCTCCTGCCAGCAAGCAAGGCTGCAGCCGTCAAAAAATATCCCTGTTACAATTCCTTGTCACAGACTCACTCTGTAGTAGGAGAGGGGTGGAAATGTCATCCTGCAGAACACAGATCAGCCAAACAGACCTCCATCTCTTGAAATGACTGTCACTTGGCACAGTAGGATTAGGAGGATTGGGCCAGGTGGCATTAATATTTATGTGAACTCTCCCTGGAAGCCAAGATGACTAAGCTGAGGCTGTCATATTTTGGCCACATTGTGCAAAGGCACAGCTCATTAGAAAAGACAATGATGCTGGGGAAGGTGGAGGGAAGTAGAAAGAGAGGAAAATCACATGCCAAATGGATAGACTCAATAAGGGAGGTCATGAGCTTGAGCCTACAGGACCTGAGCAGAGAGGTAGAGGATAGCAGAGCTTGGAGAAATCTCATTCATGGAGTTGCTACGAGGTGAGGTTGGCTTGAAAGCAATGTGGAGGGAGAAAGATCATAAGACAATAAAATCTAAAATTATCCAACTGTGTTGCTGGATGCAGGCAGAGGGTTGTTTACATAGCCCTTCTGCAACATCCAGCAGCTGAATTGTGTTGGATCAAACCAAAGGCATTGTGTTGTCACAGTGACCATTAGCCAGGTCAGGTCTATCCAAGCCCTGAAATTTTAGTGCCAAAACCTGACATGTAGGAACAACCCCTTTTAATGTTAGGGTTGGCAGGTCATCACTAAGGCCTGTCACCCATGGCATCATGGAGCAGGCCCTAATGTAATTACTTTGAGGATTAACCACAGTTGTACAGAGTATGCCATATGTGTGCTCTAAGTACACATATATAATTTTTTGAATGGGGTGCAAGAGGTTATTCTCTAGCCTCTTTGGCCCATGAATAACTCCATACAGCAGCCAAGGTGAATGACCTGACTACAGGAACAACATCTCTGTCCCTCTGCAGTTTGTACACACATGGGGGCAGATGAAGCACATTATCATTGTTCTGTTCCACCTTTCTCTTACAAATTTCAGAGAGCTAAAAGGTATTTGCAGCTACCCAGTGACCTCCTTTCTCCTCCCCTCCATTTCCACATCTGTTTAATGGCTGAGGCAGTGGTCACTGTGGTTGCTGGAGTGGCAGGCAAACAAGAACAGAGCTATATGCGTGGAGCAGTTATGCTTCATGCATGCCATCTAGGGTCTTGGCCACGTTGCCCACATGAAGAAGTGCAGAATTCCCAACTGGACACAGAATGAAAACTTTAAAATAAGCTGAGTTCATGTCAAGCTGCTTCACATGCTGCCATCTTGCCTCCCCCAAAGTAGGATTAAAGAGCATGACCCCATTTCCATCTCTTTCAGTCACTCTGATTCCATGTAGAAAAAGGCTAAAGAGCCTGTGAAACACTACATGCCACAAGATGTTTTATTATTTAAAATAGCAACAATTATGTTCCATGATCAGAAAACATTTCAGATTCATGAAAACATTTTTCATAATTCATAAAAAGATAAATTATGGGGGAAAGGGAAAATAGTTCAAGTGGCTTTTTGGATTTTCTTTGTACTTGCTTGTTAATGTTTTCTGAACCTTGACCATATTTTTAAAGATGATCAGATAAACTAACATGCATGCATGTTTATTATGTGACAGTCTAGGACATCTCTCCTATTCTCCATTTCTACACAAGAGTATGGAAAATTAAGTCTACCACTCTATGCCCACTTACTTAAAGCAAGTCCTGTGGAATTCAGTGTATGGAACTGAGCACTAAGGGGGAGGTTTCACATAGGAGGTAAAAACTAGGAGCATTATTTTTTAAAGCTAACATGTTTGTGTTAATGCTACTTTTAAAAAAACTATCATCATCATCATCATCACCCTTAAAAATACAAAAAAGTTGAAATATGTGCAATAATTCCACCAAAGAGAGTTCTTTAGGTTCTCTCACTGAATAAAATAAAGGATATTTTGCTAAAGACCTGTTCCAGAATCCTGTTGGTGCACTATATACCAGTGTAACTACGGGTCCAAAACACACTGCAGAAATAATCCAGTTTGAGACTGCTTTTAACTGCCCTGGCTCAATGCTAGGAAATTCTGAGAACTGTAGTTTTGTGAGATATTTAGCCTTCTCTATTAGAGAGCTCTGGTGGCACAATAAACTACAATTCCTAGGATTCCTTATCACTGAGCCAGGTCAGCTAAAGCAGTCTCAAAATTAGATTATTTCTGTAGTGTGTTTTGGACCTATGTTGATGTAAACAATGGTAGCAGAAAGGAAAAGGCTACCGCTACAGCAGCCAGGAAGCAAGAAGGTACTAGATAAATAGGCTGCTTGGAATGGGTAGATTTTGTTTAACTTCCCTCACCACTATGTATGATCTTGGAAAAAATACAATTGGCACTAGCATAGCACATCAACAGGACTGAGACTCCAGGAATAAGTGAATTGTGTACCATATTCACATGGTCTTTTGCATGGACATTATAGCACACGACCAAGTAGGAAGAAGTGACCTAGAGGAATCCAGGCTCCATCGCCATAGCATTGCACCCAAGTGGACCACTTCATGTCCTGAATTTGAGCCATACAGATTATATGTTCATATTGTTGCATCTTTTAAAAGACTGCATATTTTTAGAAAGGGAGAGAGGGGGGAGGAGAGTGATGCTTTATAAGAACTGTTAATTTTATTGGTGTTAAGGAACAACCAGGTTATATCCATCTGGTGTTTCCTACCTACGCTTGCCATGTAGTTATACAAGATTTTGTTTTTGTGGATGCCCTGTCACTAAACAAGAACATAAATTATCGCCTTTGGATGAGATCAGTCTTCACAGTAATGTGCTAATACCAATGTTTTATGCAAATACCGATGCTTATGCAGCATTTGACAAGAAAAGTTTGAAGCTTCTAATGTTTACGTAGGATCCTTTGGACCAGGACATTCTTAAATGGACAGATATACACCTGTGTGAGGATTATTGTATTTTGTAACATAAAAATTTCTTGCTGGTGTCTATTTTCATAAGCTGAGAAGCAAAAGCAGGATTTGGTTTCCCAAAAATGTATGTTGGAACTTTTTTTTAAAAAAAAGTGCAGCCATTTCTGGAGTACAAAATTTATGTTATTTTATTTTAAACAGGTTCTCTAACACTATCCATCACAAGAGATTCCAGGTTATGTTAAAATATAAATAAAAGGTCTGATGCAATACAATAAAATTCATATCAAGCCATCATCATAAATGCCAGCAGTTACAAAATGTAATTATAATTGCAATTACAATTACAAAGACTACGGCTGCATCCACACTGCAGAAATAATCCAGTTTGACACCACTTTAACTGCTATGGTTCCATGCTATGGAATTATGGAAACTGTAGTTTTGTGAGACATTTAAGCCTTCTCTGTCAGAAAGGTCTGGTGCCTCAACAAACTACAGATCCCAGAATTCCAAAACATTAAGCCATGACGGTTAAGGTGGTGACAAATTGGATTATTTCTGCAGTGTAGATGCAGCCAAAGAGATTATACAAGTCAAACTGTCTGAGTAAAAAAATAAGAACCTGCCAACAGAGGCGGCCAGTGGCTCATTGCTTCAAGCTGGTGAATTCACACTAGGTTTTAGATGAACTTTACACAAAGAGGTGCTCAAATTGCTAGACGACTTGTGGGAATAGGTTTCAGTACCTTGGATAGCTCCTGTAAAATCCAGAGAGCTCCCATAAAATAGAATCGGAGAGTTGGAAAAGACCACAAGGACCATCCATATGCTATGCAGGAATATACACTCAAAGCACTCCTGACAGATGGCCATCCAGTCTCTGTTTGAAAACCTTCAAAGAAAGAGACTCCATGACTCTCCAAGGCAGCATGTTCCACTGTCAACCAGCTTACTCTCTGACTTCTTCTGTAGGTAGTAATCTCCGATTTGGTATACATGCATATATGTGGTATAATAAAATAACAGCAAATAAAGATTTTAACCACCACGTAATTAGAAAAGAGCTTTTAAGCGTATGGATTAAGATTAAAAATCAATTCTACCCGAAAAGACTTCTCTGGGCATCATCACAGGAAGCCCTTTTTGGAAGAATACGTAATACCAGAGAAAAATGGATTAGATATAAAGACCTAATAGAGGTAAATACAGAAAAAGCCTTTCAATTTAAAACTGTAGAAACTTTGCAACAAGAAAATATAAAAATAAACTGGTTTTTATACAATCAGCTAAAGACAAAATTTGGACAAGATGAAAAACAATTGGGATTTGAAAAAGCGGAAAATGAAATAGACAAAATTATATTTTGGGAAAAAGATAAACATATATCAAAATATTATATGGTGTTTAAAAAAAAGAGATTTAGAGAATGAGGCAATTAAAACAATAATGATAAAATGGGCAAGAGACATTGGGGAGATAAATTTAGAAGACTGGGAAGAATCATGGAAAATAACAAACAAATTTACCCTCTGTCAAAGCTACGTATAAAGAAAACTACTTTAAAATGTACCATAAATGGTATTTGACACCAACCAAGCTAAATAAGATGTACAAAGTAGGTAATACAAGATGCTGGAAGTGTCAAAAACCTGAAGCAAATTTTATACATATGTGGTGGGAGTGTCAGGAAGTAAAAAAGTACCGGCATATAATAGCAACAAGAATAAATGAAATATCTACAATCAAGGTAACATTAGATCCCAATTTTATTTTATTTTTTTACTGAACATGGTACATAGAATCGACAAGAAAATGACAAAAATTCAAAAGAAAAATATCTTATACATGATCACCTCGGCGAGAATACTGTATGCTTAATTCTGGAAAAAAGATAAGATCCCTAGTGAAGAAGAATGGCTATTAAAAGTACAAGAAGCTGTGGATATGGATAGACTCATATCCAGTCTAAGAGGAAAGGACATAAAAGAAGTGAAAAAGGAGTAGAATTGCCTTCAGATCATAGAAGAAAAAAGAGGCTGGAAATTAATTTAAAACTAATTAGGAGATAAATAATTTAACAACTGTACAACTGAACAATTGACCTATTTAGATATCGGCAGGAAAAATATATATATAAAACAACAATGGAC
Organism: Phrynosoma blainvillii; assembly: GCA_026167975.1. Classification (NCBI taxonomy): domain Eukaryota; kingdom Metazoa; phylum Chordata; class Lepidosauria; order Squamata; family Phrynosomatidae; genus Phrynosoma; species Phrynosoma blainvillii. The sequence goes on along the minus strand of JANUYF010000004.1, from coordinate 19,072,675 downwards.
AGATACAGAAATTAAGGGAAAAAAGAAAAAAAGAAAAAGAAAAGAAATCTAGAAACAGACAAGTATGGTAGTCTTACGGAAGTATCAAAAAGAACACTTTGAAGAAAAGTAGAAATTTGTCAAGAACCATCAAAAGAGGAAAAAATAAAAATAAGAAAGAAAACTACACTGATGGGATATTTTGTAGATGTTTTTTGTAGTTGTATTTGGTTTATGTTTTTGTATTTGTAGGAGGTAATGATTGTTTTTAAGAATGTGTGATGTTGTTATGTGTTGATGTTGTAATCTTGATATGTTTTTCTAATTTAATAAAAAAAATTAAAAAAGAAGAAGAATAACCATGATCCTTCATAAGAATGCAAGAGCTATGTTAGATCAGAGCAAGAACCAAACAAGTCCACAAGCAAGGATACAGAAGCATATAGCCTCTGGAACTATGATCAATATTAATATACCCTTGTGACTAGTCCATTGATAAACTAATCCCCTCTGGATTTGGCTAATCCACTTTAAAATCATTCAGCCTTCAGTAACAAGTTCCACAGTTTGACTGAGGACTTTGGGAAGAAGTTTCGTTTTTAAAACAATCTATAATGAATCTTCTACCATTCAGCTCCAATGAATGACTCAAAGTTTGGGAATTATAAGAAAAAGGAGAAAAACGTATCTATATTCAAAGTCCCTTGTTGTCACCTTTCCTTCATTCCCTTGGTCATTTGGGTTGCACATTTTTCAGCTCTGGAATTACCTTTTTCCCCTTATTTTTTAGGTGTGCTGACTAAGAAGTGCACACTGCTTTCTAAATGTGCTTGCACCATGGATGTTTATACGGGCAGTATAACATTGACAGTTTAATCTTCAAATTCCTTTCTGATTATGCCCAACAGGGAATATTTTACAGAACCTGTATATACTGGGACAAAATTACATTTATGATGACACGTTTGGGAGAACATCAGATGAATCCCTTTATTGTCTATCTGCCCTACCTTGCATCTATAGAGAATTTCTCAGTAACTCATTTTCGGGAGAGCAGATCCTATGATTTGCTGCATCCCTCACAATTTTAGTTGTATACAGCTGAAATTTGTCAGCATGCACCAAAAAGAAGTTTGGTAAATGTCTGGTTTACCAAAAACCAGATTTTGGCACCAAAATATGGTGGAATCACACTGCCCCATATCCTTCAACAGTCTCAATTTGTCAGGGACATTCACAATTAATCCTACTTTTCCAGTGGCTTTTAAATGGCCCAGTTTCTCTCTCCTCCTTCTACTTTCTACCTTTATCCTTCAATTGCTGCAAACTGAGTTCAATGTGTAAAAGTAGTTTGCATTCAATTAACTCAGCAGAGGAAGAAGAGAAGAGTGGTGTAATCTTGTCCTTCCCAGTAGGTTCAGGCAAAAGAATATGTTGCAGCCTCTCCTAGTTTGTGTTCTTCTTCATTAATAACTTTTGCCATCTTGCTTTGATGTTGCTTGGCTGTGTATGTACCAGTTTTCATATATGAATTGTTAAAGAATATGTACTTCTCACAGGCTTGAAGGAGTATGGCTACTTTTAAACAAGGTGCCTGCTCCCTGACCACCTTTTTTAAGAGCATGGATAGTCATGTTCAGTGGGAGTGGAGACTATGGGCCTTTACAGACTGCCAGAAATAATGCAGCTTAAGGCCATTTTAACTGTCCTGGCTCAGTGCTAGGGAATCATGGGAACTGTATTTTTTTTCTGGGACATTGAGCCTTCTCTGTCAAAGAGCTCTTGTGCCACAATAAACTATAGTTCCCATGATTCCTTAGCACTGAAGTGGCCTCAAATTGTATTATTTCTGGCAGTCTGTAAAGGCCCTAACCCCCCAGGACCTGTCATGTACCCCCCCAACCAAAACATTGTTGGGGGCAAAAACGTATTATTAAGGGGGCTGCACCTTCTTTTAAAGGAGAATTATACTGCCTGGAGGCACAAAGGAATGCCATTCTCCTTTTTCCTCCTTTTTCTAAGGACCATTGTATATGTATACATCACAGTGGGAGAGGTTGCATTGGGTGAGATTGAAGAAGCTACAAAATCATGTCAGCCAATACGTTGCACCTCCTGGCTTTAGTGTTTAGTGTTTAGATGTAGTTTGTTTTTCTGCCATGTTGCAAAAATTAAGGGGATTACCTCTGAATTCAGCCAGTCATGGGGGGTCTGAAGGCCATTGCAATAGCCAAGATGGCTGCATGCTACATTGCCCATCATGGTCTGCAGTGACTACTGTTGGTGCTCCAGGTTCTCCAAGCCAAGTTAGAGTCTGAGATTTCTTTGATTTGCAAATGTCAGGGACTGAATTGTCTGCATGCAATGCATCTACTGTACGAAGTGTCTCCTGCACTTTGTTCGTCCCCATCATTTGAACTGTGGAAACATATATTCATCTGTATAAACTGTGGAAACCTGTATTCCTCTGAGAAGAAGTATGACACGGTAAAATATTTTTGTTAAGTTTCATTATTTCTTCATCATCTTATGATTAGGATGTGTGGCTCTAGTACTCTAGATGCTCATTTCTTTTTCCACTGACAGTATTTCTGTGCTTCTCAATAGTAATGTTGATACTGCAAACCGCCTCTGGGATTGTGGTTTAATTCAAATATTCACATATGCCACATATTTACAATGCAAATGTGTTTTCACTAATCACTGAAGCCATTTAAACTGAATGTGGAAACTGCATGAACCCAGAGCAAAAGGAACACTGTTGATGAGCAGATAACAACATTGTTCTGCTTAAATATGTAAATCCGGGAATGATATTGGAGAAGACATTAAGACTGATTTAATTCAATCTCTTTTTAGTGTCAGGGTATCCAAGAATTAATGGAACCACACAAGACAGTTAGCATTACTGAGCAAAGGCAAGGGATGTGCAGAGGATCCATACCAGGTGACACTGTGTAAACCCATCATTGTGATGCATCAGTCAGGATTTGCTGTCAGAAAATCTCCAAGGTCTCCAATATACAGACTGCAAAGGAGAGGAGGCTCAGAAAAAGATATCTCTAAAATTCATAGCTGCCTTAAATGTTTTTTCTTTTATTTTTGTGATGCAGGGTTGGCCTAGAAGTGGACTAAATTGAGGCTGCATACTTCGGTGATATCATTAGATGATGATTCATCGGAAAAGATAATCATGTTGGGGAAAGCGGAAGGCGGTAGGAAAAAAGGAAGACCACATTACATGTGGATTGGATTGTTTCAGACAAGGAAGGCAGAGCTCTGAGCTTGCTAGGCCTGAGAAGGACCGATGAATGGGAATCTTGGAGGTCTCTATTTCATAGGGTTGCCATAAGTTGAGGTCAACTTGACAGCAAATAATAACAGCAAATAGGATTGGCCTGAGACATTTTGCTGCCCGAGGCAAAGCAGCAAATACCTCATGTACAGCCAATGGTTAAAATGCAGAGAAACCAAATCCAACTTTAACATTGGGCATATAAATCAGAAAACTGGATCCCACAAGTCTCTCTCTGTCTCTATCTCTCACAGTGAAAATAGAATAGCAACAAACTAAATACCATATATACTCGACTATGAGTTGACCTCATGTATAAGTTGAGGGCAGTTTTGGGGCCAAAATTATGGATTTTGATATGAGCCATGGATAAGTCAAGGGCAAAACTTAGGGGCATGTAACAAAGGATGTAAAGGACAAAGCAAAGAGAAACAATGGCAAAGAACTTACAAAATTCCAGCAGGAATATCTGTTTGTGCTCACCTTAATGGCTGGATAGATGAAAGATTACAGATTACAGCCTTGCCTTCACCAGGGGATGGTTCCTTTTAAAATAAGAGTTAAAGTACACTGACCTGTGGATAAGTTGGCTCAGGGGTTTTGGGGTCAATTTTAATAATAAATAAATAATTTATTTATACTCCACCCCTCTGTGAGCAATTGGGGTGGCTAACAACAATTAAAATTACACACAGTATAAATCCATAAGAGGCCCAAAACCCACCCACCCCTTAAAAAAGTATTAAACCAAAAGCAATTAAAACATCTTAATTAAATGACATACAATAAAAACCAGGTCATAGACAACAATAATATAATAAGGCAAACAGAGTAGCGGCAGGATCCAGGATGGGAAAGGGTAGAATATGGGAGTTCCTAAGGCTGGGAAGTCTATTTTGGAAAGGCCTGCTGGAATATACAGTAAGAAGACTTTGCTGCCCTTTCATGACATCCACAGTCTGCTACCCAATGCAGGCATTTGCATCTGTAGCTAGTCTGGGGCCCTATTTTCTGGTTCAGGGACTCGGCGAGGACCACACAGACTGCCAAACATGTGAACAAACAAACATACAACTGAAAGTGTCCAGAAATCCATTCCTAGATTTGAAAAACTGGCATTTTGTGAGATTAAAGTGTAATACCTCTGTAGTAGCTGTCAACATCTGTAATAGACTGTAAGAACGGTTCAACAGTGGAATAGACTACTGGATTCTCCTTCTTTGGGTATCTTTAAACAGAGGTTGAATGGCCATCTTTCAGCAATGCTTTAATTTTGTATTTTTGCATGGCAGGGAGTTGGACTGGATGGTCCTTGAAGCCCCTTTCTACTTTATGTTTCTAAACAGAGAGAGGGCTTCAACCTATTTTAAAGGTTAGTTGCCTCTCCTTGAGGCTTCCAGGTAGAGTTGCCAGGTGAAATAAGGGACAGGGCTCTTCTACTCTTAATAGTTGGATAGAAGAAGAAATTTTCATCAGGAGTTGCTTGTCACCATCTGCAATTCCCTATTCTACACAACCATTAAAGAAAAATTCAAGGGTAGCCATGTTGGCCATATAGCAAATCCAATAACATCAAAAACCCACCAAACAGTGATACCTTTATTGAATCAACCAAAATGTACAATACGTGTATGTATATTGTTCATTTTAGTAGAAAGATATCACTGTTTGATTGATTTCTGATGTTATTGAACAACCATGAAGGGTACAGAAACCCTATAAGAACAACCGTTTCTTCTTTTTTACAAAAAAATGAGGAAAGGACAGACATCTTTGCTGCTATAAAATTTCGTCGGCCATGCTAGAAATAGTCAATTCTACTTTGAAATCTGAAATGAATCCACGGTTTCTCTTGGCAAGTTGTTTCACTGCTAAGTTTTGTAAAATCAATTTGTGTTTCTGATAAGTTAATGGTATTTAGTCCTGATCTACAAATGTTGGAAAGTTGGCTTTTAAAAAGTAATTCATTCTCACTTGCTGTAGTTCTTGAAAATGATTACTATTGAATTATTCCTTTAATTTGTAAGTCGCTTTGTGTCCCAATTTTTTTTTTGGGGGGGGGGGGTATTAATTAATTAATTAATTAATTATACTGCTCCCTCTAACATTGAAAAGGTAAATTGTTGCACTACTCGTTCTTTTTCTATTACTTTCTGTTATTTTGTGGGAAAGGAAGAGGGCAATGAGGATTGATGAGAGAATGGTACAAATGTCAAATTGCCTTGAAATGCCCTTTAAGCGTAGCTGTTGAAAGTAACTAGAAACTATTGCTCATTGCACCACTAGTCATTACTTCTGAAATGTGAATTCATGGTACCTCCATTACTCCAAACAGTGACTAGTAAGTAACTAGAAACTATCACTCATTTCACCACCACAGTGGTCTAATTCACTACATTGCTTTCGAAATGTGAATTAATTATAGCTCCATTACTCTACTCCAAACAGTGACTACTTACAAGCAGCTGTTCTATTTGTAACTTATAATGTCCAAGTTCTGTATTGGTTGCTGGAACAGTATCCCTTCCTTCTGACCTAGGAGCAACATCACTTTGGAGAGCCAATCTATGGGGAAATTGTGACATTATAAACTTGCCATTTTACATGTGAGATTTCCTCACCAGGGACATCAGCAGCTGTTGGCACATGAGAAACAGGACACTTTGAAATTTCCAATGATCATGCTGTCAAATGACTGTTGTAAATATCATGGTCATGTGAGGCCACTGTTGATGACTTTTTATTTGTAGTTTTTCCATTCCCAGAGGGCCACTATTCCTAAAATATAGTTTGTTTCTGTTGCAGTGTGCCTTCAAGTCATTTTCTAACTCACAGCAACTCTGTCTTAGGGTTTTTTTGGGCAGGATTTGTTCAGAGGGGGTTTGTCATTGTCTTCCTCTGAGGCTGAGAGAGTGCGACTTGCCCAAGGGCACCCAGTGGGTTTCCATGGCTGAATGGGGATATGGACCTTCATCTTGCAGAGTCTTGGGATGCATCTACATTGTAGAAATAATGCAGTTTGACACCACTTTAAGTGCTGTAGCTCCATCATATGGAAACCTGTGATTTGTAGTTTCACAAGGTGTTTAGCCTTTTCTACCAAAGAGGGCTGGTGTCTATAACTATAAATCCCAGGATCCTGTAGGATGGCACTAGAGCACTTAAAGCAGAATTGAACTGCATTATTTCTAAAATAGACACACCCCTAGTCCAACACTCAAACGACTATACCATGCCAGCTCCAAAAATATAGTTTAGTTTCATGTCTCACACACACAGAGAGAGTAAAGCTATCTAGTGTTCCTGAGAAGTTTGTTTTGTTTTCACAAATATTAGTCTCTGAACCATTCCTTCCAATATAGATTTATCATAACTACAAATGTTATTTGCTGACGCAAGATGCGTGAGAGGAAATCTGATTTGACATGTGTTCTATTTTTAAGCCAGGATTTTTTCCATGGCAATTTTTTTATGTTTGCTTACTTAGCTTTTGTGCCATGGTAGAAATATTTTGCACCTTGACAGTGTAAAAGTATCTGGTGCACATCAAGTGGTCCAAATGCTGGTTAAATCCATTTCCATTCTAGTTTATTAGCAGAATTTTTATAATTTTAATTTTATCTACTTAATGGTTAGTGTTTTAGTGTAATTGTTTTAATTGAACATGATTTAATAATTTTTTAAGGGGGGGAGGAGGGAATTATTCTGTTTTTATGCTGTATGTTATTTTATTGTTGTTCACCACCCGGATTGGCTTGCCATAGGGCGGTATACAAATAAATTATTTATTATTATTATTATTATTATTATTATTATTATTATAGAACAAAATGTGGAAAAATCTAGGGGGGTGTCTCTGTGTGAAAATACTTCTGCAAAGTGTTTTATCACAGCTCACTAGGTCAGAAAGAACAACTACTAGGGAAAAACATAAGGAGTAACAGATAGGACAGAGGGCTTCAAAATTGGCATCGGGCCTCAGCAAGCGTCCAGCAATGCCTGCTATGGCACAGGTCATCTTCTGAGAGAGCAGAGTGGACTACAACCATTTCCAACTGGAGAATCCCATTTTTCAGTGCTCTGCTGTATAAAAAACCTTAGCAAGTAGAAAACCTCAATAGAAGGGGGCATTAGGGTGTAGCTATGCTTGTTGTTGTTATGTGTCTTCAAGCCATTTCCAACTTATGGTGACCCTAAGGCAAACCTGTCATGGGATTTTCTTGGCAAGATTTGTTCAGAGGAGGTTTGCTACTGCCTTCTCCTGAGGCTGAGAGTATGCGACTTCCCCAAGGTCACCAACTGGTTTTCATGGCCGAGCAGGGAATCAAACCCTGGTCTCCAAAGTCATAATACAACACTCAAATCACTACAACATACTGGCTCTAGGAGGGTGGGCAAAATAAAACCACTGCGCCTCCCATGAAATTTTCCTTAATTCCCAAGTTTCTAGCATGGCAGTAGCTTAAAACCTCAGTTGAGCACTTAGAAATACAGTTTAAGCACCCGAAGAAAAGGGCCAGGTAAAAGCAAAATGCAAAGACAGCAAAGAGTTCTAAGTGTTAATAATTTTCAGTATAAAAAGGTAGAAGGGAGGAGAAGAGGCAGGGGAAGGAACGTGAAAACACCTTTAAAAAACTTTAACTGGTTTTTATTTTACGATCAGCTTTCACAGATATGAACCCACTTCTTCAGATACAGTACTGTTTGATATGAAAAAAGTATCAGTGCTAGTGATATGAAAGCCTCAGGTTGGACCTTATCACACGGGGTCCAAGCAGTCGCATCCCCGTCCCATTGCGCTTCCTTCCGGTCGCAGGAAATGTAATTCCCATTTCGACCAGGAATCCAAAAGAACGGGGATGATACAGGGATGCGACGGGGATGCGACAGGGATGGGCGGGGTTTCCCTGCAACGTCGTTTGATCACCCGGGGAAAGGAGGCGCGATGGGACGGGGATGCCACGGGGATGGGACTGCTTCAGACCCCCATGTGATAAGGTCCGTTATCAAGCCTATTTATACAGTTGCAGGAATGGGATAGAATGTAATAGGATCCCCAAAGTTGCAAATTGTCCCTTAAATTTTCACAGGGCTGGGCAAGGTGATATTGGTATTTCAGATCTTTACAGTGGTTGGTTAGTGTTGATGTGTGAAAGCAACAATTTTGCTTACCAAAAGTCAGTATCTCACTTCCTACAGAGCTAGAAATTGGGGGATTGAAGGAAAATGGAAAATGCTATATGAATGGCAATGCCCTCCTTTTATCTCTCCCCACCCCTTGGGGGATTTAATAAGCTAAAAATGTTCCTTTTTACATTCAATTGGATTTTGTTTGTTTTTTTAAATTTTCAGGAGGTCTTATATATAGGTAACCTTTGAAAACAGCATCCCTTACCAATAGTCTGAGGTGATACAAGCCAGTGGATCCAACGTCAGTGGGGCAGTAAATCCAATCCAAGCAGTCTATCTAAACTAAAGGAGCTGTCCAATTTATTTGGGGTGCAGTTGGCCCTCCGCATTTGCAGCTTTGACTTTTGTAGATTTGATTACTTGCGGTTTGGATTGTAGCGCAACTCTGCCAGAAGATCACCATAGAGTTGTGCTGGAGAACCGACTGTAGATGTCCCTAGAGAAAACACTTTTCTGGGCATTTGTAGGTCCTCCAGCATGCTTCTATGATCGACTTCTGGCAGATATTGACCAAAGAGTGGTACTGGGGGACCTGGAGATTCCTAGAGAGATGCTCTCTTAGGTAAAAAGAGAGGTGGTGTTTTTTTTATTTGCAGTTTTTCCATATTCATGGGGGTCCTTCACCTCTAACCCCAGCAAATGTGGAGGGGCCACTGTATATGGTTCAGCACCTTGGGTACCTGGAATGGAAGTACTGCCTTGCTGACAAGGAAGCCACCAGCTACTACTGGGTACAGTCCATAGTATCACCTGAGAGTTCACCCTTGAGCATCAGCTGCAATGTGGATAAATCCCAGGCCTGGGTTCTTTCTATTCACAGCCAAATACATCCTTAGGTTATTCCAGAGCCCGAGCTGCTAGCATAAAGGACAGGAAAGGTGAAATAAACAAGAGGCCCTTGAGGCTTGGGGAATGAAGTTCATGGGCAAATATTTATTAGGGTTTAAGAGCATAGATAAGTCGGGAGGCAGTTCAGATCAAGAGTGCATTCAGTTCCTTTTGTCTATCTGTAAAGTCCATCAGTACCTTGCAAGGTCTGCATTCCAGGATTTATAGAACTACAGTTGGCCCTCCGTAGCCATGGGTTCAACTATACACAGCTTGAAAATGTTTTTAAAATATATAAATTCCAAAAAGTAAACCTTTATTTTGTCATTTTATATAAGGGACACCATTTTACTACACCATTTTATATAATGGGATTTCAGTATCCATGGGGAGTCCCAGAACCAAACCACAGCAAATACCAAGAGCCCACTGTACTAGAAAAATCTGCAATCTATTTAAGGACTTCTTTATTTATGTATTGATTTAAATAATATCCCACTCTATAACAAAAAAAGCTAGAGAGTCAGTTTAGTGTAGCATTCTGATCATTGCACTAGGACTCTGAGAGACCAGGGTTCAAATCCCCATTCATGGAATCCCAGTGGATGATCTTGGGCAGGTCACACACTCTCAACCTTAGAGAAAGACAACGACAAGCCTCCTCTGAATAAATCTTGCCAAGAAAATCCTATGATAGGGTTGCAGCTACAGAGGAGGCAAAACGAAGGCATTGTCCCCACAATAAGAATTCTGCCCCCCAATGAAATTTTCCTTCATTTGCCTCATTTGTAGCACTGTACTAAAAACATCAGCTGAGCCTTCAGAAATATATAGTTTAGGCATCCAAAGAAAACAGGCAGGCAAAGTTACCAAGGAAATGCAAACACAGCAAATATAAGATGTGAATGACAAGATGTGAAATAGGCATGAATGTTTTTCAGAATCTCACTCCTTGGAGTGCTAAAAATTTGGAGACTGCAAGAAATATAATTGAAGGGCCAGAATTCTTATTTTAGGGGGCAATGCCCTCATTTTGCCTCACTTTGTACCTACACTCTTGCCATAAGCCAGAGTTGACATAAAAGCACATAACTACAACAAGAAAATCAAAAGATACAAGGGCATGACACAGACAGCAGAAAGCTAATGTAAAACCATATAGCAAAATAAACAATATAAAGATTCTTTAGGATATGAAAATGCTTTATGTACAGTTTAGCCAAGTCCAGTAGTGAGCATGAGGCAGGTCCACTTGGGAAAGGGAAGTGAGAGCCAGCTTGATGTAGTAGTCTGAGGACGTTATCACACGCGGGTCTCTAGCAACTAGCATCATTCTGGAATGAACGAAAGCAGCATCATTCCGGTATGCTTCTGGTCACGCAAATATAATTCCCAATGAAACCAGCATGCAAAAGAACGGGGATGATGCTGCAATGCGACGGAGATGGGAGGGGGATGGGAGGGGGTTCTCTGTGACATCGTGTGATCACAGGGGCAAAGGAACCGCAATGGGACGGGGATGCGACGGGGTTCTGTCTGCTTTAGACCCCGTGTGATAACGTCCTGAGGACGTTATCACACGGGGTCTAAAGCAGTTCCATCTCCGTCGCATCCCTGTCCCAATCTGCTTCCTTTTCCCCTGTGTTCACACGACGTCGCAGAGAAACCCCGCCCATCCCCGTCGCATCCCCGTCCCATTGCGCTTCATTTCCCCGTGTCTTCACACGACATCGCACCCATCCCCGTCGCATCCCCGTCCCATTGCGGCATCACCCGGCATCATCCCCGTTCTTTTGAATGCCGGTTTCTTTGGGAATTACATTTTGCCATGACCGGAATGATGCTGCTTTCTGTCTGCTGGTAAGTTCTGGATTGAAAAGGAACTGCAATGGGACGGGGATGCGACGGGGATGGGACTGCTTTAGGCCCCGTGTGATAACGTCCTTAGTGTTGGACTATGGATCTGGAGAGCAGGGTCCAAATCTCTGCTCAGCCATAGAAAACCCTGGTTGTCCTTGGGCAAGTCACACTCTCTCAGCCTCAGAGGATGGTCATGGAAACCCTCCCCCCCCCCCCCAAGAAACTTTCCAAGAAAACCCCGTGATAGGTTGCCTTAGGTCGCCATAAGTTGGAAAATGACTTGACTTGAAGATGACTTGAAGGCATACAAAACAACAACAAATACTACTAAAAATATTTTGCCTGGAACCATCCCTGATCTCTTAGTTTGTCCTCATTCTGCCATGTTTTTAGATCAGGGCAATTTGATTGTGAGGGCAGAAGGAGAGATGGAGAGGAACTGGAACAAACTGAGCTACAGGAAATGATTCATTATCCTAAGAAGAAAATGTGAACTATATCTGACTGCATCACAGCAAAAAGGAGGAACCTGGGCATGGCTATAAAGTGAATTGGTATTCCGAAAGCATCTGTCCAATTATAGCTTACTAGGAAAAATACTGTATGCGCAGATTGTGCCTTGTGCAATTATAAAACACTTGCACAGTTTGCCGTATTTCAGCACAGTATGCCAGTGTGTTTGCAGCATTTGTTCACATCTGCTTTTATTAGAACACAAAGTGCTGTCACAAGTCCATCTTTGTAGGAATAATGAAAAAGGATGTATCCTATCAGTTGGCTTGTAGATGTTAATAATGAAGGATGTTGCCAGCGCATCAGTATGAAGGCACAGACATAGCTGTTTGCAGCAGCATAATCCTCTGTTACCTATGGTGGTGCAGTGGTTAAATGCCTGTATTGTAACCACACACTCGCAAAACAATACCAGCAAGGAGTCTCAGGCTCGACTCAGGCTTGCATCCTTCCGAAAACTGCAGCAGTATAGAATTGTACTTGCTATTGTTATTGCTCTGTTAAGCACTGAAATTACATACTGAATAATCCAAACAGAATTATTGGACAGAGGTTTATCATATTTTTTGATAGAGGTTCTAAAGCTTGCAGAGAAGCATGTTTTTGACTAAACAATGGGAGAAACCTTTTAGCAGTATAAACTGTTTTGACAGCAGAATCGAATATTTGGATCTTCCTTCACTGGAGGTACCCAGATATCTGACCCGGGCTTGCTGAATTCTTACAGACATCCCACATGAAATGACATTCTCACTACCATCCCCAAAGAAATGACATTCCCTGCTAGAGTGTGAAACTACACACAACTTTATTTTTTCTTACTCTACAATAAGGGTGCATAGCCCTGATCTGGATTAGGACTTTCATATTGGGGGCACTGCGAAATTGACCCATCTGTTTGTTTTCCCCCCAATTCCTCTCCTTGAGGATCAAAAAAAAAAGGGGGGGGGAAACACTCAGTTGACTACATCAGCTAACATTGGCTGCATCTACATTGCAGAATTACTGCAATTTGACACCACTTTAACTGCCATGACTCAATGCAATGGGATTCTAGGATTTGTAGTTTTGTGGAATATTTAGCCGTCTCTGTCAGAGACCTCTGGTGCCAGAACAGACTACAGATCCCAGGATTCCATAGGATGGAGCCATGATAGTTAAAATGGCATCAAACTGCATTAATTCTGCAGTGTGGCACCATCATTGTTATAAAAACTGCCCATTTAAATTAATGAAATTTTAACACCAGAGAACCTTTGTCCTGAATAATTTCCCAACTAATACCATGAAACATAATTTTGGTGTTAACGTCCCTGTTTGCATCTCTAAGCTATATCTAGAGAAATTAGAATAAAATGGGATGGGAGTTTAAGAGGATTGCCGCCTGAAGTAGTTTTGCTAAATCTCAAGACTTGACTCTGCATGTCAAGTTTTCATGGATCATCTCAAAACAGAGGGCAAGGGTACAAATTCTTCAATTTTGGTGGGCTCATCTTTGGGCAAGGGGAAATTGCATCTCTCCAGCACATCTAGGAACTTATCACATTACCTTTGTTACGATTAGTGGTTCTGATTGGTTTTGATATCAAGACCTCTTTTGGGTCTCTGTCATGGCCCTATGCTGAAAGCCATGGGCTCAAGGCTGAGCCTCACGTAGGCACTCCAAACAGAGTTGAATCTGCATTTACAACCATTTGCAGATCAAAAAGGCCAGGCATAGGAGCTGTAAAGCAGGACATTCACACCTAAAAGATTTATGAGCCAGCCAGGATGTGTCCAGCTGAAAAAGTGAGATAGCATCAACATCCTATCTCCCCTCTTTTGGAAATTGTCTACTTCAAAGCAAGGCATTGGAATCCTTTGATGTACAATAGCAACTCTTTGCCTCAGCCTCATCTTAAGAGTATAAATGCTCCGCAAAATCTTGAGAAGGAGAGAGGTCTGGATAGATGTCATGATGCCTGCCATTGTAAGCTCTAACTAGAGTTCGCAGCTCTATTCTTTGTCCTTTCCCTGTCATAATGGTCAAATCTACCTCAGTCTACCTCTTCATTCATTGTTGGAGCAGCCTCCTTTCAGGTAACTATCACCATTAGAAAGCCTCCTGCTTCCTATCCAAGTAACTCCTCAGTTTTTGTGTGTGTGCACGTATGTTAGGGTGTTTTTGTATGATAGATCCTATGTATGTGTGTGCTTGCTTATTGATTTATTTTTCTCTCTTAATAAAAGCACCATTCTTTTGGACAAATGCTGTCCCTGCAGGAACTGTTCCCTCTAGCCCCCTGCATACAATGGGTTGGATCCTATTTACCATTTTTGAGCTAATTATAAATTCCCCAAGGTCAAGTTCTTATTACACCTTTTAAAGCAGAAAAAGCCTCCTGGGATGCAGCCAGGACGCTGGATGGGGGCAGGAATTATCACACAATAAGTCACTGCCAAATCGCCGGGCAACTGCAGCCCGGCTCCCAGCTGGGATCAGCCAGCCCTTTTTCAAAAATGGAAATTCCTAATGTTGAGGTGGAATCTCTTTTCCTGTAGTTTGCATCTATTGTCCCATGCCTTGTCTCAGAAAACATGCTTGCTCCATCCTCAACATAACATCCTTTCAAATATTTAAACATGGCTATCATATCACCTCTTAACCTTCTCTTCTCCAGGCTAAACATATCCAGCTCCCTAAGTCACTCCTCATAAGGCATGGTTTCCAGACCCTTCACCATTTTGATCACTCTCCTCTGGACATGCTCCAGCTTGTCAACATCATTTTTTAATTATGGTGCCCAGACCTGGACACAGTATTCCAGGTGAGGTCTGACCAAAGCAGAATACAGTGGTACTGTCACTTCCCTCAATATAGAGCCTATACTTCTATTGATGCAGACTAGAATTGCATTGGCTTTTTAAGCTGCCGCATCACACTGTTGACTCATGTTCAACTTGTGGTCTACTAGGACTCCTAGATCCCTTTCCTGTGTACTATTGTCAAGCCAGATGTCCCCCATCCTATTCTGTGCATTTCATTTTTTTCCCCTAAGTGTAGTACCTTACATTTCCCCATGCTGAAATTCGTTTTGTTAGTTTTGGCCCTGCTTTCTTATCTATTAAGGCCATTTTGAATTTTGATCCTCTCCTCTGGAGTATTAACCACTTCTCCTAATTTGGTATCATCTGCAAATTTGGTAAGCATGCCCTCTATTCCTTCATCCAAGTCATTGATAAAGATGTTGAAAAGCACTGGGCCCAGGACAGAACCCTGTGGCACCCCACTGGTCACTTCTCTCCAGGATGAAGAGGAAGAGGATGAAGCCATTGCTGAGCACCCATTCTTTTTCTTCTGCCTCCTTTACACAGCAGGGCAGAGTATCACTGTGTATGAAAGTGAAGCTTCAATCAGTTTGTTTTTGAGAAGCCGCCAAAAATTAATCTTATTTCTAGAACTATATTTGTTCCTGTGAAATAAGTCTGCCACCTCGTGGCAAAAGGAAGAGACTGAGCAGTGGAATGAATGAAATGATTATTTGTCATGGATGTTTTTGCTGCTGTTCTCTTGATGCCAAGCGGAAGAAGTGTCACTAAAGGGGTGCGGACCGCACTGGGTGGCACCTCAGAGGAGGGTGTTTCCTGATGCACTGATGGAAAGGGGTTTTCTTCTGGGTCCAGTGGGTCTGCTGGCCAGATGGGAAAGTGAGTCACCTACCTTTGCTGCCCAGCCATTGGGTTTCCCACCACAGTACCCCAAAAAATCTGTTGAAGGGGAGGGTATTAAAAATGATCCACACCAGGTGTCAAATATACTAGGTACACCACTACCAAGAGGCAATGTGAGAACATCATTTTAAATGGTTTTTGGAAAAGAAGAAAGGAAGAGTCATGTGTACTATTTATTTTTTTATTTATTTTAAATGGGTTTAAGGCCATCATTAAGGATGGCACTCCTTCAAAGAGGCAAAGAGAACAATACACTGCAATAAAACTGTAACTTCAGATTTAATACAATTGCAGCCAAACATTAGGAGAGAAACAGGAGAAAAGCTTTCCTGCAGATCTGCAAAAAAGGATCCAGAAGAATCCCAGATCAAAGTTAATTCCAGACATGCAAGGCCTTTACCAAAAAAAAAAAAAGAGAGAGAGAGAGAGAGAGAGAGAGGCTCTCTAACCTTTCTGTTTACCTCCTACATAATCCTCCTTGGTACTGAATAAGTGAGAAAAGCATCTGTTAAGATCCTCAAAGTACGGACAGACTAATACACATAAGACTGTTCAAGGCCCAAGTATGTAAGGTTTTAAAGGTATTTAAATATTTAAGGCTTTAAAGGTATTTAAGTATTTACGGCTTTAAACCAGCATTTTAAATGAGTTTCAGAAACACACTGGTAACTAATGCTGTTGGCATAGTATTGGTGTCACATGAGCTGACTGTGCAACCGACATAGTATTTTATACCAGGTAAAGTTTCTAAAGCATCATTAATGGAATTCCACTATAAAGAGCAATACGGCAGTGTAGGCTGCTTGTCTATAGAGCATGAATGACCAGAGCAAGATCTGCCCTCTACAGAAGGACTGCAGCACTTTAAAAACTAAGCATCATTTGAAGAATCATAACTTATCACTGTCCTATAAGACAATATATTTGCATGTATGAATGTGATTATATCTGTTCCATATGCACCATTTATTGAATTAAAGGCCTAAGCAGACTGCCAGAAATAGTGCACATTAAATTGAGGCACTGCCCTTGCTCAGTGCTAGGGAATCATGGGAACTGTAATTTATTGTGGCACCAGAGCTCTCTGACAGAGAAGGCTCAATGTCCCAGAAAAAAATACAGTTCCCATGATTCCCTAGCACTGAGCCAGGGCAGTGCCTCAATTTAATGTGCACTATTTCTGGCAGTCTGCAAAGGCCTTTAATTGGAGGGTTCAGGTAGCCATGACTGCATCTGTACACAGAAATAATGCAGATTGACACCACTTAAACTGGCATGGCTCAGTACTATAGAATTCTGCGATTTGCAGTTTTGTGAGATATTTACAGAGAGCTGTCAGAGAGCTCTGGTGCCACAAACTACACATCCCAGGAATCCATAGCATTGAGCCATGGCAGTTGAAGCAGTATGAAACTGTATTCTTTCTACAGTGCAGATGCAGCCCTAGTGGTAGGAAAAAATGTGAAATCTCCTCACACGGTAAAGGCTGACAAGTTTTATTTGCTATAAGCCTTTGTAAACATATCCATCCTATTTCATCAGATGCTCCTGCAGCTTCATCTTACATTTAGTGAAATGGGCTGAAGCCCACAAAATCTTGTTGTTGTTTATGCTTTCAAGCAATTTCTGATTTATGGCAACCGTAATGCTAATTTAACATGGGGTTTTCTTGGCAAGGTTTGTGCAGAAGAGGTTTGCCATTGCCTTCCCCTTAGGCTGAGAAACTGTGACTTAACCAAGGTCACCCAGTGGGTTTCATGGCCAAGTGGAGAATCGAACCCTGGTCTCCAGGGTCCTAGTCCAACACTCAAGCCACTGTACCATGCTGGCTCTCCCACAAAATCTTATGCCAGGTAAAACTTGTTAGTCTTGAAAATGCCACACGTGTGTTCCTTGTTGCATTTGCTGAATGTGCACTAGTCTTTTCTGATATCTTACAGTATAAAGGAAGAGAAGGAGACTGTAAATGACCACGCAGATCAGTGCTTCCAGCTTTTTCAATCTGTTGTTGTTTCAGCTGTAAGCAGGCAGTTGCCTATGACATCTCTCTTAAACTAAGCATGGGCAATGATTGACCGGCCTCAGCCTGGTTTGGCTTGATTCCATGTAAATCTGGCATATGGAAAATACTTCAGAATGGAATGTTTCATTTATTGTTATTCACCATCAAATTGGCTTTGGCTTACAGCAATCCTAAGAATGAGAAATATCCAAGAGGCCTGGTCAATCAGATATCTTGCTCTGATCTTCCAAACTCAGATCTGTGGCTGTCTTGATTGAATCAATCCATGTGCAATGTGTTATTCCTCTTTTCTTGCTGCCTTGCACTTTATTGTCCCCCCCCCCCCCAGTGAATCATGTCATCACATGAGGTGTTCAAAGTACAAAATTTCCATATTGCATGGAAATATATGCAAGCAAGTGCTGATGGAAATCTAATATCCTGCTCACTATTCTTTCCTGAAAATTCATGAGGATTTTTCAGTCCAACAGAGTATGAACTGAGTCTTGTGAATAATAGGATTCTTGTACCATCTGAAGTTATTAATGTCAATGTGAGTCAGCGGCTTTGCTGGAACAACAGACATAACACAAATGACTGTAATTATATTATAAATACAGTTGAGCCTCAGTGATTCACAGACTGATTGATTCACGGGAGCATCACACTGAATAGGATGTTCTATAATGAGTTCCAGTTCTACAATTTGGACTGTAATCCATAATGATATAGTCCTACACATGCCAATAAAGATCCCACAGTACAAGAACAAATGGAAATAGAAAATCTGTACATCTCTGCAGTGGCATTCCCCAAGTAGGTGACACTCGGTGAGTGGGGTGGGACTTCTTGGGGGGGACGACCTCTGGCGGATGTCCAGGATGCAGCACACGAGGGCTGCACGTGAGTGTGCATGCATGGACTAGAGAGGTGTATATGCGCGCGGCCCCACAGAACAGTCCTGCAGCTCCAGGAAGGCCCGGGGAGCAGCCCTACGGACCAAAGTGACAGCTGCATGAAGCCCAGAGGAGTACCCACAAAGGCCCAAGCAGCTCCCATGGTGGTACTGAGCAGCCTCCACAAAGGTCTAGCACCCACAGGGGCAGGGGACTGACTGGGTGGCACCCCCTTTTCTAGGGTGTCACCCCTCTTCTGGGGTGTCACCTGGTGCAGTCTCCACCCCTAGTGACGCTACTGCATCTCTGTCAAAATTAGAGATTAATGGTTACCACCTCATTGTTAAGGTGTGTGCAGGAAAGGCTACCTGAAAAGGTAAAAGTTTGGTCACAGGTACATTGTACCACAATATCATATCTGCTAAGTTACACTGATGCCTAGGAAAGTTGGAAAGGGAGACCTTTGTATGTACCTCCCTATAATAGGCCCGAAAGGGCAGACTGGGAGGAAAAATAATTTCTAAATGGTTAAGATTCTTCCAGGGCACCCAGAAAGCTAAATTTAGGTAATGGAGTTCAGCTACTTAAACTATATGAAAGATAGAGATGTGTTTTCTCTGTAGACATAAGCAAGAGATGCAAAACCTTTTGAGATTGTTTAGTATGGTTAATGCCATTTTACAATACCCCACATTATATTTTGGGGGAGCCAGCAACATTTCCTCCAACCAAACTTATCTGTCGCGAATTGCATGGAGTTTATCATACCTTTTCCCCAACCAGACTTTTGAGGTACCAGTAGTTTTTTTTTTAAGTGTTTGTATGTAATGGTATTGTTTGTTTGCTTGCTTGTCTCCATGGAATCCCAACTAGAATAACTGGAGTCGCATAGAAGCAAATTTTGAAATGCAGGAGTTTGTTATGACAGCCAGATCTCCAAGAAGAATCAATAGTCACAGACACATACATCCCAAGAGGATTATTATTGTGCATATGTACACAAACAAACACAACTTTTCTCTTATTTATATTTATAGGATCTAATATTCTGATTAATTTTTTAAAATCACAGAACAGAGATATCTAAACAAATTATTAATACAAATTTAACTTAGGTTTCAATGGAGTATGTTCGACTAGCTGAAATGCAAGCTTTAACTTTTAATTAGAAAGGTGGTGGTGCAGTCTTGCAAAAAGTGTTTTACTGTTTTTAAATTAACAGTGTGAAATGAGAACGCTGTCAAACAAAAAAGAAGAGTACAATTCTGCAGCCTCTACTTGATTGTTTTCCTTAGTCTCTAATTTCCCTTATGGCAAAGGTGAGCAAAGCAAAGAGCATGGGCCCCATGTAGCCCTCCTCAAATGTTCTTTTTTGGTCCCCAACCCCAGATGTTGGAGCATATGAAGCTGCCCACACTCCTGCTCTATGGCTATGCCAACCTGTCACAAAACAGTAGTAAGCCTTGAAAAGTTAGTTATCACCTCATACACTTGCCAGAGTTCCAGTCCTATACTCTTTTGTATTCCCCCACAACTATCCTAATTCCTTATTTATTTAGATTTGCAATTCTTTTTCCTTCTTGCAGTCTGGTGCTTTGTGGTACTCCTGTGTCTTACATTGCAGCCCTCTTTCCTCTCTAATTTCCTCATACTATGTCAGTGATTTATACCAGCCATGATGCTAGGCTTAGGTAAAGCAGTGAACCTGCTTTGCATACAATGCATTCTGTGACTTTGGGGGTTTGCAGACTGCCAGAAATAGTGCAAATTGAGTCCACTTTAAGGGTTAGGGTTAGGGTTAGAGAATCATGGGAACTGTATTTTATTGTGGCACCAGAGCTCTCTGACAGAGAAGGCTCAATGTCTCAGGGGGGAAAAAAATTCCCATGATTCCCTAGCACTAATCCTAACCCTAAAAGTGGACTCAATTTGCACTATTTCTGGCAGTCTGCAACCCCAATTTGTTGTTATCTGCTGTCAAATCGACTCACCCACTCAACATCTTTTCTCTGATGGCAGCATAATGGGTCTTTTTGATCCCACCACTGCCACCAATATGTCAGAGTGGCAACTATCCCACCAGCTTGCCACCTAATTTGTGACGTGACACTCAAACTCAGATCTCTCCCCTAATGTCCCTCACACTATAATTCTCTTCAGATGCCAGCCCTCTTGGTTATTAAAATCTCAACAGCTTGACACTAATGTTAAATGATAGCTACACACCCGCTCTCTGATGTGTCCCAACTAATAAAAGTCTTTTCTCTCTCTTGGTAGCGTTTTGAATATGTTTCTTGAAGCACTTCAAACAACTGCTTGTTGAACTAACAAAAGGATTTTATTTACAAATCCAGTTGAATATAGTATCTTTCTTAGTGGATGGCATTCAAGATGGATACAATGTATAAATATTCTAGTAGTTACACAGTTTAACAGTTTCTTTTGCTTATCTTTGTAATTGTTTTATAGTATAATAAATGTTCCTTTACCATCTAAGTTCTCACAGAACTTTTATCTATCTTCTGAAACTTTTAACCTTTCCGGTTATCTATGGGCCTTTGCAGACTGCTAGAAATAGTGCAAACTGAGTCCACTTTAACTGCCCTGGCTCAGTGCTAGGGAATCCTGGGAATTGCATTTTTTTTTCTGAGACATTGATCCTTCTCTGTCAGAGAGCTCTGGTGCCACAATAAACTACAGTTCCCATGATTCCCTAGCATTGAATCAGGGCAGTTAAAGTGGACTCAATTTGCACTATTTCTGGCAGTCTGCAAAGGCCCTATGACTCCACTAGTCATCAAGCATTTTATCTCCCACAGGTTATTACTCCAAAAATTTAATTAAGAACTTTCCTCATCCCTATGTTGGGTACCTTAAAACCCTTTCCAACTGCCCCCACAGCAGCCTATCCTAGCCTCAGTGGCTCTTAACCCCTCAGGGTACAGTAAACATCTCTCCAACTTGCGTAGCTAAACTCTGTTCTAACTACACCTCATAGCAATCTCCCTCAGCCTACTCAGTTGCTAAACTTCTCAGGGTAAAATAAAACTCTCTTAACTAACCACGAACACTGCTCTGTCCCTCTATTTATACTCGCTCTTGGGAGCAGTCCCCACCTTTTCTAGCTTAACTCTCATGGACTGTTCCCAACATTTTAATCTGAGTATGTTTGTCTCCACACCAAGCATTACTGACATTTTCAGTGAGTCATGTCTTTTCATGCTGTGTTCAAAGTACAACAGTCTCAGTGTAATCATCTTGGTTTCTAGGGAAAGGTGAGGCTTGAGTTACTCTTGGGCTTTTTTTGGCTGTTCATGGTATCCACAGAACTCTGCGCCACCACCAAATTTCAAATGAGTTGATTCTCTTCTTAAGATTTTAGAATCATAGAGTTGGACGGGATCTCATGGGCCATCAAGTCCAATCTCCTACTCAATGCAGGATCTCCAGGAGGTAGCTGTCCAGACTCTTTTTGAAGACATCCAGAGAAGGAGATCCCACCACTTCTTTAGGCAATTGGTTCCATTGCTGAATCACTCTTAGGGCCAGTACAGACTAGCCAAAACGGCTGGCCTGGGGGCAGAGTGGGGCATGGCAACTGCACACCAGCCACCTCGACACCACCCTTAGGCCAGCATAATGACGCCCGCCCAAGCAGATGGCGAGCAGCATCAGGACATCCCTTGGTGCAGCATTTAGACATGCTGCGCCAAAAGAGCACAGAAGAGCTGCCACCACACCAGCAAGGGTGGCTTTTTGCTGCTCCAAAAAGGAGCGGCATTTGCCAGCTCTTTTTTGGAGTGGCAAAGTGCCAGATTGGGGCTGCAGCATGTGGTTGCCGATCCAGAGCTCCCAGGGGCAGCATGGAGCCACCTCTTAGGGACCAACTATACAGCCACTTACCAAGAAGTTCCTTCCAATGTTCAATTGAAATCTACTTTCCTGTAACTTCAAACCATTAGACCTGGTCCTACCCTCTGGGGCAGCAGAGAACAGGTCTTCCCCATCCTCTCTGTGACAAGTCTTATCAGCTTGCTTCACGGTTTGGCTTTCAGAGCCATACATAGAAATTTGAAAGACAATGACACGCACAATCTTGACTTTAGTTATGCACTTGATGTAATCCCCCAAATTTAAGATATCTTTTTCAGTCTGGAGCACTCCATATAGTAGGGACTATTAGGAGCTGACATTCAAACCTTTGGATTGACACCAAGTAGGAGAATACTGAATTAAGGTTACACAGGAAACTGGAATTGGGTAGGCATGCAGCCCATAGCACACTGATTATCATCTGAATCAGAACCATTTAACATTGTATTTCCAACAGTAAAAAGACATGACATTCCCCCCCCCCATTATTAGCTAATATTTCAGTGCATAATGAGCCAAAACTACATACAGAAGAGAATGATGACAGGATTTGTGTTCCTTCTACTAACTTTGATCTGTGACTGTGCACATTTCTAAAAGTTTTCAGGAATATGTAATCTGAGGTCCAAAACAGACTGCAGAAATAATCCAGTTCGAGACCACTTTAAGTGCCCTGGCCCAGTGCTGGGAATTGTAGTTCATTGTGGAACCAGAGCTCTCTGACAGAGAAGGCTAAATGTCTCACAAAACTGTACTTCCCAGAATTCCATAGCATTGAACTATGACAGTTAAAGCGGTCTCAAATTGTACTATTTCTGCAATGTGTTTTGGACCTAAGCTTGATTTACAAGGCCATCCCAACCATTTAAGGCAGCATAAAATGGCTGCCCCAGCAAACACACAGAGAGAGGCAACAACCTGCATGGCTCTCTGTTGCGTATCTTACATCCCCTAAAGTCACACACTTCAGATGTGATACAAGATGTTGAACCATATTGTCAGTGTGGCTGTAAATTTAAACTCTCAGTCTGATTGATTTCTGCATTTGGACTGGGGAGGGGAAAAATCTTAGTTTTGCCTTAGGCAGCAATATGTCTTGGGTCATTTCTTTCACTTGCTAGAAGTTACATAACACAGCTGTTCACAGTCTTGTTTTCAGTAGGAGATGAAATTAGAGAGCCTGGCATGGGGATTGCATGGTTCTACATGCATATTCACAGCAATCCAATTGTAAATAATTGTTCTTTAGCATGGCTTCCTCATTTGTGGGGGAATTATATTATCAACAGCCAGGAACCTTGCCTTTCAAATTACATTGTATTATTTAATGTATTTAAATCTATTATCACATCACAAAATTAGAGGCGACATGTATATCATACTGATAGCTGGCATGAGATTTTGCTGCTTGAAAAGTCCAGACACCCCTTCCCCATTGGTTCTGATCAAGTTAAAAAGCTTTGGTCACCATTTTAGTAGATAGTTTTTAGGTCTTGGTGTTACATTTTGGTGCATATGTTTTTAACCATTCAAATGCGGATATATACCTTTATCCCATCTGCCTCCTGAAACAAGTTGAATTACTTGCTTATATCAGGGTCAGTTTTGATGTCAGCAATTCATGTGTGCAGCAATGTGTTCAGTACATTTCTGTGAGATACAGTTTTCTAAGTACCAAAGTACCAAATCAAATTAATCAGGACAAAACAAGTGAAGCCATAATTTCCAATTTATTAGTTAACATTCTTGCAAGAAGGGAGACCTAGGCAAGTAGGCACACCCCCAAACTTGACACAGCATGGTTTTATTCCCTTTCCCTGGCAGTACTTTTCCACTCCTGTAACATTATTAGCCGATGTCATTAAACTACGCATATAACAAATAAAAAATGCCTAAAATGAATACATTCTCTCCGCCCCGTTTACATCTCCCCTCTGCTCACAATCAGAAGCCCCTTGCCCTTATTTACAGATCTCCTTTTAGGGTATATATTTGGCGTGATTTTCAACAAAAGCAAAATTTATGCAATTAACCCACCTGTGAACTGTGTTTCCACCCCAAGCCTCATTATTAACTGTCCACCCTTCCTTTAATTTTGCATTGTCTTTCTTCTACCTCATTAACTACAAAAAGCTTCTCTGCCAAAAGATGACTACTAAATGTTTGTGTGGCAGTGACCCTCTGGAGGAGACTCCACTGCTCTGCCCAGCTCCTGCAAACTCATGTTCATGGTCTCCTTAATAAAGTCCATCCATCTAGCATGTGAATATGTGTAAGTTATACATATACATACATATATCTATGGCCATCATGCTGTGGGCATCATGAGCTTTCTATTTCAGTTGCAGCTGGATCTATGTTAGTGCAAATGGGGGGGTGGGGGGAGAAAGTAAATAGATAATGTGGACTTTCATCCAGAAAATTTCTGCTGTACTTTGGACTTTATCACATGGGGGGGGCGGAATCAGGGGTTTAAAGAGTCATTATCCTGCAAAAATCACGCAATCATGAGAAGATTTCCACACACATTGCGATTAAAGAGCCATTATCCCGGGAATAACCAGGGAATAACCAGCAACAAATCATTCATGGATTTCCCTATGAATGATTTGTTGCTGCTTATTGCCTGGTTATTCCCAGGATAATAGCTCATTAATTGCGATGTCGTGTGAAAATCTGTACTGCGATTGTGCGATTTTCACAGGATAATGGCTCTTTAAACCCCCGATTTTCCCCATGTGATAAAGTCCTTAGTCTTCTAGGTACCTAGTGTGTTAATGGGAAATTTCAAGGCACATATGTTGCCTTCTTATGGATCTTTTTATTTTATTATTGGTATTGTATTCACAAACACACATATATGCACCTATATTATTTTTGGGTTTTTTGTTTGTTTTTTTATTAGTTATTTTTTGGGTTTTTTTCCTATTATATTTGGTACCTATATAATAATAATAATAATAATAATAATAATAATAATATTTTATTTATAACCCGCCCCTCTGCTCAGCAATCGGGGCAGCGTACAACAGGTTAAAAAACAGCAGCTAAAACATTCATATCCCACACCCTAGCCCTCCCACCCCTTAAAACTAAATTAAACTGGAATAGAGTTGAAATCAAATTACACAATTAAAAGTAAAAACCAATTCTTGGTTGGCATATCATGGCAGCAAGAGAGGTAAAACAAATCACCTCCAGTTAGCTGGGCGGTTATTCTGGGAAGGCCTGCTGGAAGAGATCCATCTTTACTGCCTTTTTAAAGGCAGCAAGAGTGGTAATAAGACGGATCTCGTCTGGCAGGCCATTCCATAGTCTGGGGGCGGTCGCAGAAAAGGCCCTCTGGGAGGTCTGTGATAGTCTGGTCTTCATGGGCTGTAGCAGATTCCTCCCAGAGGACCGAAGTGCGTGGGGGGGGGATCATACGGGGAGAGGCAGTCCCTAAGACAGTGCTTCTCAATTATTTTCTGTCATCCCCCCCTAGGAAGAAGAAAACATTTTGCACGCCACGCATGACTGTAAATAGTATAGTAAATCCTCTTGGAAAAGCTAATTATCGCGCCCCCCGCGCTGCTCCCTCTCTCCAGCCGTAAGCCTCGCGACCCCCTTTACGGAGCCTCACGCCCCCCCTTGGGGGCGCACCCCACTATTTGAGAACCACTGCCCTAAGATAAGATGGCCCCAAGCCATGTAGGGCTTTAAAACCAACACCTTGTACTGTGTCCGGAAACTAATATAGTTCCCCCCTAGTTTGTCAAGGCTCGCCAAACTACACATCCCTGGGTTGTTTAGGATGGAGCCAGGGCAGTTCAAAGTGGTATGAAAACTGTATTATTTCTAGTGTAAGGATACAGCCCTGTCAGAAGAGAAGGTGAAATGACACAAACTATATATAGCAAACTGAAACAATATAATTAACTGAATTAATACAATGTGTGTGGAGGACAGGGTCTTGGAGATGTCTCAGCCATAGGGTTGCCATGGGTCAAGACTGACTCAAAGGCAGTTAACTATGGGAGGTTGCAAACTGCCAGAAATAGTGCAAATTGAATCCACTTTTAGGGTTAGGGTTAGTGCTAGGGAATCATGGGAATTGTTTTTTCCTGAGACATTGAGCCTTCTCTGTCAGAGAGCTCTGGTGCCACAATAAAATACAGTTCCCATGATTCCCCAGCAGTAACCCTAACCCTAAAAGTGGACTCAATTTGCACTATTTCTGGCAGTCTGCAACCCCCCTATGTATTTTGTTATAGATATTGTATTCCCCCCCCACACAGCTATATTATTTATTTTTGTTTGTTTATTAGTTATTTTGGTGTTTTTTTTCCATTAAATTTGGTACCTATATGGTTTGCCCCTAACTTGTTTGGCCTCGCAAAACTACACATCCCAAGGCTGTTTGGGATGGAGCCAAGGCAGTTTAAAGTGGTGTGAAAACTGTATTATTTCGACAGTGCAAAGATATAACCCTGAGAAGAAATGGAGGCCACTAATTTTGCCTCAGAGGGCTGGCCCGGTGGGCAGCGCGCATGCGCGCGAGCTTCTCTTCCCCACCTTCCCCAGAACGGCCGTTAACGGCCGTTCTGGGGAAGGGGGGGGAAGAGAAGCTCGCGCGCATGCGCGCAGCCCACTGGGCCAGCCCTCTGAGGCATAATTACTGACCTTCTCTTCTCCCTCACACCTCCTCTCCACGCCCCCAGAGGCGGGGCCTCGCATTGTGACGCAAGACGCCGCGACCCCGCACCTGACGTCCCAGAGGAGGGCGACGCGTTTGCCGGCGTCGTCGCAGCAGCAGCAGCAGCAGCAGCAGCAGCAGCAGCAGCTGGAGAAGGAGGAAGAAGAGGAGGAAACATCAGCCGCAGCGGCGGCGTCGCGCATGCGTGGTCGGCGCTTTCGCCTCGCGGGCGCCGGAGAAGGAAGCAACGGCAGCGGGCGTAATGGCGGCGTCGTGGTTGTGGTGCCCTCGAGTGTCGTCCCAAGCGGCTCTTGTGGAAGAAGCGGAAGCCCGAGGCCGACGATAGTCTCCGTCCCCGTCGTCGAGTCCTTCGCCGCCCGCCGTCCAGAGACGGAGAGGAGGCGGCGGGGTCTCGGGGATGGCGGCCCCGGGCCCCCCTCAGCTGCCGCCTCAACGGCTGGGCCCGAGGCTCCGGGTCGGCGCGGAGGTGGCCCTGCGGGTGCCCAGCCTCTTCCTCATCGACGCCATCTTCAACTCGGCCCCGGCCTTCCCTGGCGAGTCCCTCGGGGCCAGCCTCCTCGGGGGGCTCCTGCGGCTTCTGGGTGAGAGGAACCCTCCTAATAACAACCCCCCTTTCTATATATAATTATAATATATACTATATATATAATTATAATGTAGCAGTAAGTATATAATTATATTTTAGGAACCCTCCTAATAACAACCCCCTTTATAATTCTAATATATACTATATGTATAATTATAATATAGCAGTATGTATATAATTGTATATTAGGCACTGTCCTAATAACAACCCCCCTATATATATATATATATATATATGTATGTGTATATATTACTCGTTATATTTCATACAACAAATGATAAGTATTTTGTGAGGTGACATATGGTATTTTATTAAAAAATTTTGACTGAAATTTCTAGACTCATACATACATAGATTTTGTGGCACCTTTGAGACTAACTGATGAAAAAGAAGAAATTTGTAGCATTAACTTTCGTAGACTTTAGTCTACTTCTTCAGATACTTATGGTGGAGTGAAAGCCAGTGACAGGCAGGAGCGCAGGAGTTTAGCTGAAGAAAACTGAAAAGGACTGTTGGCTACTGCAGACTGTTATTATGTTAGATCAGGGGTAGGCAACCTTTCCCCTTTAAGGGCCGAGGGACTTCAGCTCCCAGAATCCCAGGAGCTATTGGCCAACATGGGACTATTGGCCAACATGGCTGAGGCTTCTGGGAGCTGAAGTCCCTCGGCCCTTAAAGGGGAAAGGTTGCCTACCCTTGTGTTAGATGATAACTAGATGATAGATAGGAAATAATGAAAGCTGAATATTGTAATAAGATGAATTTGGGGGTATAAATGCATATATATATATCTGTGTGTGTGGTATTGTATTCAAACATTCACTTATACCCCCCCAAATTCATCTTATTACAATACTCAGCTTTCATTATAAGCCTAGAAAATTTAGTCAAAAATTACTATATACCATATATCATCTAAGATAATACTAATCATTAGTTATATAAAGTGTATGTTGTATATATTCATGTATAAGTCTAGAAATTTTAGTAAAAATACTGACCCCAAAAACCTGAGTCGACTTATCCAGGGGTCAATGTAAGTAAGAAAGCACAGAATATTCATCATGTGCATTAGATTGGACTAAATTTAAGCAAGGAGAAAAGATAAGTGGTTGGCTGAGTAGCCATTTTTAGTACTGTTTATACCAGGGGTAGGCAACCTTTCCCCTTTAAGGGCGGAGGGACTTCAGCTCCCAGAATCCCAGGAGCTATTGGCCAACATGGCTGAGGCTTCTGGGAGCTGAAGTCCCTTGGCCCTTAAAGGGGAAATGTTGCCTACCCCTGGTTTATACCCTTGTATAAGTCTAGAAATTTTAGTAAAAAAAATGACACCCCCCCCCCAAAAAACCCCTGAGTTAGCTTCCCCATGAGTCAGTGTAAGTACTGTACTTTAACTCTCATATAAGAAAGAAACCATCCCCTGGTGAAAGGCAAGAGTGTAATCTGTCTTGGAAGCACTGAAACCCCCCCCCATTCTTTCATCCATCCATTCAGCCTTTAGTGTGAGCACAAATAATCCTCTTGGACTTTTGTAAGTTCTTTGGCAGTATTTCCTTTGTTTCATCCTTTAACCCTTTGTTAAGTGCTCCTAAGTTTTACCCTCGATTTATCCACAGGTCATACCAAAATCCATGAATTTTGGCCCCAAAACCTGCCACTTATACAAGAGGTGGAATATGTGGTAATTCTGATATGTGTTCATTGTTTCAACCTTAACCCCTTTATTCTCTCAGTTACACTGTCCTCCAGTTCTTTCCCTTCACCCTATATACCTCTTCTTTCACCTTCTGCTCTACTTTCTTCATCTATCCTTTAACCTTCCTACCTAATTTTCTTTTCCATGTCTTTAATTTCTTCCCCCTCCTCATACTTTCCTTCGCTTCACATTCACAAAGCTTGGCAAATACACCTTCATTGATGACTTCCAGTCTGCATCTGCACTGTGGAAATAATCCAGGTTGACACTGCTTTGACTGCCACGGCTCCATGCTATGGAATTCTGGGATTTGTTGATTTATGCCAACCCTAAGGCAGAGTTATCACTGGGTTTTCTTGGCATGTTTCTACAGAGGGGGGTGTCCATTGCCTTCCTCTGAGGCTGAGGGAGTGTGACGTGTCCAAGGTCATCTGATGGGTTTGAGCTGGGATTCGAACCCTGGTCTCTAGGGTGATTGTCCAATGCTCAAACCACTACACCACACTGGCTCACTGGTTTAGGGGACCAGAATCCAAATTCCTGTTGGCCATGGAAAACCACTGGGTGACCTTAGGCAAGCCACATTCTTTCAGCCTCAGGATGGTCATGGCAAACTTCCTCTGAACAAATCTTGTCAAGAGAACCCTGTGAGGAGGTCGTCAG
This sequence comes from Phrynosoma blainvillii, assembly GCA_026167975.1. Lineage (NCBI taxonomy): Eukaryota > Metazoa > Chordata > Lepidosauria > Squamata > Phrynosomatidae > Phrynosoma > Phrynosoma blainvillii. Next base: position 19,042,887 of record JANUYF010000004.1, on the reverse strand, counting down.
GGTTGCCATGAATCTGAAACAACTTGAAGGCGGACAACAAACTCACCTCCCTCCATCATCTGCTTGTCTCTTTTGTAGATCGTGCCTTGATACACACATACACACAATTTAAGTTATACCACCTTTCTCCTGACAAGGAACTCTAAAGTGGCATAACATTTAAAAAAAATGAAGTCCATCTAAATGTTATTTGACAAAAGTTATGCAACAATTTAACCAATATGAAAGTGCACACTCCCTTTTAATAGATAACCACTTTCGACATTATCTCTTCTCATCTTCTTTCTGTATAACCTTTCCAGTCATTCATATTGTCTGCTTTGGTGGCTTGATGAGAGAGATTTTACTGTATTTTTTGTTGTGGGCCTTGACCGTCCAGAAACTTATAATCCTTTCTTCTTCATTGGCTGAAACTACACTCTATCTTGCTGGCTGTTTTTATTTTTCCAGAGGCAGGTCATTCCGTCTCCCATTCCAGACCCCCCCCCCCAAAAAAACCCGGAAAATTGCCAATATTCAATCCCCATTGGCTTGAATGGTGGCGTGCACTTGTGAGGGGGGCACCCCATTTCTCCCCTTCTGTTTGCCACCCATGAACAGGTGAGGGACATGGACTCCCAAGTCTGCAAAAACGGGAGGGGCAACTGTATATTGCCCTACCATAAATGGTTACTTTAAAACAGCTTGTTTGTGACTGCTAAAATCAGGCTTTAAAACTGAGAGTGGTGATGGCCTAGCAGTACTTCAAGTTAGGGAATCTCCAATACTCTCTTTAGCTAAACATTTCACAAGCATAGTTTAGCAAGATTATTTGGTTAAGATTATTTGGTTGGTCTTTTTATGGCCTTGCTTTGGGTGAAGTCAACCTCTTATCTATCACCTTGTCCTTTCGGTATAACCAGTATGAGTCTGCTGCAGGTTAGATTATTGTAGAACTTGTTTCAGATATAATTTGTTGTTTTGTGCCTTCAAATTGTTTCCAACTTAGGCAACCTTAAAGCAAACCTGTCACAAAAGTTTCATGGTAAGGGGTTGGCCTTGCCTTCCTCTGAGGCCAAGATAGTGACTTGCCCAGTTACCCACTGGGTTTCCATGGCTGAGCGGGGATTTGAACTCTGGTCTCAAGAGTCAATAGTCCAACGCCCAAACCACTACACTACCCTGGCTCTCCAGACATAATTAGCTTCCTTTAAAGACAGCAGTTGTGTATGGGTATATTGAAAATATTGCTGAAACCACACATCTGCAATTAGTTGGGTAGGTATTTCTTCTTTGGTGTGTTCATTTCCTGGAAAGCTACGCAGCCCAGCAGAAATGTGTGACTCACCTGTGACAACATGACTCCTGTGTTCAAAAAGAATCATCCTTCAGATGACCTTTAAAAGGTTTGAAAATGCCACTCACCTGTTTGCCTGCAGTAAGATTGTTCTCCAAGTGACAAGAAACTTTAATAAATAGAGCAACATTTGATTCCCTTTTTTTCTTTCAAGATGTTCTTATTTTTTGTCAGAAGTGACTAACAAGCATGTTCAGATTTGTTCAAAAGGGTTTGTCTTTGCCTTCCTCTGAGGCTGAGAGAGTATGACATGCCCAAGGTCACCCAGTGGGTTTCCATGGCCAAGCAAGAATCCTGGTCTCCAGAATGGTGTGCTCAAACAGCAGCTGCATCATGCTAAATGTCTTCTTTATGTCACAAACCTAAATGAATCTGGCTGAATTTGCTTGTCAGCTGTGGTTAAATTTAGTAGAGAAGCCCTCAAAGTTTTGTCTCTGTGTTGAGTTCATGTATCACTTTATTAGCCTGACAAGCTTGCTGCTATGCCCTAGAGGACACTCATACCATACTGTAGATTCTGTGTATGACTTTATTTATGAACTTCTTTTGACTGTTCCTCATGTCCCTACAACATTTGGAAGACTGAAATGTGTCTGAGTGGTAATAATAGTTCCTGGTAAACATATCTTTACTGATAGCTTGCTATGTAGCAGGTTGTTGGGAAATGTATTGATTGCAGAAGGGTAACTGATGACATTATTACCAGTATTTTTGAGCAATAATGTTCAGGGAGAGAAACTTTGACTAATATGCTTTTATCATTCAAAATAATGAGGTGTTGCCCCAATGTTAAGATTACTGCCAACTTGGATGGTTTTTAAAGGGGTTTGGATAAATTTATGAATGACAGGACCACCAGTAATACAAATCATGGTTATATGTACTCTGTTACATATCTCCAATGTAGTACTATATGCTTCTGTATATCCATTATTGTGGAGCATATGACCGAAGGTGTAGTTGCTCATATGGCCTGCTGACATGCTTCCTATACACAACTGATTGAGCACTTTATGATGCTGGATCAAAGGGATGGTTTTCAGACTGCACAATTATAGCACAATATTCCACATTAGCTTCCATGGCAACATTCTGTTGAATCTTGTGATTTGTAGTTTAGTGAAACACTAGAGCTTCCTGGCTGAGATTTATAAATACCCTTCCTTTAACTTCCAGGATGCCATAGGAGTGAACCATGAATGTGAATGTAGAATGATTGTGCTATAACTGCATAGTGTGAGTGGTCATAGATAAATAGACCTTTGATCTGATCCTCGTTGCCTGTCTTATTTTCTTGAGGTTGAATCCAGAGTTAGGGCCTTTACAGACTGCCAGAAATAATGCAGCTTGAGGTCACTTTAACTGTCCTGGCTCAGTGCTAGGGAATCATGGGAATTGTATTTTTGGGGGGACATTGAGCCTTCTGTGTCAGAGCTCTGGTGACACAATAAACTACAGTTCCCATGATTCCTTAGCACTGAGCCAGGACAGTTAAAGTGGCCTCAAGCTGCATTATTTCTGGCAGTCTGTAAAGGCAATTAGTTGTTCTTAGAATTAATCCAGTGAAATCAATGGATAATTAAATCCCATTAATTTGAATGGGTCTAGTCTAAGCATGGGAATCAGGCGTGGTGTCATGGTTTGAGTGTTGGACTATAACTCTGGAGACCAGAATTCTGTTCCCAGCTCGGCCATGAAACCTATTGGGTGACCTTGGGCAAGTCACATGCTCTCAGCTTCAGGGGAAGGCAATGGCAAACCTCCTCTGAACCATTCTTGCCAGGAAAGCCCCATGGTGGGTTCACCTTAGGGTTGCCATAAGTCGGAAATGACTTGAAGGCACAAAATGACAAATTCAAAGCATAAATAAATCTCATTCCAACTAGAAAAATATTCTCAAAAAGAGAGATGGAATTATTATTAGGGTGCTTTACTCCACTTTAGTTCCTTGTGATTGAGGTGGTTGGATTGTAAACCTCATCAGGACCATGTCTCCTTCATCCTGTCTGAAGATGTACAAGAATTGTATACTTTGCAACTGATCTGTATAAAGAGATTTGGCAGGTCTGTCACTGGATAATCTCTGTTAAGAGTGCAATGATGAGATTAAATGATTAGGATAACTTGAGAACTATGTTTAAATGGTTGCTTTCTTGAAAGGATTAAGGGTATGAAAGAGAAGCCCTTTTATTTGAGACTGTTCTTATCTCTTATGTGAATCATCTTTAGGCTGACATTTGTATGGGTCACTGCAGTATAGAAAATGGAAATGGCTTGTGTTAGTTTGTACCATATATTTTTCTTCCCTTTAGTTTTAAAGTTTCTCACACAGAGTAACTAAATCATAGAATTCTTAAATTCTTTTTTAGTTTTAAAATGTTAACTGACATCTTGTTCTGTTGCTGGCTCTGTCATTTACCAAGATATATGAATATTAACTACAGAGGAAAATAGAGAGTACAGTGAACATTAAAAGGTTGGTGTAACAAATTATTCTGTAAAACATCTTTGCAGTGGAGCTTTTTATATTAGAAAGCTTGTCTAATTTTGTTACTTGATCAGTTTTTTAAAAATTAAAATGACTCGAAACAGCTTGATTTTTCTCTTAAACATTTCAGTCTGGACATTTTTTTACACCGCTTGAAAGTAAGGCCTAAGATGTGTAATAGGGAGCCTGCATGGTGTAGTGGTTTCAGCGTTGCACTTTGACTCAGGAGACCAGGATTCAAATCTCTGCTCATCCATGGAAATGCACTGGGTGAGCTTGGGCAAGTCACAGGGCTCATTCCCATTTACATTTAACCTGGTTTGCGATTTGCTTTCGCTCCAGGTTGATGAATCAATGCATCGTTTCCACTATGGAAGTGGGTCTTTTCTTTATTCGCTTCTTTTTTGGCACGATTGTCGTTCCCACTAGTTTGTGCCCCTTCAAAATGCCTGTCAATCATCTATGTGTCATCAGTGATGCAACCAGCAACACATGCAAGAAAACATGGGAGGCAGTCATGGGTGCCGTGGCCAGAATCCCATCCCTCACTAGTTTTTGGGGAAATCCACCATTTCCCCCCTCCTTTCCCAGGACCCGTCCTACATTCCAACCTTCTATCCAGAAGGAATTCCAAAACACCCTCCATTCTGAGCATGACTAGGAAGCATGTCCTCAAGTTCTGCAAGGCTGGGAGGTCACCACCTTAACTCCCCATGTCCTCGAAGTGCCCTGGGATGCATGCAGCCATGGTTGATATATGGAGGACTTCCCTGGGATGCATACAGCCATGGGTGTCATGTGGAGAACTTTCCCCTGGGATGCATGCAGCCATGGGTGGCATATGGAGGACTCTCCCCTGGGTGAGGTGCTGCCCTCCCAGCCTTGCAGACTTGGAAGACATGCTTCCTAGTCAAGCTCAGAATGGAGGGCGTTTTGAAATTCTTCCTGGACAGAAGGTTGGAATGTAGGATGGGTCCTGAGAAAGAGGAGAGGGAAAATGGCGGATTTCCCCAAAAACTGGTGAGTGATGATGGGATTCAGGTCCTTCGTTCCCACTTGCTGAAGATGCTTGCTAATTGCTTCCTTTTCAAAAGAACCACCAAAATACTAGTGTCAGGAAATACCGGTTCTGTTGCGTTTGCCTCACTTCATCGCGATGGAAACCGAGTGCAGTCAGTTTGGAACTACAGACATATAACCCGACCAGCAATTCGTTTTAAATCATAGTGGGAACGAGGCCACAGACTCTCAAAGCAAAGACCCTCCCCCAATAAATCACGCATAAAAAACCCCTGTGATAAGTTTGTCTTAGGGCTGCTGTAAGTTAGAAATGACTTGAAGGCACATAACAATATGTATAATAGGAGTGGGCGAAGTGCAGCCCTCTAGATCAGGGGTAGGCAACCTGTCCCCTTTAAGGGCCGAGGGACTTCAGCTCCCAGAATCCCAGGAGCTATTGGCCAACATGGGACTATTGGCCAACATGGCTGAGGCTTCTGGGAGCTGAAGTCCCTCAGCCCTTAAAGGGGAAAGGTTGCCTACCCCTGCTCTAGATGCTGTATTCTGCCCTAGATAGCATACCCAGTGGTAAGGTATGCTAGGAGTTGCCATCCAACATCTGGAGGGCCATATTTTCCCCGCTGTGATGTACAGGATTGCAGCCTGAATGACTAGTAGGAGTGCTTTCTTTGTATCTGACCTGTGCTTTTTTCTGCCCCCAATCCAGGCGGTGTTAATAGTGCTTAAATTCCATTGAAATCAATGGTATTTAAATTAGCTGTGGCTACAGCTCCATATGGAAAGTTAGGCATGACTTTTTCTGGATTGGGATCATGATGAATAAGCTAATCATGGAAGGATTTACTACTAATGTTTTTTTTTGGGGGGGGGGGTTGTGGGAGGGGGTAAGAACTAGAATCCCAGTTATATTGTACTATGGATAGCCAGACTTCTTGTCACTTCATTGGCTTTGGTTGTGAGAGCAAGCTGTATCTAGCTCAGCTGTCGCAATGAGTTATAAGGGGTGCTGTTGAACTAAACTGGAACATTTGGATGCACTAGCCTCTTCTAGGAACAAATAGGATGTTTTGTAACTATGACTCATGAGTTAAGTCTGGGTAAGGTTGCCTGATACCCAGAAATGTTCTGTTGGTATATAATCATACCATAATGTAACCCTAATCAAATGACAGTATGTGAGTTAGAAATTGTGAGACAGAGATTTTTAAAGGACAGTGTTGTTGTGACAGCCTGTGCTATCCATTTTCTATTTCTAGGACAGGTTTTTGGTAACAACAAAGAAGAAAATGCTTTATTCAGCCTCAAATCCTAATCGACTGTGTTTGATGGGATTTTGAAGTGTTCTGAAATCTCAGGACCTGAGTATGTAATGTGTGGGCTATTGTAATTGTAAAAATTACAGTGTTAAAGTATAAGGAGCCAGAAATACTGTAAAGATGTGTACAAATTGTGCTAGTCTGTATGCTTTTGGAGAGAGTATGATAGTTCTGTTTTCAGGATGCTATTGTAATTTTAGGTTCAAATCAGAAAGTGCTCCTATCAAACCAAGCCAAGCCAAGCCATTGGCAAGGGACAGTAGAGATGCAGATCAAAACCAGCCAGTGGAGGGTCACAGGTTGGCTTTTCTTGGGCTAAATCGAATTATTTGTCCCAACTACAGTGAACCCATTAAATCAATGGGAATTTGGTAACTGTGCATTTATGTCAGTTCCAGTTCTAGTCTAGTCAGGACTGACCATTGGATTGAGGTGTTCTATTTTTAAGTGGTGAGATTATCTTAAATAATTTGTGTAATTGTAGAAGACTAATAGTAGAGATACAAATCATAATGTATTTTGTTCTTACGTGTGTGTGTGTATGCGTGTGCATGCAAAGTTATGAAAATCTTACAAATTATAACAATTACATGCGTGTGTGCATGTGTGTTCACACGCCTTCAAGTTACTTTTCGACTTTTGGCAACTCCATGAATTCTATAGGGTTTTCTTAGGCAAGGAACACTCAGTGGTGGTTTTCCCATTTCTTTCCTCTGAAATATAACCTACAGCATGTGGTATTTGTTGGTGATCTCCTATCCAAGTGCTAACCAGGCTTGACCCTGCTTAGCTTCCAAGATCAGGCAGGATCTGGTACCTTTAAGGTATACCCATATCAGTTCTGTAAGTCTACTCATAGGCCTTATTCTCAGCTATTGGACTGACTTATACATGGATGGCCTCCCTTACCCAGATATGTGGCTGTGGCTAAGAAGTTCCACTTTTACTACATTGATCATGTTAGCTAGTATAATTAAATTGTTGTTAGAAAAGGCAGTACCTGAGATGTATGTTTGGTACTTCACACATAATATTTCCAAGTGTTAACAACAGATGTGCTAACTTTTTTTCTCTTTAAAATCTTTGATGCAGACATAGTTATGCTTGGAGTGCACCCATTGATTTTCAGTGGATCTGCTTTAAACATGGCTTAATATGAATCCAGCCCAGTATATATCAGATATTATGACTTGGAATGCATGACAACATTGTGGTTGCTTTCACGTTTACTAATGTGGCAGATTCAGGGCAAATGTGGTTTTCCTAATCCTTTTGTTGTATCCCAAGGACAAGATTCTGATCTAAATCCTTATTCTTTGTAAATATTGTTCTCTTCAAGGTATTATAGGAAGGCTGAACATGATTCTTCACAGATACATCCCTTCTTTTGAGTCATACTTCAAAAACAGTTGTTGCAATGGCTTCTCACCCTTTTTATTCCTGAGACAGTATAAGTTTGTCTCTATTTCCAGTAACTAGTGTAAGTGAAAGGTCAGCGTTATAAACAAGTTATTTTAAGATGAAAGAGACGGTGTAATCTTCTGCTCAACCTGAGCCCATAGCCATTTGCCTCGAATGAACAGTGGGTTTTAAAATCCATTTCTTCTCCCAAAGGCAGATGGCAGGGAAACATGTCAGGGCCAATGTCCAATATTGGAAACTCAGTAAATATTCTGAAAAGCCATTGAGTAATTGCTAATTGTAAAAAGTATATGCAATTTACTTATTTCTTTTATATCTTACAGGTGTCTTCGTATCCACGGTTGTTCTGGTTCTGTCCCAAAGAGCACTTTTCAAGTTTTATATGATCAGCTCTGCTTTTCTGCTAGCAGCAACATCAGTGTTTGTGAACTATTATGCTTTTTTGCACATAAACTTCCACAGTGCCTCTTACACAACAGCTTTTGGAACTCAGCTCCTTCCTCATAAAGGACCTTCTTTATGGATGACCCTCTCAATCCTTCAGCTTGCCTTTGGAATTGGCTACGTTGCACTGTTAAATATTGACTCCATATACTCCCAGCTAATCATTCTGGATTTACTGATTCCTATCGTAGGTCTAGTCATTGAATTACCTTTACACATCAGTCAGACTTTAGTCTTTACCTCAGGCTTCATTTTGACTTTCTACACCCTGGCCATTTTAGCTTCAAAGTTGAGACGGTTCTACTACTCTACAAGGTATGTCTATCTTCTTATAAGGCACATGTATCGCATTTATGGATTACAATTGTTGCTGGAAGATACATGGAAAAGGATTCGATTTCCAGCTGTATTGCGTGTCTTTTGGCTAATGAGACTTACAATTCAAGCTGTTGTGCTAACTTATGTTGTCAAGATGGCAGAAACTGATCCAGGCACGAAATTCTACATTTCTTGGGACAATTTCTGGGAATTACTTTGCAGCCTTATTATCAGTGGGTGTGATTCTACTTTAACTGTATTAGGCATGAGTGCTGTAATTTCATCTGTAGCTCATTATCTGGGGCTTGGTATTTTGGCCTTTATTGGATCTACTGATGAAGATGACAAGAGGCTTGGCTTTGTGGCACCAGTTCTTTTTTTCATTTTAGCCCTGCAGACTGGTTTAAGTGGACTAAAGCCAGAAGAGAGACTAGTCCGTTTAAGTCGAAACATGTGCCTTTTGCTAACTGCAGTCCTCCATTTTATCCATGGGATGACAGACCCTGTCCTAATGTCTTTGAGTGCCTCCCATGTGTCTTCATTTCGCAGACACTTCCCAGTCCTCTTTGTCTCAGCTTGCCTCTTTGTTCTTCCAATTTTGCTCAGTTACATCCTTTGGAACCACTATGCATTAAATACATGGCTGTTTGCTGTTACAGCATTCTGCGTGGAACTCTGCCTAAAGGTTATCGTTTCTATCACTGTTTATATACTTTTCATGATTGATGGCTACTATAATGTCCTATGGGAAAAGCTGGATGATTATGTCTACTATGTTCGATCAACAGGCAATATTATTGAGTTTATATTTGGAGTAATTATGTTTGGGAATGGCGCTTACACCATGGTGTTTGAAACAGGAAGCAAAATTCGGGCTTGTATGATGTGCCTACATGCCTATTTCAATATCTATCTGCAAGCAAGGAATGGCTGGAAAACTTTTATAAATCGCAGGACAGCAGTTAAGAAAATCAACTCGCTTCCTGAGGTCAAAGGAGAACGATTACATGAAATAGATGATGTGTGTGCAATCTGCTATCATGAGTTTACTACTTCAGCTCGTATAACTCCATGTAATCATTACTTCCATGCACTTTGCCTTCGGAAATGGCTCTATATTCAAGACACGTGTCCAATGTGCCATCAAAAAGTGTATATTGAGGAGAAGGAGAATACAAATCTCTCAAATAACAATGGTTTTGTTGCACTTGATGAAAATGAACCAAATGAAAATCCTGTCCAAGAAGAAGCAGCTGCAGCCAATGCTGGAGATGAACTAAATGGAGATAATGACAGTTCAGAGAGTGAAGAGGAGGAGGAAACCGAGAACACAACTCAGTGTGATGTCACAGCATCTGAACACTCTGACCATTGAACAGGACTTTCACTGGTTTAAAATAATCATGTACTGAACACTGTGGATGTTTGTTAATAGTGGAGTTCAACAATGGAATAAAAGCTTCACTTCATCAGTGTATATCTAAGCACAAGAACAGTATATGAAAATTTTGAATCTGTGAATGGGTTGTTAGTTTACTATGACATGCTACTGTAAATATACCTCTTAATTACTGCTGGTCTCTTTTGTGACCACCTTAATCTTTATGTACATTATTGTACATGGAATAAAGTGTTTTCACATATTTTTTTAAAGAGTTGAACAAAACAATCCTTAATTGATGATAAAATTATAATGTGTATGTTGTGTCAAGGTTATAATACTTTGATTATAGGATATCTTCAAAACAAGTCAGTCTTTCAAGGAGACAAACCATTTTATCAGTGAACAAGAGTTAGCATTCTGTTTAAAAATCCTGTCAAAGTATAGTTTCCAACTTGACAGCTATAATAGGATTCTTTAAGTATTAACCATTCCTGCTACTGTTTGCTTATGGAAAAAGAAAAATGTAGGATTGAAGTAGCTTTTAAGGAAAGTATGGTTAATGTAGCTTACATTACTAATCAGTTCCATAATAGCAAAATAAATTTGCATTTGGTGGGTTAGACCCATATCTAGGCTGCTAGAAGCATGGTCCTCATCCACTTCTTCCCATTGCAACTCCTCCAGCTCTCTGAAAGTGCTATTCAGGTCAAGAGGCCTTGCTAAAGAAAGTGAATTGTGATACCCCTGTGCACCCAAGAGGATGCATTTTGCCTAGCCCTGTTTTAACTGGAATTGCTAGGGACTGAAGCTTGGCATTTCTGGATACCTGTTATATGCACTTGCATTGAGTGGAGCCCATTCAGAAAACATCCTGAATCTGATCCAGTCCACCTGAGTTTATGAGATAGCAAAATAGACTAAATACTTGAAAGTAAATATTTTTAACAGCTGTCATTCTGGAGTCTGGTGTGTATCAATATTGCAAAAACCCATTTTAAAGCATTTTTCCTGTGTTTAGTTATACCCCTCATTCTGAAAGCATATGTCTAAATATTGGTTTCAGACTTGAAACGGAGGACTTTAACCTTTTTATTTAATGAACACAATTAATAGGACACATGATAATACATAAACTGTTTTACATATCTGGAAAGAAAACCTTAATACTGTTGTTATACGTAGTGTTGGCCAGTTCTAATGGATCTTCTTCACGTACTGCTGCTAGTATTTCCAGTATTTGGCTAAAATGAAACAGATGTTGTATTAGAAACGGTGTAGGTTCTGGAAGATTTTGGTCTTATTTTACTATTTATGTCTACTTGAGAATTCTTAACTGTTATCTGTTAAGGATTATATAAACAATGTTTAGGATTCTCACAAACATTCAGGCTCAAATTTGGTAGTTATGTACAACTTTGGGCCTTTACAAACTGCCAGAAATAATGCAACTTGAGTCCACTTTAACTGCCCTGGCTCAGTTCTAAGGAATCATGGGAATTGTGGTTTGTTCTGAGACATTGGGCCTTCTCTGTCAGAGAGCTCTGGTGCCACAATAAACTACACTTCCCATGGTTCCCTAGCACTGAGCCAGGGCAGTTAAAGTGGTCTCAAGCTGGATTATTTCTGGCAGTCTGTAAAGGCCCAGAGATACATAAATAGAGGCTATGTGCAGCTATCACACTGAACTGTGTATGAGCAGAAATGGTACGAAACTAGCCTCACCCTGGGCTTGCTACCCTTTCCTTCTTCAAGGCAAGGGGAAGGAGTGTATAAGGTGTTTTGTAGAAGCCAGTTTGTTATGTTGTATAGACTCAGGCTCTGATTAATCTTAATATGGTTTAGTTTAAAGAAAGCAGCTTTGTGAAGGAGAGTTGGAAACTGCCTTCTTAGAAGCATAAATCATAATTCAGATTAACAAGTGTTTTCTGGCTTCATTTGATTTGATTTTGCAAGGCTCTGAACTTACTCCTGCTGCACCACAGAACGGGAGCAGCAGCACGTAAAGTGGGGGATTGACAGAAGGTTAGCGTCATCTACATATTGCTACACCATAGTTCAGCGTGATGTCTAAATATAGCCAGTACTCCAGAGAGGTTCCAGAGTAAAGCAGCTTCGTAGCTGCACTACACAAGAAGATAAATTACCAAGCATACAGCACTCGTGAAGGGTACTGAAAGAGATATAGAGGGGATGCGGATGGTGAAAAGCGCCTTCTTCAATCCCTGGGGGGGGGGGCAGCCGGATGCTGGGTGCCCCATCCCCTTCCTGAGGACGTCATCGAAGCGACGGCCCGCCCACACGACGGGCGCTCCGATGACATCCTCCTGGCTCATCGTCCAGACAATCCAATCTATTTTAGTGCTCCTTTCGCAGGCGGCAAAAGGGAGGATCGGGACCGAGATGTCCGGCAGCCTCAGCCTCGATCCTCCGTTTCCGGGGGCGGCCCAGGGCCACCCGTCTGCATCCCCCCATAGATCTCTATTGCTTACTTGCACCAACCCTTTGCTGAATACTACACACACAGGCGTAACTTGTGTACACTTGCTGAGAATTCTCTATTGAGAGGTGTATACATGTCTTGTAGCTACATCATATGACATCCCCCTAACACATTCTGTGTAGCTTGAGAGTGGGGTGGGAGGGATCTGCAGAGATGGATCTAGCTATTTTCCTATAGATGAATGCACCGCTATAGATATCTTGAGGAACATTCTGAAAATGGCTGGGGAAGGGGGGGCACTGGATCACTTAAAAGGTGGGCATGGGTGGGAGTTTGACCAGTAGTTAGAAAGAATTGTGATCTCAACAACCAAGAAAGGTGGGTTATGAAAGCATCAGTTGGACTTGCACTATAGTAACTCACTAACAGGATAGTATCTCATTAGTCTTATTGCAGTTCTGTGTCCACTTATACAGTAAGCCCCTTTGAAATTAGTGGAACAACTCATGTTTTAGTAAACAGGCACAGGAATGTATAGTTTGTATGATATGCAGGAGTGATCCAATGTATTTTCCTCATTTGAATGTAAACATTCAGTTTGCTCTCAGATTAGGTTTTTATGCATTTTTTCTCAGGGTTGGCTGGTTTACATCTGGTTGGTTTAAACCTTATGACTTAAAAAAAAAACACTCCTGGTTTGTATGGCTATTATTACTATTTTCCAACTGGAAGCTATCTTCTGCTTTCCTTTCCCTTTAAAAAAAGCATTTCCTGGGACTAAAATTGGAGGGGGGCAAAATAATTGCAGAAAACTAGGTGGTGTGGTAAGCTAGCAATCTTTGGGAAACTGTATGTGCCTATGGGTTGTATCTTGCCCACTCCTACTGTAGGTGGAGATGCCAAAGATTGAAGCTGGGATATTTTATCATGTGAACGTGAAGTGTTCCACCATTGAACGACAGTCCCTACTAAGCCAGGTTTTGTTTGGTAATAGTGATATATACAATATACAGAATAGACAAACAGAAAAGGGGGGAACAGCCCATGCACAAAACAATCAATTTAGTAATTTGAAACCTTTTAGAATCATAAGAGTTGGAAGAGGCCACAAGGGCCATCCAGTCCAACCCCCTGACATGCTGGAACTCAAAATCAAACCATCCCCAACAGATGGCCATCCAGCCTCTGTTTAAAGACCTCCAAAGAAGGAGACTCCACCACACTGATGGAGTGTGCTCCACTGTCGAACAGCTCTCACTGTCAGAAAGTTCCTCCGAATGGTGAGGTGAAATCTCTTTTCCTGTAGCTTGCATCCGTTGTTCCAAGTCCTATTTTCTGGAGCAGCAGAAAACAAGCTAGTGCCCTCCTCAATATGACATCCCTTCAAATATTTAAAGAGGGCTATCATATCCTCTCTTAACCATCTCTTCTCCAGGCTAAACATACCCAATTCCTTAAGTCGTTCTTCGTAGGGCATGGTTTCTAGCCCCATCACCATTTTAGTCGTCTTCCTCTGGACACACTCATTTTTCAACATCCTTTTTGAACTGTGGTGCCCAGAACTGGACACAGTATTCCAGGTGGGGCCTGACCAAAGCAGAATACAGTGGCACTATTACTTCCCTTGATTTAGAAGGGAAAGTGATATGGTTTGTAATGCCACAGGTAGCAACAAGGTTACTGCAGTCTCTATTCCACTTTGAAGGGTTCAAAGGTTCTGTTCACCTCTATATGACGACAAGGGAAACAAGTTTCTGTGAAAAGGGGATATAGGGATAATCTCAGACCTTTTGCCTCATAGTTTCATAGTTGGTAATTTTCAATCTCTGCACTGGTACAGTACTGGGTAATTCAAAAAGAATGGTGAAAAAGTAAGGTTTTACACCATCCTTTTTCAATGACCCTGTATTTAATTCTGTATTTGAATGACCCTGTATTGCTATTAGTAACCAAAAAAAACCCATCAGTGAGGATGAAGGGGAATAGTACAGCTAGAAAGAAAGGTGTGAGATTATGTCGTCATATAAAGTAGAGGCAAACAGAACCTTTGAACCCTTCAAAGTGGAACAGAGATTGCAGTAACTTTGTTGCTACCTGTGGCATTACAAATCATATCACTTTAGGTTGTAGTTTTACACAAAATTACTTGCAACAAGAAGTGCTGAGAATGACTGGACTTGTGTCTAAGGAGAGATGCATAAGACTGCATTACTAGTTATGTTCAATAATGTTCCTGGGAATCCTAAGATTGGTATCTTGGTGAGATACTTAAGAATTCTGCACTGGAGAGCGCTAGTAATTCAGAGGAGTGGACTAGAGCTCTCTGGCACACTATTCCAAGTACCTCACCAAACTACAAATCCCAGGATTCTGTAGGATGGAATCATGACAAACCTAAATCCAACTGTTAGTCCCAACAAAAGTAGACTCACCGAATCAATAGGAACTTGGTAACATGTCAGTAACTTCCACTGCTGTAAACTAACATTGGGATTTAGGCCTTAATCTGATTTAGCAAGACAAACCTTAGCTTGTCATCTACTGAGAAGCTAAACTTTTTCTCTTGGGGAAGTTCAGAAGGCACATTTTAGTGGGAACAATTTTCTGAGAAAACTAACAGGCATGTCTTGCTTATTTATATTAGCATTGTCATTTTTATATAGTATTACAGTCAGTGATGACTTAAGTCCCATTTAAAGCGACTGAATTTGAGTACATCATGACTTCTTCCACTTGTTTCTACTAGGATGCAGTCATCTCTAACTTCCGCTGGAGTAAAGCCTTGACCTATATTAAATGGCATACTCACATGATATGGCAAGGTTCGTTTCTGTCCTTCAAGCAGTGTCCGGCTTCCCACTTTTTTTTGGTAGGGAAAGTAGTCTTCACATATTTTGATCCAGCATGGGTATTTTTCACTCCACACCAGGGAGCATCTAATTTGATTTAAGTAATAGTTAAGAATGAGCAACCATTTTATAATTGATCAAGTTGTACAGATTTTAAACAGCCGAGATAAGAAAATACACATTTTTAATTTCATCACTTAAAGAAAATAATTGTAGGTTTTAATTCTAGACATTATTTTTAAGATAGTTTCCAGGCATGAATTCAGAACAAAAAACTTCAGATACTTCACTGTATTCAAACATACTTTAGCTCTCCCCAATTCAAAGTGTTTGCAGCATTTGACCTCAGTTGCTAATATTTCTGAGAAAGGCAGTCATATGTTAATGAGTTAGTCCATCACAACTGACTTTCTGGTCACTGGGAAAGATGGAATTCCGTTGAGACTGCAATGACCAAAATTCCCCCAACCCTGTTCAGGGTGCTCTTCTCTGACCCTAAGCCATTTGTGTGTCAGTGAAAAGTGGAGGGAGTAGTGAGAAGCAGCCAACTATTTTCCTATTGCTGGATATGCACCAATGATTGGGACTGCCAGAGGACCCCTGAGAATCCCTTTTGTACTTCAGCTAAAGGACAACAACAATAATAATAACCTTTCTTTCCCACCTCTCCTCATGGTGGGGTATAACATGCTAAAATATGAAACAATTAAAACAGATAAAACCACCAGTTAAAATACAGTACTATAAAACCATTAAAATATACTTACGCAATACATTCTTTAAAATAGAGCAGTTTAAAAAATCATGATTTAAAATTGACTGGTTAGGCCTACCGGAAGAGACACGTTTTAGTACTGTTTAAAAGCAGTCAGCATTTTCAGCTGTCTCCTTCGGAAGGTCATTCCACAGTCTAGGGACAGCAGATGAAAAAGTCCTCTGGGAAACCATTACCAGTCTAGTCCTGGCTGGTTGAAGCAAACATTTCCCAGAGGACCTGAGTGTACAGGGCAGATTGTACAGGAGAAGGCGATCCTGTAGGCATTTATATTGCTCCTCCTGCTCTCCATCAAGGTGGAATTAGTCATCTTGGTGAAGGGTGCCAAACTGAAAAGGTGTATCATAGCTATGCACCAGACATAATGCCTCCTATTCCAGGATTCTGGCCATAATTTCAAAAAAGGCTCACTGAAACCTCTTCATAAGGTTCCATCTGCTGAACAATAAACTTCAAAGAAATTCAAACAGCTACACCAAAACCCAATGCTATTTTAGAGATTGCCAGTATTAGTTGAGGGATAGGCTGGCCTACTATCAAACTCTGTATTTTATACAGAAAATGTCCAAGAATGAATTGGATATCCTGATATAAAGAGATGCTACTCTTAAATTATGTTTGGAGTGTTTCTCCTTTTTCTAAATCATACTGAGCTAAAGCTTGTGTTCAGTCTGTTGCTCAAATAAGCCAAAACTGCAAAGCAAATGTGTCTCAGATCTGAAAGAGGGTTTTGCAAAATAGTATTGATCAAAATACACACCTGTCTCTATCATTAATCTTTCATTGGGAATTGACTTCACTGTTTCCAAATTGTCTTCTGTTTTCAGTGAACTAGAAATAATTTAAAAACACTGCTTTAAAATCTGGGAACTGCTTTGATTTTTTGAAGTTACATGTTTTATATAAAAAAACGCCCTCTCATGATTCAAACAACATTTCTTATCCCTGGATCCATCACAGTGGACATCTTTGCCTCAAAAGTTGTTTCTCCAGTTCCATTGATAAACAATTCAACAAGCGCTTAACTGATCATTTTAAATACTAATGATTACAGTGAGATGTACTATCCAGTTCTAAGTATCTTTATCTAGATATCAGCAAGTATGATTGCCACTTCTCTACATTGTATCTTTTTGTGAATACCCAACTAAGGCTGAAATTAGACACTGGACAGAGCTTCATACAAATTCCCCCATTTTATAGTGTGTCTAGGTTTTTTTTGTGTTGTTTTTTTGGCAAGGCGAGGAAGTGAAAGCTGTTTGCTCCCACTGACCTGGAGGACGCTTAATCCTTTTTGCCCCCAACTATTTTCTGTACTAGGTTGAACCAAAGTCTTGTTGAATCTATTCTGTTCATATAATGGCCAGTGAAATATCTACAAGAAGTCCCCAAACAGGACAAAACCTCAATAGTCGCCTCCTGCTCACATTCCCCAGCAACTGGTAAGTGGATGTATACAACCTCTTATACTGGAAACCATGTACATATATGATTATCAGCTCAGCCATGATTTGTTTGTGGGTTGGTAATGGAAGACAACCCCACATCTGGCTCATGTGTGCTATGTGGTGGAAGCGTAAAAACAGCTCTGACTGTGCACATTATTCCTATATTTCAACACAGAAGTTGTCTCTGAATCAATGCTGACAAATTTAGGATTGAGAGGGGTGAAACAGATGCCCCTTTGCACTTCCTTCTGGATGGTCCAGGATGGTCCAGAGACTAGGACCCGAAACAATGGATGTAAACTGCAAGAAAAGAGATTCCACCTCAACATTAGGAGGAACTTCCTGACAGTAAGGGCGGTTCGACAGTGGAACACTCTCCCTTGGAGTGTGGTGGAGTGTCCTTCCTTGGAGGTCTTTAAGCAGAGGCTGGATGGCCATCTGTCAGGAGTGGTTTGATTGGGAGTTCCTGCATGGCAGGGGGTTGGACTGGATGGCCCTTGTGGTCTCTTCCAACTCTATGATTCTATGATTCATAGCATTTACACGCTCTGAAGCAGCCTGGCTGTTTACATGGGAGACAGCTTCCAGGTGCCGCAGCGACACTGATTATATGCCGCACACCGCTGGAGCGCCTTAAAGCCGGTGGGGTGGAAAAGCCAGCTTTTTGCCACCCCAAAAAGGAGCGGCTCTTTGCCGCTCCTTTTTCGGCTGGCAAAAAGGCGGACTGGGGCCGCAGCATGCAGTTGCTGCAGCCCCAATCTGGCTTCGGAAGGGGCAGCCTGTTTGGCCCCTTAAATAATGTCACACCAGCAATTGTTAGTATTTACTGTTAGATTCAAGTCCAGCAGGCAACTCATAGTAGAACTTAAAAATATTTATGTGGGCCTGAAAATCAAATTTAGGCCATCAGCCATACATGACAACAATCCAGGAGCTTAATTTAACAAATAATAGCAATAGCAAGTACATTTCTATACCGCTTATCAGTGCGCTTAAGCACTCCCTTTTCTGGTCATTGACTGAAATAAATATATGTCTAAGCCCTCCCTGAGTGGTTTACAATGTGTAAGCTAATTGCCCCCAAAAAAGCTGGGAACTCATTTTAGCAGCCTATGGAAAGATGCCAGGTTGGGTCAACCCTGGAGCCCTGCAGGATCGATATAATTGCTGTCAGCCACCCCGATTGTTTGTCAGAGGGGGCGGAATAATAATAATAATAATAATAATAATAATAATAATAATAATGCACAACCTTGTGGCTGTGAATGGCTGCAGTATAGGCATTTAACCACTGCACCAACAGGACTCCTATAATCTGTTACTTCCTTGGGGTGGCAAAGTAATATGTAATATTTACATAACTAGCAGGCCATAATATATGGGGGAAACACCAGCTTTTGATGTGGATATGCATTTTCCCCCAACATGCCAGGGACAAATATATTTTTTCTCATTGGCTGCAGCTGTTTATCTACGAAAACTCTCAAGACCCAGCAGCTGATGGCTTACAGACTGGCAATAATTCAGGGACTACCACTTATCATAGCACTGGTTTAAAGCATCCACTTCCATTTTTTTTTAAAAAAAGTCCTTATACTTCAGCCATTATACTTTAAAAATAACATTGTTAACTGCTGTAAAGTCAATTTCAGCTTAGGAATGAGAAACCTCTAAGTCACCCTGTCTTCAACAGCCCTGCTCAGGTCTTGCAGATTCGGAGTTAGGGTGTCCTTGATTGAGCCGGGGACTTCCTCTTTTCCTACTGCCTTCTACTTACCAACCATTTATTCCTATATAAAGACCCAACTCTATTATAGCTGCTGCCTCTTCTTTGGTCCC
The DNA here is from genome assembly GCA_026167975.1 of Phrynosoma blainvillii. Lineage (NCBI taxonomy): Eukaryota > Metazoa > Chordata > Lepidosauria > Squamata > Phrynosomatidae > Phrynosoma > Phrynosoma blainvillii. Next base: position 19,023,808 of record JANUYF010000004.1, on the reverse strand, counting down.
GTCGAAAGAGTGTACCTGTAAAAAGCAGTTATATATATTTCTGGTCATAAGGTAGGCAACTCTAAATGCATCTGAGTATTCAGACATTTTAACCTCATTCTTTCTTAGACATTTTTGTTGATTTTTCTAAATGAAATTTGACAGGAAAGCTGTAAGTATTTTTAACATCATAAATGGGAAATTATACTGGTAAAAGCCAAACAATCATAGCTGTGCTACAAGGCAGTCTTTTGCAGTCTGATACACAATTTAGTTAAGTCCAAATTCCTGATTTAATCTAATTAATAAAAGATAATGGGACTAGCAACCTGATTCAACATAATTCACTCAGCTGTGCAACTAAAACCCTGACAAAGTATTTGATATTTTAATTCTAGGACAGGATTAAGGTCTTTACTAGATACAGATGAGATACCATGCTGATGACAGTAACATCATCATCCTTATAGAAGAGCTGGGATCTTGCTGGTTAATCCCACCTAGAGTAGAGACATTGAATCAATCATTGAATAGTAAACACATGGGTGAATCTAACTGAATTAATGGGTGTATGTTGGAAAATTTATGATTGCATTCTTCTCTTCCACTTTATTTAGATAGGGATTTCCTCCCTTCCTCCTCTATCATTCTAACTGTCAATCTTAAGTGTCAGTTTAACTGAAGGCCGATGCAGACTGGGGGTAGAGTTGGGGTGGGACAACTGCACACTAGCCACCCCGACGCCAGCATCAGGGCGCCCCTGTTGGTGCAGCATGTACACACGCTGCACCAAAGAGGTGCAAAAGAGCTGCGGCAGTGGCTCTAAGGGCAGCTTTTTTGCCGCCCCAAAAGGAGCGGCATTTGCCTGTTCTTTTTGGAGTGGCAAAAAGGATCAGGGCTGTGGTGTGTGGTTGATGTGGCCCCGATCTGGCACTCCCAGGGGCAGCACAGGGCCACCCCTTAGGGGCCATCTGCATCGGCCCTGATTCTCTGAACATTCCAGTAAGTGGTGAGTAACTGTAGTCAGCTGTCTATCACTGGGAGGTTAACATCTCTCTCCCTGCTTTATAAACTCCAGTTAGATTAGGTTTTAGTTTGTTGTGTAAATATTTATTAAAGCTACTATTGTTTGTTTTTAAACCACAACCTACATGTTTGACTTTTTTGAGTTAGTCTTTATTCTTTAGGAAGACACATTTAAAGTAATATAGGGATTAAGCAGACTGCCAGAAATAGTGCACATTAAATTGAGGCACTGCCCTGGCTCAGTGCTAGGGAATCATGGGAACTGTAATTTATTGTGGCACCAGAGCTCTCTGACAGAGAAGGCTCAATGTCCCAGAAAAAAATACAGTTCCCATGATTCCCTAGCACTGAGCCAGGGCAGTGCCTCAATTTAATGTGCACTATTTCTGGCAGTCTGCTTAGGCCTATAGTCTGATCTACCTTTTTGTTGCTCTGCTGAGGAAAGTGAACTCTAACAAGTTTAACTTTCATACCTGCATATTTAAGTTCACCTTTAAAAGGGTTAACATGCTGGAAACTAAAATTGCAACCCCACAGTGTACTCTAGTAAAAACTAACAAGATTTAGTCCTTTATTATAATTATTAATTTAATATGTTTATATCCCAAAGCAGCTTATATTTTTCAGAAAGCAGCTTATACTTTTTATAAGCAGCTTAGAAAAATTAAAAGATACAGATGAAAAATTTATAGATAAAAGCACACAAAATGTTATTGTTAAAAACAAGTCATAGAATTATACAATTTCAAATATATAGCAGTTTAAAAGTTAATTACTACAAAAAACACACTATTAAAAAGACTTTTTCTTATTAATAGTTTCCCAGGCCCCGTCAGAATAAATAAGTCTAAATCTGCTGGTGGAAGAATCAAGAGGAAATGTGTCTTGCCTCCCTCAGAAAGGCACTCCAGAGCTAAGGTGCAACCATGGAGAAGGTCTCTCTTGTATTCCCTCCAGATGTGACTGTCTAAACACGCACATATAGGAAAATATGATCATTTGGATAGCCTATGTCCAAGCCATACAAAGTTTTACTTGTCACAAACAAGTCTTTACATTGTGTTTGGAAACATGTAGCCAGTGGAAGTGTTGTAACAAGGGAGTTTTATGCCCCTAATAACCAGCCTAAATTAAAAGTCTGGCTCCAGCTCATAGTACCAACTGAAGTTTCTGAACACTTTTCAATGGCAGCATCAAGTAGTTTAATCCAAATGAGATGTAACTGTGGCCAGACTGAACATCTCTAGGAATGGACACAGCTAGCACACCAGTTTTGACTTTACAAATGCACTCCTGGCCACTACAGAAGCTTGGGTGTCCAGGCTTCAGCTAAATTAGGAAGACACCCTAACAGTGAACCTGTGTCATCAGGGAAAAGGTATCTCCATGCAGCACAGGCCTTTTGACTGATCAGGAGCACTGCTGTCCTGTCCGGAAAAAAGTTTTAATTTGTTCATCCACAACTAACCTATTATTGACATCAAACATTGGTTTAGAACTATAATAGTGTTCTTGGGTTTAAATGAAAAGTGGGAATAGTGTTGGGTGTAATCAGCATACTGGTGGCTCCAGACCCCAAACTCCAGATAATCTCTCCCAACAGTTTCATGCAACTTGCTGAAAAATTATTATCTGTACTAGACATAATTGAAGCCTTGGTCAGCAATTAGTTTTATAGAAGGAACAGTCTCAGGAAGAGGGAGATGGAGAAGTGGAGTACAAAACTATCCACCAAACCCTAAACCAAATGCCACAACCACTGTTGTATTCCACCACAATATTTTGCTTTTGGACTGGCACTTGGGTGACCAACTGGTACTCCTCAGTGTACCAAGCTCTCTATTAAGGTCAGAACATGACACTGTAGAATTATTCTGCCAAGAAATTTATGCTGAAAATAATCTGTAATTCCTGTACATCCTTCCATCCAAGTTCAGATTTCAGTTGCTTCCAGCAAAGTTAGTAGAAGTCTTTGGATCAAAAGCAAGAGTTAAGCACCTTGCAGTACTGACATTGGTAGACCAAACATCAGACTGAATAGGCTGCACTTTGAAGAAAGCAAAAAAAAAAAAATTACTTGATGCTGTTGCAAAGAAGCTTCAGAGGTCTAATAGGAAATACAGAGGGGAACTCACAGCCTCTTTGTTTGCAAAAGTTTAGCAATAGCAGGATGTTGTATCACAAAAAAGAATGCTACTTACCACTCCTCCCACACATCTCTCTCTGTTTCGCCTCATTATATCTGCAAAAGGTTAATTTTTTTTATTTTTAAAACTATAAGAAGATACTTTTCTCCAATTTCTAAAAGTGCTTTTTATTTTCTAAGAGAAAAAACCTCCACCAACCTATGAATTCTGGGTGTGAATTTCTACAGTGCAGAAACATTGGTAATTTTGTTTGCTCAGACAAATCAAATTGCTTCTCAAAATATCTGAAAGAAAGCAGAAGATGTGCATGTTTAATAGAATTTCAGTTTCAGGTCACTAAATGAGATAAGGGGGGTTGCAGACTGCCAGAAATAGTGCACGGAGGGGATATTTAGGGGTTTTGTTTAAAAAAAACACCAAACGGCTAAGATGTAAAAGTATATAAAAATGTATGGAAAGTTGATTAATATAAATAAAATTTAAAAAAAATAGTGCAAATTGAGTCCACTTTTAGGGCTAGGGTTAGGGAATCATGGGAACTGTAGTTTATTGTGGCACCAGAGCTCTCTGACAGAGAAGGCTCAATGTCACAGAAAAAAACCAATTCCTATGATTCCCTAGCACTGAGCCAGGGCAGTTAAAGTGGACTCAATTTGCACTATTTCTAGCAGTCTGCAACCCCCCAAGGTCTTGCAAAAGAACAGAATATATGTTTTTAGAAATTAGATAAAAAGAGTAGATTTGGATACAATGAGGCCAAATTGAAGCACTTTCAGTCCCATTAAGTTCAACAGGTAGATCAGGAAATCAACAGAGGTCAAAAGTGCTTTATATTTGGCTGGGTCATGTTTTGCAAGTTTTTTGCCTACCCAAAATAAATGTGGCTACAGACGGTGTAAAATATCCAAAGTATTTACATGATTCTCGTGACCTAAACAAGCTGCAAGATCATCCCATAGTTTTCTGTATTTTGCAATGCCTCATATAAACTTGTTCCTATGCAACTATGCAATATATACCATGCTGCTTCTTTGGTATAAAGAATACTGGAAAGTGAAATACATGGGAGGTTAATTCAGATGTTACAACCACTCCACTGGAAGTTTCTGAATGGTGTTAGTATGTGGATTGACAGAATCATATGGGTATCTTAGAACTGCACATTTGTTATTACTCTCCATGAAATGAAATGAAATCAAATATATACACCTGCTTTCAAATATTATAGGGAACACATGGAAAGTTGTTCAATAGCCTAGATATGGATGCTGCTAAATAATTACACCTGGTATCTACTGGCATCTCCCTCTATTCGCCTTTCTAAAGCCTTTAAACCAGCCTAAAGAGGCAATAGTAAAAAAAAAAAATCTAGAGAACTGATTATTGGTTCTGCTAGATCTTCTGGTACAAGGAAAAGTAATGTTTACATAAGATTTTGCAACAGGAGGTTGCAGTTGCACACTATGCTTTGTAAACGTCAGACTGAATATTACAGAATTGAAGTTTACCTTTGGACTGTGAAAGGCTCCTAGCTAACCAACTGTGCTGCCAAGAAATGGTGTTGGCTCTCTCCCTATGCAGAAGAGCGTAATTATCATGCACATGACCATCAGTATGTCAGAACTGTTTCCTGATCTGCCATCAAAGATGCAAATATTTGGACAGTTAGATACATTTGTGAGCAATTTAAGACAAAGCTAAATAAAGCCTCCATGTTCAAAGGTTTCAGGCATCCTGACAAAGAGATGCTGGAAACAATGATCATACTTGGCCCAGTTTGTGAGGTATCTGGAAGACTCTCATGGGCTACTGTTGGAAATGTTAAATTAGTCCTGATCTAGGAAGCAAGGTCTCATATTATCAGTCTCAAGACAACATTCCATACACAACATAAACAAGATCTTTTGTGTGGCAGAACTATTATTTCACTTAAAGCTTCCTGATTGTCACTTTTGTACCACCCATCTTTCATTTCACCTAGGGTCTTGATGCTATACTAGGTAGTAACTAGGGTCTTGCCCGAGGGTCATTTTTAATCTCCCCAAGACCTTGGTGGCAATAAAACTCTTCCCCCAAATACTAAAATGCACTCACAGATACCTATGAGGAACGTGATTTGCCATTCAAAGGCAATTCTCTGCTATTTAACATTTCTCTCTATAATAGTACTTGCTACATCCTTGTTACCTATAACTCAAACCCTAAAATCAATGCATCTCCTCTTTGGCATTTCATATAATCCATAAATGGACCTATTTTCCAAGATATTAATTTTCAGTGAATTATTTCACCTTTATTATTTTCAGTGAATTATTTTTATCAAATTGGTTAATTTATCCATATCTGCTATCTCCATCATTTTCTCTAACCATTCCATAGAATTTGGTAATTGCTCACTTTTCCAATATCTTTAATACACACCCCCAACTGCTGTAACCATCCATATCACAATAGCATTTACATTTCTATATCGCTTAATAGTGAAGTCAGCACTCTCTAAGAGGTTTACAATCTCTAAACCAATTGCCCCCAACAAGCTGGGTACTCATTTTACTGACCTATGAAAGGATGGAAGGCTAAGTCTACCTTGTAGCCTTGGGATTGAACTCACAACCTTATGGCTGCAGTACCGGCATTTAACCATTGTGCCACCAGGGCTCCTAATAATAAAACATATACCTAATTAAACTAGAATACTTTCTTTCCTTTTTATTCTCCATATTAATCATATTCAATAAACATAGCTCTGGGTTCAAACTTTCTCTAATCCCCAAATCCTGTATATCAATTAATATATTAATTTTAAACCAATATTTTCTGGCTTTTTTACAGCCCCACCATAAATAAAAGAATGATCCTGTTCGTTTTTTGCATTTCCAGCAAAAGTTGCTTCTCCCTTTATTCATTTTAGCCAATTTACCTGTGCTGATATACCATTCATATATCGTTTTATATAATTTTCTTTAAAGTTATATGAGCAAGTAAATTGTAATGTCTTGGTCCAAATACTTTCCTTTTAGTTAAATTGTATGGGCCCTAAACTTTTTTTTGGGGGAAGAGTCAAACAGATTCTGGGTCAATGCCTATGGGGGGTATATTAGACAGATGGGATGCATTTTGTTCACCATTAATTTTGAACTTTCTTTGGCTATCCTGTTCTCAAGAAACCCGCACACCACAACATCAAGTACTGCCTCATTCCTTTTGGCAACAGCATTGAGGAAAAACTCTAGAAGATATTTAAAGGAGGAGGGGTTGAACAGGTCACTGCCAAAAATCTGTGGGGTGGAAATTTACATCATTGAGCCTATTCACTACCTAAGGTTTGCACAGTTGCTACTCAAGAAAGATGGTTCTCTTGTCCCAGCTCTTAAAAGCAACAAAGAATAGTGTGGAGCTGGTGATGGGATGGATGGTAAAATAGAGGCTAAGGGGGCCCAGCTTAGTTCATCTATTGTATATCATATACAGAACAAGAGGAGGAAAACTGCTGCTACTCCTTGCTTTTTACATAACAGGCTTTTGTGATAGGAAGGGCAACTGTTCAGTGATTTCTAATTGTTACAAAACAATTGTTACAGGAAACAGTTTAAATACAAGATGTTTGAAAGATGACATTCTGAGTGATAAAAGTTCTCTGACATAATAACTAAAAGTCTCTTACTTGAGTTGAGTGTCCTTAGGGCAGAATTCTAGTCTGTCAAAATCTGGAAGAGGAAACGGACAACTAATTGGCTCTTGGAAGAATGCTGTGAAAACGCTGCTTTCTCAAACTGGTTGACTAATACTTACCCAATCCACACTCTCCAATTGCTATGACTTTCCCTTTGTTTTTCTTAGCTAGATCTTGTAACTCCAGTAAGTACTGGTCTGGGTTACTCTGCTCAAATTCTCCACAGCGGGTAGGATGGCAGCCAACAGTACTATAAAACATATCTTTAAAGAAGCAACATAAAAATGTAGTTATTGTTGCTACAGCACTGGCATTAAAGCAGTACTGTATTGTGCTATATGGCACTTTAAAGCTTAAGCAAAAAGAAGACCGTGTCCTGCAGCAGAAGTTTGCAATCTAGGGCTTAACATTGATTGGGAAGAGGCAATATTACACATTTCTGTGGTTTACTGCTGAAAACACTCCTGCATGCACTTTTCATAGTTCTTAATTCAATGCCTGTGAAGGATAAAGGTAAAGGTAAAGGTATTCCCCATTGGCAAGGTTGTCAAGTCATGTCCAACTGTAGCGGGCGGTGCTTATCTCCGTTACTAGTGCCAGTGTTGTCAGAGATTACTCATGTGGCTGTTTACTTTCCCACTGAGAAGTGGTACCTATTTACTTGCATTTGCTGCTTTTGAACTGCTAGGTTGGCAAATGCTTTGTAACTCCCTTGTGAAACAGGCTGGCATTACTCTCACTATACAAATGGAAAAAAATGGCAGAGACAGCACAAGGCATTATTCCTTTCGACTAGACCCATTATACATTCAGCTGGATTCAAAACTAGGCAACCCCATTCATTGGCAATTCAGGTCCAAAACATACTGCATGAATAATCCAGTTTGAGACCACTTTAACTGCCCTGGCTTAATGCTAGGGAATTCTGGGGAAACTGTCATTTTGTGAGATAGTTTTGTGAGACGTCGTGCCACAATAAAATACAATTCTCAGGATTCCCTAGCACTGAGGGAGGGCAGTTAAAGCAACCTCAAACTGGATTATTTATGCAGGGTGTTTTGGACCTCAGCCACATCACCAGCAATCAAAGGCATTACTGTGCCATTCATTATGGAGCATAATGCCTTTATGACAGCTCATGTGGGCAAGCATCTGCAGTAGTGACTCATAAACATCTCTTTTTGCATGTGTGTCAAAGTTAATATATAATTTGCTCTATTGTTAAATTTATATATTGGGATTTAAATTGTGATTGTGTTTGCAATATTCAATTATAGGTGGTCCCAAAGAACCCAGAAACAGATATATTTGCAGAACAACACTAGTAACAATTTCCCTTCCACTCATGAATCCAACTCAAGATTACTATAGTTCAGTGCTCAGCCAATCTTGGTTCAAACCATCCTGAATGTTAAATATAGGGCAGTGAATTCATTTCATTTAAACTCATAAAACAAAAAGACAAATACCATTTGTTTGTGCCAGCTGCAGTGCATCTTTACTGTCTTGCAAACTTCCACCTGTAATCATGAACTGGAATAAAAAAATATGCACCCTAAATATAGTTTCTGTATGTCATGATTAATTCATCATATTCTTGAAAAACCTTGAATAGAACAGAATCTTTATTATGGTCATAGACCAGCACATGAAAAAATATATATTAAAGAATAAAAGAAATCATTACAGTTTAAGAAAGCAAAACATATGGGGAAAATGACTGTAAGTTAAAATCCTGTTAAAAAAACACAAATTTACCTTTTTAACACCAGTTTTGATTGCCCTGTCCACTACATCCAAGAAGTCATCTAGAAGAAATATCCAGTTAAAATCAATATTTAAAAGGCTAAAACTGCATTTTAGCTTTTGTATTAATAATTTTCTAGTTGTATGTGTTTTTAAATGGGTGTTAAATCACTATGAATCCCATGCTGGGAAAAGATAGGATATAAATAAATTAAATAAACCATTATGATCCAGTCTGGGTTTGAGCCGTTTATAAGCAGCTGCTCTTATTGTTCCCATTATTTTATTCTTTTTTTTTGCTTGTAACTTTTTAGCAGTCAACCATCTTGAGTCACCTCAGCTAAACAGTATATATTCCTCTATCCACCCAGAAAAAATATAATTCTGATCCTTATAGTCCACTAAAGGTATGTAAGTCAAATGGTTTGACAGCTATGACTGTCTGTCTTCATAGATATTTTCCTATGTACACATTCAGCATATGTAAGCAACTACCACTATCACATGTATATACTGGTTTCTTGAGACAATTTTTTATCATAAAGGCTTCCTGGGCACATAGCTATTTGTGGTGATTGCACTTTAACAGCTGAGTACTCTCCACCTGGAGAGTTGCCCGAGCTTGTCTCATTGTGCAAGCCTAAATGTATTTACTGAAATCCAAAATTTGGTCCACATTCTACTTGTTTGCATAGCCCTACTAGTAAGAGACAACAGCAAGGGCTTTATAGCTGCCAGGCAGTGAGAAGTTTTTGGACACAGCACAAAGGCAAAAGAATAGCTCTCTATCCCCCATTCAAAATGGGATTTATACACATGTAAGGTACATTTGTGTTGTTAACTGCCTTCACGTTGACCTTGATTTATGATGATCGTATGAATGAGTCAACCCAAAGATGCCCTATCCTGAACAGCCTTGCTCAGGTCTTGTCAACTCAGGGCTGTGGCTTCCATGATTGAGTTTATCCATCTGGAAGGTGGTCTTTCTCTTTTCCTACTGCCTTCTGCCTTACCAAGTAGTATTCTCTTTTTTGGAATTCATGCCTTCTCATGATATGGCCAAAGTATGACAGCCTCATTTTAATCATTTTGGCTTCTAGGGAGTATTCAGGATTGATTTGTTCTAGGACCCATTTGTTTGTCTTTTCAGGACCCACAATATCCACAGAGCCCTTCTCCAGCACCACATCTCAAATCAGTTGATTTTCTTCCTGTCAGCTTTCTTCATAGTCCAGCTCTCACAACCATACAAAGTAATGGGAAATACAATGGCATGGACAATCCTGATTTCAGTATTTAGTGATATATCTTTGCACTTCATGTTCTTGTCTAGTTCTTTCATAGCTGCCCTTCCAAGTACCTAGTCTTCTTCTGATTTCCTGATGGCAATCTCCATTCTGATCAATGATTGACCCAAGATATGCTTCTGTCATTACACACGTCTCAATCACTGACACATGTATAAATCACTAACAATGCCAACCTAAGTGTGTATAGAATTGCAGCCTTATAATGTAATCCTATGCATACTCACTCAGAAATAAAAGCCATTTTGCTCAATAAAATTTCCTAGTTTTAGGATTTCAGCCTAAAAGGAGTCCTATTGAATCCAATGTTATATATATGTACATACAACCAAATAACTTATATATAACATTACATCTTAATGTCTTTTCAAAATATGCACTTTTTAAAAAAATGTTGGAATGAGGAGGAGAAAGACCCCATCTCTGTACATGCTAACAGTTACTATCAAGTTGCTACATACCATGAGTACCTAGAAATGATACAACAGGGTAAGCTGAAAGAAAAAATTGTTACCTTGATGTTTTTGAGTACCTCTGTAGATGCCTCTGAACATTGGATCAGTTAAATTAATACCAATATCTAGGGAGAGAAAGATAATAAATTAGTAATCTCATTTTAGAGTGTGTAGTAATGTATACAGGTATGATTATGCTATCCAGAATATAGTCTACTATATCCTTTGGAATTAAAAGCCTTCATGGCAATTACAGTGTAGCATGTATCTGTGTGAAACTGGATTCTCTAACAGAGAACTGCTTAAGAACATGAAAGAGTGCTGCTGTGTGAAATCAAAGGTTTTATCCACCTTTATTACAGCAGGATTTTTTAAAATGTTCTTAATCAGCATTCTATTAGATAACTCAGTTTCACAAAAATGCAAGCACACTGCTACAGATCATATTCAGTCTATATAGTCTAGGGAATAGATAACTGGTGCACTGGCAGCCCAATCCATCCTCCAAAGACTTCTGTCCCTATCCAAAACCAAACATGACTATTATGGACCTCAGCCACTTTTCTCCAGAGCTTGAAAGATTTGTATTTTGGACAAGCTCCCAGAAATCTTCTGCCAGCATGGCCAATGGCTATGTTAGCTGGAGAATTCTTGGAACTGTAGTAAAGAAATGCAATTTTTCTGAGTTCCACTTTCTTCTAAGAAAGCTCTTCACTTGCACATCTCAGCAACTCATAGTCCAAGCTGAATTGCGAAGTACGAGGAAGGAGACCCTAGGAGGATAAAATATTGGGAATATTTGTTTGTGGTTGCAATATAAACATGTTCACATTCAAATTTTATTCAAGAGGGGACCACACAGGCCAATGGTAAAGCTGAGCTGGTAAGGTGACTAAGGATGCAATCCTAAAACACTTAAAAGGGAGTAAACCCCACTGAACTGTCAAAATACTTTTTAAGTAAACAGGTCCAAAACACACTGCAGAAATAATCCAGTTTCAGACTGCGTTAACTGCCCTGGATTAGTGCTAAGGAATCCTGGGAGCTAGTTTATTGTGGCACCAGAACTCTGACAAAGAAGGCTAAATGTCTCACAAAAGTGCAGTTCCCAAATTTCTTTAGCATTGAACCATGGCAGTTAAAGTGGTCTCAAACTGGATTATTTCTAAAGTGTTTTTTGGACCTTACTCAAAATTGTTCTGTCAAAGCCTTTCTGCTATTCTCACCCAGAAGGAAAAAAAAAAACTAAAGAGTCATATGCTTCTAGAGCTGAGTGGCATGGAGAGACATATTCAGCAGTCCTTATGCAGTTCAATTAAATTACATGTATAATTAAACTACATCTGACACTTCTAGGTTGGGAATTCAAAGACATAGCCATCCATATTAGTTCAGAAAACCAGTATGCAAAGGGATCTTGTACTACCTTGGACAGAAGTCTCAAATGTAAGACATGTAAGATTCCTGCCTTCGTCCATTGTTGAATTGCAACTCCCAGCATCCCTCACTATTGACTATACTGGCTCCGGCTGCCAGATGTGTTGCAGTTCAACATCTGGAGGGCCACTCTAATTTTAATGAAATTCACAGGACTGACCTGGGTTGTTTATTCATGTTACTTTCTAATCAGGATTTGCAAAAGATCCACAATCCCAGGCCGACTTTCCTGGGAGTAAGGCAAGCACTCTCTACTTAGAATCAATTTCTACTAAAATGAATGGGGCTGATTCTGTTAGATGGAGTCAAGGCAGCTTACAATTCTGTCAGATGGAGCCAAGTCAGCTAAAGTGGTGTCAAACTGCATTATTTCTGCAGTGTAGATGCAGCCAGGGGCTGCATCTACACTGCAGAAATAATGCAGTTTGACACCACTTCAGCTGACTTGGCTCCATCTGACAGAATTGTGGGATTTGTCGCTTTGTGAGGCACCAGCATGCTTTAGTGGAGAAGGCTCAAGATCTTCTAAAACTATAGATCCCAGGATTGCACAGGATGGAGCTGCAGCACTTCAAAGTGGCACCACACTGCATTATTTCCCCAGTGTAGATGCACCCCTTTGAGTAAACATGCTTAGGAAAATGGTGGCTGGTCACAGTCCATCATGTATGACATCTCCCCTAGCACTATAATTCCACTCTAATTGCCATGGCTGCATCATATAAAATTGTAGGATTTGTAGTTTGGTGAGCCAGCCTGGTGTAGTGAGGATTGGACCACAACCCTGGAGACCAAGATTCAAATCCTGGCTCAGCCATGTAAACCCACTGGGGCTCCATCCACACTGCATAAATAACCCAGGTTGACACCACTTTTAACTGCCTCAAAGCTATGGAATTCTTGGAATTGTAGTTTTGTGAGACATTCAGCCTTCTCTTGTCAGAGAGCTCTGGTGCCACAACAAACTACAATTCCCATGATTCCCTAGCACTGAGCCAGGGCAGTTAAAGCAGTCTCAAACTGGATTATTTCTGCAGTGTGTTTTGGACCATAGTCACGCTGGCAATAGATCTTACTTCTGCCTAATCTTGCTTCAAACTGGATTATTTCTGCAATGGCGTCACAACAAAGTACAGTTCCCAGAATTCCATAGCACTGAGCCATGGCAGTTAAAAAGAGGATTATATCTGAAGTGTAGATGCAGTCCTGGGTGACCTTGAGCAAGTCACACTCTCTCTCAACCTCAGAGGAAGTCAGTGGCAAACACCTCCACTGAAGAAACGTACTTGGCCATGAAACCCATTGGGAGACCTTGGGTAAGTCACAGTCTCTCAGCCTCAGAGGAAGTCAATGGCAAACCTCCTCTGAAGAAACGCACTTGGCCATGAAACCCAGACCTTGGGCAAGTCACACTCTCTCTCAGCCTCAGAGGAAGTCAGTGGCAAACACCTCCTCTGAAGAAACGTACTTGGCCATAAAACCCATTGGGAGACCTTGGGCAAGTCACAGTCTCTCAGCCTCAGAGGAAGTCAATAGCAAACCTCCTCTGAAGAAACACACTTGGCCATGAAAACCCACTGGGAGACCTTGGGCAAGTCACACTCTCTCAGCCTCAGAGGAAGTCAATGACAAACCTCCTCTGAAGCAACGCACTTGGCAATGAAACCCATTGGGAGACCTTGGGCAAGTCACACTCTCTCTCAACCTCCGAGGAAGTCAGTGGCAAACACCTCCTCTGAAGAAACGTACTTGGCCATGAAACCCACTGGGGGACTTTGGGCAAGTCACACTCTCTCAGCCTCAGAGGAACGAGTCAATGGCAAACACCGCCTCTGAAGAAACTTGCCAAGAAAACCCCATGCCATAAGTCGGAAAGGACTTGAAAGGCACACAATGAGGAAAGGACTTGAAGGCACACAATAGGGAAGAGTTAGAGCTCTCTGGCTGAGGTTTGTAAGTGCTCTTCCCTGAACTGCAAATCCCAGGATTCCATAGGACGGGGCCATGCCTGTTAAAGTGGAACTGCAGCACAATAATTGTGGTAATGGTGTGAAAGGGCCCTAAGCCGCCCTCAGAGCCCCGCTTCCCAATCGAGGGGCCTTCAAGCTCTCGCTCGAGTTGCGAGGCCTACGGGGCCCCCCGGTTGCTTAGCAACCACTCTCACCAATGAACTTGAAGCGGCTCATGGTGACTGCAGCAACGGCGGTGGCGGCCCGCTTCCTTCCTCGTTCGGGAACATAGAAGTATGCAAAAAGGAAGAAGGACGGCACCGACAATGACTTCCGGTTTCCGTTTGAGCCACTTCCCCTCTGCAGGGAGTTTTCTTGGTAGGTTTCTTCAAAGGGAGTTTGTCATTGCCACCTTCTGAGCTGAGAGAGTGTGACGTCTTGCCCAAGGTCACCCAGTGGTTTTACATGACTGAGCCAGGATTCAAGCCCTGGTCTCCAGAGTCATAGTCCAACACTCAAACCACTACACTAGGCTGTCTCTCTCTGATTAATGGTAATAGAACCCATGATGGCCAACAGATTGGAAGCAATCAATATACATCCCCATCCACAAAAAGGGAGACACAAGAGACTGCAGCAACAATAGGATCATAACACTGATCTTCCACGCAAGCAAAATCATGCTCAAAATTCTGCAATATAGACTCCAACCATACATGGAAAGAGAAATACCAGAGGTCCAAGCAGGGTTCAGGAAAGGAAGAGGCACTAGGGATCACATTGCAAATATACGATGGCTAATGGAGGGTAGCAGGGAATTCCAAAAGAAAATCACTACGTGCTTTATAGACTATAGCAAAGCCTTTAACTGCATAGATCAGGGACTGGCAACCTACGGCCCGGGGGCCAGTTAAGATCCCGGGCCCTGGAATTACCGGCCCAGGCCGTAGGCTGCCGCCACCGCCGCACACCGCCGTCAGGGCGCGTTTTCAGCCGCGCTTGCTGCGACCACCATTTTGGAAGTCAAAATGGCGGTCACGATGCGTTTGCGCATGCACAGTACTCTTGAGCATGCGCAAACGCATCGCGACCACCATTTTGACTTCCAAAATGGTGGCTGCGACATGCGCCGTGGCGGCGGCTGCAGTAGCGGCTGCGGCGGCAGCGTGCGCGGGGGGTAGTGTGCAGAGGAGGAGGGTGCGCGCACGCGCGCCACCATTCCCCCCCCCCTTGGCCCAGCGGAGACCTGGGCGACGGGAGACCGGCCCAGGTCTCAAAAAGGTGGCATAGATCATGCCCTGGCATAGATCATGAAAGGATATGCAACACCCTTAAAGACATGTGAGTGCCAACACATCTGATAGTCCTAATAAGGAATCTGTACTCAGGACAAAAGGCTACTGTCAGAACAGAACACGGAGAAACAGAATGGTTTCCAATCTGCAAAGGGGTCAGACAAGGCTGCATCCTATCATCCTACCTATTCAACTTATATGCAGAACATATTGTAAGGAAAGCAGGCTTGGACATGGAAGAGGGAGGAGTGAAAATAAGAGGAAGAAATATCAACAATCTGAAATATGCTGATGACACCATAATACTAGCAGAGAACCTCACCGACCTGGAACATCTCCTAAGGAAGATCAAAGAAGAAAGTGCAAAGGCAGGCTTAATGTTGAACAGAAAGAAAACAAAAATAATGACCACAGAGAATTTACACACATTCAAACTAGACAATGAGGAAACAGAAATAGTAAAAGAATTCTCATACCTGGGATCTAACATTGATAGAAATGGGAACTGCACTCAGGAAATTAGAAGAAGACTAAGAATGGGGAGGGTGGCTATGAAAGAACTAGAAAAAATCCTAAAATGTGAAGACATACAACTCAGCACAAAAGTTAGAATCATACAAGCCAATGTATTCCCTATTACTATGTATGGATGTGAGGGCTGGACAGTCTAGAACAGGGGTTGGCAACCTTTTTGAGCCGGGGGCCGGGTTGCTGTCCCTCAGACAATTGGGGGGGGGGGGGGGCAAAGCACCATAAATAAATAAATAAATAAATAAATATTTTAAAAAATAAAAATATGCATGCACACTCTCTCAGCCCCAAAAAAGCCATGGCAAAACCCCTGTGGAGATTTTGCCAAGAAAACCCCAAGAACAAGTAATAACAACAATAATCAATATCATCATGGCGGGGGGGGGGGGCGGGGGCGGCGGCGGCGGCGGCAGGACTGGCCTGGCGCTGGTCCAAAGGCCTCAGGGGGCCACATCCAGCCCCTGGGCCTTAGGTTGCCTACCCCTGGTCTAGAAAGGAGGAGGAAAATCAATGCATTTGAGAGAATATGGTGCTGGAGAAGAGTGCTAAGGATCCTATGGACAGCCAAAAGGACAAACAAGTGGGTCCTAGAGAAGATCAAACCAGAAACCTCCCTAGAAGCCAAGATGACAAACTGAGATTGGCGTATTTTGGACACATTATGAGAAGAGAGGACTCTGGAAAAAACAAAAGTAGAGGGAAGTAGGAAGAGAGGAAGGCCACATGCTAGAATCTAGAAGATGGAGGGACTCTATTAAGGTCACTTTGGGTATTAAGGGGTTGCAGGAATTAAGCAGAGCAGTGGAGCATCCATAGGGTCTTGGAGATGTCGCATCCATAGGGTCGCCATGAGTCCAGATCGACTCGAGGGTAGTTAATAACAATAATAATAATATTTTTTATTTTTATCCCACCCCTCTGCAGCGCAATCGGGGTGGCATACAACAAATTAAAACAACATCACGAGTTAAAACAAATCCAACAATCCCTTCCCTAACCCACCCACCCCTTAAAAATATATTAAACTATTACAAAATTAAAATACAAGATAAAAACAGTATAGTACTGTCATACAAATAGCAGCTTGGCAGAGGCAGTTAAAGAGCCGGAATCATTGTCTTCTCCTTATACTTTCTTTTGGGCCGGGATGTTGTTCAGGGAAGGCCTGCCGGAAAAGATCAGTATTTACTGCTTTTTTAAAGCAGTCAAGAGTAGTAATGAGATGGATCTCATCTGGCAGGCCATTCCATAAACTGGGAGCAGAGACAGAGAAAGCTCTGAGAGGTCACCAACAGCCTAGTTTTTATGGGCTGTAGCAGGTTCCTCCCAGAGGACCGAAGTGTATGGGGAGGATAGTAGGGAAGGAGGCAATTCCAAAGATAAGATGGACCCAAGCCATGTAGGGCTTTAAAGGTCATAACCAACACCTTGTACTGTGCCCAGAAACTAATAGGCAGCCAGTGGAGAGATTTCAGCACTGGTGTAATGTGCTCTCTTCTAGATGTACCAGTAAGCAACCTGGCTGCCATATTTTGGACTAATTGAAGTTTCCAAGTTAAGCACAAGGGTAGCCCCATGTAGAGTCCGTTGCAGAAATCCAGACGTAAGGTTACCAGAGCGTGTACCACAGTTTCGAGATCCCTATTTTCCAGGAAAGGGTGCAGCTGGCGTATTAGCCAAAGCTGATAACAGGCACTCCTGACAACAAAACCCAAATCTATAATTATTAAATATTGTGTTGTAACTCAATCTAATTTTGTGTAAATTATTTGTATCTTTTAAAATACGACTTCTCTATTTTTGTATATGATTTTAAGTTATAGTGTGTTACTCTGGGTCCATTGACTGTCAATAAGGTTTGCTTGATTGGTTAAAAATAAAGTGGAATTCCTTATCTTTCATGCCTAGGGTCCAACCAAGGGTGCATCTACACTGTATAAATAACGCAGGTTGATGCCACTGTAACTGCCATGGAGCCATCCTACAGAATCCTGGGATCTGTAGTTTTGTGAGGCACCCAGACTCTTTGAGGGAGAAGGTTAAAGACCTTTCAAAACTACCAATCTTAGGGTTCCATAGGATGACGATTCGGCACTTAAAGGCTATATTGGCACTATATTGGCACTGCAGAAATAATCCAGTTTGAGACCACTTTAACTGCCCTGGCTCAATGCTATAAAATTCTTATAGTTTTATGAGGCATTTAGCCTTCCCTGTCACAGAACTACAGTTCCCAGATTTGCATACTATTGAGCCATGGCAGTTAAAATGGTCTCAAACTGGATTACTTCTGCAGTGTGGATGTAGCCAAAGTGGTGTCAAACGGCATTATTTCCGCAATGTAGAGGCACCCCAATAGGCCCGAAATGCTGGTCTATGCGTCACTCTATTTAATAGCTCTATGGGACTAAAGTTTACCCAAAAAAAAAGGAAGTGTGGTAGGTTTTTTCCGGTTAGGACCATAGAGATAGTAAAAAAAGAAGAGTCTATTGGATTTGATAGGTCAGACTTTAGTGAACCTTTCCCCGCCCCTCCAAGGACGAAGAGCGGCTTCATTGCAGAAGTTCAAAGATTTAACTGAGCGGATTAAGGGCCTTTACGGACTGCCAGAAATAATCCACCTTGAGATCACTTTAACTGTCCTGGCTCAATACTAGTGAATCATGGGAATTGTAGTCTTTTCCTGAGACATTGAGCCTTCTCTGACAGCGTTCTGGTGCCACAATAAACTACACTTCTCATGATTCCCTAGCACTGAGCCAGGACAATTAAGTGGTCTCAAGCTGGGTTATTTCTGGCAGTCTGTACAGGCCCTAACTCTGAGAAAGCGTGAACAGTCATGAATAAGGAAAATCCGTATCTGCGTGTCACTCTGTATTTCTATTTCTAAGGCGGACGGAAGCCGGAGAAGGCCGCGTCTCCCCTGGCACTCCCATCATCCCTTGCGCCAAGCGGCTCCTCTCCTCCTGCGTGAAGGTGAAGCGGAGGCCCAGACAAAATGGCGGCCTTCCTGACCCATCAGCAAAAAGTGCTGCGGCTCTACAAGCGGGCGCTGAGGCACCTCGAGTCCTGGTGCATCTTTCGGTGAGCGGGGAGGCGGCTAATGCACCTCAGTGCACTTTAATATTTTTAAAATTGCAGTATTTTAATACATGATTATTCAGTTGCATATTTTCCCTTTGACTTTGTTAGTGCTTTTTAATCTGTATTGTTTTTAAAATATTGTTAGGCGGCGTGAGTCCCATGGAAACAAATAACAACAAAACAATAATTATATATATACTATAGTATATATAAAATAATATAACACACCACACATACATATATAGATAGATAATATAGTATATATAAAAATAATACAACGCAACACACACACACACACACACACATATATATATATATATATAAACACACACAGTATATATACATGTAGTAATAATACATAATATTAGAAATAATAATAATAATAAGAAATAATGCAGTTTTGACACCACTTTTAGGTACTGTAGCTCCATCCTATTGACTCCTGGGATTAATATATATATTAATCCTGTATATTATATATATATGTGTGTGTGTGTGTGTGTTTATGTATATGTTATATGATATATATAATATGTGCGCCAGTGTGGTATAATGTTTAAGCACTGGACTAGGGCACTGGGAGACCAGGGTTCAAATCCTGGCTCAGCCATGCAAACCCACTGGATGACTGGGTGAGTCACATTCTCTCAGCCTCAGAGAATGGCGTTGGCAAACCGCCTCTGTACAGATCTTGACAAGAAAACCTAGTTTTCTTTTCACCTGAGGGTCGCCATAAGTCAGAAACGACTTAAAGGCACACAACAACTGTTACAACAACATATATAATGCAGTATAATATATATAAAATATACTATGTTATGCAAGCAATATATTAACGTTATAATATTATATTATAGATGCACCCCTGATAATAGGAATAATCAGAAATTAGAATAATAATATTTAGAAATGTAGAAATAATGCAGTTTTGGCACCACTTTAAATGCTGTAGCTCCATCCTATGGATTTGTAGGATTTGTAGTTTTACAAAGTATTTAACTTTCTCTGCCAAAGAGTGCTGGTGCCACACCAAACTACAGATCCCAGGGTTATGTAGGATGGAGCCCTGGCAATTAAAGTGGTATCAAACTGCATTATTTCTACAGTGTAGATGCACCCTAGGAAATGTTTTTAGTACTAATATTAATGCCTGGGTACGGTGGGGATTGTATTGGCGCTTCAATGTTTTTTCTTGGGCAAAACTCTTTGCTTTGCTGTATTTATTGTTCAGCACTAGTTGTGCCTCCTGATCCTCTTGTTCATCAGAAGCCCCAGTATTTTAGAAGTAAAGAATTTAGAAGTAAAGAAGAGAGGTGGATGAATTGGCAGATATACCATATTATTCAGGATGGTGAAAACTGGATTGCAGGTAGTGCCAAATTTCTCCAAGCTGGTTGGATGGGAATCAAAAAAGGCACTCAAAGTAAGTGGAAAGCATTATCAGTTGAGGCAATAAATATATTCCAACTTTACATGTGCATTTTTTGGGTTGAAGCTGGAGATGACTTAGCAGGAGTAAACCATGGGGTATTGATGGATAAAATGAGTGAAAATGCCATCCTGTTGTGTAGCAGCTCTGAAAAAAGACACATTCCATTTTAGTAACTTAGAAAAAGTAGCCAGTGTAGTGTAATGGTTTGAGCATTGGACTACAACTCTGGAGACCAGGGTTCGAATTTCGGTTTAGCCATTAAACCCACTGGGTGGCCTTGGGCAAGTCAAACTCTCAGCTTCAAAGAGATGGCAGTGGCAAACATCTCTGAAGAAACATGGCAAGAAAACCCTGCAATGTCACCAGAAGTCAAAAACAACTTGAAGCCACACAACAACAAAGTCATTAGGAAAGAAACCCAACATAAAACTGCTAATATCAAAATGCTATTCTAAGATTTATGTATGATATGGCTGCCACAGTTCTGGGTGCAGCATCTCAAAAAAAAAATGTATTGTGGAAAATGTGCAGAAATTTGCAAGCAGAATGATCAAAGAGATTGGAGCATCTTCCCCAAAGCATCAAAGATGGTTAGACAAAGTGCAGCTGTTCAGAAGTAGTTGTTCCGCGGTTCCAGCCTTTGTCACCATTGTGGTGGCTGTTACCCTCAATCTACATCTTGAGGACTACGTCTTCAGGACAGCCTAGTCCTCCCATTCTAGCTCAAAATAAGTTTTACAGCTGGAGGTCATCTCATGGACTTGCTTATCTAGAAGGCAAAATATAACTTAATATAGTGGAGTCTCCACATTTGCCAGGGTTTCACAGGGTGCCCATGAACATGGACAAACTGCAAATAATAATAAAAAACAACACTTTTTTTTTTAACCTGAGAAACATCTTTCTATGAATCTCTAGGTCCTCCAGTGGAACTTTATGGTCAACATGACTCAGAAGTTGAGCATAGAATCACGTTGGAGGACCTGCAAATGCCTAGAGAAGTATTTTCTTTAGGAATCTCTAGGTCCTCCAGTGTGACACTGTGGTAAACCTCTGGCAGAGTCATGCTGAGGACATAGAGATTCCTAGAGAGAGCATATTAATTACATCTGCAAATAGTCAAAGCTGCAGAAGTGGAGGGCCGACTGTAGACAAATTGCTAAGCCTTCTGCCAGACTTCATAGGTAATGTGCTGGTATATAGACACACAGACACACAGTCGCCCCCTCTGTTTTCGCAGACTTGGAGTCTGCGTCTCTCGCCCGTTCTTGGAGGGCAAATGGAGGGGGACAAAATGGGGCGCACACACACCATTATTTTCATTGGGGCTCGAATATTTACGAGCCACCATTTTCGTGGGGTGTGTGTGTCCTGAACATATTCCCCGCAAATTGGGAGGGGCTACTGTGTGTGTGTGTGTGTTTCTGGATATTATTCACATGCTAGGTTCCTCTAGTGGCCATATTGTTGTGCATTTCTTTTTCTGACAAGATTACCTTTCCAGAATATTAGCAAAATTATATGAAGTTTTGAATGGTTAGGAAAAATATTTCTGCAAAATGTAAGCATACTGCAACTTCTTATTTTTTTCTGTGGCCCCATTTTAGTGACAGTCCTAATGGAACGTCTGGGGACTAGAGATGATGGCATGGAACAGATATGAAACTTCCCTAGTCCATATTTAGGAGATTTGATGGCTTGGTTGGGCACTTGCAAGCTCCTTCCCTGCCCCTCTTCTCTCTCACACAGATTTCTTCCTGTTGTTAATGCAATATAATGCTATGTGCACAGTGATTTTTACAACAATAATGATTTCACCCACCTGGAGATTGCCTTGATGTAGTTATTCCTACAGATTCTGATTTTTTAAAATGAATCAGGGTTAGCATTAAGTTTAATGTACATATATAGATTTGCCATGATTAGCTCTGAAAAGACAGGAAGAGAAGAAAAGAAAAAAGAAAAGGAAGAATAGAAGGAAATGCAGAAGATTGACAGATGCTCCCATTTTTCCTAATGTGCCAGGCAGCATGACGTTCATCAGGCCTCTCTGAGATTTGTAAGTTTAAAATGGTTTAATTTTCTCTTAGAATAATTACTACTCTTTTATCATCAGGGATCGGTATCGATTCTTTGCCTGCCTCCTGAGAGCACAATTTGATGAACATAAGAATGAAAAAGATATGGTGAAAGCAACCAGGTTGTTGATGGAAGCTGAAAAAGAATTTTGGAGAAAACAGCATCCCCAGCCGTACATCTTTCCTGATTCTCCTGGGGGTACATCTTACGAGAGATATGACTGCTACAAGGTTAGTAGGCAAGAAGTGAGCAAATTAGCAACTTCTGTGACATTTTATGAATATCAGTACAGTTACCCTTCCATATCTATGGATTCTGCATCCACAGATTCAACCAGACATGGCTTGAAAATATTCCCCCCCCCCAAAAAAATTTTTTTCCCCAAAAACAGACTCTGGACGTTATCACACGGGGTCTAAAGCAGTCCCATCCCCGTACCATCCCCGTCCCATTCCGGATCCTTTGTCCCTGTGTTCAAACGACGTCGCAGCAAACCCCGCCCCATCCAGTGCCATCCCCGGCACATCCCCGTCCCATTCTGGATCCTTTGCCCCTGTGTTCAAACGACGTCACAGCAAACCCCGCCCCATCCAGTGCCATCCCCGGCGCATTGCAGCATCATCCCTGTTCTTTGTAATTCCTCTTCATTTGAGGAATTACATCTGCCGCGACCAGAACCATACCGGAATGATGCTGCTTTCTTGTCTGAAGCTACGGGGTCTATTCCGGTATGGTTCTGGATTGATTCCATGCCGCTTTCTTGCCGCCGCGTGTGATAATGCCCTTTGATTTTGCGATTTATATAAAGGATGCCATTTTACTGCAGCATTTATAATGGGACTTTGCATTCATGGATTTTGGTATCCACAGGGGGGTCCTGGAATCAAATCCCAGTGGATACCAATGGCCTACTTTGTTAGCCTTTAGATAGTTATTAGCGAATATGAAATAATATGAAATAATTAAAATGTGTAGGAAATGTAAAGAATTAGTAGAAAAAACCTGTAAGAAAAGTGTTAAAACATTTGATGAAGGAGATTAAATAAATGAATGTACTAGGAATATGCCTGTGCGTTTTAGACATAGGAAGAGGGAAAAGACAAGAGAAGTTTTGGTGATATAAAGAAATCTTGGTGCTAACAAGAAGAAGCTTGAAAATGAAGAGGAAAGTGGGAGAGAGAGTCCAAATTACACAAAAATACAGAAGTTTTACTTTTTAGTGGAGAGAGTACTGAAAAGCACATTAGAAGCAGAAAACAGTAAAGGAGACAAGCTCCACATACTCTGAGATGGCCAACTGTTCATTCATTTAAAAAAGTGTTCCAGATAATCCTTGAAAAGTTGTGTATACACACACATACACACATATACATAACAAAATATTGTACTCTTTTTATATTCAATGGTCCTGTTTTTGGAAGGATGTTCTCAACTCGTGATTTCTGCTAAAGAGTATTTATGTTCTAATATGAATAATAATGTATTCCTGTATGGTTTAATGGAATATAGTTAATTTAGTGTTGTCCTGCATTTTAATATCTGTAATATAATTGTATTTGTGTTTGTTTCTAGCCACTGAAGAAAGCCTTTTCTCATATAGGCCAAAACACATTGGGCTTTTTAAAAAAACGAATAAACAGCTGACCAACTCAGAGCACATGGAACTTGTCTTTTACCTTTTTAGTAACAGCTAAAATGTCTGTAGGCGTTGGAAATGTTGTGTAAGACTAAAATTGTGTAAGTCATGAGCAGAGGAGGGAAAACTCCTGTTAGCTGCAGGCTCCACTCTAGCCTGTGGCTGAGAGTTAACAACAGAATTCCCTCCTCCTGCTCTACCTTTTGGTTGTTGGTGGTAGAGGAATCCTCCTGCTATATTTGTTAACTGACCAAGGGAGTTAACGGGAGATTCACTTCTTGCACTCCTCACCAACAACAGGAACAATAAGGGGCACGAGAAAGGGCTTTTTCTAGAACTCTTTGTTACTTTGCACAGAGAAAGTGAAAGCAGGTGCCCAAGGTGGGACCAGATGGTGTTAGTGGAAGGGTTTGGGAAAGGCCTAATCATTTGGTTTAATAGTCTGGTCATATCGGACAGTCTGACCCCTAAAATCCTAACAGTTTCCCTACTTTGATGTATGCGTACTTGCTGTTTTGTCCCTACTGCTGCACTCATCTGTAGACCAGCACAAGCTGGAGATGAGTAGCAGGATTCCTTATCAGGTTTTCAGACAACGCAAAGCTGAGAAGGGTGGATACCACATTGGATGATAGGAATAGAATTCAAAAGGACCTAGATAAACTAGAAAATTGGGCAGGAATTACTAAACGAAATTCACAAGAGACACATGCAAAAAAATTCCATTTAGGCCATCAAATGCACAGGTATAGGATGGGATACATGGCTCAGCAGTACTACATGTGAAAAGAACCTTGAGATTATTGTTGGTCACAAATTGAACATGAACTAGCAGGTGAATGCTATTCTAACTTTCATTAATAGAAGCATAGTTTTCAAGCCAAGGGAGGTAATAGTCCAACTATATTCTGTGCTAGTCAGGTCTTATCTGGAGTAGTGTGTTCAGTTCTGGACGCCTTATTTTAAGGATATAGATAGGTTAGAGCAGGTTCAAGAAAGGGCAACAAGGATGATAAGTATGGAGAACAAAACAAGTGAGAAAGGGTTGGAGGAACTGGGCATATTCAGTTTGGTGATGAGAAGACTGATGGGTGATGTGATTGCACTCTTTATCACAGAGAGGTGAAGGCTGGCCTGTTCTCTGCTGTGCCATAGGGCAGAGCCAGGTGTAATGGTTTTAAGTAACAGGATAGTTGATTTTGAGTGTACATTAGAAGGAACTTCTTGAGAGTAAGAGTAGTTTGGCAATGAAAACTCAGGAAAGTTGAGGTTGTGGGATCTCCTCCTCTGAACATCTTCAAAAAGAGGCTGGACAGCTACCTACTGGGGATGCTTTAGCTGGAGTTCCTGCATTGAGCAGAGTTGGAATCAATGGCCTATGAGACCCCATTCAACTCTATGATTCTGTAAGTGCAGGCTAGTGTGGGGAATAGCCATTGCACTGGGTGTCATGCCCTGCCTGGAGGACGATTCAGAGGACTCAGGGGATGAGCTGGAGCCCCTGGGACCTGAACCTGTGAGGGAGGAGCCAGGGCCCCTGGGACTTGAACCTGTAGCGGAAGAGCCAGAGGCTGGCCCTAGTTCTGCTGTAGCAGAGGCTGTGGGCCCTCCAGAGGTTCAACAGTCAGGGCTGCCCAATGCTGTAGTCAGGGAGGAGGATTTGGGCAGTGTGCCTACCTTTAAGGAGCGTCGAGCAGAAAGAGAGGCCTTGCGAAGGTCACGGAGGCTTCAGCAGAAGCGTGTTAGTAATCAGACACAGCTGAAGGCCAGCTCCTTGCCTTCTTAAGAACCTGGAGTATGGGTGGTGCTTTGCCAGTGGATATCTGACTTTTCTGAGGGAAAGACTTTGTCTCTGGCTCCGTGTCTCCCAGATCATCTTGACCACCCGGAAACCTTGACCTTGGACTGCTTATCGACCTGCCTATCTGATACCTCGAACCTCGGACCGTCTGACAATCTTTTGGTAAACCCTTGGGTTAGAGTTGCTGTGTATCTACAAGACTGTGTAGTAACACTGACTTGCTGTGCTGGGGATTTTGTTTATTTGAGAGCCAGCTGTCTTGTCAGCCCTTTGGCTGCTTTCCCGGACACTGGGTCCCCTAAAGACTTATTTTTTCTCACCTCCGTTTTTCCCAGGCCTGAAAATATACGGAGCTAGTAAAAGGCCCATTTTGATTGGTGTGAATGTGATCAGATAGATCAGGCTTAAGTATTCCTGCCAACTGACTCCTGTGACAAATGACCACTCAGGGCACAGACACACTGCTAGATGGAGTAGTAGTTCTGCTGGATAATTCAAATGTTGAGATTTCTCTGGGTCATCTGCTTGGTCAGTCTCCTGTCACTGGAACATAGGAAGAAATACCTAATCTTTTTCAGATATATTGTTTCATGCAGGAAGTTAGATCACTGGGCCTTCCAGAGCTGCACTGTTGAGCAACAGCTCTTCAAGGTCTCTCTCAGCCTTGCTTTTTGATTCTGTTAAACTGGAGATTGAACTCAGATGGTCCACATTACAGGGCTCCACCACTGAGCTATGGCTTTCTCTTTATTTCTTATAGCTTGTTGTGAGTGCAGGGTGAGCGGAAGATGCTCGTTCCATATGAGACCTGAATAGTATATTTTCTTTCATTCTTGTATGCCATTCTTGATTATTGTATCCAGTATTTTATTAAAGAATTTGCTTGCTAAAAAGTAGTTGTAGTAGTAGTGGGAAGGAAGCCTGATGGGTTGCCTGCATTTTAGTTCAAGGGATTCTTCCTTAAACCAGTTTAAACTGCACATGCTCGTGATCAAAGTCTAAAAATTTGTAGATCAGTATTAAATGAATCTTATCTTTGGGAAATTTCTGAGAAAAGGAATAAATGGAAGCCTTGTATGCTCAGGAGACAAGCAGCCTTTGTCCACTCTTGTTGCTACATTTCAGCTCTGGCTTGCTTTCCAATCTGACAGGTACCTGAATGGGCCCTAGACCTGTGGCATCCTTCTGAGAAGGCGATGTATCCCGATTACTTTGCCAAAAGAGAACAATGGAAGCAACTGAGATTGGAAAGCTGGGAAAAAGAGGTGTGTATCAGTTCTGTAGTAAACTAAACATAATAACATGTAGACTTCTTTTAGGAAACTTTAAAGAAAACAAGGAATGAGAATCCCATGTCATCTAGAACAGTGCCCCTCACAGTGGTGGTCTGTGAACTGATGCCAGTCAGCTATTGGTCTATGACAAATTTCTGCTTGTGGCCAATAGGCACAATATGGTACTGGTCCCTGGCATAAATAAACAAGGAGAAGTTCAGAAGAATCACCTGTGTTATATATGGCAAATTGGATCCAGTGTGATTACTCAAGCTGCCACCTCCTAATTTGAAGCAAATTCTCCTTCACATTCTAGCCCTTTCTTGATGGTCCCTGACCCACAGAAGATCCTTTTTGTAGCAAAGAGATGTGGCCGAATCCCAAAGTCAGGGCTCAGCCGTCTCCTGCAAATGCCAGCTGAGTGCAGCACTGGCTTTGTTCACCTCTCTTTCACGAGTGGGATGGTGCATGAAGGAATCCTGTTGTCTCTAGTCATTAACTTTGGTGACTTCCAAGTGTATTTCACTCTCATTTCTAGCTTCAGCAGCTTCAGGAGGAAACCCCTGCAGATGGCCCCAGGACAGAAGCGCTACCTCCAGCTCGCAAGGAAGGACACCTACCTCCTCTGTGGTGGCATTATGTAACCAGACCTCGTGAGCAGCCAATGTAAATGGCTTCTTTCCATATGCAAATTCTGTATCTCCTTCTGTAAAGGAGATTCTGATACACAAATACTATGTCTGCATCTGTTACATCATCAAATATTTGACAATAAAGTCTCTTGAATGTGAATCAGTGGTGTTGGGGTAATTAACTTCTAAGACAACACGTACTGTAGAAGAGTAAGTTAACACTGCCTGTGCAGTAGTATCAAAAACAAGCAAGGTCCCATTGTGTCTAGTGCAGTGTGAGAGCCTGGCCACTCAGTTATGCAACCTCTGCAGAGCCCCAGGCCGATACTATGGACTCTTACACTGCTTACTGAAGTTACACAGAATTGATTTTTCAGTTGGTATTGTTTGCGTGCCATTGCAAATCCATTGGCTTTGCCTGACACAGCTGTGTCACAAAAACAGTTCACTTGAAAGTAGTAACTTTGTCTTCCAGGTCACTGCCCATTCAAAGGTTGTGTGTACATTTGTCTTACTTACTCCAAGTCTTATTCTACACAGAATTCCTGGGAGCACTTTTTTGTTCACCAGGTACTAGAATGGGGGCTGTATTTTGAAGCACTCATTGGTCTCAGAGAATCCACTTCTCTGGAAGTTTGAGTTGCCTTTTTGGGAGGGGGTGTATGTATTGGAATACATGTATTTGGGGATAAGGTGGGAAAAGCTAAAATGGTTTCTGAATTTCCAGAATGCTCCAGCCATAATATGTGGTTTCAAATAGTGTCAATCAATGTTAATTTTATCCAAAAGTTGTTAGCTGCTTTGATTCACAGACTGCTAGTCAAGACGTTCCTCCTCTGAAGGGAACAGACTGATTCACAAGGGAAGAGTATATGCACTGTGTAAGTTGCAATACATTAGTGCAGTAACTTTAGCATTTATGACCCCAAGTTATGGAATAATGAACACTTGTGTTCCTAGTAAAGTGGATACTTTGGACAAAGATAAGCATGTACTAATAATTATGTGAACAGAATTGCCACTGAAGATATAGTTTTCACGTAACTACCAATACAACTGCACTTGCAAACCAAAAAAATGAGTTGTCACAGGGAGAAGCTGAACAGGTGTTGTCAACATTTTCTTCACTAATAGTTGTTCAATTGGACTAAAGGTGGGAAGATCTGTCAGGTCTGCCTTCTCTTACATTCATGTTTTAAAAACGAAGTTTTACCCTCCCTGAATATGAAAAGAATCTAAATTCTTGAATTCTTTCTCATTTGCACTGGCCAAATTCAGCAGGTACAGTGACTGTCAACATGGAAAGACTTGACTCAATCCCTCTTGTTAAAGCTGAGAAGATGCTCTGAAAAAAAGGTGGGAAATGAAGGCAGCACAGACATGGTTAAATACACAGGGAGTCAAATCCAGATTTTAAGAGTTAAGCACCCAAAACTCTGAGCTTGGATGAGTAAATCTGCCAGTTTTGGTTTTCAAAACTAGATTTTCCATCCATTCTGAACTAAGATATTTTCAAATGTTCATAGTCTTATAAAAACAAATGGGGATTTTTCAACTGTTCCTAAATCAGAACCTTTTACAATAGGTACACCCGAGGTGAGCTTTTGTAGCAACCACTTTTTCCTGCAAGCTTTGCCAAGTGCACAGAAAAATGTGGTCTAGTCTCCTCTTACAGCAGGTTGCTTGCTTGTTCATTCATCAGGGTTACACCAATATGGAAAGCTCCCATTATTAAGGGGAAGAGGTTTTATGGTAGAATACACAAATATGCTGTTCATTATTCTCAGAAAGCATCATAGCCTTTTCCCCTCTATGGTCCAAAACACACTGCAGAAATCATCCAGTTTGAGACTGCTTTAACTGCCCTGGCACAGTGCTAGGGAATCCTGGGAATTGTAGTTTATTGTCACACCAGAGCTCTCTGACAGAAGAGGCTAAATGTCTCATAAAACAACAGTTCCCAGATTTCTCTAGCATTGAGACAGGGCAGTTAGTGGTCTCAAACTGGATCATTTCTGTAGCATGTTTTGGACCTATGTCAGTTCCAAGGTAAATGCTCATTTCTTACCATACATGCAGATATTTTAAAAAGCGATGGCACCAGAAATTTTGAACAATTTAACAGATTAAAAGTGGGGAAAGCTCAAAAATATGTTTATCAGCAGGTCTTTATTTATAATATAGGCTGAAGCAATCATTACAATGTAGAAGGGCAACACAGTTAACAGCAATTTTTATTTATAGCAGTTCAGAACAAAAACGCTGCATGGGAGAGAGGTCAACTCTCAATACAAACTAGCAACTAAACCACAATAACTTACCATTAGAAACATTTTGTTTTTTAAACGGTGACACTGCTTTTACAATAGGCAAGGAACACAAAGGGGGGGGGGGGGAAGACCCAACAGAACTATCCAAAGGGGTTTGTCACATTTTAAACATTGAATTTTGGCAACAGTGTAATAAAATTAACTTGAGAGTAATTCTAGTGCTTAAAGAACTAAAGAAGCTGCCCTTCTAGATACAGCTGCATCCAAAAGGTTTCCTAAATGTGAATTTTGGATGCAATTCATCAGGATTGCATCCTGCCCAAGTCCCAAGGAAATGAATGGGAGTTACACAAGAGCCCAGCTGAGCCCTTACGAAATAACCATTTATTTAAAAATGAAGCTTGCCAGGAAATTATCTTGACAGCCTGCATCTTCTTCAATTTTTTTTTTTTAAAAAAAGAGTTTGTTGAATGGAAAAAAATCTTGAAGCATCATTTGCAGAATGCATCCGCTATTTCATCAAGACTGATGGGCTTGTACTGCAGGCACCACTGTTTTGTGTGTGTGTGTGTGTGTGTGTACGTTTTACAGAATCATAGAATCGTAAGGAGCTTTGTTTTCAAAGAAAGGAGAGCTTATCATTTAAGGATCATGCTTTTTGTTTTGCTTCTGAAGCCATAAACATAAAAAAGTGTTAAGCAACCACAGCAGTGTAAATGTATATAGAACACAGTGACTATAACAGTTTACGATACGTTTCACATCCAATGCAGTTATGTATTTAAAGCATAAGAGGTTATGTAGGCAAGATGGCAGCCAATAGGAGTCTCCAGAGTGTCCACGGAAGAGTAGATTGTGCGTATACGCATGACCTAGCTCCTTCCATTGCAGGTTGCGTCTTTGCAACTGCAAATACACAGGTCTGTTGTCTGTAATTCCACTTGCATTGCCCATATAGAGATAAGGCAGAAGGTATCCATTTAGATTGCAGAATGTTCTAAAAAATCACAAAACTGGAACACCTGTGGTGCCTGAGTTATGCACATTTCTACCGACCCCCTGTGAAATGTATATATCACAGCAATTTTCATTTTAAGAAAACAAAGCCCCACCTATAAATTTATTAACAGCTTCCCCCAAAATACATTGCTGAGAACAATAAAAAAGAAAGCAGTGGTCAATCCCCTCCCTTTCCAATGAATAAAATCAAAAGTATGTTCCCATCCCACCCACACCCCCAAATCTTGAAGTACTTAGGAAAAGCCAATCTAAAATGTCACTTAAGAAAAACAGGCCCCTTAAAAAGAAATAGTTGTAGTTTTACTGGAATTCCCAGCTGGTTGCCCATCAGCTTTTTGAGTTGTTTCCTCAAAACTATTGGGGGCTTTTCCTGTTTGTTTCGTTAGTTGCCCAGCCTGCTGGGCATAACCAGTAAAAGGTATAAAGTTATAATGAAGAACTCCCTGGTATTTTTTTTCTCTCCCTCCCTCTCTCTCTAAACAATTAACACATTTCTGCCTTCACTTCTTCAACTTTTACAGCATTGTAAATGTATATTGTCATTTTTTTAAAAAAGGGAACAAAAAGTGAAGCAAGAAAATTTCTTATGTCTACCTGGTTTAAGGTGATGTGAACTGACAAAAGATGTTGCATTTGAAGTTGTGAAGAAAAGGGAAAAATATTTTAATCAAACAAACAACAGGGAGCAATCCACAGAGGCTTTTCCTGGGTAGGAAATCTTGAACCACCCCAACACTTTCATGAGGCTATTGCAGGAGAAGTTCCTAGTGGACAGGACCCTAAAATCTTTTAAACACCCTATTTAAACAAACACTGCAATACAATATGGCTTATTTGGACGCGTTTACCATGAAGCTACTGCTAGGCTACTTTTGTGCAACAATTAAGTCCTCCCATTTTCCTAACCCCCTAAACACTCTAAATCAGTTACAGGCTGCTCTCTCTTCCACTATATATTGCTTTAGTCAATCAGCTGCGGTTTCCTGCTTTTAACGCGTAAAAACAATTCATCACTAAACTTCACGAAGGACCTGTTTCTCACTTTGTCTTTTATACAGTAAAGTAACAACTGGTTTCTGGATCCTCATTATTGCAAGGTGCTCTGTTACGAGCTTGCAAGAGTGAGACTCAATTACAACTTCCATCCTCCTAAAGTTTAGGCTACTTGACATTTATTGTAATCTTTTTCCTAGGCATGTAAAACTTTTACAAAGAGTTATAAAAAAGTTAAATGGGATTTGGCACCTTCAGGAAAAAATAAAATAAAAGGGAAAAGCTGATTTTAAAAAAAAGCAAGCAAGAAAAAAATCCCATTATTTACAAAAATGGGGAAAAAAACCCTTATGAGACAGGAAAATGTTGCTCCTTAAAGATCTTAGTTTGCAAATTCCCTCCCTCCATTTTATAGAACGTTTCCACCTGTCTGATACTGAGCATCCTACAAAACTTTGATTGTACAGTGGAATGAATAGAGAGACAAAAGACGATTTCATCAGGTAGTTCCAAGTCTCTGTTAAGATGGTAACTCTGGCAGTGGTCCAGCCTTTAAGAAATGCGGGGTGCTGACCGATCATTCGTGGTGGTCTTCTTCAGCTTAACACCCCGGCGAATCGCATTCAGCATATCTTCACCTTGTGGGGCCTCGCTGGCATTTTGGACTCCCAACTGAGGTGCTGGCTGACAAGGGGGAGCAGTGAGGGTTGGACTCCTCCTTTCACTTTCCTCTCCTTCACTTTCGGTGGTGGTCTGTCTCACCTCCTCTATGGTGCTTGGCTTCTGGGCCACAGCTGGAGGGTTGACAGATGCTTGATTGCTCGATGATGAGGATGTGCCCATGGCTACTTGGCTGCCACTTCCAGCCTCGGGACTTGGCTCAGGGCTTTCTTCTGCCCCAGCCGGCAAGCTTGGTAGTCCTCCTGGTAAGTCTGGTACGGTTGGTGTTTTGACCGGAATCACAGGTGTCTTAATGGGGATTGGGCCTGCCCCGATAGTCCCACGTCTTACGGCTGGTTTGGTAGAAGGGGTCCGTCGAATGGTCGCTACACCTGGTGTAACCATCACAGGCCCCAGTGTGGTGGGGAGACCTGCAGTGGAAGCAGGGCGTTTGGCATGAAACATGCGACGGTAAGACTGACTGATGTCGCTGTTCCTTGGAATCGTCGAAGACTTGTCAAATTCTTGCTGCTCTGGCTCCTGGTCACCACTGACGGAAAAGTAGTCGTAATCTGAAACTGAGGATGGAAAATGTTAAGGCAAGTAAGTAGCTACTAGAAAACAAGCTTAATTAGGTCTTCCTTCAGAGCCCATTCAGCCAGGATGCAACAGAAGAAGCGATGGGATTGCAAGATTCACTCTAATGGCCCTGGTGAGAGATCAGCTGTCATGTGGTGGCTTTAAATCTTTCAAAACCATTCAAACTGGCCATTTTAGACACTATGGGGACTGGTCCCTATTTCTTCTTCTCTCTTTTCTCTTCCTCCCTCTCTTCCTTTGTATGCCACATCTAGGGGATCCCTGTTACAGCTGAAGGACAGTAATAAAACAGTTAAAGAAATAAAGGGATTTGAGAAGGTATGCCTGAAGGTAATGACTATCTTGTTTGTCACTGACCTTATGTAAGGCACACATATTTCTCCAGCTTTTCAAGAGAGGAATGTGTGTGTATGTACCTTCAAGTTGCCTGTTGGACTTAGGATGAACCCATGAACCCATTAATTTCACAGAGTTTTTCTTAGGCAAGGAATATTCAGTGGTGTTTTACCAGTTCTTTCCCCTGAAATACAGCCTTGCTGTATCTGGTATTCGTTGGTGTTCTCCCATCTAAGTACTAACCACGGCTGACCCTGTTTAGCTTTCAAGATTAGGTGCAATCTGGTGCCTTTAGGGTATTTAGACCCATTTCAAGAGAGGGATACAAATAACACTAATTAGCAATGGAAGCAAGCAAATTCTTTGTCTTAAAAATGAGTAAATTTTAATGGCTAATTTTTGAGTGTAAAACACTACTTAAGCGTGCTGTGAGCCAGTGCAATGCATAAAGCAAATCACAAAATCACAAACAGCAATTTTATATCCGTTCAAATGTCCTACAAGTGATTCTATACTTTTTCAAGAATGTATGCCCTTCACTGTCAGCATCACACTACATGTTGTATTCATTTTAATTTCCTCATTCCCTATCGACTGAACGGTTGTCAATTCACCCTTCTTTTTTCTTTGTTAAAACAAAAATGACACTATGAACTTTGGGAAGTTTGTAAGACACACAGAAGATTTGTTGCAGAAACTGGTTTGGGCATACTCAAGAAACAGTATGCTAAAGATGGGTATGTGAATGCATCAGTTTCCTTACCTTGTGAGGGAATGGTATCCTCTGAACAGCAAGGTGTGGTTGTCTGGGTGCTGTAGCCACTGGAACACTGCAAGGAATCCCGACTGCTTCTCTGGGTATCAAGCTGTAGCCCGCGGGTTAGGGCAAGAGCCAGCTCTTCACATGCCTCCATCTCCTCTCCTTGCTAGTAACACAATGGGGGCCCTCATTAGATCATGAAGCAAGATGGTTGGGGGCAATCCAACAGATCTCCATTGCAGTTAGGGCCCATCACTGCAATGGCCCTTTTAAAAATATGAATCTGCACAACAGTGTGGACTGGATCCAGACTCAGTCATGTTTAGATAGAATCATAGAATCATAGAGTTGGAAGAGACCACAAGGGTCATCCAGTCCAACCCCTGCCATGCAGGAACTCCCAATCAAAGCATCCCCGACAGATGGCCATCCAGCCTCTGCTTAAAGACCTCCAAGGAA
Source organism: Phrynosoma blainvillii (assembly GCA_026167975.1). Lineage (NCBI taxonomy): Eukaryota > Metazoa > Chordata > Lepidosauria > Squamata > Phrynosomatidae > Phrynosoma > Phrynosoma blainvillii. Next base: position 18,989,227 of record JANUYF010000004.1, on the reverse strand, counting down.
GGAGACTCCACTACTCTCTGAGGGAGTGTGTTCCACTGTCGATCCGCCCTACTGTCAGGAAGTTCCTCCTAATGTTGAGGTGGAATCTCTTTTCTTACAGCTTGCATCGTTTGTTTTGGGTCCTAGTCTCTGGAGCAGCAAAAAACAAGCTTGTTCCCTCCTCAAAATGACATCCCTTCAAATATTTAAACACGTAAAGTGAGACACACTGAAACTAAATTCAGTTTTCCTGGTTTCAGTGGATCTAGACTAGGTCTGGATCCAACACTAAGCTAGCAAAGTTTGCCACAACAGTCCACTTCTAGACCATGCTAGAGAAACTACACAAATAATCCAGACTGCTGCTGCTGTTGTTAACTGCCTTTGCGTCAGTACACTGCCCTAAAATCTAAATGGGTGAAAAGTAGTATAGAAAGTTTTCAGTAACCAACCAAAGAAATAAATAAGGGCAACCAAATCTCCAAGTCCCTTTGATCCCACCTGGTTTCTCCTCCTGGCCAAATTGGTACTTTCTAGGTTGGGTTTGAACTGCATGCTATTTCTGTGTATCCGATTTCATTTTCAAATTACTGCTCCCGCTGAGAAACACACTGGTTAGGTAGGCAAGCAGACTTGAGTTTTCACAAAAGCCTTCCTCAAAGAAGAGGCATTCTGGCACAATAATCCTTCAAGCAGCAGAAGTCTGTGGGACTCTTTGAGTAAGACTGATGATATTATCCAAACCAATTTGGCACCAATATGCTCACCCATGTGCTAAGCAAGAACGAGAGTCTCACCCTTGCGGCAGCTGATACGGTCATGCTCCGGGGTCTTTGAGCTTCCTCCGTGGACAGAGGTGGTCCACTCTGTGCACCCCCAGCAGAATCTACTTCTCGTTTTTCCTTGCGGCGTTGCAAAGTGTTTACCATGGGCTGGTCATAAGGACCTGGTTTAGCCCAGTCCTAAGAGAAAAAATTCTATTAGTCTTAAGTTTATACATACTGTATATTATTATACCCTCTGGGTCACAACTATTAATATACACATTGGGCTTTCCCCAAAGGAAAAACAAGATTTAATGTCAAAGATTTCTTCTCTAACTGAGATCATATCTAGCTTTTCCCTCAAACGACACAGCTGTTCCACACTGCAGAAATAAAACAGCCTGATACCACTTTAACTTTCATAGTGCCATCCTGTCATTTGTAGTTTGGCGATGTATTCAGCCTGGTCTGTTAGTGTGGTCTGCTGCTTCATCAAGCTACAGATCCTAAAATTGAGTCGTGGCAGTTAAACGTTGTGTCAAACTGCTCTATTTCTGCAGTATTGATGCACTCTGGGATGCAATAAATATAGTTTCCAAGTCTCTCAGATCTTATATTTTAATGTCCTCTTGACTCTGGTGCAGGCCATCCTGGTGTAACTATCCCAGCTTCCTAAAACCTTGATTTAGGGAAAGGGTGGGCAACTGTGCTGGGTCTACAAGCAGGTTTTCAATCATAGGACCCTCCAGGGGCCACAGAGACTGCTTAAAATGAAAAGAAGAAAACCACATGCAGTTGAAGTCTACTTCTGGTTTTGGACCTCTTGAAACCCTGTTTAAGACATTTCCAGGAGAGACAATCAACCTTTTCCTTTGGCCAGAAAAAGGGTGCTTTGAGGAACCTGGAAGGGCCAAGCCTAACAAAAACAGGTTTTGTGTGGGTTTTTCGGGCTGTGTGGCCATGTTCTACAAGAGTTTCTTTCTGACGTTTTGCCAGCAAAATGTCAGAAAGAAACTCTTCTAGAACATGGCCACACAGCCCGAAAAACCCACACAAAACTATGGATGCCAGCCATGAAAGCCTACGACTTCACAAAAACAGTTTTACAAAGCTGCATGTAGTCCCAGGGCTGCATTTTGCCCTGCTTTGGGAGTAAGGAAAGTGAGTTGGGCTATGTTCTCCTTCCTTTGGCTGCATCTACACTGCAGAAATAATCCAGTTTGACACCACTTTAACTGCCATAGCTCAGCGCTATGGAATTCTGGGAACTGTAGTTGTTGTGGCACCAGAGTTAAAGTGGTGTCAAACTGAATTATTTCTGCAGTGCAGATGCAGCCTTGACATATTAACCTTACCCCTAATTTGCTGCTCTCTAAAACGAAAAACTCAAGTTTAATGCCTGTTCACTAATCTGGAATCTCAAACCATGGTTTCATCCAGGTAATAAACATATCAAACTAGAGTTTCCCATTTCAGGTGCAAGAAGGAACTGCGGTTTAATTCAAAAGAGGACTGAAGCTGGTACTCAAAAGGAACAAGGCAATGGAGGCCAATGCTGTTCCCAGTTTCTTAAACTATTGTATAAGGAAGTACCTTTCTTGTGTCCAAATCGGCCTGATACCTCTGTTCCAAAAGGAACAGCGTAATACTGATCTTTACAGCCTTGCTCCTGATTCCCCCGTTGTCCTTCACCACCTTCCCAAGGAAGGCTAGAAAATACAGCTAGCCTTCTCTTAGCAAAGAAACATCACTGACTAGCATCCCTTCTCCTTCACTGTGGTGCTGGTGGGGAATTTATGAAGAAGTAAAGTCTACAAATATGGCATGCTATTCCATTTTAAGCTATGTTCTTGACTGCCACCCAAACTACTCTATCTCAAGTAAGACAAAGAGGCTGGTTTGGACTTCTCACCCTCCATTTCCATCCCATCTGTGCTTTGGTCACAGCATGCACCAGAGTGTCGGCCACTGTACTTTCTCCCTGCAAGATGCACTGAATGCATGTCAAAGAAATATCTGGTTTTTGGCAGAAATCAGGGTGTGTCAAACTAGGTACACACCAGATCTGTTTCTAGCTCTGGGGGAAGTTTCTTAAACAGGACTAGGATAATAATTTTGTGTGCCTTCAAGCAGTTTGTATTCCCCCACCCCACTTCAATATTGTGCAGTGCAATTCCCATCAGCCTTAGCTACAATAGGCAGTGGTGAGGAATGAATGCTAGGACATGCAGTAAACATCTGGAAAGCCAGTTGTTCTGTAGCTCTGACTTTATCACAACTGGCCTTGCAGCAATATAGCTGCTGTATTTTTCATTTTATTTATTTCTTATTTATTTACTCATTTTATTTTTGTACTATCCAGTAGATACTAGCTCTCACATGTGTCAAAAGGGGCTCTATTTTGGAAACCCCATTCACCATTCTGTTCCCAAACTGCAGAAATAACGCAGTTTGACACCACTTTGACTGTCATGGCTCCATCCTATGGAGTCCTGGGATTTGTGGTTTGTTATGGCACCACAGCTCCCTGATAGATAAGGCTAAATACCTCACAAAATTACAAATCCCAGAACTCCATAGCACTGAGCCATGGCAGTTAAAGCAGTGCCATTATTTCTACAGTGCAGATTAGACCTCTGTTAATTAAAAGTGCAAAGTGAGATTCCCATTTAACAGGAAGGCTTACTGAGATTCAGGTAGAGATCCAAAAACAGCAGGCTTCCTTGGATCATTTTTGGGGTAGTCAAGCATGTCAAAGATATATACAGGACCAGGAGATTTGTACCAGCACTGAAACAGCCTAAACCAGCATCCTTCCACATAGCCCCTTCCAGATGCATTCAACTACCACTTCTACTAACCCCTAGTCAGCATGGCCAATGACCATGATGGTTGGGAGGTGATGGAAGTGATAGTCCAACACATTTAGAAGCCACTGCATTGAAGGAGATGGGTTTGAGCCCTACATTTTAAAAATCCAATAAGCAAAAAGCACTTATCAAGCCCTATGGATGTGAGCTGTGGGCATACATGACCTGACCTGACCTGACCTGACCTGAACCTTGCTGTGAATCCTCCTTGCTTGGCTCTGATGTTTACCAGCAGCATCCCTGGAGAGAGTTGCATAACCTTTTATTCTTTTGTTGGTTTTGGCTTGGTGAAAAGAACTCCTTTCTGCATCTGGCCAATAAACCAGACTATAGTCCTTTACAGACTGCCAGAAATAATGCAGCTTGAGGCCACTTTAACTGTCCTGGCTCAGTGTTAGGGAATCATGGGAATTGTAGTTTTTTTCTGGGACATTGAGCCTTCTCTGTTAAAGAGCTCTGGTGCCACAATAAACTACAGTTCCCATGATTCCTTAGCACTGAGCCAGGACAGTTAAAGTGGACTCAAGCTGCATTATTTCTGGCAGTCTGTAAAGGCCCTATGAGAGCTTTTCTGTCTTCCCAAGAACTTGCATCAAGGAATAATGGCAGAGACAGAAGATGACTCCTAGAGGCTTCTGACACTATATCAAGCAATTCCCAAACTTTAATCCTCCAAGTGTATTCAGGAGTCATCTTCTATCTCTGTCATTATTCAGCTCCCAGAACCCCAGTCAATGTGGCCAACAGTCAGGAATTCTGGAAGCTGAAGTCCAAAACATCTGGAGGACAAAGGTTGGGAACCACTACTACACAATTATAGTGTCATGATTCAATTTTTAATGGCTATGGCTTCATGCTATGAAACCCTGGGATTTGCTGTTTGTTAAGACACTAGAGCTCCTGGCTTAGAATTCTTAACATACTTTCCTAAACTACATAAAACAAAATACAGTAATTGTAGCTCAGCCTACATAAGTTGTTTCGATGATTATTCTTGGGGCAGTTTTGCATGCTACATTTTGTATGCAGGTACAAACATCCAAGCGCAACACTTCAATTCTGAAGGGCACATCTTGGTGTAAATCACTCTTTTCTCCTTTCAAATTAACAGAAGTAGGCCAGCTACCTTGGTTTTGGTCAATGCTCCTACATAGTTTATATAGGGAGAAGCATGTGTTCTTCTCTCACGACCAATATGGAATGCAAGTTTTTGGTATCTCAGAAACCCAATTTCCCAGTTTATCCAAAGTCAGAAAAGATAAAGATAGTGTTCAGAGCACTCAGGTCTCTGGCAAAGTTCCCTCTATAGTCACTGCTGGTACATTTCTCCTTTTCCTCCCACTGACCACTATGCTTACTAGTTAATCTACTGGCCAGATACCAAAGAACTACATGACACAATTATAGCAGTCTGGTACCACTTCAGATCTCTCAACTCCATCCTAAGGACTCCCGAGATTTGTAGTTCAGTGAGGTGCTTAGACTTCTCTTCTAGACATACAGCTCAGGAGTCCTTAAGACTTACTTTGCTGGAAAACTCTAGTGCCCTGGACTATAACCCTTCTAGACATATAGTCCAGGGCACTAGAGCTGTCCAGCAAAGAAATGAAAGTAACCCACCAGACTACAAATCCCAGGGTTCCACAAGATGGAACCGCAACCAAAAAAAGAAGCACAGTGCCACATGTAATTTAACAGGCCAATTCTCTTGTTCTGTTTAATGCTGGCAGGAAGACATTTTTGGATGTGATCCTGTGCAGTGTGGGGAAAGGACAGCAGCAGTAAGTTGCCTGCCAAGCTTTTTCTAGGGATGAAGTCATATACCAAAATATTCAGCAAGAAATGCAAGACTTTCTTTATGAGATCATCCCTGGGGGAAAAAGGATAAGGCAGCTTTAACACATTGGATGCACTCAATTGGGCCACATCAAAAAGTTATCCTGCAAGCCCCCTGCTGTGAAGTCAAGATTCGGTGAAATTAAGATTCAGCTCCAAATCTCATTGGCAATAAAGCTCTGGTCCTGTTTGTTCGGATAACCCCAGGTTTTCTAAATGCAATGATTTATGCAGGGAGGTGAGCAGAAAGAATCCTGGTTAAGATCCAGAATTCAGAATGGCATTAAGAGCCAAAGGGATCAAGGGAGAGGAAATCAACCAAGGATTCATGAGATTTTAAGAAGCAACATTTTGCCATAGACTGGAGTGGGGTGGGGGAAATGGAAAGGAAAGAGTGTGACAGAAAACAAAAGAAACACAAACCTTCCAGCTAGGGATCTTAGATGATGGTAACATGCCTGGCCCAATGGTGTAATAATGAGCGTAGTCTGGAAGGAGGGTGGAGGAGGAAGCCCGGGTCCATGCGTGAGAAACAGACGGGATATGAGGGGGAGGACCTGCACCAACTGAGGCTAAGGGCGGGCCACTTGACAAACTACAGTGATAATACCCATTAGACAACTGGAAACAAAAAGAAAAAAAGGGGAGGAAAGGAGAGAAATTAATATAAATAGAACAAAATACGGGGGGAGGAACTATGAGGTGATTCAGGCATGCACAGAGAAAGAAGGGGGTGAGATGCCCCACGTGGTGATTTGGTCACTTTTGCAACTCAACACCCCCATACAGACCTGGTTCATGCTTTGGTAATGTTGCTGAAAATACATCAAACATGCTCAAAAAGGGGGAGGCAAAATCATTCTCGGGCTGAACAGCTCTACACCACTGGGCCAGAGAGGAAATAATCCTTGTCTGTGGAATTACGCCAGAGAAAGACAGCAAATGGAAACTGTGCTCTAAGGGGTATTTGTTTCTCTGTGAATCAGCATCAGTTGGAAGCTTCAATTCAGACTATAGATGCAAAGAGATGCAATCGTTCCAAAGCTGTTAATATGCCTTTGGGGTTAGTAATTTCATATTCCATCCAAGTGAGAGCAGTAGCAGCTCAGCCTCAGAAAACAATGCATTCCAGGAGTAACATAATGGTAGGGGATGAAGGAAGAAATTGGTGGCTTTGCCAGATGAGAATGGATTCAACTAGTCACTTGCTCTTGGCTGAGGGCAGGATTTATGCAAAGCTTTACTGCTTTAAGATGTTTGAGCTATTTACCATCACCACTGGTCCTGGGATTTTAAAAGGGAATTTGGGAAAGCAGTCAAGGAAACTTAAGACAGTAAGTTAATCAGACATCTGAAGATACATGATCTCCCAGTTTCAGCTTCACGTTAAAAAGCCAGCAAGGGCAAACTCCAATTATTGGATTTATCAAGGTAATGACATGTAATGGTCTGACTGTTGTTTCATGTGCTGCTGAAGCTTTTGCACCATGCCTGGTCAACGGCTTCACGAATGCTTCAACCTGTGTTATAACCACTACATGCTACACCTTGACATACCCACTTCTCAGAAACAGCAGGCTGTGTTCATCTCATTCACAAAATTACATTCAGCATAGTTTTCTAACACTCCTTTATTGACAATAGCCAGTTTTCTAACACTCCTTTATTCCTACATACATTCATTTAGGTCAGTGGTCTTCCAGATTTTCTGGACTTCAATTCCCACATTGCTTCACCGCTGGCCATAGTAGCTGGGAGCTTCTAGAAATCCAGAATGTCTGGAGGACTCAACGTTGAGATCCACCAACTGAGGCTGCATCTGCACTACAGAAATAATCTAGGTTGACACCACTGAAACTGCCAGGGCTCAATGTTATGGAATTCTAGGAACCGCAGTTTTGTGAGACATTTAACCTTCTCTGTCAGAGAGTGCTGGTGCCAGAACAAACTACAACTTCCAGAATTCTATAACACTGAGGCACGGCAGTTAAAAATACAGTCAGCCCTCTGTATCCACGGATTCAACTATCCACGGCCTGGAAATATTCGAAAAGTATAAAAGTTCCCTAAAGCAAACCTTGATTTAAACATTTTATACAAGGGACGCCATTTTATTATGCCACTGTATGTAATGGGACTTGAACATCCATGGAGTTTGGCATCCGTGGGGCTTTTTGGAGCCAAACCCCAATGGATACCAAGGGCCCACTGTATTGTCAAACTGGATTATTTCTGCAGTGCGGATGCAACTTGAGTTCCTTTAAGAGAGTGAGGAAGGATTTCCGTTCTGATCTGTACGCTCTCATCCTTTGTTTGTGCTCCTATTTCAGCCCAAGCGCAACAGAGCCAAGGGAGACCAAAGAACGTTTCTTAGAGATGGAAGCCTTTGTCACCTTCTCTGTGGAGGCCCAAGCCCCCATGGTGGAGCCTGAGCTGACAGAGGTGGGGGAACTGCACTCGCTCACTGACTGGCACGTTTCAGAGGCTTCGGAGGAGGCTGAGCTGGACGAATTCTGCTGGGATTATTAAAACAAACACACACAAAACAACCAAAAGTGGCACCACAAACACAGAAAGAAAAAGAAAGAGAGAGAGAGAGAGAGAGAGAGAGAAATAAAACAAGAAGCCATCAAACACAAAAGCCAACACAGCACAGAGGGACAAATACATATACACAGGAGAAGGAGGAGAGAAGCAAAGTGTTAGGAGGGATAAAGGGGAAAAAATGTAAATCATTAAGCACAGCTGAAAGCTTTCAATGCTGGTCAGTAATGGTGCAACCGAGACAAAAACAATGGGGTCTAAATGCCAGAGGCTCATGGATCGCAAGCCAAATCCTTGATGAGCTTTCAGTTTCAAATTAGGGAGCAGCATGCTGCTGATTCATGTACCCCCCAAAACTGTCTCAAAGGTAGAATGTCAGACAGATGTGTGTTGTAGTCACCAGCAGTCCAGGGCAGCATCCCCATCTTGGACATGGGCTGCTGGCAGCTGCAGTGATGGCACTGTCTGTAGTGTCACAAGATAAGGCCACTTGAAGTAGATTGCCAAAATAAACTGAATGTAAGGGTTGCATGAGATAATGCTTGATGCTGGAACTGAAAGTCCATGTGGATTTGTCAAGGAAGAGCCAGAAGCAAAATACCACTTTCCTGACAGCTCTTGCATGCAGATATTTATTTATTTATTTATTTATTTATTTATTTGTTTATTTTGGGGGGGGGGAGAAAACCAGTAATTTCAATTCTGATGCAAATGTGACTGCAGATGATTCCTGTGTTAAGCAGACAGAAAACGTGAAGGAACCCAAGCAATTGATAGTGATCATTAGAGAGACTTCTTGTCTATCAATTCAAAGATATAGCTGTGTTAGTCTGTAGAATCAGTATGTACAGCAGGGGTAGGCAACCTAAGGCCCGGGGGCTGAATGCGCCCCCCCCCCCCGAGGCCTTTGAAATAAAGAAGTTGGCAGCATGAGCTGCATCTGAGGAAGTAGACTGAAGTCTACAAAAGCTCATGCTGTCAACTTCTTTATTTCAGTTAGTCTCAAAGGTGCTACAAGATCTCTCTGGTCTATCAAATTAAGATTCCATGTATTTGTGCCACCTTCGCCTATACTAAATATCTCAAATCATACAATTTCTCCAGACTACTGTCAAAATATCCTGCCCTATGGAAATGCTGTAATCACATGCAAGACCTGCACTTAGGGATGTAAATCTTTATTTCATTCTTTCATGTCAAAATGATCAATATCAAAAGCCTTATCCCTACTGGGTGAGACTGTGAGAGCTTCTGCACATTTTTGATGATTTTTCACATTCTGGGATTTTTGTTCAAAGTTTTGCCAAGGGTTTCTGGTCTATAAAGCTTGGGTTTTGCATAAAATATATCCTTTTTGCACAAACCCCACATTTTGCACAAAATCCCCAAAACATCTTTTATGCAACTCCCGTCATTGACAGACAGAAAGAGTGGGGTCTTCTTGCTCTCAAACAGGGGTGAAACTGTTTGCAGTAGTTGGCAATTTTTCTGACAGGGTGTCTGTACATGTCAGGACACTTCTCCTTGTGAAGAACAGACAGTTTGTAAATATTCTCTCTGTATGTAAATTAATACATGATAAGGAATGGGGATGGATGTGCTATATCTATCCTTTCCTCGTTGCCCTTTAAATTCAGAGGACAACTGTGGGCAGGAAATAGCCTTCTGAATTTGGAAGCTCATCTGAGCTTTAGTATGCTGATTTTTTGCAGGGATCACAGTTCATACCCACTGCTTTTATAACTTAAAACACTGAGGCAGAAATCTTTTAGGGTTTTCACTGGCATAACCCAGGGTTTATGCAAGCAGAGCTACTTTTCCCAACATCACATAAGAAGATATATCCAGTGCCTCTTTTGTGATGTTCAAAGACACAGCTATGTCAGTCTGGAAAATGAGTTTGGAAAGGGATCTTGTAGCACCTTTGAGACTAACTGTGCAAAAGAAGTTGTAGCATGAGCTTTTGTATACTTGACTCTACAAAATGCATCTCTCTCAAGTCTTCGAAAGCTCATGTTACCAACTTCTTTCTTTCAGTTAAGTCTCAAAGGTCCTATAAGATCCTTTTGCATACCCTTTTGTAACGGTGTTGCTTGGCTGCACAAGACCTTTACCCATGACCCAAACAGCTAGTGAACTATGAAAAGTTCCTTATAATGTTGGTGGGCTGCCTTACTTCATCTTTCCTTTCTGGTACCCAGACTAATGTGTCAGTATGATAGTACAATATGCTTGGCCAGCTTCAAACAGGATTGCAGTCTTAGTTTTAGGATGACCTTTTTACGAACAGACAAAGCTATTCATGACAAATTTTCTGATGAACCTGCCCCCCTTTAGTTTTAAATTTTTGGACTCTTCATGATATGGGATCATTTTCTGATATGTGTCATTCTAAAACCCCTGCTCTCCTAACCTATGAGAAGAGATCATCAACTGTTCATTGTCTTCTTATGTTTCTCAGCAACAGAGAACAGAATTCACACAAACAAGGCACTTGGAAATACATAAAAAGCAATGCCCACAGATATTGGTTTCATCCACCCCAGTGATACAGCATTCTGCTTTCAAATATGGCATTGCAAGAGGTTCCCCCCCACACACATAGCTTATCAAGCATAAATTTCAAGACAAGCATCCATCAGTTGGTTACAAAGGCAAGACATATTATACAGTAAACAACTCTGACAAGATTTTGTCAATGTAGTTACTTGGTGATACCTGTAAGTAGCAAGGTAGTCAAGCAAAACCAAAATATCCTGGACACAAAAGCTATATTTTTGTTCTTTTCTTTATTTGCTTTTATGTTGAAATTATTATTATTATTATTATTATTATTATTATTATTATTATTGTTGTTGTTGTTGTTGTTGTTGTTGTTGTTATTATTATTATTATTATTATTATTATAGTGAAAGCTCTGGAGTGAATGGTTTATTCAGCCAAATCTTATGGAGAAGAAATTCACAAAATTCTGTCTACAACATGGCTGGAGGCAGTTCCAGACAATCAATATTTCAGCTATTCATTTTTACACTATAAAGTAGAGATCCCTATGGATATGATGGCTTTTAGAAAGAGCTGGGGGAAAAATACGTTTTTGATCTACAAAAAATTTGGAACCAGCATGATGAGCTTTGTTTTAAACTATTTTTTAACTATCTGTTTTTAATAGTATTGTTATTTAATTGCTTTTAAACTTTGTAACATGCTTTTTAACAGGATTGGGAAAGAAAACCAAAATGTGTGGGTTTTGGTTTAAACTGGGTGGTTTTGTGTGTGCATGTGCATGTATGTTTAAACCAGTTTCCTTGCATTAATGTTTTAATTCCAACTCATGCCCACACTTCTTGCATTTGGCTGCACATCCTTTTCTGATGTCATTCTTTCTCTCATCAAAAGAGAGCCAGACTAAATCTTTCTTCTTCCAATCATTTCACTGCATTGATTCAGCTCACTCAAATGAAGACCAAAAGTAGTAAGGATGTGGAACACTACCAAGAAAATTCCCTTATAACAGGCAAACTGGGAATTCCCTTACAGAGGTATTTCCCAACTGCTGGTTTTAGGAATTATATTGACAAGTTGGTAGCCTATATATAGGAGCACAGTCTACACCAATATAGGACTAAATCAGAAAACTAAGTAGCAAAAATGCAGCTCAGATGTTATGGCCACTAGCTTAAATAATACCGTATTTTTCGGCATATAAGACGCTCCGGCATATAAGACACACTCAATTTTAAAGGAGGAAAATCTAGGAAAAAAAGATTCTTAATAAAATACAGTCAGAGGACGCCTCCGACCCAGGCATCCGCCCAAGGAAAGCAACCAGGCTTTCCTTGGAGGGATCCTGGGGTTTGAGGCGTCCTCCGGCCCACGGAGGACGACTCAGACCCTAGGATCCCTGCAGGGAAAGCAGCCAGGCTTTCCTTGGAGGGACCCTGGGGTCTGAGGCGTCCTCCGGCCCACGGAGGACGCCTCAGACCCACGGCATCCACCCAGGGAAAGCAACCAGGCTTTCCTTGGAGGGACCCTGGGGTCTGAGGCGTCCTCCGGCCCACGGAGGACGACTCAGACCCTAGGATCCCTGCAGGGAAAGCAGCCAGGCTTTCCTTGGAGGGACCCTGGGGTCTGAGGCGTCCTCCGGCCCACGGAGGAGGCCTCAGACCCTAGGATCCCTGCAGGGAAAGCAACCAGGCTTTCCTTGGAGGGACCTGGGGTCTGAGGCGTCCTCCGGCCCACGGAGGACGCCTCAGACCCTAGGATCCCTGCAGGGAAAGCAGCCAGGCTTTCCTTGGAGGGACCCTGGGGTCTGAGGCGTCCTCCGACCCACGGAGGACGCCTCAGACCCTAGGATCCCTCCAGGGAAAGCAACCAGGCTTTCCTTGGAGGGACCCTGGGGTCTGAGGCGTCCTCCGGCCCACGGAGGATGACTCAGACCCTAGGATCCCTGCAGGGAAAGCAACCAGGCTTTCCTTGGAGGGACCTGGGGTCTGAGGCGTCCTCCGGCCCACGGAGGACGCCTCAGACCCTAGGATCCCTGCAGGGAAAGCAACCAGGCTTTCCTTGGAGGGACCCTGGGGTCTGAGGCGTCCTCCGACCCACGGAGGACGCCTCAGACCCTAGGATCCCTGCAAGGAAAGCAGCCAGGCTTTCCTTGGAGGGACCCTGGGGTCTGAGGCGTCCTCCGACCCACGGAGGACGCCTCAGACCCTAGGATCCCTGCAGGGAAAGCAGCCAGGCTTTCCTTGGAGGGACCCTGGGGTCTGAGGCATCCTCCGGCCCACGGAGGACGACTCAGACCCTAGGATCCCAGCAGGGAAAGCAGCCAGGCTTTCCTTGGAGGGACCCTGGGGTCTGAGGCGTCCTCCGGCCCACGGAGGACGACTCAGACCCTAGGATCCCTGCAGGGAAAGCAGCCAGGCTTTCCTTGGAGGGACCCTGGGGTCTGAGGCATCCTCCAGCCCACGGAGGACGACTCAGACCCTAGGATCCCTGCAGGGAAAGCAGCCAGGCTTTCCTTGGAGGGACCCTGGGGTCTGAGGCATCCTCCGGCCCACGGAGGATGACTCAGACCCTAGGATCCCTGCAGGGAAAGCAACTAGGCTTTCCTTGGAGGGACCCTGGGGTCTGAGGCGTCCTCCGACCCACGGAGGACGCCTCAGACCCTAGGATCCCTGCAAGGAAAGCAGCCAGGCTTTCCTTGGAGGGACCCTGGGGTCTGAGGCGTCCTCCGACCCACGGAGGACGCCTCAGACCCTAGGATCCCTGCAGGGAAAGCAGCCAGGCTTTCCTTGGAGGGACCCTGGGGTCTGAGGCATCCTCCGGCCCACGGAGGACGACTCAGACCCTAGGATCCCAGCAGGGAAAGCAGCCAGGCTTTCCTTGGAGGGACCCTGGGGTCTGAGGCGTCCTCCGGCCCACGGAGGACGACTCAGACCCTAGGATCCCTGCAGGGAAAGCAGCCAGGCTTTCCTTGGAGGGACCCTGGGGTCTGAGGCATCCTCCAGCCCACGGAGGACGACTCAGACCCTAGGATCCCTGCAGGGAAAGCAGCCAGGCTTTCCTTGGAGGGACCCTGGGGTCTGAGGCATCCTCCGGCCCACGGAGGATGACTCAGACCCTAGGATCCCTGCAGGGAAAGCAACTAGGCTTTCCTTGGAGGGACCCTGGGGTCTGAGGCGTCCTCCGACCCATGGAGGACGCCTCAGACCCTAGGATCCCTCCAGGGAAAGCCTGGTTGCTTTCCTTGGGTGGATGCCTGGGTCGGAGGCGTCCTCTGACTGTATTTTATTAAGAATCTTTTTTTCCTAGATTTTCCAGGACTCCGACTCCAGCATTGCCCCATGGAAAGCAACGTTTTTTCCTTGGGGTGATCCTGGGGTCGGAGCAGTCCTCCGACCCCAGGATCGCCCCAAGGAAGCTTTCCATGGGGCGATGCTGGAGTCAGAGGCGTCCTCCGACTCCAGCATTGCCCCATGGAAAGCAACGTTTTTTTCCTTGGGGTGATCCTGGGGTCGGAGGAGTCCTCCGACCCCAGGATCGCCCCAAGGAAGCTTTCCATGGGGCGATGCTGGAGTCAGAGGCGTCCTCCGACTCCAGCATTGCCCTATGGAAAGCAACGTTTTTTTCCTTGGGGTGATCCTGGGGTCGGAGGAGTCCTCCGACCCCAGGATCGCCCCAAGGAAGCTTTCCATGGGGCGATGCTGGAGTCAGAGGCGTCCTCCGACTCCAGCATTGCCCCATGGAAAGCAACGTTCCTTCCCCCTGCGTCCTCGGTGGTTCAATGGGCTTGCTCGGCCTCCGATTCCAGGAGCAGCCCATTGAACCACCGAGGACGCGTGGCGGCCTCGGAGGGGAGCTACATTCGGCCTATTAGACGCACCAACTTCCCCACCGCCATTTTGGGGAAGAAAATGTGCGTCTAATAATTGTTCTTTTAAAAGTGCTACTCTAAAGCAAGCTGTTTTGGTTGAATTTATGTTAATTGAAGGATTTGTTTCTGAATGGCACTTTTTTGCATTATAAAATAAAGTGATTAAAAAGAAGCAACTGATACTGGATACGGATCTAACAATGAAAAACAGCCAATAAACTGTTGAAAGTTAAAATGTTTAAATTCAAACAGTCATTGTTGTTCTAGTAAATGGTTGAAAATAGCAATAATATCCAGACTTTAACTATCAATTTAAAAAACTAGGATTTTTTTTTAAGTTTAGTTTAAACCAGCCTACCCTGCATTAGTTAACTTCTATGATAAATTCTGTAAGCCATCTTGGGTCCCTTGGTAGTAGAAAGGCAGAGTATAAATCAAAGGTAAAAAAAGGTAAAGGTATTCCCCTTTGATAAGGTTGTCAAATCGTGTCTGACTATAGGGGCAGTGCTCATCTCAGTTACTAAGCTGAAGAGCCAGCATTGTCAAAGACACTCTGTGGCCATGTGGCCAGCATGACTGCACAAAATGCTGTTTACCTTCCCACCAAAGTGGTACATATTTATCTACTTGCATTTTTACATGCTTTCGAACTGCTAGGTTGGCAGAAGCTGGGACTTGTGATGGGAGCTCACTCTTTCATGCGGTACTTGGGCCTCAAACTAACAACCTGTCGATCTTGCAATCACCAGAGTCAGCATCTTAACCACTGAGTCAACACATCCCTTGTATAAAATACATTTGTATAAATAAAACAAACAAATAAATCTTGTAGTCATCTCCTCAAAATATTATGGGGAAAAATGGCTCGACTCGCGTGTAAACACAATGTGAGAAGAAAGGCTGAACTCACTATTATGCATGAAAGAAACCTAAAAGGTAAAGGTAAAAGTTTCCTTTGACAAGATTGTCTAGTCGTATCCGACTTAGGGGGCAGCTCATCTCCATTAATAAGTGGTCCATGGTGTAGACCTCCATGGTCATGTGGCCAGCATGACTAAATGCTGAGATGCATGGAATGCTGTTACCTTCTCACTGAGAAGTGGTACCTATTTATCTACTTGCACTTTAACATGCTTTGAACTGCTAGGTTGGAAGAAGCTGGGACTAGAGACAGGAGCTCACTCCGTCACGTGGTGCTTGGACATTGAACTGCTGATCTGCCAACCTTGCAATCGTCAGCTGCTTCTTAACTGCTAAGCCATCACATCCCTACCTTTTTAGTTTTTTGGCTGTTTGTGTCAAGAAATAATTGCTGGTTTTACCTCTTGAAAGCCACAAGACAACCCTAAGCCAGGCTCAAATAGAATTTGCTGTCTGCCAATGGCAACTGACAAGTAGACATGCCAAATAACCTGGGGGAGAAGCCATTAGAAGGAGATTAGCGCACAATCTCTTAGAGATGCCAGAACATTACACATTTTTTTAAGGGGACATCTGCAGAAAAAACAGATTTGCCAGGCTCACACAGCTGTCCTCAGACATACCTGGTTGGGTGCTTCTGGCGGCATCGGGGACGGTGACTTGGACTGGAACGCATCCTGGGACATGAATCCGGAGTCATGAGAGGACACACTGGAAAGTCTCATGGGTGCCTGCTGAGGCAGATTGGAGCTGCGGTAGCGATAGTGTGAACTGGGTGAGTGTGAGTGCGAGCCGCTTGACCGGGAGTCACTACTGTTAACACTGTTCAGACTGCTGTGAGGCACAAGAGGGGAGAGAGATGGGGGCAAAGAGAGTAGGGAAGAAACAAAAAAGGGGGGATTGGGGAAGAGACCAGCACAGTACAATTAACATTCCATGGTTCTCCTGCAAAAGGCATGCAAGCTGAAATCATAAAAAGGGCACAACTGGCAGAAGTAACTGGAAGGAGCTGGAAAGAACTGCAGTATCCTCAGTAACCAGATGGAAAATGGCAAATCAACATGAAGGAACAGTGCAACAATTCTATACTGCTTCAGACTTGCAGATGGTCACATGACCAGCTACCTGACTGACTTGAGATCCACAGGAAAGACCCTTCTTCCAGTCCCACCACCTTCCCAGGTATGGTTGGTGGAAGAACAAGAAAAAGCCTTCACATTGGTGACCCTTGTGCTTTGGAATGCCCTCCTTAGGGAATCTAGAATGGCCCCCGTCCTTGCAGTCTTGTCGGCAGGAGAAGACTTTTTTATTCAGACAGGCTTTTAGTATTGAATACTTTAAGGGCTGCAAGTGATGTATTATTTTAAACTGCATCGTTAAAAATCCCTTCAGAGTGTATGCTTTTAATATGGTTGATGTGCTTTTCATGTTGACTCTCTGCATGCTTTTAATTGCAAATCTTTTTAATCTGTAAGCCATCCTGAGTCCCAGTCTTGGGGGAAAGGCGGGATATAAATAAAGTTAATAATAATAGTCATTAGTCCAGCATTTCTATAGTGCCTATCCACTGGAATAGTGGGACTTGTTCTTCTGTTCCTTGCATCTCTCTACCCTGCCTGAAAAACATAACCTTGTAAAAGTTACTTTTTTGACAACTCCCAGTCAGCATGGCCACTGTGAGGTTCTGATAGCTAGTCCAAAAAGGGTATTTTTTCCCTTCAAGTATGGAAGAAAACCTGCTCCAGCATGTTCTGGGCATACATTAAGGGCTAAACTTCAGGGAAGGTGGAGAACAGAAGTTATTCCATCAGTAGAACAACCAACTGGCCGCTGGCCTGAGAATATCATAGAATCATAGAATCATAGAGTTGGAAGAGACCACAAGGGCCATCCAGTCCAACCCCCTGCCATGCAGGAACTCCCAATCAAAGCATCCCCGACAGATGACCATCCATCTTCCAGAAGACCTGTCAGATGAGTGGAAAGGAGGTATACTTCATTCTACCCTTGGCTACTAATACAGTGGCCATCCTTTAGAATTAAATAGGTTACTGATGTCAATGGAAACACGGTGTAGCATTAGATATCTGTTAGGGCTGGCTCAAGGTAGTTAGATACCTGAGGTGGAAAATCCAAATGGTTTCCCATTAGCACAGACCTAATCAGAATGATGCAAGGATTCATAGAAATTTTTTTTCCTATGCAAGCCCCACTGAAATGAATGAGAGTATTGCAAAGGCACTCTTGTGTTCTGGTGCTGCAACTCCCAGGGAATTAAATGGGCTTGTGCAGGAGAATGGGTTGGACTTGTTTGGTTCTCAGTCTGTCATGGCTAATATTTTTCCCCATTTGCCCCATGATACTATCACTTTACTCCCTATTATATCAACTGCATAATTACCTAACCTGGTGCCTCCTGCTGGACTAAGAAAACAAAAACCTAAGAAGGGCCATGTTGGATCAGATCAAAGAATTATCTCGTCCAACGTTCTGTTCATACAGTGATGCATCAGTTGCCTGTGGGAAGCCGCCCGCCAGGACAGGAATGCACCCTCATTGTATTTCCCAGCAACAAACATACAGTCTACAACTCCCATCAGCCCCAGCCAGCGTGGCTAATGGTGAGAGACAATGGGAATTGCAGTCCAAACTCCTGGAAAGCAAAGGGTTTGGAAAAGAGCCTATGATTTTAAAAGTTTAATAACAGACTATCTAAAAAGGCACATGCCCTTCTGGACCTAGTCAAAGTCTTAATAAGAGCAGGGAAGGAGGTGCTGGTGATTAAAGGAAAATGCCTTACTTTATACTCCAGTAATCTCCTGTAGATTTCTATAACACTATCAACTGGATGTAGAACCTGTTTTGGACATCTCCCAGAATCCTCCAGCCAATAGGGCCATGATCATTTTGGCAGGGAGGTTCTGGCAGCTGTTATCTAAAAAAGTAATTTTTATAAACTCTGACTGGAGGAACTAAGTGCATAATTGAATCAGGCAGCTAAATATTCATGATGTAAACTCCTATGGAGTTCTTAGAGGGAAAATGCCACCACTGGGAGATGCAATCTACAGACATCACTGTCACCACAGGAGATCTGATCCCACCTAGCTTTGCCAGCAGACTGCTACCAGGACTGTATGGATGCCCATTTTACCTTTTACTTTTCAGGATATTGCATTTTTTTAAAAAAGCCTGAGCTTACTGCTGTCACTATATATGTATCTATAGATCTCCTGTCTATAGATACTATATGCATGCACTGACAGCTATAGCTATGCAGGTGGCAGGCTGGGGACAGGAGGGAAATGCAAGGACATCCTGGGCTACCATGCCATGGGGTACTTCAGCTCTCCAATCCAATATGATTTGGAAGGCAAAGATTTTGAAGTAGGAAAGAAAACAAATAAGGTAAGAGCACCAGAGGCTAAGAAGGAACGCAAGAGCAGAACATACAGTAGAATTGTCTTCCTTTTGTTGGAGAAAAGGAGAGAATTGGGGTGGTAACTGCATGCTGCCAAACTGTTTTAGCTGAGAGAAAACAGTTTCATGGAGGAGGCAGAAAGGGACTTGAGTGCTCCCAACACAATCAAAATAAATAAGTAAATCATATTTGAACTGAATTAAGACAGTGCTGAACAGTTAAAGAGCTATTGCATTTTACATTAAAAAGTTGTATTCCAACAAGTTTAAAGAGTAACAGATGCATTTAGACAGTATAATCTATGGAGAAATTAAAATACCCTGCAACTATCATATTAATTTTAAAAAGCACACCAGCAAATACCTCAATAGCTTCACCTTCACTAAGGGCCACACTAAGAGACCCTGGAGGAATGCACTCCTCTGCACACACATCCAAATATATTATAGGGGGGCATTTTCTCCCTGTCTGAAATAGGGGCTGGGCCATTTTAGCAATAGGAAATTAATGGAAGTCACTATCTGTTTTTTAAAAAGTCTTTTCTTGGCCCTAAAATGTTCCACCTACCCCTGAACATGGAGAAATGCTAAAGGCCCCATGCCCCAGAGGGCATTTGGGGGAATGTTTTTTTCAAAACAAACCTTTCACACACACACCCGTCAGAGAGGAGGGAGGGCTCAGCCTGTACTTTGCTTACTCTAGCCTACATGATTGTTGGGAAGCCCTACAGAAATTATTCCAAACTTTCCGTAAGCAGAGCAGGATCCAAGTACAACAAATTACAAAAATAAAGTTCACAAATGTTTGCTTGGAATTAAATATTGCTATATTCCAGACTATCAAGTGTTCTTGCTTACCTGCAGACGCTGGATTTCCTGGACATGGTAGTACTTGGAGAAGATGGAGGAGTCTGATAAGACCAGCCATAATCAGAACCTTTTAAATCTAGAATTACCTGGAAAGGTAGAGATAGCCATCCAAGATGTTGACATCACTGATTTTAGTTAATGATGCATGGACCAGAAGCTAGCCCAGCAATACCATTAGGGAATCCACTTAGCATATCTGAATAGCATCTCATTTCTAGCCTTACAATCTAAGGGTGTGGTCTTGTCATCACATTAATCACCAGAGTCATGAACAACTGATCTTTTGGACTACAACTCCTAGAACACCTACCCAGTATAGCCACGGTCCAAAAAAGTAACTTTTCCAAGCTCTGTTTCCCATCACCCTTTGATCTGGAACAGGGCTCTTCGGAATGCTATCCATGCAAGATGGCAAAGCCAGCCAGCATCTTTTCTGAATCTCATGTACAAATTCTCTGTTTCTGCATTGTTATCACACCACCATTGAGAACAACTGGCCCACTCACACTACAGAATTACTGTGCAATTATTCTAACTACCATGGTTTCATCCTAGGGAATCCTTAGGTTTGTATTTTGGTGAGGCACTACTAGACCTCTCTGGCTGAAAAGTCTAAATGCCCCACTTCAAACTGCCAATCATGGGGCTCCATAGAAAAGGGCAGTTAAAATGGAATAACAACACTATAATCCTGTCATGTGAATGGATTCAAGGTATCAGCAGGCTTCAGGGCGTCTTGCAGAAGGAACAAAAATCTTTAGGGGAAAATCCCTAAGATAACAACTCCATTCCTCCCAAACTGTTCAATGAGGACTGGAGTCACAGAAGGCTGACCAATCCCTAGGGTTCAAATGGAGTATATTCAAATAATAATAATAATAATAATAATAATAATAATAATAATAATAATTTTTATTTATAGCCCGCCCCTCTGCCCAACAATTGAGGTGGGTTACAGTATTTAAAACAGACAAAATTAAAACATTCCCTCATCCCCCAATCCAACCCTCCCAACCCCTTAAAACACGATTAAACTAGAAAAGGATTAAAATGCTATAATGCAATAAAACAATTAATCAATAAAAAATCAAGCACAATAAGGACAGGATAAAAATGAAAGCTGAAAGCTCATCTCCCTAGGGCAGATGTTATTCCGGGAAGGCCTGCCGGAAGAGATCCGTCTTCACTGCCTTTTTAAAGGCAGTAAGCGTGGTAATAAGACGGATCTCATCCGGCAGGCCATTCCATAGCCTGGGAGCGGTTGCAGAAAAGGCCCTCTGGGAAATCTGAGACAGCCTAGTTTTACTGGGAGGATCATATGGGGAGAGGCGGTCCCTAAGATAAGATGGACCCAAGCCATGTAGGGCTTTAAAGGTTAAAACCAACACCTTATACTGCGCCCGAAAACTAATTGGCAGCCAGTGGAGGGATTTAAGCACTGGTGTTATGTGCTCCCTCCTAGATGTTCCGGTAATTAAACTGGCTGCAATATTTTGCACTAATTGGAGTTTCCGGGTTAGGCACAAGGGTAGCCTCATGTAGAGTGCGTTGCAGTAATCCAGACGTGAGGTTACCAGAGCATATACCACGGTTTCCAAGTCCCTCATATCCAGAAAAGGGCGCAGTTGGCGTATCAGCTGAAGCTGATAACAGGCACTCCTGACCACCGCATTCACCTGACTAGTTAGGTGAAGCGATGAATCTAGGAGTACCCCCAAACTGCGAACACAGTCCTTGGAGGAGAGTGTGACTCCATTCAGGACTGGAGACTGTATACCCAAATCTGGTTTCGGGCCTGTAACTGTCAGTACCTCCGTTTTGTCTGGATTCAACTTCAATCTGTTTTTCCTCATCCAATCCATTACCGCTCTGAGACAGTCATTGAGAGGAGAGACGCCATCTGAGGTCTGAGCCGATGATTTGGTCATGGAGAGATATATCTGGGTGTCGTCAGCGTACTGAAGACACCGAGCTCCAGGCCTCCGAATGATCTCACCCAGCGGCTTCATATAAATGTCAAATAACATCGGGGACAGGATGGCGCCCTGAGGGACGCCACAATTAAGCTCAATTTTAGACGAGCAACTGTCACCGAGCCTCACCCTCTGGGATCTGCCCGAGAGGAAGGAACGGAACCACTGCAAAGCAGTGCCTCCAATTCCTAACTCTCTCAGGCGATCCGAGAGGATGGCATGATCTATCGTGTCAAAAGCCGCTGAGAGATCCAAGAGCACCAGCAGGGTCACACTACCCCTGTCGATACCCAGGCAGAGGTCATCGGTCAGAGCAACCATGGCAGTCTCAACTCCAAATCCTGTTCTGAAGCCGGTTTGAAATAGATCAAGATAATCGGTTTCATCCAAGACCGCCTGGAGTTGGGAAGCAACTGCCCTCTCGATCACCTTGCTTAAAAAAGGAAGCAAGGAGACTGGTCTATAATTGTTTCTATCCAGGGGGTCCAGGGAAGGTTTTTTTAGGAGTGGCTTAACTGCCGCCTCCTTTAGACAAGATGGAATACTACCCTCCCTGAAAGACGCGTTGATTGTGTCCCGGAGGAAAACTTTCAACGCGTCCCCCCCCTGGACGACCAGCCAAGATGGACATGGATCGAGGGGGCAAGTCGTCTTCCTCACCCTTCCACGCAGCTTGTCCACGTCATCGGTACTCACAGATTGGAATTGATCCAGTAAAATGCCACCAACGGAGTTGCTGGGAGCCTCGTCTATGGACTCTGCCAAAACATTGGCGTCCAAGTCGGCTCTTATCCGGGAGATTTTATCTGCAAAGTAGGTATTAAATGCCTCACAGCAGGCTGTTGTTGGGTTAAGTAGGGGTTTTGGCGCAGGGGAAACCTTCGTCAGCTCCCCACTATCCTAAACAGCTCTGCTGGGCGAGACTCTGCAGATGCAATACATGCAGAACAGAAAGATTTCTGCGCTGCACGTCAAGCCTCCCTATAGGAATCGAGATGATTCCTAAGGCGAGTTCTGTCAGATAAGAAACGAGTCCTTCGCCATTCGCGCTCTAGTCGTTGTCCAACCCGCTTCATCCTTCTAAGTTCCTCTGAGTACCAGGGCTTACGGTTCGAAGCGGGTTGGAAAGGACGGTTGGGAGCGATTGTGTCAACAGCCCTGGTGAGGTCGATGATCCAAGTATTCACCAAGGCTTCAACAGAATCACTGGCGTTACCAACCATTAAACCCTCTAAGGCTTTCTGGAAACCGATGGGTTCCATTAGCCTTCGAGGGCGGACCATTCTAATGGGTCCGCCATCCCTGGGAGGGCGAACAGTAGTCTTTAGTTCCACCTTGATCAGAAAATGATCCGTCCATGACAATGCGGAGGTTTCTTTGACCTCCGCCCACGGATATTCCTGCTCCGTACTAAAGACCGCATCGAGGGTATGACCAGCACAATGTGTGGGCCTGTTGACCAACTGGGATAGGCCCATATTTGTCATGGTATCCATGAACTCCCGAGCTGCGCCAGTTAGATCTTGTAAACTGGTTTCGAGTGGGATGTTGAAATCGCCCAGAACCAGAAGTCTAGGCGATTCCAACAACAACTCAGAAACCAGGGCGGTCAGCTCAGTTAGGGAGTCTGTTAAGCAACGGCGTGGCCGGTATACTAACAGAATCCCTACACTATCCCTGGTCTTCAGGCTGAGGTACATACACTCAATGTAGGTTGTTTTCCGGATAGGCTGGGCGGGCAGGCAGACACTCTAAAATGGAACACTCCATACTGCAACCTTTTATTGCAAGTCCTTCTTGTTCACTGTATTTCTAAATTCCTATACCTTTGAGACAGACATAATAAAAACAAAAGGCAATATTTTATTTATGAAAACAGTCTGAAGGCCTGATGAAATCAATGGAACGTTAGCATACAACTAAGTGCAGGACACAGATTCACCCTTTTGCAAAGTCCTTCTCAACACAGCCTTTTTTGATAATGTGATTCATAACCTTCAAATTCATGGCATAGTACGAAGTACACAGTACAAAGTTCAGCCTTCCAAAATCTAATAGAGCACCACCTAGATCAGAGGTGGGGATCATGTGTCCTTCCAGATGTGGTAGGACTGCATTTCCAGGAGTCCTCATTACTGGCTACAGGTGATGTAAGTTGCAGTCAAACATCATTTAGGAGAGCCCCATGATTTCCACACCTGACCTGGACTAAGGCTAAAGACACAATTTTCTGCAAAGTTCTTCTGCAGGTTCCCTAATCAAATGAAGGGGAGCTATGCAAACAGAGTACAGGTTGAGTCTTCCTCACCAGCAATTCTGAAATCTGAGACAGTGACACCTTTGCTTTCTAGTGGTTCACAGTACACAAACTTTGTTTCATGCCACAAAATTATTAAAAATATTGTATAAAATTACCTCCAGACTATTGTGTATAAAGTTTATAAGAAGCATTATTTAATTTTATGTTTAGACATGGGCTCCTTCTCCAAGATAGCTCATTAAATATATGCAAATATTCCAATATCTGAAAAAATCCAAAATCCAAAACATTTCTGGTCCCCAAAATTTTGGATAAGGGAGACTCAACCTGTACTTTTGAATGCTTTGTACCCTGAGCTTTTTCACAAAATGGACTTCTGCTACACTGGAGTTTAGTAGTCAAGAGTACACAGAAATGACTGACATCTCCTCTGTCAAACTAACCTGTTCACTTGATGGTGGCAGCTTGTGTGGGTCCATAGTGAGGCTTTTCAGATCTTCTGATATGGTCTGCAGGTGAGTTATTTCTCCCAGCATTGATATTTCTTCCTCCTGAAAGATTGTTTTTTTAAATCCAGAAAATTAGTTTTGGTTACAATACTGTTAATCATGTACAGATTTTTTTCATCACCTCCCCCCCCCATCTACATTGCAGAAATAATGCAGTTTGACATCACATTAAGTGATGTAACTCCATCCTATAGAATTCTGGGATTTGTAGTCTTACAAGGTCTTTAGCCTTCTCTGCCAAAGTGTTTGTACTTCACAAAACTGCAAATCCCAGGATTCTGTAGGATGGAGCCCTTGCAGTGGGGTCAAACTGCATTATTTCTACAATGCAGATGCACTCCTCCCGACACTAAAATGGACTTATTACTCAGAAAATAGATCCTAATTAATACCAATAGCTTCCCACCCATGAAGCAACCAGACCCTACTCTCCTAACCTTCCAAAATCAGTAGGATAAGGTATGTTCAGGGTTGTATGGTGGCCAAGCTGGCTAGAGTGTCTTGAAGTTGAAATGCAAAAAAACAACCCTGGAATGCTGAATGCTGCTCTAAAAACAGGGGACTGTTATAATCGCCATAGAGTATGAGCAATAGGCAAGGATGTGAGAGAACAGTGGCT
Organism: Phrynosoma blainvillii; assembly: GCA_026167975.1. NCBI lineage: Eukaryota > Metazoa > Chordata > Lepidosauria > Squamata > Phrynosomatidae > Phrynosoma > Phrynosoma blainvillii. The sequence continues at coordinate 18,964,286 of JANUYF010000004.1, read as the reverse complement.
TGCTACAGACAATCCTGTAAGTCTGAGATTTAACGGGGTTTTAAATGATGGCTCTGAATCTCATAGTGTTTCAGTGCAATCCTACTCAAGAATATTCCCAAGGTAAGCCACTATAGAATATATTTACTGTATTTGCTATAGCGATCATAATAGGATTGTCACTATGCTATGCCACCTTCCAGAAGGGAAGAAAATCCTTGATTCTGCCCTGCCCTGAAGTCTTCTGGTCCTTTACTCTATGAAGCCATCTTTCATTGACCAAGCGCTTCATGTTCACTGTATCTTGTTCATACAATCATATCTATATATTAAAAAATCTCTTGGGTGCTTCTTTTGGAGTACCTATTGTTAAAAGCAGTTAGGCTGGCATACATGTGAGATCAGATGTTTGAAACTGTCTTCCAATGGATTTAGGCTTAGCTCCTTTTCAAAGGCCTTGACATAAGCATGCATGTTCACAACAAAGGTTGGGGTCTTTAATTGTTAGCATTAATGTGTTAACATGCAGGAACATTTATTCCTTGGTGTATAAAATTAATTTGTTGAATCATTAAATTAAACACTGTTTAAACTTCCTTAAAATATCTAGTTACAAATTAAATTAATAGGAAAACATTACTCAGAAATCACAACATTGGTGTTTAACAATTAAACCAATGTGAAAATTGCTCTTGAAATTTTTAACAAATCAAGCACAATGAATAGATTTTTAATGAATTATTTGAAAGCTTTGCTCCAGAAAAGCTTTTTCAAGTATTGTGCACACTTCTGTTCGATATATACTATGTTACCATGTCCCACTCCTTTTGCATGTTTGCACTGTGATCACATAGTATATAAATAAATGAGTAAATATACCATGAAAGAAGAGAAGTAAAATATTATACATTATTGCTTTCAGGCACACAAACTAATTTACATCCATGTGAATGAGAAGGGGTGAAAACAAAACTCACAATCACAGGACGCAGCATAGAAATGAATGAGCAGAATCTGCCACGTTCTTCAATTAGGGCTTTCCTCACAGCCTGTTTCTCTGTTTCTTCAAGAAGCAGGTATTTATCATTCACGTCCTGCAATGCACTGTCCAGCTGAGGCTGGATGTCTCCTCTACCTATTTCACAATGGAGGAAAGTAAAAGTAGTGTTAGGCTCAATCTACTCCCAAAAGGATCTATGAATATTTGGATTGTTTCTTCTACACAGCCAAACTCACAAGGGTGCCAAACCAAGAAGACTGCACAGCTTGTTTTTACATGCAGACACAGCTAAGTTGCCTCCCGCAGAGATCAGTCACTTTTCAACTACATCATCACCCTCTGAGTTTGCTTTTATTTTCAGTTTAAATTGCAAGAATTTGAAGGCAACGCCAAATAAGACATTTTCCTTACATTTCAAAAACAGTTCACTGAAAAGGCTACATAAGTGGAGAGGAGAGAAGGTTTAGAACTTTATTTTAAAGGCAGTGAATCAATTATTCTTTTCCTTCAAACATGTACACGAAGACAGGAGGATTTCAGACTGTGTGTCTTTCATCGGGGAACGGTGACAGCAGAGATCCAAAGGAACATGTACACCTATAACGAATAATGCGGTTACCTCTCTTTTGGGTAACCAAAGTCGAGTAAAGTGATATGTCAAAGGTAGCGTAATGAATGCGAACAATATGAGCTGTTTTGATACAATGTATGATGTATTCTGCTTAATTTTGAATTTCATTTTTAAAGAACATTTTTAAGTGTTTTCAGAAGCACTTTGAAAGGAATGAACAGCACACACATTCACAAGGGATAGACAGAAGAGAAGAGATGTAGCAGATCAGTTGTGTGCCTTCAAGTTGTTTTCAACTTATGGCAACCCTAAAGCAAACCTATCACAGGGTTTTCTCAGCAAAATTTGTTGAGAGTGGGTTTCCCAAGGGGGGATTCAGACTCTATTTCCTCCAGAGTCCTAGTCCAGTGGTCAAACCACTAACTCACCAATGTTAACTGCATATGTGATTAGATACCTAAGATGTTTTAGGACAGCCTTCCCCAACTTGGGCATTCTCCAGATGTGTTGGATCCCATCCCACCATTCTTCAGCCATTAATTATTAGACTGTGGAATTGATATACAGCTGGAAAGCGCCACATTGGGGAAAACAAATTAAATTCCCCAGGAACTGTGTTAATCACAGTACTTCCAGTTGAGTATCCCTTATCTGGACATCCAAAATCCCAAATGCTCCAAAATTAGAAACATTTAGAACAGTGATTCCCAAACTTTGGTCCTTCAGATGTTTTGGACTTCAGCTTCCAGAATTCCTGATTGCTGGCCAATTTGGCTGGTGCTTCTGGAAGTTGAAGTCCAAAACCCCTGGAGAACTAAAGTTTGGGAATCACTGGTTTAAAGTGTCAACATGATGCTTCGAAGTTTCAATTTTGGATTTTGTAATAAATTGTACAAGTAGCATAGTACTTAACTTTTCTCCATCTTCCCCAGTATTGTCTGCCCCGACTGGCAGTGGCTCTCAAGAAGAAAACAGATCATTCCAGCTGGATATGCCAAGGATTGGATACTGTATTGTGCAACTTGATCAACCCAGTTCCACAAGCAAAAGTTAAACAGAATGCAGGTACACCTCAATTAACAAAGTAGATGTGTTCCTTGGCATTACTTCATTAACAGAAAATTTTATATCAAGAAGCAGAAATAACATGGGAAAAGTAGGGATCAGTTCCTATGCCACAAAAAAAGAAGAGCAGTTCAATATGTTCCAGCAAACATTTTATCCAAAACTAACACTATGAAACAACCAAGTCTGGAAGTCTTGCATAAGTAAATAAAAACATTTTGAATCTGATCGGAGATCATTTGAAAAATTCCAAAATACATGCAGAGATGATTTTTCTTTCTTTCACCAGCCTCCAATGTTCTTATGATTTCCATTTTGGTGGCTAAACTTACAGAACTATGCTTCTCCAGCCCTGCTTCACTATCCTCCTGAAGCTAATGCTGATAATAAAAAACCTTCCAGCAGAACAGAGAGCAAGGAGAAAGGGGGATGACAGCTGTAAAAAAGATTTTGTAAAAAGGAGCTTCTTTATCAGATGTTTTGTTAACTGAAGTATGCCTGTTGAGGAATACACAAGCAAACATTTCAAAAAAAGGAAAGAAGGGGGAATCAATTTTTCAAGAAACAGGCAAATCAATTGATCTCAAGCAACGGGTTTGCTAATAACCAAAGATATCTACATCCAAATGTATGCACAGCTATTATCTCCTGCCAAGTTCATTTCATTAATGGAGCCACAACCATATTATAAAGTGACTTTTGAATTCCCAAGCAGAACACTTTAATCTTTTAAGGGTATAGTTCAGAAATGAAGTTAAAGTGCTTCCTTGGAGAAGTTACCCTAAGGGGTAACAATTGAATCGAAGCTGGTGTGAGACAGCAGCTGGTTAAAGCAATACATTCCTCTTTTAAAACTTTTGAACTTGATGGTACACTACAATAAATGTGTTGTAGAAAAACAGCATGCAGGAGAGTTCAGAAGAGGAAAAGTTTGTTGATACAAAAATATTTAATGTTCACAGCCAGTCAATTTTGCACACAAACTTCTTCAACAAAATAATGCCTATGCAGTAAATCCAATTGCAGGAAGGCTGAACAGGCACAGCTAATATTTCTCAGTCCATTTATATACCAAGTGGCTTCATATGGCCAAGAATCAGAAGATACCCCATGCTTCATCTCTATTTTCATTCAGTTTTTCATCTCTTGCTTTAGCCAACATAACTCTAGATGACTGACTTTTCATTCATCTGTCAGACCCTACCACACTGGCTATGTTTAGGGAACTAGTAAGGACTGCAGTTATGAAGATGACAAGTCAAGTAGAATTTGCTAGAGTCCTGAACCATCACATTCTGGTAGCTGCCAAGAGTCAAGTTTTGCCATATCCATTCTCACTCAGTAAAAAAGATGTCCTAGTTACAAATGGCACTTCCCAATCTTGCCACGGTCTATGACATGGAAGCGTACTACCCAAAATCTTCTGAAATGATCTATGGTTCATGCGTAACATGCCCAACCAAGTCTCCATTTCCAGGGTTGTCCTAGGACAGGGTGCACAAGAAGAGTGCCCTTCCCCAAGAAGAAGAAAAAAGCTTAAGCCAGTCTTGTTCACTGCATTGTTTAGTTTAGGAACTGCCACCTCTAATTCAAGTCCAATCTACTGAAGGCTACTCATGATTCCCAGAGCAGAGGTGGTCAGTGCAAGACATACCAATCACTACTGGAACAGCAAGGTGAAATTAAAGCGGCAATTCTGATCGATGCTTCAAAGCATCTGGTTGCTCAAGTGCAAATGTGCATGACGGAAGCTTTTACATGAAGACACTAAATCTGAATTACGCCCTTGAAACTATTTCTGCAAGTACTGAGAGATGCCATATGAGTGCAACATTAGGAGATCACTGAAGCATGAGACTCAACTGATCTAATTCAGTGTCTGTTATTAGAACACATGCCTGGAAGACACCAACCTTTGTATCATACTCAATATGAGTATTAAACCACAAGCTATATATTAGAGATCTCTGAACAGGGTCTTGGCTCTGCAACACATAATCTTATTTTTGTTCTTACTTTCCGGCTATGTAAGGGTGGGAACAACCAAAATATAACCTACCAAACCTCAGAGGAAGGCTGATTTATCAAAGTCCACACAGCACTGCTAATATCTCTTCCTAAACATGTCTGAAAAGGTCAACTGAATGTGTGGCTACTATGGAGGGAAAAGGCAAATTCCATGTTAGGGGTCTGATAAAGCGTACATCACACACATCACGCATACATACCAGTCTTTTCCCCCAGTATTCTGTCAAGTGGCTTATTCATTTGCAACACACTTATCTTCCACTTAACAGGGAAGCTATCCAGGCTACCAAGAGAAAGACAAGAAAAATGAGGAGGTCCAGCTGTAAGGGCAAGGCAAGAACTGTAGACAAATCTTGATTTGGAAAATGTGTTCTTCAGTTTAATATTCCTAAAGCTCTATCTAGCAGCTTAGGCTGAAAGTTGAAATAGGAAGAAGGCCCTCCTATGGACTGGTAACTCGCTAAAAGAATAAGATGCATAAAATGATGCAGACTGGGGCAAAACATTAAAAAAAATCCTAACTAATAGATACTGATGGTGATCTTGGGTCTGGGGTTTAATAGCTCAATAAAATGTCAACCTAGTGTGTAGTTAGTGTGAGGGGAAAAAAGACAAATTTCATGTTGTCATTAAGAAAGGAATAAAAGAAAAACTATAATTTTGTCTTTATACAAATCTGTGATGGAACCACACTTGGGACACTTGTAGAGTTCTGGTCATCCTATCTAAAATAGATATTGTACCATTGGAAAAACAGCAGAAAAGCTCCAGCAAAACACTAAAGAGACTGAAGTAACTCTCTTGTAAAGAATGGATACAGTCACACAGGTTCTTAAATGTAGAAAAAAAGTAAGCAAGCTAGAGTTATAACAGTGGCATATGAAATAATGCATGAAATACAGTCGCCCCTCCGTTTTCGTGAGGGATCCGTCCCGGAAACCACCCATCCCGCAAAAATGGAAACTCCCATATATTCAAGCCCCATTGGCTTGAATGGCTGTGCGCTCCTGTGTGCCATTTTAGCCAATGGGGCTTGCTCCTCCGAGACCGCAGGCTTCGAGTCTGAGAAAACAAAGGGGCGACTGTAGTGCAGAAAATAGGTAGGAAGAAAACTTTCTCCTCTCATAATACAACCACTTGATATTGTACAATTATGCACACTGGAAGATTTAGGACAGATATATGAAAGATTTTTTTTTCAGGCAGCGAGAAGTGATATTATGGATCTAATTTTAATAGGAAGTAATGATATCCACCTCAGACAACCTATTTGTGGAACATAAGGCTATCACTGGCCAGTGTTCAGGACGACTATATTCTACTGCTGCCTTTGACTCTAGGGAACAGCAGCAGGAATGGGTGGTTTCTGTTCATGTCCTGGTTGTGGGCATCTGCTAGGCACCTAGTGGGAAACAGGATACAGGACTAGATACATCTTTAGCCTGATTCATCAATGCTTTTCTCATATTCTACATTTCTCTTAATCAGAGAAGTGCAACTGACTATACATGGTCAGTTAGGGCTTTACACAGCATTGGCATTCAGGCCTGAGACACCAAATCACACAGTCTGATAGTGCACAACCCTTTTGCAGATGAAGAGGGTTTCAAGACCTCAACAGGTGTACACACACACACATACACACACACACCAGGTGCTTCCATGGGTTTTGTAAATGAGTGCCTCCTCCAGAGCCTTTCTCCAAGCTCACCATTTCCATGAAGCCAAGGTTGCAAGCCCTCATTTATCCTTTATTTAACTTGTCTTCTCTTTATTCCCAGTATATATATATAAAAAATAAAATCTAAGCTCTTTGTAGTCAGAAACCTGACCCCCTTTATTTATTTATTTATTTATTTGCTTGCTTGCTTGTGAAGCACAACAGGCCAGAAACAATGTTTCACCCTCCGATGAAGGTCTCAAGTCACACTGGCCAAATTCCAGACTCTTACACATCTGGCTGGGTACCACTCTGCACACAAGGAACATACTCAGTTACAAGGACAGTAAGCAGAGACCTCTGCCCTGCCTTCTTTCTCTGCATCAAGAACACAGGTGCCAATTGCTGCTGTGTGCCTTCAAGTCGTTTCCAACTTATGGAGACCCTAAGGATACCACAGGGTTTTCTTGGCAAGATTTGTTCAAAGTGGGTTTGTCATTGTCTTCATCTGAGGCTGAGAGAGCATGACTTGTCTAAGAGGGGAAGCACACCAGGGCGTCGGGGACGCCCTGGGCCGGAGCGCCGCGGGACCGCAGCCTCCGCACCACGGCGCTCCGGCGGCGTCCCTGAAAGGAGTGCAAAAATAGCGCTCCTTTCAGAAATCAGGGAAAGTGCGCCCTAAACGTGTAGGGCGCACTTTCCCTGACTTTTCCGCCACAGCGTGTCCGGACGCTGCGGCGGGAGGTTGCCTTGGGAGCGCCGGCTGTGCGGAGGGCCGGCTGCTCCGAGGGCAACCTCGGGAAGAGGAAGGGGTGCCGCTCGTGCGGCTGCCCCTCCTCTTCCCTGCCTCCAAGACGACTGTATTAGTCGTCTGCCGAGGCCCTAAGATCACTCAGCTAGGCAGGGATTTGAACCCTCTTCTTCAGAGTCTTAGGGCCTTTGCAGACTGGTAGAAATAGTGCAAATTGAGTCCACTTTAATTGCCCTGGCTCAGTCGTAGGGAATCATGGGAACTGTATTTTTTTCTGAGACATTGAGCCTTCTCTGTCAGAGAGCTCTGGTGCTACAATAAACTACAGTTCCCATGATTCCCTAGCACTGAGTCAGGGCAGTTAAAGTGGACTCAATTTGCACTATTTCTGGCAGTCTGCAAAGGCCCTTAGTCATCATAACTCAAACCATGCCACTACATTGGCTCTTACAGGACTCCAACACCAAAGCATAAATATGCATACTGTGGAATTTCGCTCACCATTTTGCTTTTTGTAAAGACATTTCGCCAGTGAATAAATGAAGGTCAATTTACAAAAGGGTTTCTGCACACTGAAGGTTCTATACTTTAGGACCTGGCTTGTAAATTATATAGACAGAGGTGGCATGCACTCTGGAGAAATTTAAGATTAAAGCATTTCCTAATAAGATTTCCATGCACAATGCTTGCAGGGGCACAAACAATTGACCCATGCATTACACTGTGATTGTATAAAAATGCACAACAAGACACAAGTGCTTTTTGTGATAAAAGCCAGGGATGGTCTCTGTCTAGTTCCCTCAGGTTTTTTGAGATTATTGATTTACATGATTAATCTGGATACTTAGGACAGAGAGGTTTCAGCAATGTCCAGGAAAAATAAGACGACACAAGGATAAAACATTTCAGAATTAAGGGCACTACTTTCAAAGTTTTTTGACCCCCTTACCATCTTGGTTTCCAATACTATTATGCTAACTACTAAGACCCAACTACTCCTATGGCATCTTTTTGTGGGTATCGATATTGCTGACCATAAAATATTAATGACAATGCCAAAGAACATTACCATTTCATTGGTTTTGTTGTTGCAAGCTTTCTGAAGTTCATAACATCCTAAGACACAAGATGCACCATTTTCTACTCCAAACAGCCCAACCCAAAGTAAGCCACCACAAAATCAAAACAAGAAAGCATAACCAATAGTGGAGACTTAGTAAGAATGTATTAGTTTGACCAAGTTCCAGTATACAGAGCTCACATACATGTGATTAATCAAGGAATAACATGCACGTGATTGTTTTAAAGGAGAAAGAAGGATTTTCAGGATCAAGGGAGTACAAACAATAATGATGTTAGGATCTAGACTTTAAAAAGATGTTAGTTTGAAATTATCTTTGAAACCAGCCTGTTGGGAAATTGCAGAAGAGATTTTCAAAGCTCCTGATATTGCCTTCATTCCAATAGGTGACTATAGACACTTAGCCTCGCTCCAGAGTCAAAGGAAATCTACTGCACTAATTCTTATATAGTCACCTTTCTTACAAACATTGGGCTACAATTTGAACAAATGTATATTTTTAAATACCCTCCCAGACTAGGAAGATGTGCAGCTACTCTGAATTACATTTTTTTCATGCTGTGTGCCTTCAAAACATTTCTGACTTATGTCAACCCTAGGGTGACGCTATCACAAGGTTTTCAGGGCAGAATTTTGTTCAGGGGGGGTTGCCCTTGCTTTCCTCTGAGGTTGAGAGAATGTGATTTGCTCAAAGCCACTCAATGGGTTTCTATGGCTGAGCAAGGATTCAAGCTCAGGTCAATGCTCAAACCGGTAGATCATTCTGGCTCTTTCCATTGCGTACATCAAGAAAAAGCAATGAAAGCAAATTGGGATATTCAAACGGATATTCAAACACCCTTAAACTATGACTAGAAAAAAAAATCCAACCCGAGCTAATATTGTTGAAAATATGCTGAATGAAGTCTAGAACTGGAAAAAAAATTACTCCAGTGTTTTGTTAATTGTTATTTGCCATCAAGTCAACATCAGCTTACAACACCCTGTAAATGAGAGACCTTCAACTTCTCCAGTCATCAGCTCAGGTCTTGCAAACTCAAAGCTGTGGCTTCCTTGATTGAAACAATCCACCTTGAGTGTTGTCTCTCTCTTTTCCTACCTGAACTATTTTGCAGCTCTGGTGGCATGCTACTTACGTCATGTATGACCTGACTCAGGAAGGCATGAACCTTAAAACATGATCTTGGGTTTGAAAGCCAAGAGGTGCCCTTTTCAAAAAGTGCAAAATTAAAGTCTAGGCAGCTAGACAACCATAGAGACCACAGCAAGAATTACACTAACCAGTCACCAGATGCAGTGCAGCTTAGACTTACCCAGTGCCTCAGCTGTCGAGAAGGTGAGCATGATGAGAAATAGCAGGATACAAAAATTGACACAGGAAAGGAAAATAAAAGGAAGTCAAAACCAGTGTTCTAGCACTCCTACTGTTTCTTCATTATTATTATTATTATTATTATTATTATTAGCTTGAAGAGAAGCAGAATGGTTCCATTCATAGCATTACTTCTTTTTTCTTTTACTAATTTTGAGATACTTTTTAACACACACAACCCCAACAACAAAATCTGTTGTATTCAAACAACAATTTAAAATTATTTAGTTGTAGAACATAATTTCTTCACGGAGTCTTGACAGCAGATGATTCAAATGTTTACATGCCAAATCAACATGATATAACTTAATGAATTGGACAGGGGACCAAGAGGAAATCTTAGATCTATGACCCTAGTTCAAGAGAGAGGACTTTTCAAATCATGGTTTGGGGGACTTGGAACATGCTTCTTTCTCCATTCCTGCAAACTGGCCTTCTCTTCCATTTTTCGATTTAGCACAGTGATAGGAAGCCTTTGGCTTGTTAGACCCTTCTCTGAATCCACCATGCCCTCTGTGACAGAACCTGGAAGTGATGTGTTAGAAGTAATGATGTTACATTAGATATGTTACTCTTGAGGAAGGAGTAGTAGTAACTGGGAATGTCACCACTGAGTGATATAGTGATATAGCAATGTTATAATTTTTAACTGCAATAAAGTTGAGTTGAGGGTGATTTGAAGGATTTCTGGCCTATTTTTGGTTTTCAGTGAGGTTTTTTTTAAAATGCAACTTAAACATATCATTGTAATAATAAAATGGTTGTTGTGTGCCTTCAAGTTGTTTCCGACTTATGGCGACATCATGGGGTATGTTTTTTTTGGGGGGGGGTAAGATTTGTTCAGAGGGGCTTTGTCTTTACCTTTGTTACTAGCAAATAATATAATTAATTATTTTTGAGAAAGGAGCGACAAGTAATTCACACTCCTGAAGTATGAAGTGGCTATGTGACATTCTGTAGATACATCAAGTAGATGATACAGAACATTTCCAACACAGCATATTAACACACACATCCAGATGCCAATAATGAATTGTAATTATATATACCACAGGGACCACTGCAACAAATCTGCTCTTGGCCCACTTTTTTGCTTCTTCTATTTTAATGGGTATTGCTGTCTTCCAAAATAAAATTTTTCACAACAGAGAGTTCTAACAGATAAAATCTAAACATCTGTTGGCTGAAAGTTATCTTTTGAGACATATGAACAACATCAGAAAGAACTATCTGGAAACTTCCCGTCCAAAACCATGAAACTTAACTGCAAAAAATCTTATTCACTGGTCCAAAGATAGCCGATTATCAAAGTGAAGTGTAATCCCTGTATTCTCTTGTTAATGTTCAAAGTGAATTGCCACGTTTTATACAGGTTGAGTCTCCCTTATCAGAAATGCTGAGAACCAGAGGTGTTTTGGATTTCGTATTTTATTTTATTCAATTTTGGAATACTCGCATTTGCATAACTGATATAATGTGACATCTTGGAGATGGCACCCAAGTCTAAAAAAAAAAATCATTTACATTTCATATATACCTTATACACCTAAGTCTAAAGGTAATTTTATACAATTATTTTAATAATGTTGTCCATGAAACAAAGTTTTGTGTACACTGAACCATCAGAAACCTGGTAGAAGACCAGGAGTGAAGTATTCAAAACTAGTGAAGTATTTCCTATGCTGTTGATAAACAAAACTTAATATTGACAGATGCACACGCAAATACGGTGCAGACGACCACTGGGGAAATTGTAGCACTGCAATAAATTCCAGATCTGAAGTCGTAGGCTTTCATGGCCGCATCCATAGTTTTTTGTGGGTTTTTCGGGCTGTGTGGCCATGTTCTAGAAGAGTTTCTTTCTGATGTTTCGCCAGCATCTGTAGCTGGCATCTTCAGAGAAACAGGACAGATGCTGGCAAAACGTCAGAAAGAAACTCTTCTAGAACATGGCCACACAGCCCAAAAAACCCACAAAAAACTATAAATTCCAGATCAATTCTGCACCTTGCCATATTGCAAGCAAATTTAAAACTGTTGTTTGCAAAATTAAAATTTCAGGTTTCACCACACTCACAAGAATTCTAGTTAAGTTTTTTAAAAAGATAATAAATATTAAAACTCTAGTATATCTGTAGCAACTAGAATTATGTACTACAATCTAGTTTAAATCTCAAACACTACTGCTAGAGGTGTAGCTATAGTGGTGGTATGGGATGAAGGCATTGCCCCTCACATAAGAATTCTGGACCCCCGAATAAATTTTTTCTTCTTGTCCTCAGATTTCTAGTATTCCAGAGAGTAAAACATTGGAAACCATTCAGTCCCAGAACTCTTCTATTTCCTGTGTTTGTAACCCCCCTGTCACTTTGGCTGCAGCTGCACCTGCAGAAATAATGCAGTTTGACACCGCTATAACTGCCATGGTTCAATGCTACAGAATTCTGGGATTTGTAGTTTTGTGAGATATTTAGCCTTCTCTGTCAGAGAGCTCCAGTGGCACAACAAACTACAGGATTCCATGGGATGAAGCCATGATAGTTAAAGCCATGTCAAACTGCATTATTTCTGCAACGCAGATACAGCTTTTGCCTTCTCATTTTCTCTGGATGCCCAAACTGTATTTCTAAATGATCCAACTGAAGTTTAAAGTTATGGCAATGCTAAAAATTTGGGGAACAAAGAAAAATTGCATGGGTGTGTATACAGAAAATTCTTATTTGGGGGCAATGCCCTCATCTCCCCCCTCCTCCCCTGTAGCTACATCTCTATTACTACACTTAACACCCAGAATGGAAATTTGATCTTTAAGAGAAAATGCATTAAAATGATGGTCATGTACTTTCACTCTAACAGAAAAGACATTTTAAGAGCCCCTATCATTTCATCTCATTTTTTAAACATTTTTATTGTAAGGTCTTGGGGAAGGTATAAGCTAAAAGGCAAGGTACAATACAGAAACACATTCAATCACATCACAAAACAATGCAACAATTGGTTGCATGTGGAGAAATGTATAAATTCTCCTTCATGTAGTTTCAACCAAAATGCACAGAAAACATAAGGGATAGATTGCCATTTTAAAGTATTTGCCATGTATGATAGGCATGGCAAATAGAAAAGACTACAATAAACAGCTGGACAAAGAAAACATGGTTACCAGATATACCATCTCTGTAAGACTACAGATATACACGCATCCCTCTTGCAAGAGCCAAATCTCTACTGTTGCTCTCTTCATTGTCATCCCCCACTCCTGTACATGTTGTCCAACCCTAAGTGTGACAATTCATTAGCAACTGGCCAGAGAAAAGTTGACCAGATACTTGTGCCTACAATACAGAAGCGTTTCACTTTCCTACTTGACCTATTTAAAGGTCTGTCTGGATAAGCTATTGGGACAGATTAATGTCTTCTGAAGTCTACACCACACCTAGTCAGTTAGAACTATAATTTAATGTATTTCTTCCATAGAAACTCATACATATGGGAAATCATATTACCTCCGCCTCCCATTGGAGGTAGAAAATTTCCTTGCTTCTGCTTCTTGGACTCCAGCTAGGGATGTTCTCAAGTCAGGCTCAGGAATAAACAGGAGGACACACATGAAAGTTAATCAAACCGGAAGCAACAAGTCCTCAGACTTCTCTGTGGGCTTGGATTTGATTCATGAAAAGTCTGTCCCACACATGTCCACTACATGGTCTTATCCTCGCCACCAAACAACAACACCCACTATTCCCTTAACTTAGTTCCCCACTCCTAATAGTTGTCCTTGAAGTCACGCTGCCCTCGTCACTATCATTTTTATAGAGGGGAGGGGCTTACTAAGATGGCCACAGCGTAGAAGGGATTATTTTTTCCAAACCCTTGGATTGACTGACTCATGAAAATTATCCAATTCTCCCTTGTCTTTTTTGTTTTGGACAGAGTCAGGTCATTGGTGCATTAATTGGAGGTGAGCTTCAGAAAGGATGCCCATCTCTCGCTTCAGCTTTCTCCAATTTATTTTAAAAAATGGTTCCAGATGGTGGTGTGATCAATTACAGCAGTGGTCCTACAAGAAGTACCTCTCAAAAAAGCTACTCCACGAATCACAGAATCAAAAGGGACTGCAGGGGCCATCCAGTCCAATCTCCTGCCATGCAGAAATACACAATTATAGCACTACTGAAACATCCATCCAAATTCTGTTTAAAGCCGTCCAAAGAAGGAGAGTCATCCATTTTCCGAGGGAGCCTACTCTGTTGTTAAACAGTTCTTACAGCAAAGAAGTTCTTCCTAATGTTTAGGTGGAATCTCTTTTCTGATAATTTGAATCCACTGGTTCTCATTCTAGTTTCTGAAGCAACAGAAAACAAGCTCACACTACCTCCTACATGACATCCCTTCACATATTTAAAGATGGCTAGCATGCCACCTCTCAGTTTTCTCTTCTCCAAGCAAAAAAATTACCAACTTCGAGCCATTCGTTATAAGATACTTCCAGTTGCCAAGTTTCAGAACTATTGGGTTGTTGTTGTTTGCCAACAAGATGTTTACCACTTGGCCTATCTCTTCTGAACTAGTCAGCAGCACCCAGAATGGTAACTAGGCCACTCCTATGCATCATGTTATGTAAAGTAACTTGCAAAACCCTAACTAAGTACAGAAAAGCACACCTACAATTTATGATACTCCTGTTCGGGAATTCAAGAATTCTATCTATTGAGGGCAATTGGTGCTGCATCTCTGATCCCTCCACAGATATTTAATCTTGGATTTAATGGAAAATGTTAGCCTGTCCACCCAAACATGGGTACACAGTTACAACAGATCAATCATGCCTCATCAAGGTTCCCATAGGCTTGCCAGACTGAAAACTTGAGACACCTCCCATCTTTTTAATGGTTGTGTAGAAGAGAAAAATTCATCATGTCTTGCTTACCATGCAACCAGGTAACAAGCAACACTTGAAATTTCCTCTTCTATACAACCATTAAAGATACAGACACCACCTCTAGCTTTCCCTCTGGCAACACTACTTCCCAGTCATATAAATCTCTGTGATCACATTCACCTGAATGTGTTTACCTAAATGTGGTTTCACCTATGGTTTTCCCTTCAAACTTTGCCTTCCCACTGAACACAGGAAGGTCATGGGTGGAAAGGATGAGGCCACAGCACTATGTCCCTCTACATTTAATGAACACCTGAATAGAACTAATGTGTGCCTGTTTTCTCTCCCTCCTTCCCTCTCTCTGCTTTTTATACAATTATATAAATGCAATAAAAATAATGCCAAAGGGCAAAAATGGCAAGTGATACCATAAGCCTCAGTGAAAAACAGTCTGATTCCTGAAATGACTTCTCATAAACCATCCTTTTTTTAAAAAGTGACATTGGTCAAAATTTCTCAAAACAAAATCCACAAGACAACTGTACATCCTAGACATAAGACATAAATCCACACAAACATATTATGGAACTGTTTACAAGGGTTCCCAAAACCCATTTGGGACACTATAGCATTTCACACATTCATTCAGAATCAAGATTAAGCTCTTCAAGAGCTAAAATATGATTCTACATTAGAGCTTAAAAGAGCACTGCTTAAAAAAAACCCCGTTTATCCTAAAATAGAGCATTAACATGTTTGGGGGCTCTGAGAAATACAGAAATACAATGCATCTTATTTCTCTCCCTTTTCCCCCATTTCTTTTTTCCTTCCCTGTTTAAGCCACTTCTAATGGGAGTGAGAATGCCAATTCCATAAAAAAACAATGAAAAAAAATCCAATTTCTACTTTTTAACCATTATGGAGATACAAATTACATGGGAGACAAAAGCAATTGTCACTATAGCTGTTTCTTGCTTTCAAGCTGATACCAACATTGAATTGAAAAATAAAATAAAATAACATGAATGCACTCCTTCATTTTTGCCTGACTACCATTACATTAAATACCAGGGGAGATAATAGATTTACCTGCTGGGCAGGTAAAAATCAGGGGGGGGAAATTAAAGACGGGCTATCCCAGACTTTTAGAAGGTCCTAGAATAGTATTTGTGGGTCCTCCAGAGGTTAGGAACTCCCAGAAACCCCAACCAGCATGGCAAATGGTCAGGAATTCTGGTAATTGATGTCCTGAACCTCTACAGAACCAAAGTTTGAGAACAACTGCCCTAGAATATAGTTCAGCACCATTGGGTCCTATCCTCCCCAGTCTGAGGACTGATACCTCTAGCCTAAGGGCCTTTGCAGACTGCCAGAAATAGTGCACATTAAATTGAGGCACTGCCCTGGCTCAGTGCCAGGGAGTCATGGGAACTGTATTTTTTTCTGAGACATTGAGCCTTCTCTGTCAGAGAGCTCTGGTGCCACAATAAATTACAGTTCCCATGATTCCCTAGCACTGAGCCAGGGCAGTGCCTCAATTTAATGTGCACTATTTCTGGCAGTCTGCAAAGGCCCTAAATTGCCAACTTAAAACTGGAGAGGGCTCCTGTACTTTTAATAGTTGTACTGAAGAGGGAATTTCACCAGTTATGTGGCTGCATGACAAGCAATACCTGTTGAAATTCTACACAACCACTGAAGGTACAGGCATCCAGTCCAATGTTCTGTTTGGCAACCTTGAATCCAACAATGAAATTATCACCCCCATCTAGTGTAATGAATTTTTCTTCCTCTTCCCTGCTCTCTATCCTCCCCTAAATCCAAGGAGAAGATTTTGAGGGCACATCAGAGTATGCAAGGGTGGGATGGAGATTGCTCTTCATCCTGTTCCATTGACAAAAGCAGCTGTGATACCAAAACAACCCCATCAGATCCTGACCTTGATAGGTAAATAAGGAGCACCCTGCTCCTAATGCCCTATACCAGACTTTGATCCTCATACCAGGTCAAGGATTAGCATTTACAGGAACATTTCCAGGCGACACTGGGATCATTGCTCTCTACCACTGTGCCCCCTAAATTGGCAAGATGGCTAACTGGAACCACAAAATTGAACAGGTGACTAATTATACAATACAAAAGGGATAGGGGTGTTGGACAGGCAAGCATACAGGGTTTCACACAAAACACATGCCTGCTCCAGAGTCATGAACATATATCACCATGGTTTTGGGACGAAGACCAACCCTGAACCAATACAATAACACCTGTTATTATAATTTATCAGTAGTTTACATATGGAAATATATCAGTACTTGACTGTTGCATCCAAACTTCCTCCTCCTCAGCACAAATAAATGAATGTTACAACAGCTAACGAACAGCAGTGACTGTAGGAGTTATACCATTCAAGACAGAACACACAAAAGGGTGGGATCACAACATAATTTGCTAATTTAATGGCTGTAAGGCATTAAAAATGGCAAGTCTGCTTTCCAAGAATGTTTACGCTGTTATAAGATACACTGCAAAATTTGTACGCTGCCAACT
The DNA here is from genome assembly GCA_026167975.1 of Phrynosoma blainvillii. Lineage (NCBI taxonomy): Eukaryota > Metazoa > Chordata > Lepidosauria > Squamata > Phrynosomatidae > Phrynosoma > Phrynosoma blainvillii. The sequence goes on along the minus strand of JANUYF010000004.1, from coordinate 18,947,350 downwards.
GAAATGAAAGGAAGCTATTTTTAGAACACTTTATTATCAATAAACCTTATGCTCAAACATGTCAAAGTAACAGAATCAAAAAGTATGTTCCAGCACAGAATTAGAATGTGCAAATCAATGCAGTAATGCTATGTTTTTCAACCTGAGACTGGGCACCATATGTGAGAGATGGTAGTGTGTGTATGTGGGTATGACAGATTCAAGGGGTTTTTTTGGGTGGGGAGACTTGGGCAAGATGCCCTTAGAGGACTGTTCTCTGAACAGTTTTAATGACTTGTGTTCTCCCTCTACACTCAATCTGTACTACCACCAGAAGGAGATCTCATTCTCATTTTTGTCATTGCTTGCATGTTCAGGGGGAAGGGATAATGATAGGAAGGAGAAACACCAGCAGCACGTCCTCCTGCAGGAGGGTGGACCTCAATCAATACTATACAAGACCTACTCCAGACACATACCCTGAACAAAACAAGCTTTCTGAAATAATCACTCATGGATTGACTTAGGGTCTCTACAGACCGGCCCAAAGGGCCAGCTTGGAGGCAGAAATGGGGAGGGGCAGCCGCATGCCAATCCCATGCTGGTGGCGTCCTGACGCCGTGCGGTTACACACACGCACAGCATCAGGACATCCTTCTGGTGCAGCGTTTTGACGTGCTGCGCTGGAAGGGGTGCTAAAGAGCTGCATGCCAGCTCTTAGGGCGGCCTTTTGCCGCCCCTGAAAGGAGCAGCATTTTGCTGCTCTTTTCAGGGTGGCAAAAGGGAGGATCGGGGCCACGGCATACGGCAGCAGCAGCCCCAATCCGCTGCTTCCTGGGGTGGCCTAGGGACGCCCATTTGCAGCCCCCCTTAGATAACTGAAATTAAAGGTAAGGACTGAAAGGCCTAGCAACCTTGCACTTGAAGTTGTAATACAGGGGTGCATTGTGATGGGACAGACAAGAAAATTTTTTCCTTCCAATGTTCTCTATAACCTGAAATGGATTTGCTGTGGCCCAAGAAAAACAGGTGTGCAAGCAACATACATAAGTCCTATCAGTTGCTGGCAATCTAGTAACTACGGATAAGGGTGCAAATTCATAATTATTGATTCATGGTGGGCATTAAATGACACCTAAAGTATATGATTAAATACAAGGTCATATACACAAATAATTACTTGAATGCACTGTGTTCTTAAGAAACAATGTCAACATATTCATGTAATTATTTAAGTATATGATTTATGTATATCATTGCAGTTCCTCCCTGCAAATCAAAGATGAAGTCTTCAGAGCAGCACTTCATCTAGCATGTAAAAAAAAAGAAAAGAAAAGAAAACAATGGGAAATTTTACCTTTCTTTGCTTTTTTCTGCAGCTTCAGTGTGTCTGAAGATTTCTTTTTTATCTCTTGGCGGGCTTTCTTGTATTCTAAAATAGACAAACACAGTGTATTGTAACAAGATTTGATATCAGCGATATAATATGCTTTGAAAAACTCAAGCTATTCCTGACATTGCTAGAAGCTGAAGAACATGAAAAACACACATTAGCTGACTTTCAGATCTAAGCAGAGTATATATATATTGTTAAATAGTCTTATGACACTTGAAAGGTTAACAAATTTGTCACTGTATTGGTTTTTGTGGAATATAGCAAACTTCATCAGAGACCTGAAGCATTATCCTGAGTTTCACACACACACACACGATTTACAGGTGGATGGGTTATAAATAGTTAAGGTCAGGAGGAAATGAAATCTAGAAAATACAGACAGAGACAATTCTGTTGTCAGCAACAGCAGTTTACAGAGCAGCTGCTGTTGATAACACAGAAGTGTTTTGTAAAAAGACACTGTTAAAAACAGGAATGTCACTGTCTCTGCTTTCTGCATTTCATAATCTTTTAACGTCACTGTTTATAGTCCCCATAATACCAAAACACCTGTTGTATACACCTGTAACTCAGGATAGCATTTCACACATCTGGTGAAATGGATTACAGTACTTGAAAACTTACAGCATAACAATTCTTTCTTAGTCTTTAAGATGCCAAAATACCCCCTTCTTTTTTCTGCAACAGACTAGCATATTTAGTACCTTAAAAAACAAACAAACCATAAAACAGTAGATACATTCATTATTAAAACTACATTTTTGAAAACAAGCAATTATGAGCAGCAGTCATTAAAAGCAGACAGATAGGCAGCTGTTAGGTAGGCAATATTATTTTCAAGTGATAGTTTCCATTCTGATGTGGTTTGTTTTGTCTATATTAATATAAAAGAATAAACTGTAATGCTTCTTGGCTTATTTCCTACTCTTTCCGTTTAGTATTAAAAGCATCATGATCACATTAATAAAAATGCAGTTAAAAACACATAAAGAACATGTCCTATTACGACTTTGTTTCATCTTAGGAAACCAGTAGTCCTTTATGGTTACTACTACCACGAATGCAATTTTATGCAGCAATAAGAAATGAAAGAGTTATGCAGCCTAGCTAGCCACTGAAACATTTCAGGACCATAAATTCTGATTGTATCACCCTTTCACCACTTGGTGGACCTTAAACACATATAAATAACCATGCAATTAGTATATGTGCTAACCTCATGGCTGCAGACCTCTGTATAAAATAAGTGTACCACCTCACGCTTTTAGAGATGGCAGGTTCTACCTGTCTTAGGGCTGATTCCAATAAAACAGTGGCTCCTTGTCATCCATAGTTCAAGGTACCAAGATCCAGATGTAGTATTACACTCCAATCCTGCAATCCCTCCCTTTTCCTAAAAAAGTTTTATGCCTATTCACTTCCACTCACCAGTGAATTCTACACTGACACAAGCATTAACTACTGATCAGGCTAACTAAGGTCCAAAACACAGTGCAGAAATAATCCAGTTTGAGACTGCCCTAGCTCAATGTTAGAGAATCCTGGGGATTTTAGTTTATTGTGGCACCAGAGCTCTCTCACAGAGGTTAAATAGTTCACAAAACCACAGTTCCCAGAATTCCTTAGCATTGAGCCAAGGCAGTTAAATTTGTCTCAAACTGGATTATTTCTGCATTGTGTTTTGGGCACAAAATTCTCATTTGGTTTGATGAAAAACATTAAAATGTGGGTTTCAGACATTGGTTAAATAGAAAACCTATTTAGCTTCAACCTTAAGCTCAGTGTTAACATTGGCACTGCAGAAATAAGAGGAATGCAATAAAGAAAAATGTGATCCCCAGATTCTCAGTTTATTAACTGGGGATAAGAAGGTGCTAATATTTTGCATCAACTCCTGATGGCCATTATGAAATGGTTAGTGAATACTGTCCCTGTTAAAATGAGACAGTCTTTTGGCCCATTAAAAATAATCAATTTATTTTAGCCTAAGTCTTCATAAACTACAGTCCATAACTTGAGATTATTTCTTTGAAAATTAGCTTTCTGAGAAAACCACACACAAAAAAGAGAAACTGTTTGGGAAAAGAGTCTGTTTAAAATGAACAGTAGCAACATATTTATTCAGTAGACTCTTTTGACTGTGTCCCAGCCACATTATTACCTTTTGCATGGTCTTTGTCCAGCTGATTGGCCACTTTCTTCCACTCTTCCATCTGCTCTTGAAGCGGGTTTATCAGACAGTCAATTAAAGCGCTAAATTAAAGTTTTTGTTGAGAAAACACAAAGAGGAATCAAATCTTGTAGTGAAAAAATCAATTTGAATCTATCCCTAAGTCTGTTATGGTATGTTATGGTACATGAAATCCCTTCATATAAGTTAGCAACCATTTAGCATTTATAAAAACATTTTAAAAAATGGATCAAAGGATTTTACATACCTTAAATTAACAGGTTTACATTGTTATTTTTTTAAAATTTAAAACACTCCAGTAAGGCAGCTTTACATTGTTGACTCCATATTGGAAATGGAACAAGAAGCATGGGGCTGCAATTGGAAGACTGTGCCTAGTCACTTAACCATTATGTGCCACAGTAATTTCCACCAGGAATTTCCTTGTTTGTAACTCACAGGAGTAGTAGGCAACTTGGTGCTCTTCCGATCATTTAGACTACACTTCCCACTGGCCCCAAGCTGGCATGGTCAAGGATTATGGGAGCTATAGTCCCAGTACCTAGAAGGCACCAGGTTCTCTATCTCATTGTTGCTAAATGTCTCAATCAATATGCAATAGAAACTCCCACATACATTTGAGAGAGTTACAAAATAATTAGAGCAAGCCCATTAAAATATTTGCCTTTGTTGCAATAGTCCAAATTCTCAATACTAGATAGAAGTCCTGCCTTTTGGTACTCTTCACTCACTGCTGAGTTACAGTAACACTAGGGATAGGAATTTCTAATGCATAATTTGGGTTGGGAGGAAGTTTGGACCAGCAAGTCCAATTTCTCAGGATGGGCAGTTAAAATCTTTTTCTTTTACAAAGCCCCATTTGTTTCAGGAGAGGGGGGAAAGGGGGGGTGTTTCTAGTGCCAGAAAATCAGAGGTCAGCTGGAAGCTGGCCCCAGTAAACAATTTCATCTGGTCCTGAATGAAAGGGGTTGTGTACCAATTACATCTTGACCGCAGTCCAGAAGCTAATGAAGAGCTAGTTCCAAACTCCTGTCAGTTCACTGGCATGCATGGCTCACCTTGAAAACTGTCTGAGCTTGGACTCTATGCTTCTGTGCCTCATGCACATTCTGGTCAGAGCCGAACCAATTTCTCTGGTGGCACCTGAAAGAACAAAAAGAGAGAAAATAATATATTTTAAAAATACATGTTAATTACTTATAAAAAAATATATAGCACAGGGTTTTCCCCCCTATACACATAATTCAAATGGTGCTTAAAAGGAAGAAAAACAGTATTTAAAACATAGGTCAGACCAGTGATTCTCAAACTGGATTTTCACAGACTTCGGGTCTGTGGTTTTGCTTCTTTGTGGACCAGCAAACAAGGGGGGTTAAAATGGTGTGCGCACCCATAAGAGCACATGGCCATTCAGGCCTTGAATATTTGCAGATTTCCGTTTTTGTGGGGGAAGGTCCGGAATGGATCTGTGGTGAAAATGGAGGGACTGTAGTTTGACTTCAGTTCCAAGGGCCAATATAGCCAATGGTGAGGGATTCTGCTAGTTGTAGTGCAACATTTGAGGTCCCACAGGTTGGGGACCACTGGATAAGACTAAGGGCCTTTGCAGACTGCCAGAAATAGTGCACATTAAATTGAGGCACTGCCCTGGCTCAATGCTAGGGAGTCATGGGAATTGTATTTTTTTCTGGGACATTGAGCCTTCTCTGTCAGAGAGCTCTGGTGCCACAATAAATTACAGTTCCCATGATTCCCTAGCACTGAGCCAGGGCAGTGCCTCAATTTAATGTGCACTATTTCTGGCAGTCTGCAAAGGCCCTAAGGCAAGGTAGACAAATGTGGTCCTCCAGATATTGCTGTGCTGCAGTTTTCATCTTCCCTACCCATTAGTTTTCTAAGCCTGATTATGTTTGCAATCCAACATCTGGAGGACCACAAGATGCTTATTCTTGTAATAATCAGAAAAGACTTTACCAGGTGCTACTGGAGTCCTAATACAGTCCCACATTGTCTTCAGAAAAACTACTGAATGACACCTAGACCAAGAAAGAAGGTTCTCATGTAATAGTGCCTGGTATTGCATGCTAGAGAGATAGATTAAAGGAGGCTAACTAAGTGTTAAGTGGAATTCATGGTACGGGGAAGAATTTACATTTTATTTTCCTTGGAAAAAAGAAAATACCCTTCAGGCATCTATTGAATGGGGAAGCTGTCCTTCCAAATGATTTCTGTTTGACATGACAGGTATAGACAGCAAATGAAATGCGAACTAACTTAGGGCCTTTGCAGACTGCCAGAAATAGTGCAAATTGAGTCCACTTTAACTACCCTGACTCAGTGCTAGGGAATCATGGGAACTGTAGCTTATTGTGGCACCAGAGCTCTCTGACAGAGAAGGCTCAATGTCTCAGAAAAAAATACAGTTCCCATGATTCCCTAGCACTGAGCCAGGGCAGTTAAAGTGGACTCAATTTGCACTATTTCTAGCAGTCTGCAAAGGCCCTTGGTGATAAAATAACTAACTTGAGTCATCAGCCTAAACAAAACAAGAATAGTTTATTCAGAGATTTAATGGAAAAACTTGAAAGAACCTAAAAGTCTTTTATCAGTCATTAGTACCGTAACTCTCATGAGGCATATTTGGTGAGGACACAAGAGAAGGCTTTCTTGGTGGCTGGATAGTGACTACACAGAGATCAACCACAAATCAAAACAAACTTTCTGTCATTTTTTTTTAAAAAAAGGTGATACTTAAAACTTTACAATACTCCCTTGTATCTTCCAAGACCTTCTCAATAGCATGAATTAATCCAGAACTGAGAAGCTGATCAATACTTAGAAATCTGGTTCCCAGCTAAGTAAAAAGTATGTACTAGTTCACACACAAAAGTCATTTTTAAAAAGCCATTCATTTGCTCATGATAGTCACTTTCAGCATATCTACAACCTTTAAAAACAGAAGCACAAAACTATCTGTTTGTAAAGATGCTCCGAACTGCGTCATTAAAGAATTGCGTAAGTATTCAACTCCTTTGACTTTTCCATTTTGTTTCATTACAAAGAAGTGACAGTCGGGTTTTGTTTAATTGACATTTTCACTACAATAAAAAAAATTTACTCGCACCATGTTGAGTGTCTAATGCCATTTACATCCATTGCAGTTCCTAGCTGTAACACAAAAAATGTGTAAAGGTTGAAGGGGGAGCATACACTTTTGCAAGACACTGTATCTGCCACAGACAGTCAGTATGCATCTGTGTTTTCAGTGCAAATAAGGGAAATGGAATGGAAACACAGACAACATCAGCTAAACATTATGTGATCAGGTGAGATGCTAAATCTGGTGCAAGACTTTATGGAAACAGAAACACACATACACACACATCCAAATCTCTAAATTGATGCTATCACCTTCTCTCTCAGTGCCAGCCAACTTACTGATCACCTTTAAGTAGTGGCTGCTAGGACAGCAAACAGGGTTTGGATCTGCCTTGTATCAAAGACTAATGGGCTCCTTGAATGTATTACATCTCTTCAAAAATTATGCAAATCCCCACTGCAAAAAAATTCATTGGATGTATTACAAGGAACCCGCCTTTACAGAGATTCACAAATTCTGGTTGGCCTTGGTAGCTGGATTCCAGACACCACAAAGTTTGTGCTTCTCACGGACATCTCCCTTCTGCCAAAAGGGAGGGTAAGATCTTATTTAAGCAAAGGGTGCATGCTTCTCAAGCAAACATTCAGGGACACACAGAAAGAAAACAAGTTCTGTTGCTTTTGGCATGTCTGCAAAGCTTATCACATTACCAAGGGTAGCTCCTGTCTTCCTCCAAGCTCAGCAATAATCTAGAGGTTGCCCAGGATGCCAGGCTCACCAAGATAATTCCCAATGGTGAGTGCCCCTGCAGACCTCTGCACTTCCATGCTCTGTATAAAGGTGCTCACAATCACTTTTTCCTAACCATGAAAGCAGCACTCCAGATAAGAGCATCCATTAATTTCATATCTAGCAAAGACCGCTCCAGGTTGTTTTTCCAGAGTGACTGTTTGCATTTCATCCCACAGTCGGTCTGCATTTTTGTGGGGAAGAAGAGACACACTCTGTATTGTTGTTGTCGCCTTCAAGTCATTTTTGATGTATGATGATCCTAAGGTGAACCTATCATGGGGTTTTCTTGGCAAGGTTTGTTGAGAGGAGGTTTGCCACTGCCTTCCCCTGAGGCTGAGAGCATGTGATTTGCCCAAGGTGGGTTTCTCATGGCTGAGCAGGGAATCAAACCCTGGTCTTCAGAGCTGCAGTCCAAAACCCAAACCACTACAGCATGTTGGCTCCCATTCACAATGGCTCCAGGGCCTTCAACAATTTTGTGATGCAATAAAACCAGACACAACAGAGCAGTTGAACCAGTAGATGGTGCCATTCCCAAAGTACATAAGTCTTTAAAGAACTGAGTCCCTGAATGAGTGCTTATGCATATCAGTTCCAGAATGCTTGTCTCCAAGATGAAGATCACATACCCAGGGGGAAATTCATGGCATGATAAAGACAATCATCTCTTGCTCTTCACATCAGATAATCAGATATGCTGCTTTTGAACTTGGGTCGACTATGGCTGGCACTGATAAAACTGTCCTCCCCAAACCTGTCTTACCTCTTTTAAATTAAGCTATGCTAGTGTCTATGTCAATACAATTTTCTATTTCATATTTTATCATTTCATACTTATTTCTTATTTTACATTTTTAAACTTTTTAAAAAATAATACATTTTAAGAATCTCTTTTCAACAGGAATGGCCAGAAAACGTGCTTTCCCGCCTGTTAAGGTTTATAACCTTCTTACTATTTTTGACCTGTATTAGATTTTAGAATTTCATTATGCATTCCTTTTAGTTAAAGCAGCTTCATAGTTTTCTGGGAACAGCCAAGTTTTATTAAGTTTTTTTACAGTATGACTGAATGGCCATCTTTTTCCTGCTTTGCCTGCCCGCACATTGTACATTAGTTTTATTTCATATAAGTTTTATTTAGAAATCTCTCTCTGTGTGTGTATTGTTTCTGTAATATTCTACATTATTCTTAAAAAAGTTTTCAAAAGTTATTTTATTAAATATTTTAGTGTGCTGTAAGCTGCCTTGCATCCCGGCCTTAGGAAAAAGGAGGCCCCTTCTATGTATGCCTCACCAAATCTTGTTAAGACTTCAACTTCCATTAGCCTGTAGCCCGTTTAGAGAATAGTTGGATATGATGGAAGCTGTAAATTCAGCAGCCATTAGAGGACATTCCCATCCATGCTGTTGGCAGGACTAAATTGAATGGACCAATGGTTTGATGTTGCATAACAACAGCTTTCTAAATTCCTAAAATTACACTCCAGATTAGCATAGTGGAATAGTGTGAGTGGGTGCAGCCTAGACATAGTGACTCACAAGTAATGTAGGTGTCTATAGTTGGAGGGGGAGTAATGAGGATATAACACATTTCAAAACTAATATAACAAGTGGGAACAACGTTAGGCTTAAACCACATGATATGTTTGGCGTGTTTTTAGAAAAGATGTTCTCTCAACTGGTAAAATATGTGTCTTTGTCACAACACATGCTTTTCAATACCTACATAGCTTAACTTGCATGTTTTAGTTTTGTGTTTTGTTTTGTGATTAGTCATAGGAAGGTAAATATGATCTTAATTTGGTACACATCTCTCGCAAGAGGGAAAAAGAGTTATTCACAAAGAATATGTGATTCGAAGGCTTTCATGGCTGGCATCCATAGTTTTTTGTGGGTTTTTCGGGCTGTGTGGCCATGTTCTAGATGCCAGCCACAGATGCTGGTGAAATGTCAGAAAGAAACTCTACTAGAACATGGCCACACAGCCCGAAAAACCCACAAAAAACTATAATATGTGATTCCCTTAATGCCTACTTTGACCCTTACTTCAAAAGTGAAATATAATATTTCATTGTTGCTTTTCAATTACTTTTTAAAGTTTTTTTTAAAAAAGAACTCTTAGACTAGGGATGGACAATTTTCATCTTTTTGAGTCCCCCAAGGGCCACACAGATTGCCAACATCAATACCACCAGAAAAAAAGCCCAGTAACAAAGTAGGAGGTAGCTAGACATCCTCCTCTGGTATGGGGGGGATAATGTTAAACAGTGTAGGGAAGTCCTGAAACAGATTTTAAAGGTGTATTGTCACACCTGGATGTTCCCAGTGGAAGCAACTCACCTTTTTTGGTCAGGAAAAAGAATGGTATAGGGAGACTAGATGGGCCAAGGGCCAGGAAAACAGTCTGGGGTGGGGGAACAGATGAGGATCCATGGTTGCACTCTGTCAACAAATTTTAGAGGCAATATGACAGGACTTTTTTCGATGTTTATGTTGTTCTCCAATCAAATCTAAGACCCCTACCCTCAAGTAACAAATACACACAGAATGCAAAATAACACATTACTTTTTTAAACACTGTTACAACAGCAACAAACTGCTTAAAAAGCAACAAATTATAACAAAAAATTACTGCTTAGGAGTAACTTTCCAATATATATTCGTGGTTGTACACACACATACATTTGTGCACACACAAGTGTACCAATCTCTCGAGACCAGCTTATCCCTTCATTGTACAATTATAGTCCATTAACACATGACTTGGATGTAATATTGTTCTCTTATGAAATGCAAGGAACATTCACTTGGGGTAATCAACCCCATACAAGAGCATCTAAACTTTGATAAATACAGTACTTAGGCATCCTACTGCAGAAGACTCTGGTAGCACAAGAGAAAACATTGTGGATGGACAGTATGACCATGGTAGCTGTCAACACAAGTAGGTTTAAGAATCTCAGAATGTTAGAATCAGAGTTGGAAAGCGCTACATGGGTCATTGAGTCCACTCTTTGCTCTATGTAGAGTATCCTCAGCAGGTAGCTACCCAGCCTCTTTTTGAAGGCATTCAAAGAAGGAGATTCCACCACTTCTGTAGGCAATTGGTTCCATTACTGTTTCACTCTTTCACTGTTCCTTCAAATGTTCAATCAAAATATATCCTCCTATAACTTCAAACCATTAGATCTGGTCCTACGCTCTCGGGCAACAGATAACAGGCCTGCCCCTCCTCTCTGTGACTGTCATTGAGGTATTTAGAGTTCAATCATGTTACCCCTCAGTCTTCTCTTCACCAAGTTGGACAAGCCCAGCTCCTTCAACCTCTCCTCATGTTTTATTCTCCATACCTCTTATCATCCTTGTTGCCCTTCTCTAAACTTGCTCCAACTTGTCTATATCCTTCTTAAAATGAGGCCCCCAGAATTGAATGCAGTACTCCAGATGAGGTCTGACCAGGGCAGAATATAATAGGACTATTACTTCTCTCAATTTGGAAACTATGCTTCTATTAATGAAGGCTAAAATAGCATTAACCTGCTGGCTCATGTTCAACTTATGATCAACAATGTTCTCAACTTCATTCTTGCATGTTGTATTGCTGAGCCATGTATCCCCTCCATCCCATACCTGTGCATTCGGTTTCTATGGCCTAAACGCAGAATTTCTGCCCAATTTTATTGTTTAACTAGTACTTTTGAATTCAGTTCCTACATTCCAATGTGGTAACCACCCCTCCCAGTTTTGTGTCATCTGCTAACTTGATATGGATTCTCTCCACCTTGTCACCAAAGTTGTTGATTAAAATGTTGAAGAGTAATGGCCCTCAGACAGAATCCTGAGGCATTCCACTCAAGACCTCCTCCAGATGAAGCACAGCCATTGCTGACGACTCTTTGAGTATGGTTTTCCAATCAATTATGGATCCATCTGACAGTGTTCCCATCTATTTCATATTTAATCAATTTGCTGCACAAAATATTGTGGGGGGAAATATCAAATGGTTTGCTGAAATCCACATAAATGCAACCCACAGCATCCCCACCATCTACAAACTTGTAACCTGACTGGAAAAATATATGTTTAGTTTGTCAGGATTTGTTCTTGATGAACCTCTGCTTCTACTGATCACTGCACTGTCAACAAGATACCTGCAGACAGACTTCTGTATACTTCATTCTAATATTTTTCCTGGTATTGAAATCAGCCTGACTGGCCTGTAGTTTCCTGGACCTTCTTTTTGCCTTTTTTTGGAGAGAGGGACAATGTCTGTCCTTCACTACAGAATTATAGCACTATGATTCCACTTTAATCACCATGGTTCCATCCATTAGAATCCTGGGGTTTGTTCAGGAAATAGAGCTCTGTGACTAAGATTTCTAAGTACCCCAAGTTAGACTGAAAATCCCAGGATACCATGAGATGGAAGACTGACAGTTAAAGTGGAATCATAGTGCTATAACTAAATAGTGCAAAAGAGTCCCTGGCTTCTCTGTGAGTGAAGGCTCAGCCTCCACAGTGGCCCACCCTCCACAGTATAATATAAGGAGCTAGGCTGTATCTAAGAAATGAACCTCAGAAACACCATCTCTTTTCCTCCATCAGTCTGGGGACCTCCTACATGGATATCTTGCCACTTTCCCAAAACAGACAGTTCCAGGTCATCACACCAGTTCTGTTTGTTCACCGGACACCAGAAAATGGCCTCACCCAGTTTTGTGCCATAAACAGAGGCACTCCCATTTGATGCAGACAGCAGTGAGTTTGTGCTACCCTTCAAAGCCTTACATTTAGGAGGATGTGGCCATCTTGAAACACAGCATGGCCTTAATAGACATGCAGGAAGGCTGGCTGAAGAAGGGGGCAAGTGGCATGTAGTTGTACATGCAGATGCTGAATAGGCTGCTCCAAATGAGCAGGCATCTGCCACAGCTTGGGGTGAGCAGTGCGGGGAGAGGTAGGGAACTTAATTCTTTCAACAAAGCATATTTGCTGCAATAGTGGGCTGTGCATCCAAAACTCTTGGTTGAAAGCAAATGTTGTCAAGGGCCTAATTAAAGGGAAGAGAGGGAGAAAGAGAGACAAAAAGGAGGGGGGGATCTCAGCATGAATTCATGCATAATAACTAGAGTATGTAACATTGAAACCAATGGTATAGCATATAGCACAGGCTCTACGTGTCGATATGCTCACCTGGTCAGGTAATGAGCCAAACACAGGACCTCTACTTGAGATCCTTGAAAGGTGCTCCCAGTCAGAGCAGACAATTATGAGCGAGACACATGAGTGCTCTGATTCCACATATGGTGGCTTCATAGAATCATAGAATCATAGAGTTGGAAGAGACCACAAGGGCCATCCAGTCCAACCCCCTGCTATGCAGGGACTCCCAATCAAAGCATCCCTGACAGATGGCCATCCAGCCTCTGCTTAAAGACCTCCAAGGAAGGAGACTCCACTACTCTCCGAGGGAGTGTGTTCCACTGTCGAACCGCCCTCACTGTCAGGAAGTTCCTCCTAATGTTGAGGTGGAATCTCTTTTCTTGTAGCTTGCATCCATTGTTTCGGGTCCTAGCCTCTGGAGCAGCAGCAAACAAGCTTGTTCCCTCCTCAATATGACATCCCTTCAAATATTTAAACACGGCTATCATATCACCTCTCAGCCTTCTCTTCTCCAGGCTAAACATCCCCAGCTCCCTAAGTCGTTCCTCATAGGGCTTGGTTTCCAGACCCTTCACCATTTTAGTTGCCCTCTTTTGGACACGTTCATAAGAATTTTTTCAGCCATCTTGGAGACTGGCTACTTCAAAACATATCCAGAGTCTGATGAGCAAGTCAACTCAATATTAAATTGTTCAAGCCAAACAGGGCTGCATTTTCATTGCCAGGGCCAATTCTTTATTTTCTGAATATAATGGGACCTTGGTATCTGCTGGAGTTTAGTTTCAAGACCCCTATGGATACCAGAATTCATGGATGCTCAATTTCCACTATATACAATGGGATAATACACTCGTGTCCCTTATATAAAATAGCAAAATAAAGGTTTACTTTTTGGATTAAAAAAATATTTTGAATCCATGGGTGGATACAGAGGGTTGACAATATAATTTTATGTGTGTTCTTGCCATATTGGGGGGACGGGACCAAAAGATGACATTTGCTTATAACAATGAAGAATAGGTGAGTTATACTACAGTTTCAGTATAATTTCAGAAAGATATGTCTTCAAGCATTGGTTATTCATCTGTGCATTCAAATGTTATTCATTGATTAGCAGGAAGATTTTTAACAGTGCAATCTATGCATGTTTGCTCACAAGTAAGTCCCACAAGGTTCAGTGGGATTAACTTCCACATTAAGTGTGTATAGGTTTGTATGTGTTGTTTGCCTTCAAGTCATTTCTGACAAATGGCAACCCTAAGGCGAGCCTATCAAAGGGTTTTCTTGGCAAGTTTCTTCAGAGAGGGCTTGCCATTGCCTTCCTATGAGGCTGAGAAAGTGTGACTTGCCAAGCTCACCTAGTGGGTTTTCATGGCTTTGGTTGTGAGTTCATGGCAGGGGGTTGGATTGGATGGCCCTTGGGGGTATCTTCCAACTCTACGATTCTCTGATTACAGGTACTCTGACACTATGATTCTACTTTAACTACCACGGCTGCATCCTATGAAATCCTGGAGTTTGTAGTTTAGCAAGGGCCATTTAGAAATCTCAGCCAGAGGGCCCCAAATTACAAACCTCAGGATTCCATAGGATGCAGCCATAACAGTGTAATTATAGTGCTATTACTGTGTAGTATGGAAGACCCTTAGTTACAAACATCCACCATGCAAAATTGTCCCCATCTGCTGCTTTAGTTACCTACAGCTTAATACAAATAGCTCCTATTCCCCTAAGCTTTTATCTAGCAATAAAATCCCACAGCTAAGGAGAAGCTATCTATTTTACTTGTCCACCTCTTCATGTCCTCCATTATTCAGCATCTTCCCTTGCTCCATTTGTCAAAGCCAGGAAAGGGGGAGAATAGGTGCAACAGATGGAAAGAATAAAAAAAGGCAGACCATAGAGCACACAAACACAAGACAAATATCATCCAAAGACATGCAGACATGACAGAAAAAGGATTATGCTGGATACCAGCTGGCCTTCCCTCCCACTTACAATATTACTGACTCCCTAAAAATATTCTGAACACCTGACATTTCTGCTTGTGAGGGTGTAATACAAACACAAAAATTGTTTCACTACACCACTCCAATGCTTTTTCTTCTCTTTATAATTATTTCATCAGGAAAAAGGAGAGCTTTTTCTCCAAACTGCATTTGTGGCCCTCACATCTAGGGATGAATTGCCTGATCACTAAAAGAAATAAAGTTTTATTAACAAAGCAATCCTATTAATGCTGACGAAAAGTCAAGTCCCACTGTGTGCCATGGGATTTACCCCCATGTAATATGCACTGAACTGCAGCCCAAGACTGTTTTTATAGCACTACAATTTCCAAATGACAAGTGCATTTAGGCCATTTATGATTTTAGAGGATTAACCCAATTCTGGACACTTGCATTTTTGTAGATTCTACATTTTTCTGCATTAAGGAAGTTTGTTTTTACTTGATATAATAGAGTGGAGTATTAAATACTGGTATAATATATGCAGCAACATACAGCAATAAAATGCAGAGAACTGCATAGAGTATTACGGTATGTTTGTGTGTAAATTGTACTTCTACAGAATTGTAGGTGATCATGAATGAGTGGAAGCCTGTGTTGTGTTGTGGTTTGAATGCTGGGCTAGGGCTCTGGACACCAGAGTTCGAATCCCTGCTGGGCCATGGAAACCACTGGGTAACCTTGGTCAAGTCACATTCAGCTTCAGCGGAAGGCAAAGGCAAACCGTCTCGAAACAAATTAAACCAAGGAAATACTGTGAAAAATTTACCTTAGGGTCGCCATAAGTTGGAAACTATTTGAAGGCACACAACAATAATAACACAAATGATTAGTATAATTCAAAGAGAGAGTCATATTAGTCTGGAAAATTGGTATGCAAAGGGATCTTGTAGCACCTTTGAGACTAACTGAAAGAAAAAAGTTGGTAGCGTGAGCTTTTGTAGACTTGAGTCTACTTCCTCAGATCCCACTGGCTGACCCACATTGATCCAACAAATACACTAACCTACCCATCCCCATTTAGGAGGTGTGGGGGTAACACAGCTTGGAAAAAGTTATATTTTTGGACTACAACTCATAGGTTGACCCTTTTTGATTCCTGTTGGGAAGAAGATGGCTTATAAGAATGATTTTTTGGACTACGCAGCCATACCCCAGTTTACAAAGCCTTTGATAATGAAGTTCCTTTTAAAAAAGTATTTTTAAACCTGTCCAGCCCACTCTGTCCATACTTGATTTCTGTCTAGCATTAAGGTTTTTTTAGCAGCATCATGAGAGGATGATGAAGAAGGGCTGTGGAAACACAAATTTTCAGTGGCAGGTTGTATCAGCATGTCTGCAGTACAATATCATAAAAGTTGGGTTGGGAAAGAACAAGTCTGCTCTATATGATCTGCTGTGAGTGCCTGCCTACAACAGGGAAGGTAAGTAGCAGCTGCCTCCAGAACCCTAGGTGGACAGCAAAAGCAAGAGAAAGGGGGAAAGCAGATAAGTTTGCCGCATCAGCTACCCTAGTATATTAAAATTATAGATCATAAGAAAACTAGAGACTGATGAAAGAAAAAATAATCATCCCTGAATGTATTTTGGAAGACGCTTTCAAGTGGTCATAATAATAATAATAATAATAATTTTTATTTATATCCCGCCCCTCTGCAGAGCAATCGGGGCGGCTTACAACATTACAATTTCCATACATTAAACAGAACATAAAATCCCGAATCCCACCCATCCTTTAAGAAGTAAGGAAGACTCAAAATGTTCCGGTTTATGCAAGGCTTATCTCACTTAGTTGTTTCATTTCACATGTGCATACATTGTTAATTTTGCATTAAAAGTTTGCTGAAATGTGTTAAATGACTGTTTTATTATTGTTGTTGTTTTTGGTAGTACAGGAACCTATCCTTATTCTTTCTGCATTACCTCTGCCTCGGGTATTCAAATATTCTGTTAAAGAAGTAATACCCAAGAATAGATCTACTTCTTTAACTGAGTTGTACCTTCCATAGTGGTAGAATTCAAAGATATAGCTGTGTTAGTCTGCAGAATCAGTATGTAGAGAGATCTTGTAGCATCTTTGAGACTAAGTAAAAGAAATAATTTTGGCAGCATGAGCTTTCCTAGACTTAAGTCTACTTCTTCCAAATGCATCTGAGAAATCAGACTTAAGTCTACAAAAGCTTATGCTGCCAACTTCTTTCACTCAGTTAGTTTTAAAAGTGCCACAAGATCTCTCTACATACTGAGTTGTACCTCTAATTCCCAGAACCCACCAGTCAGCATGGTAATGCTTGATGGGGGATTCTGGGAATTGTATTCCAAAAGTACATTTCCCAAGATATAAGGATAAAAATATTATTTGGGGGAGATTGTAGCTACTCTCAATATCAGCTGTGTTTGTTTTGCAAACCTTCTCTCGTTTCCTCCACTCCAGCCACTGATGTCCTGGTCCCCCCCCCACCACCACCACCACCAAAAGCAGCTGGCTCCTTAAGCCTCTTAAGCCCAAGAATTTGGTATACAAGTCTGACAGCAATGGGGATGTAGCAATAGGCCACCTGCTACCAAAAAAAAAAAAGGAGGACAACAATGAACTGCTGAAACACATATATCCTACTTAGGAAAAAAAAAACAGAGGCAAAAGTATTTTTGCTTCTTACATCAACTAAGACCACTAAACCCCCTTGACAAATCCTGTAAGAGATATCACTCCTTTTTATACATTTAAAACAACATCCTCTATTGCCATTTGTAAGACTGGTGCACGCTGAGAAACTTAAAGGAATACAGGAAGAATACTTATTGAATTTTATCTGTTTGACTCATATCCTGTCTTTCTCTCTAAAGGAAGACTCATGGAGACTCAAAGGAAGATTTTTAAAAAGCATACAGAAATAAAAACACAATACATTATAATATTAACCAATGTTCAAATCTGTACCATTTAGAAAACTGTTAAGTAAATTATATTAAAATGTATCTGAATTCACTACATTAGTAAGAAAAAGTACAGCTCCTCAGTATACTGACTCATACAGTCATTCTTTTCATTCAATAATAACTCTCTAAACCAGAGGTGGGCATCTTCTCATGGGCAGGGGGCCATGTTGGATCAATCCAACCCACTAATGGCCAGAACACTTAAATTCAATTGGCATAGTGGCAGCAAAAGAAAAAAGAAAAGAAAAGAAAAGAAAGCCACAATTCTCTTGAAAAGGAATATGAATGACCGAGGTGGACAACTGTGGCATACCCCTCCTGGCAGATCACACCATCATGCTTAAGCACAACAGAAATGAAGTCACGTTGCTTCCAGGTGCCATTTTGGGCAATTTCTGGCCATTCTTATTTTGGTAGTTGGTGAAGCTTTTGATTAGGGGAAGGAAACTGCCATGTTTGGTTTTGGGTTGATGTGGATCATTTTCAGGCAAAAAACCCCCCCACAAACCTGTCCCCAAATCAGCACAAACTTTTAAAGAAAAAAGTTGGTTAGCTCCTGAAGGTTGTACTCTGCCCACTCTTGTATTGAGTTAGCATACACCTTGTTTCAAAGCAGAGTTTTACTCCTGAGACTGGATCAGTTTTGGAATAAGATGTGCACTCTTTGCTCAACTTCACAAAGAAGATTGCAGCCATATATATGTCACTGTACCACTGAATGTTGGTAGTTAGCAGTGGTACAATGACAAACTCACTGTTGAAATTTAGATTAGGGGTTCTCTTGCTCTACAAGCATACCTCAGTTAACAAAGCATCTGACAAAGAAGTTCCTTTTCACATTTTTTTTACACCTGCACAGCCCAGCCTCCTCCCTTGTTGTCATTTTTTTAAAATCAGCATTGGCAATCAGCATCAGAAGATGGTGGAGGACCGGAGAATCAGACTTTTGGTGACATGTTGAGGCAGCATGCCTACAGTAAATAATGCAATAAAGCTTGAGCTGAGAAAGAATGGGATTCTGCTCCAACCAATCCTATTACAACTGTGTGTGCTTGCCTATAACAGGGCAGGTAAAAAGCCGCTGCGCCAGAATCTCTTACTGAGCATGCATGAACAGCAAAACAGACAAAAAGAAGAAAGCAGATTAACCTGCCTCACCAGCTACTCTCAGCACATTAAAATAGCAGAGAAAGAAATAATTTTAATGTGAAATAATGTTAAAGACATAACGCCCATATTGATTTTGTTAACTGACGCTGACTCTGTTGATTGCAAGATTGGCAGGTTTGCAGTTCAAGTGATCGGGTGAGCTCCCAGCTTCTGCAAACGTAGCAGTTCGAAAGCATGCAAATGCAAGTAGATAAATAGGTACCACTTCTGTAGGAAGGTAAACAGTGTTCTGTACAATCATGCTGGCCACATGATCACAGAGCAGTCTCTGACAACGCTTGCTCTTTGGCTTAGTAACAGAGATGAGCACTGCCCCATATGGTTGGACACGTCTTGACAACCTCGTCAACAGGGAATACGTTTGCCTATCTTTAAAGAATTACAGTGCTATGATTCCACTTTAACTACCACAGCTGTTTACAATGGGGTGGTGTGCACTGTAATTTTGCAAAGCACCAGACTGCTCTGGCTGAGAAATCTAAATCCTTCGCCCTAATCTGCAAATCCTAATGAAATGGAATCATAGCACTATAATTGTGTAGTGTTGAAGAGCGCTGTTTCTCTGTAAAAATAACGTTAAGCTGTGGTTACCTTTCTCTCAAACCAGCACCCTCCAGATGTGTTGGACAAGACATCCTCATTGTGCCTGGTCAACTGGGATGATGAAAGTTGTAGTCCAACATATCCAGAGGGCACTAAATCGGGAGAGTGTGTGCAAAGAAAAAGAAGCCCCGAGTAGACCAACAACATAATTTTTACAGTCACTGCTTGCCCTTTTCTCTTTATGCTAAAGGCAGCATGCCTATCTTGCTTTGAGTATTTTCCTCTCTGAGGCTGGGTAGATTGATTTAGACTCAAGGGGACTCAACTCTGCCCTGATCATCCAGATGATTCGGGAAGCAAAGGAGAGCTGAATTCATCGCTGAAAAAAGTTAAAACAACATCATCTCCAGTCATCTGCTATTTTTGCCCAGCAAACTGTATCCCCCTCCCCGAGGGATGTACAGCTGGTTTATCGACTATTGTCACTAAACTGTCTATTAATAAGACAAACAGGAAATCATCAGGTGAGGGCTGAGGGGCTTTTGACCTTGACACAAAGGGGTCCACTGCACACACTTGGAATATAGATTGCCGTTTCAGAGGAAACAGCTTTGAAAGATTCACCTGCTGTTTAGAATTAATTAACTATTCCCACTGGGAACTCTTTGTTTAGCTCTCTAATGCCAGGTTCCCACATTAGCAATGGGTTTGCTATATTAGAAGCCTGGCCCCCTGCATTTCCTTCTGTTCTAAACACAAATGAGCTTGGAAGAGCTATGGGTTCCCCCCCCCCCCACTATAATTCCCAGAATCCCCCAGCCAATGTGGAAATGCTGGCTGGGAGTTTTTCTTGGAATTGCAGTCTAAAAAGTAGTATTTCCAGCCTTGCATATCAACATGCAAAGGAATTTTGTAGCAGAAGATCCCTTTGCATATTGATATTCCAGACTAACATGGCTATGTCTCTGAACTCTATTTCTAGCCTTTTTCTCAAGTTCTTTCTAATCATGACTGCATGCATAAGAAACCTACGGTTCCTTAGCTTGAGCTCCAAGCTTTTACAAGGGGTGTGGTGTCAAGATAAATAATATGGCTACTTAGTTCAATTCCTGAAGGTTTCAATTGCCACTCAAGGGATGAAGGGCATTCACTGACTCAAAAGCATGAGCTACTTACTTCTCCCTGCAGTTCAATATGCTTGTGCCCAAGAAATGAGGCTGGTTAAAGAGCAAAGAGCTCTGCTCTCTTTCAGCGAACCTAAAATGGTTCTTTCCTCTCTCAAATTCCATCATACAGGTTGAATCTCCCTTATCTGGAATTCCAAAATACAAAATACTCCAAAAACCAAAACTGTCTACATGGGTAGCTGAGACAGTGACAGCTTTGCTTTCTGATGGTTTAGTGTACACAAACTGCTTCACGCACAAAATTATTAAAAATATTGCATAAAATTCTTTTCAGGCTATGTGTATAAAGTGTATATCAATTTTGTGTTAAGATTTGGGTCCCATTGCCAAGATATCTCATTATATACGTATATGAAAATACAGATATTACAAAATCCAAAAAAATTCCCAAATCCAAAACACTTCTGGTTCTAAGCATTTTGGATAAGGGAGACTCAGCCTGTATTCTCACATTAAACAATACTTTATTGGTGCCACATTTAGACAACAAAAACAAAAAACAAAACAAAACAAAACAAAAACAAAAACAACTCCTAGAATTGTGGCTGAAAAATTCTGGCCACTTGGAAAGCTTGCTGGGGTACAAACATCCCTTAAAAACTGTGTCATGATACACCTATCTATTCAAGGTTTCTGCTTGACCAGGTCCTAACAAGTACACTGAAAGGGGGGGGGGGGAATGTTCAAGCTGTATAGTTTGTTAACTAAGGGCCTTTGCAGACTGCTAGAAATAGTGCAAATTGAGTCTACTTTAACTGTCCTGGCTCAGTGCTAGGGAATCATGGGAATTGTATTTTTTTCTGAGACGTTGAGCTTTCTCTGTCAGACAGCTCTGGTGCCACAATAAACTAAAATTCCCATGATTCCCTAGCACTGAGTCAGGGCAGTTAAAGTGCACTATTTCTGGCAGTCTGCACAGAAATTTGCACTATTTCTGGCAGTCTGCACAGGCCCTAAGTTTGAATGCAATATCTGTTATTTGCCTAGTGACTGCTGTTGCTGAGATGGTTAAATTAAAGGAAGAAAAAACGAGTGAAGAAGTGTCTTCTATATGTAGTTGGACTACATCTCCCATCACCTTGGCTACTAGCTAGGCTGGCTGAGGCTGATGTGTGTTGGAGTTGAATAGTATCTGAAGGGCCATGGGATCTTTACTCCTAATATAGAGAGATGAGAAACAAAAAGAGGAATGCAAGAAATGAAGTATCAGGTGTACCAGGGATGCACATATATGATACATACACATATAAGCTGTAGAGTCAATGAAAAATTCTACAACGTTCATACTACCACATTTTTATATATATATATATATATATATATATATATATATATATATTGAGCTGTATATATATTTTCAGTGGAATCCTATGTATATTTATTTCAAAACAATTCCTAAATAGATGTACATAGCATTACCGTATCATAACTACTGTTCTTTGATAAGAAGTCTTTGGGAGGTTTTTTGTGGGTTTTTCGGGCTGTGTGGCCATGTTCCAGAAGTTTCTTTCTGACGTTTTGCCAGCATCTATGGCTGGCATCTTCAGAGAAAACTGGAATGGAAGAGAATGGGTCTATATATACTGTGAGACCCTGGGTAGGGAGGAGTGGTTCCCAGGTGAACTGTGTGTTGTTCTGTGTTGAATAGGTATTGTTCAGTTGTTAATGGCATGGCTCCAGGGTGGGAGGAAATGCACTCAAGGTTATTGTCTGCTAATCCCATGTAAACTGTGTATTGTTCTGTGTTGAATAGGTATTGTTCTGTTGTTAATGGCATGGCTTCCAGGTAAGAAACTCTTCTAGAACATGGCCACACAGCCCGAAAAACTCACAAAAAACTATGGATGCTGGCCATGAAAGCCTACGACTTCTTTGGGAAGTCTTCCCATTACTCAGAAATTTGTCTTAGAAATGTAGCAAACATGTCACCCCTTTCTCAGCAGAATGCAGACACATTCTTATCAAAATAATTGGTGTGTTCAATCTGTCCATCTGCTGTTTAATATAGCACTAAAATGTAGCAAGCACTAGAAGTAAAACAAATGACCCAATTAAGAAGGGAAAGACAATTCCTTAAACAGTACTCCAAAAGATAAATTGACTGAGACATCTGTTTTTACAGTGTGAAAAAGCCTGTTTGATGAAACATTTTAATCTCATCAAAAAGCTCCTCCAAGAAATATTTGTGTTTCTATACCATCCACTATAGCAGAGGCAAGGTGACATAATGGCATCAGAATATTTGAAATACCTAGACAAGGAACAACAAGTTTTTAGAGGCCTGAGAAACCAAGAGCTTTGGAATTTCCCAGCCTTGAATCATCATCCTGTGGTCCCTTGCTCAAAGTTATATGAACGCTGGCCTCTTCTTTCTTTAAAATTTCCCAACTGTCATAATGGTGGTGAGACATTCGGAAATAGTCTTTGTCACTCAAATATCAAGGAAAAATGTAAAACATTTGTGTGCATAAAATGAGCAGTTTATAGAACCAGGGGGACTTGAGTTCAAACCCTTTAGCCAACACTTTTTCCTACTAACATACCTCACACAGTATTGGGGATAAAAACGGGGAGGATTAAACTGTATTCTGCCTTGATCTGCTTCTTGAGAAACAAATGTAGAATATATTAAATGTAACAAATAAATAAAAGTGGAATCAAACATAAGAATAAAATGTAAGAAGCCACCTTCTATCAAGTCAGATTATGTTCTCTACATTGGCCTGAAGGTGCTATCCAGGGTCTTCGACAAGAGTCTTTCTCTGCCCTAACTGGAGATATCAAGAACTGAACCATGTGCATACAAATTTCATGCTCCACCAACTGAGCTATGGCCAGGTTGAGTCTAACACCCTCTACAGCTGCAAGATGATGATGATGATGATGATGATGATGATGATGATGATGCAGCCATAACTGTAACCTGCCTATGGTGGTATCTGCGGGGCTTCACTCCAAACTAGTGAAAAGCTCCACCTAAGAAGATCATCCAAAGGAGGTAAATTTTCTCTTGAAAGAAGCAATTGTGTTTCACTAACTTTAGCAAAAATCTTGCCAATCCTCAGACCAAAGAGGGACTAAAGCCACTTAAGTGGAGAACATCATCTTGTGCTGTTCTTCTGTTATTGCCCTGCATTTCTCCAAAGAACACTTGATACAGAGTACCTTAGTACTGCAGAGAAGCAGTATCAACATGCTCTTGGGTTCTTTCATGACATGTGCTCTAAATCAACATTTGGATTTATTCTGTGAGTTAATTAAGTGCAATCACTCCCTACCAAAAGAAACATCAAAAGAAAACATCAACTGTTTACATGGCATGCTGTCTCTAAGGCTGGCTTTTAATCCTTGCAATAGCAACTTATTAAAAGGAACAGCCAGATTTGTAATGTTTTAAGATGGCCAGTTCCAGGCTAACTTAATGCAAGCAAAGTTACATCAAAAGGAAACTTGCCCATTCACTGATACACATGTTTTGTTTTTAAAGGCATCATTGTTTACAAAAGGTAGTATTTCATTTGGCAATAGTTCTAAGTACTAAGAGAGGCTATATAATTTTCTTGAAACACTTTAAGCTTCTAGAGATTTCATACTAAACAAAGACAAAAAAGAATGAGCCAACCCCACAGCCATGCCCAACCAATGTGCAGTGCTGTATTCCCACAATAAAAGGAAAATATTCCTTCTCCCTGGATGCTCTCAGAGGTTGAAAAGGATACACCTGGATTACATCTTCCAGCATCCCCCACCCAGAATGGGTGCTGGCTGAGCCTTGAAAAATTCACACTGGAAACCATAGGCCAAAAATCTTGTTCTGCTACTCAGGCAAATCCATAAAGGTTATTGGCACTCATCCCAGAATTGAATATATAACTGTACAAATGTAAAGTTGGGTGATTTGGCAGATGACTGGCAGCAGAGACTAGTGTCTTCTGCTCTTTTGCCTTTGAGACAGGAGATGCAATACTCCTGCTCATTCTTCCCTCTCCAGCCTTGTGTCTCATTTGTTTGCTACTTCTGTTGTGTATGAGACACAGCGATGGAGAAAGACTGAGGACCTGAAAGACAAATGAACAAGATCACAGAAGCCATCACCTGAAATGCAGAAGCAAGCAGTGAGCAGCAAAAAGTTTTTGGTTTTGGAGGTTTTTGGATTTCAAATTAGGGATGCTCAACCTGAACCAATATCAATAATAATATATTTCTATACCTACAGTAAGAAGATGCCATTTTAGTCTAGGTAGTCCGAGCCAAGTCCATTAGAACGAGAAAAGAATGAGCTGAGAAGCAGACTGTAGAATGGTCTTTGATGGTCTGGGTCAATCCAAAGAGTCATAAATAAACATAGCCAAGGGACAGACAAGAGAGTAATCAAAAAACAAAGCCAAATTGGTCATATATCGTGAAATATATAACTAAAAGTGAAAGACATGTTAGAGAGGTGCTGTTCACATGGCAGGTGGAAAGGAACTGAGATAAATGAGTGGGAAAACCAAGAGATAAATGAGTGGGAAAACCAAGGGATAGAGCTGAGGGTGGCCAAAAGGCTGATGTAGCTATTCTCGAAGTTTCCAAATATGCACTATACAAGCATAGAATACCCAACTGCATGAATCACAGAGACCACGATGAAGAACTCAGTCCTTTCTGAGGCAGCTGTTTCCATTGTTGAACTGTCCTTTCTTATGAAGTTCCTCTTTAATGTGAATAATATGATATAGTGGTTGTCATGCCAAATTGAAGCTTAGAAAATCCAGGTTCCACTTTGCATAGAATCATGAAGCTCACTGGGTAACCTGCACTGATATCCATCCAGACCAACTTAACGGACAGCAACAAAAAGAACATCTTGGCAAAATGTAAGCCAGTGGCTCCAACATCATCTTCTTCTCCTGTATGATTTTTTAACACCTTCTGTCTGATTAAGAAGCCAGTGGAGCTTTGCATCATGTATTTGTTCATTTTGGTTGACTCCAGAAAAGTATCAGTGTTTTGTGGATTTTGGATGTTTTTGTATTTTGTATGCCTAACCCCAAGATATGTTTTCTGAGTTTTATGATACTGCATTTTAGCTGCAACAGGGGAATCGTAAAGGAGAGGGACTCAAGGAAGTTAGATTCTTTGAGGTTTCTACCGCCAACAAAGGGTAAAACATTTTCACTAGGACTGCATTTGGAAGGTTTCACCTATATAGCATCTAAAGGTTTTTCCAGATGCAACAGTACAAAGGCTTCTTGAGAAATTCAATGTTCTCTGCCTAAAAAGGGGGCAGGTAGCCTGCCCCAGGACGAAAACCACCTGGATCTCATATGAAGTTACTTTTTCTGTTGCTAATAGAGTTTAAATTTTACTGCCTGGATTTTACAACTCTTTGTCTCCCAATACCCACACAGCCAAAGAGAGGAGTGGCCTCTTCCTGCATTGATATCCTTCCAGATCATCTTAAACTGATAATAACAAAAACAACATCTTGACAAAATATAGGCTTATGACTATAACAGTGCCATTTTTACTTCTTCTGTATGATTTTGCCCAATGAAGAAGGCAGTGGAGCTTTGAAAACTTGCATGATGTATTTGGTGCAGTTTTTATTGGTTCAACAGAGGTATCAATGTTTTCTGGATTTTGGATATTGTTGTATTACACTGAGTAATAAGTTACACACACTCTCTCTGTCTAACTGTCCTCACATGTTTTTCTGAGAGTAACCTGGGGAAGAGAAGAGCCTTATACACTGCCCTGAACTCACTGGAAGAAAAGCAAGATGTAAACTGCAACTAATAAACGAACAGGCATTTCACAGATGAAGCGAATTTGTATTGCATCCACAACAAAGCAGCACTGCTACACATAACTGCTAAAGGTGGTGTGAAGGCTCAGTTTGAACCTCCCTTCACACAGTGTCATTTCTCCAACCTCGAAATTTTCCTGCTCCATGGGATGTCTTTTTAGAGATGAAACAAAGTGAGAGAAAACAATGAACCCCCGGGCAATTTTCATAATGATGACCTTTGAAATGTTTTAACTCCTGGCCTATTATTTGTGGCAGAAGACTGCGCAGCAGGTGATTAGCCTCATTCTGAGTCACCACGTCTCTCAGTGCAATAATTCAATTAGATGCTTTTAACATCTTTCCATTTTGTTTTGCTGCAACCACCCTCCTGCAGGATGTGGTCTTGGTCGGTCTCCTGAAGCTTAGCAAGGTCAGACTGGGTCAGGATGGGATGGGAGACTTTCATCCGAGGAAGAGCTGGGAGGTAGAAGACTGCTGCAAAAGTGATACTGTCTAACTGTGTTCAGCACCACTCTATAGTTTGAAAAAGGATTGCCTCCATAACAACATGGGCCTTCAGGTCCAAGGACAATGTAATCTGATACCTTCCAATCCCACCCCAAGCTTTCTCTGTAACCAAAGGTGGGAATCATGCAAACCTTTAGATGTTGTTGGATTGCAAGTCCCAGCAGCAACAGCCAGCATATCCAAGGGTGAAAGATTCTGGGAACTGCAGCCTAACAACATCTGGAAGACAACATGTTTCCTACCCCTGTGTTTAACAATCCTCTCTACACTATATGCAAAAACAGAAAAATGAACTATAAAATCTTTTGTCCATATCCACATTTGACTCCCTACACAGGAGAACTTGACTCTTGCCATATGTTCACCCAGGAGTTTCAAATCACCCGTCCAAGGACTGCTGATTCATTTCCTGTCCAGGGACTTCTGCAGCACCACCTTGTCAAACAGTTGCTTTTCAACCAAAAGAAAGCTTACAACAACAATTAAAACCAGGAAAGAATAGGCATACACCCCCAGACACTTCCTTTTCTAGATCATTTCCTCAGGCAGCCTAAAAGTCATCAGGAAGCATCTCAGGATAAATCAGACACTCCCACCTTCAAATGATACCAGAGTGCAGCAGCTCTATGTGTGCAAACGTATTATATCCTGACCAACTGAAAAGATGAAGAACCACAGACTTCGAAACTGGGAAGCCAATCGTTTCCCTTTACCTTTCAAATGAACAGGGGATATTGTCTACTACCTGAAGAGAAGGTTTTGAACCACTAGAGCAGGGGTAGACAACCTTTTTGACCCGGGGGCCGGCTTGCTGTCCCTCAGACAATTGGGGGGGCCAAAGCACCAAAAATAAATAAATAAATAAATAAATAAAAATAAAAAATTAAAAAAAATATGCATGCACACTCTCTCAGCCCCAGAAAAGCCATGGCAAACCCCCTGTGGAGATTTTGCCAAGAAAACCCCAAGAACAAGTAATAACAACAATAATCAATATCATCATGGCGGGGGGGGGCGGCGGCGGCGGTGGCAGGACCAGCCTGGGGCCGGTCCAAAGGCCTTGGGGGGGCTACATCCGGCCCCCCGGGCCTTAGGTTGCCTACCCCTGCACTAGAGGGTAACACTTCTGCTTTCTTTAACATAGTGAACTACCCAATTTTCTAGTATTTTTTTAAACACTGAGATGTTTCTTTCTACTTTTGCTCTCTACATACCAAGCGACCTGTGTGTTTCACCTAAGATTAGAGGCAAACCTCCTTCAGTTTGCATTTTTTTTATTTCAAAAATGGTGGAATCACTCAATTATGTCTTTCTTTTCATCAAAATAATCCTAGTTATAACCTCAAACCTGCTTGTAGAATTTATTTCAAGTCTGAAACTATGTGTTACACTTTAAGACTTTTGACAACGCAGAGTTCATGAGTTTACTATCAAGCCTGCCTTTTTGCCCATCACCATGAACCTTTTACTAAATGGGTCCACCAAATTTGCTGGACTTAGGGGCATGGGACCCCATGACAGTAGGAAAACCATAAATTTTTGAAAAAACAACATTATTTTTTTATCCTGAGAGAATACATCTCTAGGAATTTCTAGGTCCTCCAGCATGGCCTCACCTGAAATACTGTGTCCAGTTCTGGGCACCACAATTCACAATTCAAAAAAGATGTGGAGAAACTGGAGCGTGTCCAAAGGAGGGCAACTAAAATGGTGAAGGGTCTGGAAACCAAGCCCTATGAGGAACGACTTAGGGAGCTGGGGATGTTTAGCCTGGAGAAGAGAAGGCTGAGAGGTGATATGATAGCCGTGTTTAAATATTTGAAGGGATGTCATATCGAGGAGGGAACAAGCTTGTTTGCTGCTGCTCCAGAGGCTAGGACCCGAAACAATGGATGCAAGCTGCAAGAAAAGAGATTCCACTTCAACATTAGGAGGAACTTCCTGACAGTAAGGGCGGTTCGAGAGTGGAACACACTCCCTCGGAGAGTAGTGGAGTCTCCTTCCTTGGAGGTCTTTAAGCAGAGGCTGGATGGCCATCTGTCAGGGATGCTTTGATTGGGAGTCCCTGCATAGCAGGGGGTTGGACTGGATGGCCCTTGTGGTCTCTTCCAACTCTATGATTCTATGATTCTATGAACTCTGCAGTCAACATTCTGTTGACCACAGAATCACGCTGGAAGACTTATAAATGCCTAGAGAAGTGTTTCCTCTAATAATTTATTTTCTCTAATAATCTCTAGGTCCTCCAGCGCTACTGTATGGTCAACTTCTGGCAGAGTTGCGCTGGAAAACCTAGAGATTCCTAGAGATAACATATTAATCAAAAATGCAAATAAGCAAATCTGTAAAAGTCAAAACTGCAAATGTGGAGGGCCAACTGTATTTATAATACTGTGTCTGACAAACAATTCTGGTGGTTTCCAAAACATTGCCCATCATTTTCTCCTCATTGAGTTGCTCTCAACAAATGTACAGGCACACACCTGTTTACAAAAGTACCTGACAAAGGAGCCTTTTTTTGCTATTCATTTTTTGCCACGTCTTTTAATGTCCCTACGTCTCCACTATTCCTTCTTGTCTTCTGTCTAGCTGGTTTTAGCAGCATCAACTCTGGGAAGGTAGTGATGGAAAGCCAGAAAAACACCTTCAGTGTTTGTTTGTAGCAGTGTGTCTGCAGTAAACAATGCAATAAAGCTTGAGCTGTAAAAGAATGGTATCATGCTACAACTGATCTACTATAGCTATGTGTGC
This sequence comes from Phrynosoma blainvillii, assembly GCA_026167975.1. Taxonomy (NCBI): domain Eukaryota; kingdom Metazoa; phylum Chordata; class Lepidosauria; order Squamata; family Phrynosomatidae; genus Phrynosoma; species Phrynosoma blainvillii. Next base: position 18,917,828 of record JANUYF010000004.1, on the reverse strand, counting down.
CCACCTACAAAAAAAAAAAAGATAAACAGCGGACCAGCTACCCACAGCTTGTTTTTTTAAAAGCACAGATCTACCAGTTTGGCTGTCAAAATGGTACCAAAAGCAAAGTGGAGGTAGATAAATGAAAAATAATAATTTTGGAAGAAGCCCAGAGGGTTCAAAATGTTTTTCTTTACTTATGCAAGGCTCACCTGACCTCTTTCTTTCTTTTCATTCTTCCATTTTTTCATTTCCCAAATGCATATTGTTAGTTCTGAATAAAATGTTTGATGTTTGATGAAACATGTTGATCTGCTCTTCTTTTTTGTGGTGTAGGACTCTATCCCTATTCTTCTTCCCATGTTCTTTCTGGCTCTGGAATCAAATTTTCTGTTTAAGAGATAATGCCCAAGAATACATCTACTTCATAAACTCAGGGGTTATCATGAGTTGACAGACAACTTAAAGACACCCATGAACCCATGTATTGCCTTTCTGTGGGGACTGGGGACATCTTCATGTGGACCAATAAGGTTTACTTGTTTTTTGCATCACAACAACTAGTTTTAAATCTTATTCGGTCACACATGCTACTTTCTATTGCTCTCACATGGCAGCTGCTCCCTCAAGACTTGATCCCTCAAGGGGTATTTTCTAAACCATTTGGTAGAAACTCTTATAGGAGCAACGGGGATTTTGTCTGCAATCTTTTACATTCATACTCTTGTACCAAGCAATAATCTGTCCACATTTAAACATTTGGCATAGTTCCTAAAGGAGAAAAAGCCTTCCCTCTCTCTGACCATGTCCTTTGGTTAAAAGTAGTAAATGTAACATTTCCTGCTGCTGAAGGCAATTTTTTTAAAGGCTGTTATTACAGTCATTACTAATTCATACCACTAATTCATACATTTGTATCATGTTTAGCAATTTTTCTTTGCATTTACTGAAACGGCATTTTGAGATATGTCAGTTCAGTATTTATAAGGAAGAGAATCAAAACAAAGGCAAACATTACTTGGTCAAGGTCGCACAATTAGTTTCCGACAGAGACAAGCAGCATATGGAACATTAACATACCACGGTTTTATCCAATGGATCTCATTAAGAGGGCCCCAGATTCCAGTGGGTCATTTAAACTTAACCACAGTGAATTTGCTAACCTTACCACCAAAAAATCCAAGCCAGTTTTGCACAACAAAGCAACATGAAGTAGAGTGTATGGCCTTACGAGCACAGTGGTTGGAGCGATGGGAGATCTAGGTTGAAGTTTCCACTGAACCATGAAACTCTTACTTCACAGGGATTTTGGGAGGAAGAGGAGGAGGTTTATTGCCTTGAGCTCATTATTATAAAACCAAGATACAAATGCTAATAACAACACCTCTAACACTGCCTCCATATACAATGCAAGGGGTTCCTGCAGCACACTTGAGACTATTTTTATCAATAACTTGATGATGGAACAAAGGGCACGCTTATAAAATTTGCAGATGACACCAAACCAGGAGGAATAATTAATACCCCAGAGGACAGGATCAGAATTAAAGCTGGCCAGAACAGATTAGACAGCTGGGCCAAAACAAATTTCAACAGGGAGAAATGTAGGATACTACACTTGGGAAGTAAAAGTAAAAAGTACAGATATCGAATCGGGAACACCTGGCTTGACAACAGTACATGGGAAAGGGATCTAGGAGTGGAGGTGGAGGAGGAGAGACGCTGCAGCCCCTTCAAAAAACCCCGCCCTCCAGCCCACAACACCGTCTGTGAGTCCTCCAGCCCACAACACCGGCACCCTTGGAGCACTATCTGAGTGGCTTGAGCCGCCGCACCTATGAGGCAGCCGGGAGGGGCACCGGCGGACTTAAAACCCGTCCATTTCCATCTCCCGCCGGCACCACATGGCATGCGGCAGCGCTCTATGGCCGCGAAGGACTGTTTTGTTTTTTGTTTTTGTTTTTTCCATCTTGCAGCCCTTGGAGGACCACAATGACAAGAAAATTATGTATTTTAAATTGTACATTTTTATTATTGTTATTTAATTTGTTCTGTATGTTTTGGGGGGAAGGGTGGGTGGGCGAAGGAGGGATGGGATTCAATCTGATTTATTGTTTTGAAGTTTTGTATTGTTGTACGCCGCCCCGATTGCTTGGCAGAGGGGCGGGATATAAATAAAAATTATTATTATTATTATTATTAGTAGACCACAGGTTGAACATGAGTCCACAGTGTGATGCATCAGCTAAAAAAGCCAAAGTCATTCTAGGTTGCATCAATAGAAATATAGTATCTAGATCAAGTAATAGTACCATTCTATTCTGCTTTGGTCAGACCTCACCTAGAATAATGTGCCTATTTTTAGACACCACAATTCAAGAATACTGATAAGCTGGAAGGTGTTCAGGGGTGGGCAACCAAAATGGTAAAAGGTCTGAAAACCATGCCCTATGATGGTTGGCTTAGGGAGCTGGGTGTGTTTAGCCTGTGGAAGGGAAGGTTAAGAGGTGACATGATTTGTTGTTGTTAATTGGCCTCGAGTTGATGGTGACTCATGGTGACTCTATGGATGAGACATCTCTAAGACCCTCTGTTCTCCACTGCTCTGCTTAATTCCTACAAACCCATACCCATGACCTCCTTAATAGAGTCCACCCATCTAGGATCAGAATTAAAGATGGCCTTCCTCTCTTCCTACCTCCCTCCACATTTCCCAGCATTATTGTCTTTTCCTCCCTTATGATGTGTCCGAAGTACAAGAGCCTCAGTTTGGTCACCTTGGCTTCCAGGGAGGTTTCCGGCTTGATCTGCTCTAGAACCCATTTGTTTGTTCTTTTGGCTGTCCTTGGGATTCTCAGCACTCTTCTCCAGCACAACATTATCTCAAATGCATTGATTTTCTTCCTAACATCTTTCTTAACTGTCCAGCTCTCTCATCCACATCACATCCATTATTCCATAATAAGGAATACCATGGCTTATATGATTCTAACTTTTGTGCTAAGTTGTATATCTTTGCATTTTAGAATCTTTTCTAGTTCCTTCATATTCTTCCTTCCTATTCTTAATCTTCTTCTGATTACCTGGCTGCAGTTCCCATTTCTATCCATGTTTGATCCCAGGTATGAGAATTCTTTTATTATTTCTATTTCTTCATTATCTAGATTGAACTTGTGAAGGTTCTCAGTGGTCATTATTTTTGTTTTCTTTATGTTCAACATTAAGCCTGCTTTAGCACTTTCTTCTTTGATCTCCCTTAGTAGGTGTTCCAAGTCAGTGAGGTTTTTTTGGTAGTACTATAGTGTCATCTGCATATCTTAGATTGTTGATATTCCTTCATCCTATTTTCACTCCTCCCTCTTCTGTGTCCAAGCCTGCTTTTAATATGTTCTGCATACATGTTGAACAGACAGGGTGATAGGATACAGCCTTGTCTGACGCCTTTGCCAATTGGGAACCACTCTGTTTCTCCATGTTCTGTTCTGACAGCAGCCTCTTGTCCTGAGTACAGATTCCTCATCAGCACTATCAGATGTGTTAGCACTCCCATGTCTTTAAGGGCGTTCCATAGCCTTTCATAGCCAGTTGTGTCCCTACCTGAACCGTAAGGACCTTGAAACTGTTGTACATGCTTTGGTAACCTCTTGATTGGATTTCTGCAATGCGCTCTACATGGGTCAACCCTTGTACCAAACCCGGAAGCTGCAATTGGTGCAGAATATGGCAGCTAGATTGGTCGCTGGTAGTTCCAGGTCGGACCATATAACACCTATCCTAAAAGACCTTCACTGGCTGCCTATTCGCTTCCGAGCTCAATACAAGGTGTTGGTTTTGACCTATAAAGCCCTAAATGGCTTGGGCCCAAGGTACTTAGAGGACTGCCTCTCCCCACATAATCCGCCCTGCACACTCCGATCATCTGGGACTAATCTGCTAGAGGTCCCCAAGTCTCACTTTGTAGGGACCTCTCAGAGGGCTTTTTCCATCGTCACCCCTTCCTTCTGGAATAAGCTTCCCGCAGAGCTTCGCTCCTCTGCATCACTAGTCTCTTTTAAGAAAAATCTAAAAACGTATCTATTTCAGTTGGCATTTCCACATTAAGTAATGGTATTTTTTTTTCTTTCTCTGCCCCATGTGTTCTCTTGTTGACCCCGGACTGTTTGTAACTTCCCCCCCCCCCACTTCTTGCCCCTGATATTTGTGATTTATCTGATTCCTGTTCCTTTTCCCTGCACCGATGTTTTTAACCTTTATATTGTAGCAATTTTAACTTTTTTATTGTTTTAACTCTTTGTAAGCCGCTTTGATCATATCCATGGAAAGGCGGGGTAAAAATAAAATTTATTATTCTTATTATTATTATTATGCAGTTGAAGGCTTTGCTATAGTCTATAAAGCACATGCTAATTTTCTTTTGGAATTCCCTGGTACACTATATTAGCCATCGTATGTTTGCGGTCCCTAGTGCCTCTTCCTTTCCTGAACCCCACTTTTGGATCTCTGGGATTTCTGTCTCCATGTATGGTTGGAGTCTATGTTGCAGAACTTTGAGCATAATCTTGCTTGCATGGGAGATAAGTGCTATGGACCTATAGTTGCGGCAGTCTTTGCTATCTCCTTTTTTATGGATGGGGATGTATGTTGATTGCTTCCAATCTGTTGGCCATCAGTTTGTTTTCCATATCTGCTGACATATGTTGGTTAGCACTAGCATTGACTCTGTCAATGTGGACTGCAACAATTCAATTGGAATATCGTCTGTTCCTGGTGATTTGTTTTTCACTATTTCTCTTATTGTAGTTTCCACCTCGCTTTTTAGAATTTGGGGTTCATCTTCATATGGATCTTCATTCCATGTGTCCTTCATTTTGTCTTCTCTTTTGTATAATTCTTCTGTGTATTGCACCCAGTCTCTTTTTATTCCTTCTTGGTCTTGAAACATACTATTTTTATTGTTATAGAGCGTCCTGGCCTTTGGTCTGAATTTTCCTTTGATTTCCCGGATCTTGTGAAATAGATCTCTTGTTCTTCCCTTTTTGTTGTTGTCTTCTATTTCTCTGCATTGGTCATTATAGTAATTTTCTTTATCTTTCCACACAAGCCATTGTACTGTCACATTCATGATTCTTAGTCTGTTCCTATCTCCCTTTTGTTTTTCTTCTATTCTTTTCTTTATTGCTTGTAGTGTTGCATCTGTCATCCATGGTTTTTTCCTCTTTCTTTTTGCTTGTTGAAAGTGTTGTCTGCATTCTTCTTTTATTATGTCCCTGGCTTCAGACCATAGTTCGTCTGGTTTTTGGTCTATTATGTTTAGTAGTGGAAATCCGTTTCTTATGTTGTCAATAAGTTCTGAGATATTATTTAGATCATGACATGATAGTAATGTTTAAATATTTGAAGGGATGTCATGCTCTCAGCCTCAGGGAAAGGCAATGGCAAATCTCTGAATAAATCTTGCCAAGAAAACCCCATGATAGGTCCATCTTAGGGTCACCATAATTCAGAAACAACTTCAAGGCACACAACAACAAACATACTGAGGAAGGAGCAAGTGTGTTTTCTGCTGCTCAGAGAGCAGGACATGAAGCAATGGGTTCAATCTACAGGAAAAATGATTCCAGCTAAACATTAGGAAGAACTTCCTGATGTTAAGAGCTATTTGACAGCAGATGTGCTGCCTTGGTGTGTTGTGAAGTCTCCTTCTTTAGAAGTCTTTAGAAGCATTTGTTGGCAATGCTTGTATTGTATGGGATTGTGCTTTTAGATTGTAAGCCGCCTTGATAGCCTCGGCTAAAGGCGGGATATAAATAAAATATTATTATTATTTATTAATGCTTTGAGCATATATTACTCCATGGCAAGGGTTTAGACTGGATGGCCCTTGTGGTATGTTCCAGCTCTATGATTCGATGATCTGCTATTCTCATTAGTAGCATAGTTGGTAACTCCCAGGATGATGTATGAAGAGGATATGCAGATATTACAATCCTCCAATAGGATATTAGTATCCTCTTAAGAAGAGGATGCAAAGATATTAAGCAGCCAGGCTTTTATTGTGATGAGAATACCTGGCAATATCATCTTTTTCATACCAGCTCAAAAGTTACATGGACTATCATAGACAGCCACTTGGGACTTGACAAGACCTATTGTATTCTCTTCCTATGCATTCATAGAGCTTGGAATGACAGGAAGGCAGAAAGGCTATATAAGACCAAGAGAAAGAAACCATAGCAACACTTTTGAAGCATCTCTCAGACAGACAATAAGGCAGGGAATGTTTTTCAGCATAGGATCTCTTTTCTTCTTGCCTCCTGGGGAGTGAAAAAGATATGCTCACAGTGTGAACGTCCATTACCTAAGTACAGTGTTTACCTTCTACGCAACTATATCTCAAATAACAACCAACATAGAAATGGTGGTAGAACTCACTGCATTTAATATCGGGCCACCCCAGGAGGAAGGAGACATTATAAGGGAGCGGCAGTCCTACATCTTGTTCTCCCCCCACCCCACCCCATATTCTCATATTCTCCCATGAGTCTGCATAGATTTTGTGATGTTTGGACAAGACCCTTTTCTCAAATCCTGCCACTCCCTGAGTCAAATCTGATAGGGGTACAAAATGGCCTTTCAGATGGCATTGTCCACATTCTACAATTATAGCACTTTGACACCACCTTAATTGCCATGGCTCCAACCTATCGAATCCTGGGATTTGTGGTTTTGTGAGAGAATTCTCTTCCAAATAGTTCTTATATGATAGATCAGAGGAACACAATACTGAATTCTAAGTATTAGTTGTCATTCTTGTTGTTGTTAACTGCCTCCGAGTCAACCTCACTCACAGTGAGACGTCTCCATGCCCCAGTATCCTCTACCTCTCTGCTCAAGTCCTGTTGGCTGAGTCTCATGGTCTCCCTGATCCATCCATCTGGCATGTGGTTTTCCTCTCTTTCTGTTACTCTCTACCTTTCATGTTTTCTACAAATATCAAGACTCTGTAGGCTGGAGGTACAGTGTTAAAGCACTGCTGTAACTGTAAGGTGCGGATACACTCTCTGCCCCCAAGCTGTGGAAGCCCCTATCCAAGAAGGCTAAACATGCTGCCACCCTGTTGTCTTTCACTTGTTGGTAGACAAGTATTTTTATACAACCGGACCTTTGAAAATTAAGCTGGCATGTTGTACAAAGGGCTTTTAGCCAGAGAGGTCAAAGTGAGCAACAGTGGGAGGTTTGGACACATACTTACCCTCAGTCCTAAATGGCAGAGTAAATGCTGAGAGTTTATGGGGGCTGCACTCCAGCAACAACATCTGGAGGGCTGCAGTTGCCCAAATCTGAGTTACGTCTGTTCTCTGTTATTATTGAGGTATTTTTAATGCTTTCTTATGTTTTAAATGCAAAGGGATCTTGTAGCACCTTTGAGAGTAACTGAGTGAAAGAAGTTGTAGCATAAGCTTTGTAGGTTTGGTCTATTTCCTCAGATGCGCCAAAGCCTATGAAAGCTTATGCTACAACATATTTCGCTCAGTTACTACAAGCTCCTTTTGCATACTGATGCTACAAGATCCTGATATTCCAAACTAACATGTTTATGTCTACGCTTGAACTGTCATTTGTTTTGTTTGACCTGATCTGTTTTTAACTGCCTTCACAGTGCTACTCTTTGGGAGAAAAGTGGGATATAAATCTGAAAAGATTTTTGAAACAAACAAACAGAAGGTAGAGCCTCCTTTTTGGAGGTTTTTAAACAGAGGCTGGATGGTCTTATGTCGGGAGTGCTTGGATTGTGTATTCCTTCATGGCGGGGGGTTGGACTGGATGGTCCTCATGGTCTCTTCCATCTCTATGATTCTATGAACAAATAAAACCCGCAAAACTTGCTAAATTTCAGATATTTTACTTTCACCAGTGATGGCTGCCAATAATATGCAACTGCATTCTAGCCTCCATCTTTGGAGACTCTGTTCTGTGTTTTTCCTCTAAGTGCTAAATCTTCCACCACTAAAAATTTCAGTTCCCCCCTTATGACTCATTCACACCTCTGCAGGTCCCAAAAAAGGTCTCCTCCCCCATAATTATGTCCTCCATAGGCAATAGGTAAGGGAAGCCATTTAAGGACACAAAAAGAAATCAGTTCTTCATTTATCTGTTGGGCAAACAGAGCTGATTTTGAAAAGGATATAAACATTTTCAACTTCATCAGGCTAGTTCCATTAAGAAAAATTACATTGTTGTGTAAGCTGAGAAGCCTCTTTGGCAACCTATTAGAATCCACTGGTGGGAAAAGTAAGTAATAAATAATAGCAGAAAAAAGGTCCCAGTGGAGTCATTACATTTGCCTTGGTACTGATGGGTTTACACACACAGTTTTAAACAGAGATTCTCGAGGGAAATTAAGCTTCAGAGTAGGTTAGATGGAAAAATTAAAACTAGAGGCATTTATTTTGAAAGTAAGGGACTTTTTTGGCAAGCTTTAAATCGATTAACTGGTGAAATGACTCAACCAAATCTTTAACCTAAGATTAAAACTGACTCTCTGTTAATTGAGGAGCTGAAGAAAAAGACCTCTCTTACTCAAAACCCACCATTATAGCAGTTCTAGTTTCAAAAAAATTCCAATGGTTCATTAAGGGAATCTTCCTTCAGAAGTGTCACTATTTCAGTAAGGAACCAACACATTTGAAATGTGGTGCTGGGAGAGAGATTCTGTGGATACTATGGCCAAAAAGATGAATAAATGGACCTTAGAGCAAGCCAAACCTGAATTCTCACTAGCAGTCAAAACGGCTAGACCAGGGACAGGCAACCTTTTTGAGACCTGGGCCGGTCTCAAAAAGGTTGCCGCTCGGCTGGGCCAAGGGGGGGGGGAATGGCAGAGCGCGCGCGCGCACCCTCCTCCTGCGCACGCGACCCCCGCGTACGCTGCCGGCGTGGCCACTACCGCGGTCGCCGCCGTAGCGCGCACCGCCGCAGCTGCCATGGCGCATGCGCGCCCGCCATTTTGGGAGCCAAAATGGCGGCCGTGACAAGCGCGCCCGAAAACGCTCCCCGGCAGCGGCGCGCAGCGGCGGGGGTGGCACGCCGCGGCAGCGATGGCAGCAGCCTTCGGACGGGGCCGGTAAGTCCGGGGCCCGGGGCCTTAACCGGCCCCCGGGCCGTAGGTTGCCGGTCCCTGGACTAGACTAAGGCCATCATACTCTGACTGTATCATAACATCACTCACTGAAAAAGATGGTAATGCTCAGTAGAGTTGAAGGCAGTAGAAAAAGAGGAAGACCATGCTAGAGATGGATAGGTTCAATAAAGGAAGCCATGGCCCTGAATTTGCAAGACCTGAGCAGGGCAAATTCTGGTTCTGGAAGTCTGTCATTTATAATGGTCGCCAAAGCTGACTTGATCTTTAGTTAAGAGTTATAATCTTTAGTTATAGTCACCTACTAACTATAATCTTCTTTAGTTATAATCATCTAATTACATAAAATAATCTTTGAGATTTGCTAACTGGGCACCCCAAAGATAGCAAATGCTCTTGGGTGAATAGGTAACAGGTAAAACATGGAAATTCCTGGCCATAAACATCTAACATATCCACATGCTTTGACTCTCATAGGCCTTAAGACAATATAGACAACAAAATGCCCATTTTCAGTGTAGCCCATCTGCTGAGCCTCTGCATGGGTTACTGGGGATGCTTGTTGGCTGGAAGAGCTGTAACTGGCCAGGAGTCAGAATAAGCATCTTCACCTGGAGACATCTGCAGCATCACACTAAAGGCACATCGTACAATGAGACAGCAGAACAAGAAGTAGACTGCAATGAGATAAGGGCACAGAAGTTACTCATGCACAGATGTAACGGAACAGTATTCTCTGCTAGTGCCTGCTTTGATCCCACTGAACTCTGGAGCCATGTATTTCTTGAAGCAAACTAGAAGTTCTTTCAAAAAACACACAACTTAGGAACCAGAAGGAGTTGTAGCTCGGGAGACTTCTGAACCTGAAGAAGGCTGGCCCCATAACTGTTCTTCCTGAGCTGCCCCAGTCATTTCCATTCCCACATACTGCAGAGAGAGCCACCTTGGTTATTTTGGACTTTCGAAACCAGCTAGTCCAGTTGTCTTCTGTACTCAGAATGGAAGGAGGAAAGCCCTTCACACTTAGGCAGCAACATGACTTGGTTCAGGCTGGTCTAAATAAATAGCTACAGCAGTTCTGACTTAACATGGGGACTTGCTTAAGAATTTCTGAACATGCAATACCATCATCTTCATGTTACTACATGGTTGAGCTTAAGTGAACCTGATCATGCTCCCATCTGATTTCTTCAGGACATCATTGTGCTGTAATTGTACATATGCAAACATACACATTTGCAAAGACGAGGGGGAAAGGAACAAGACGCATGGGTGGAAGAAACCAAGCAGAGCCAATATGCAGGATCCCCCACAGTCATTTTATTAATAAACATTCAGTAAAGCCTCATTGCACTTGTTTGTATCTGGCCTGCGGAAGCAATGAGGGAACAAAGTGTTGCATTTACTGCTCCTCTTTCTTAGGTTTAATTTCCTTCTCCAATTGCTCTGCAGGTCTTGTAAGTAATGAACCAATAAGGTGGGGGGTTTTTGGGTGTGTGTGTGTGTGTTTTTAATTATTGAGAGAGAGGAAGATAATGTTTGCTTTTTTTCTTTATGCCCTGTGCTCTCCTGTATTGTGCTGAAGCCAGTTGGAGACCAAGAAACGTGAAACTTTGGCCTTTCAGATGTTTTAGACTTTCGACTACCAGAAACGCCAAATAACACAGTAAAAGAGTGTGGAAGGTGTAATCCGAAACATCCAGATTGCCAAAGATTACTACACTGGCAGAACACTAGATGCATTTGGGAACAGGATTAGGCCACCAAGGTATCTTCAACCTGCAAACTGCCCTGATGGATGCACAGAGTAAAACCTTGAGCTTCGCCAGGAAAGACTTTGGATTGAGCATTCTGGTGCCTTACAGAACCCGCATGTTTAAGGGCTGAATTTAATCATGTCATTTGTGTACTTTGTGCCCCTTCACACAGGCTTGTAAATAGCCACTAGAGCAGTCATCTGTAGCCATAGGTCACTGTCTCCAAGCAACCAGGTATAGAAAAACTCTGTCAGTTCCTATTACTATCAAATATCACAAATTACTAACTGATAGGTATGTGGTATACATGCAGATGGGCAGAGTGGTAAAAGTAAATAAAGAAATATGTAAGAGCAATTATTTTTACAAAATTTAATTGCAAGATTTTCTTTGTTCAGAGTGCAGCCCTCTCAGCTGTGAGAAAAGATGCTTCATGGGGTTTACATCCAAAGTGACCAAAAAGACTGAAACCTGGGTAAATAAAAAATGGGTCATAATACACTGTAGATTAAACCCACTTTCTCTTTCACACTCACTCACACACACACATTTTAAAAAATTGACTTAGGACTGGATTTAAACACAGACTTCTTATTGAAGGCCCTGAACAAGCCATGCGCTCTACATGGGGCTACCTCTGTACCAAGTTTGGAAGCTTCAATTGGTCCAAAATGTGGCAGCCAGATTGGTCACAGGAACATCTAGATCGGACCATATAACACCTATATTAAAATCTCTTCACTGGCTGCCGATTAGCGTCCGGGCGCAGTACAAAGTGCTGGTTATTACCTTTAAAGCCCTACATGGCTTGGGCCCGAGTTACTTGAAGGAACGTCTCTCCCCACACAATCCGCCCTACACTCTCAGAACATCTGGGAAGAACTTATTAGAACATCATAGAACCAAACTCAACATGACTTCCCAAAGATCATACACAGCCGCAGCTCCCATGCTATGGAATGGCCTACCAGAAGAGATTCGTCTTATTACTACGCTAGATGCCTTTAAGCAGGCACTTAAGACGGAGCTCTTCCAGCGGGCCTATCCATCTGATCTTCTAGATTTCTAGATTCTGACGATGATTGACTATTTTATTTTATTCTATTTTTATTTATTTTATTATATTATATTCTATGTTCTTATAATTTATTGCTATTGTTTGATTTCACTATTTTATTGTTTGTATTTTGCATATTGTATTCATTTAATTGTGTAATCCCGCCTCGATCTGTAGGGAGAAGCAGGAAATATAAATTATTATTATTATTATTATTATTATTATTATTATTCCAGCTTGACCTACCTCCCAAAGCTGTTTTGATTAGCATTGCCAGAGTGAAAACTGGAGAGGGCTCTCATACCTTTCACAGTTATGTAGAAGAGGTAGTTTCAGCAGGTGTGGCTGTAAAGCAACCAGATAACAAGCAATACCTGCTGAAATTCCCTCAACTATATAACAATTAAACATTCAGGAGCTTTCTCCACTTTTCATGCTGGCAGCCTGTTGTTGTTATTTCCCATCAAGTCGACTTCAACGTATGAGCACCCTATGAACGAGAGACCTCCAAGTCAACAGCCCTGCCCAGGTCTTGCAAACTCAGGGTTGCAGCTTCTCTGATTGAGTCCATCCACCTGCAGGGCAGTCTTCCTCTTTTCCTACTGCCTCCCACTTTACCAACCATCATCACCTTTTTCCAATGAGTCACATTTGTCTCATGTTATATCCAAAACACGACAGCCTTAGTTTAGACAATTTTGCTTGCAGTGAGAGTTCAAGCTTGATTTGCTGTTAAGACTCATTCATTCTGGCAACCCTAGTTGTGGGGATGAAATGGAGCCCTTCCCACTCTGTGAGGAAAACCAAATGTGATAGAATAAAACACAATCCAAAATATTAGCATAATTGGTCTTAACAGGAGGTGTTTTTAAAGCAGATGGTGTCCTATTTAAGTGGAAGGTCTCTCCTTCTCCCCCCATCACCACTCTGGCCTCCTTTTGGCAGCACCAGATAAGACCATAGCACTATCTTGCATCTGTTCATTTTGGTACTGATAGGAAGCAAAATTTCTGTTGCTTGTAATTTAAAGTGGCTTCTTGCAGATAAGATTGCCTACTGATCTGTAAGCATCTTTGTATCACTGTCATGACTAACGTACATCAAAAGCCTAATGGATAATAGTGCTGTGGAGCGACTCCAGTTTGCTGGACCTCTTAGCTAAATGGGGCTGATGAAAACAAATCTTTGTGTCCATTACCATTACAAATTTCTCTGCACTTCTTAGACTAGACTGAATCCCTTTTTAAGATCCAAAACAGCTTGGGACACACTTATATAAAAATCTAAGGCAGCACAGCAGGGGAGAAAACAAAACAAAGGTAGTCATGTTATCAAATCCACAACTGGGCAATGCATTTATTAGGGCCAATGAAATTGTCATAAAAGTGTGCCAGCTTTCATGTTCTCTGGGACTCCTTATCAAACTGGGTAGTTTAAAAAAATCAAAAGAAAAATTAAAATTCAAAAATTAGCCCAAAATATGTAGCAGCCATAAAGTCTTCAGGTAAACCAGGCGCCATTTCACACTACAAAATTACAGTCTCCACTCTGCTTTCATGGACTTGCAGTCTTTGTCCCTTACTCGTTCACGGACGGCAAAGAGAGGGGGACAAAATTGGGGGGGGCACCCTTGGGTTCATGCCACTATTCAAGCCTAAGGGGCTTGAATATTTGCGGTTTTCCGTTTTCGCGGGGAGGAGGGTCCAGAACTGATCCCCCACAAAAATGGAGGGGCGACTGTATAGTGGTATAGAATTATAGAATCATAGATTTGCACTACTCCAGATGAGGCCCAACCAGCTGCAGTATATAGTGGGGCTATTACTTCCCTCAAGTTGAAAACTGTGTTTCTATTAATGCAGGCTAAAATAGCATTTTCCTTCTTTGCTCCAGCATCACATTGCTGGCTCATGTTCAATTTATGATCAAAATAATCCCAAGATCCTTTTCATATGAAGTAATGCTGAGCCAAGAATCCCCCTAACGTGCCTTGTTCATCTGATTTTTGTGGCCTAAATGCAGAATTTTGCATTTGCCACTGTTGAATTTCATTTTATTAATTTCAGTACAGTTTTCTAGTTTAGCCTGAAACCCTAACTCTAACCCTTAATAAAACGAAATTCCACTTAAATTGTATGATTCCACTTTAATAAACATGGCAATATCCTATGGAATTCTGAGACTTGCAGTTGAAGCAGGGATGATTATTATTAATTATTAATATGTTTATTTCCTGTCTTTTCCCCCAGATTGGCAGTTAAGGTGCCTCAGAACAGTTTAAACAAACATAAATAAAAAATTAACAGCATACAAAGAAAACAATTAAACCACCCTAAAATCTGAAACCAATTAAAACAAATCAAGACAACAACAAAATTTCCAGCATGTTATACAAGGCCTGCTTCCCCTCTAGTATCTCACCAAACTACAAAACTTTGGATTCCATAGGATGTAGCCATGTAGTGATGCAAAATTTCTGGAAATTTCGAAACCATAAATAAAAAGAGATCCCACCTACAGGAAAAGAGATCCCACCTAAACATTAAGAAGAATTTTCTGAGAGATGAAGATGTAAGTGGAGGGTCATGTCCTGGCTTTGGGCTTCCTGTTAAGAGCATCTTCTTGGCCATTGGGGGAGTAAAATACTGGACCAGATAGGTCTGTGGTCTAATCCAGGATAGATCTACTTATGTTCTTATGTTTCTTATAACCACAGCTTCCATGTTTTGGATGATCATAATGATCCACTTTTTAGTGTACTAAGAGTCAGTTTCTTTCATCTGGAGGCTGTGGCTCATACAGAGTGGGCTTTTTCACACTATAGTTATTATAGTACATTTCCATGTTAACTGCAACAATTGCATATTTTAGAATCTTGGGATTTGTAGGTTAAGGAGGGGTATTCAGAAGTCTCAGCCAGAGCTCTAGTTCCTCCCCAAACTAGAAGTCCCAGGACTCCATGGGTTGTTGCCATGACAGTTAAAGTGGAAACACAGTCCTAGCACTGATCTCTTGAGATGTGCTGGGGTATAACTCCCATCAATCTCAGCACTGGGCATAGGCATACTGAGGGCCATCAGATTGGAGAAGCCTGATCTATAAGATTTCTGCAAAGTGAGGAAATGTGCTCCAAGTGCACCAGCAACCATCTTGACAAATCAAGCTTCAGCCACATGCTACTAAAGCTCATTAAATCAGCGGTCACTACATACTGACAGGCCGTTGATTAAAGGAGCAGGGGAAGGGGGAGTGAAAGAAGCCCCTAAAGAAATCCAGAGGTCAGCAAATATTCCATATTATTTCCAAGTTCCATCTCAATAAATGTTAGCAGAGTTTCCAGTCTACAACTCCTCCCGCAGGACATCCTGTATGACATGATCATTCTGACAGCTGCGACAAATTAGGTTCAGTCTGCCTGAGAACCAACCAACCATGTTCGTTTAGCTACAATTACTGGTACATCATGATCCCCCCACTTTGGAAAGAATGAGCCCATCCAACGAAAATGAAAACCATCCTATACGTATCCACACATTTGAAATATTTCTCCAGTACCCCTTCAAGAAGATCTGGGGCTGGGTGGCAGTGAAAAACCAGACTGAAAGATCCATGCACGTTCCATTATCAGCCCTTCAGGTGTTTTGGAAATGCTTATCAAACACTTGTAAACAAAAGAAGGCTCTTTTAAAGGTATGAAAAATCCATCCATTCACCAAGATACAGAAGATTACTGCAAAATATTACCAAGACTGCTTGAACTGTGAACTGATTCTAGATCCAATTTCATGTGTATTCTTCCTCCATGGGCATAATCTGAATGTTGAAAAACGGTTTCATTCCATCAGTTCATAGTGCGTACACAGGTTGCCTCAAAAACAAGAGCTCATGAAGCCAAATACTGTCATGCCCTGCCTGAACGTTGACTCGGAGGACGAGCCAGAACTTCCTCTGGGTCCTGAACCTGCAGCGGAGGAGACCCATCCCAGCCCTAGCAGCCCTGCTTTGCCAACTCTCGTGGAGCCTCCAGCAGAGCCCGTGGCTTCACAGCAGGTCACTCCGAAGCCAAACCTCCCGACAGCAGAACCGTGGGACATGGAGGATCAAGGGACTGTGCCTACCTTCAGCCAGAGTCAAGCAGAAAGGTGGGCCTCTGGTGCTCAAAGAGGCTTTATGGAAAAACGCCACGGTAATCAAGGTGATCAGCCCCAGCTGAGCTCTGGCAGCTCAGGGATTTAAGCAGGTGTGGGAGCGCTGCCTCGGTGCCAGAGGTTATCTGAGCTTCCTGGCGAAAGCCTCCGTCTCTGGCTGTCCTTGTTCCTTGGCCTGAACCCTTGACTCTTGACTATTGTGGACTACCAGAACCCTTGACCCTCGGATAGCTGACTACTCTTGGACTTCTGGGACCCTGAACCTTGGGCTGCCTTGTCTCTCGGCTTCTCTGGACCCCTCGACCTTTGGACCGTGTGTGACCCCTCGCTGGCTGCCCCTTTGGACTGGTAACCGGGACTTGGTTTGAGTCTTTCTCTTGCCTTGGCAATCAGCCCTGCTGTCGGCTTTCCAGGACAAATACATGGAATGGAGTGTATTTCTGACTGGAGAGCAAAATAGTCCTTGGCACTGGAGAAAGTAAGGACAGAAGGTTTAAGAGTAAAGAGAGAGAAAAAGGTCAGGACCATTCCATCACCTCTGACAAAAAAAATCACTCATCTTTGGTTCCTCTCTCATACCCATTCCATCACATCCATTCACATTCACATTCACATCCATACACATTCACAACCCTATGGGCCTTGAATATTGGCGAGTTTCCGTTTTTGCACGGATGTGTGTGCCCAGAATGGAACCCCCATGAAATCTCCATATATTACAGCTGGCCCTTGGTATCCATTGAGGTTTGGTTCCATGAACTCCCCTGCCATAGATGCCAAAATCCATGGATATTCAAGTCCCATTAAATGCAATAAATAGTAAAATGGTGCCGCTTATATAAAATGGCTAAATCAAAGTTTGCATTTTGGGATTTATCTATATTTAAAAATAATTTCAAGCTGTGGACGCTAGATTCTATGGATTTAAAAATTCTGTGGATATGGAGGGCTGACTATTTCTGCAGCGCAGATGCAGCCTTAGAGGCAGGAATGTGGGGCTTCTCAATGCCTGTTTTTCAGGCACCGTCTTCCATTTTACTCTTGTGGTTTCCTGAAACAGGTGGCTTACCGCCCCCCCCCCCCCATAACACTCCCACACCTTCTCCAAAGAGCCTCCAGTTAAATGAAATGCTTGACACATAGTGACATTTCCACATTTTCTACTTGACCTGAATTAATATTCCTCTTGTCAACAAGTTTTCAAAGCCTGACCTCTTTTACACTTCTTTCCTGGAGCCACCAAGTTTCATGGCATTTAGTCAGGATAATCTTTTCCTAGAAGTATTAGGAAAACAGCTTATTAGATCCGAATGGCAGGTATTGGTAAAATGCACCTATACTGGCAGAGCTGGATAGAGTTTTGAAATGAGCTGAGACTAAATAGCTAAAAAAAGAACTTTTGCAAGTGTGTGTGTGTGTGTGTATTATAACTATTTCTCATTAAGGTAACCCTTCAGGCTGAAGATCCACAAAACAGGCACAATAAAGCCCTGGTTTGCCTCAAGATAGGTTTGTAAATAGCTCTGGACCTGAGGCAAGTAAGAAGCCCTTTTCCAGGTGCCCAGCCATGGAAAATGCTGCAAAATGGAAAGCAGTTAATTCAAAAGACATTGTACACACTCCTTTAAGTCCATAATATGAATGACTAATAGACATGAGTGAGCAGATGAGCAGAGAACTTTTAGTGGACTTACTTGCAAAACTACATCAACTGGTGTTAACATCACTAATGATGTCGCCCTTAACAGTGGCTACGATAAGGGGAAACGGGATTCATTTCCAGAAGGGAAGGAGGAGAAATAATCCCATCATTTTATACCAAATTGCTTAACCACAACTGGGAATATTGGGAGTATTACACCTGTAGTGTTGTTGTTGTTGTTGCTGCTGCTGCTGCTGTGAGCCTTCACATCATTTCCGGCTTATGGCAATTCTAAGGCAAACCTATCATGGGGTTTTCTTGGCAAGATTTGTTCAGAGGGTTTGCCTTTGCCTTCCTCTGAGGCTGAGAGAATGTGACTTGCCCAAGGTCAGCCAGTCGGTTAACAGGGCTGAGTGAGGATTTGTAGCACAACTATGCAAATAATCTCACTCTCATTCCAGGTTTGTTGTTCACACAATGGAACCACATCCGTGCGTATCTCTGTGTGTTTGGTTGCTCACACTTGTCAGCACTCGAATAAAGATGGTGTCAATGACGCAAATGTATTTGAAGCATGTGAAGTCAAAGGCTTTCATGGCCGGCATCTAGAGTTTTTTGTGGATTTTTCGAGCTATGTGGCCGTGTTTATAATAATTTATTCCTGACGTTTCGATTGCATCTGAATCGAAATTCTTCTGAAAAACAGCCACAAAGCCCGAAAACCCTGTAAAGAACTATTCAAAGCATGTTTGAGGCATGCAGAGTTTTATTCTAGTTTGTCCTGGGTCTATTTGCATCAGTTATTCAGAAAGCCAAGAATGTAAATATTTTAGAAAAACTCATATCAAGTGGGTTTTTTGGCAGGTCCCCCTCCCCCAGGCAACTAAATCAGATGCATTGAAAATGCATGTGAACAACAAAAACTCAACCCAGATTCATTGTCTGAATAGATCCTTAGTCATATTGTGAGTTCATGGTGTTAATGGAACTCTTCTCCAGCACCACATTTCAAATGAGTTGATTTTCTTCCTGTCAATTTTCTCGACTGCCCAGTCATCACAACCGCACAAAGAAATTAACAATAGTCATTCATATATATCAGGAGTGCCAAAGACTGCACACTGTGTCCTACACAATCATTCTGGCTTGCAACATTTCTGTTCACTCTAAACATATTTATTTCAGGGTTTGTTTGCTTTTTAATTTGCTGGTTCCAAATGATGGTTTTGCAAGTAAATCTTTGGATAGGTTTTGAAAAGATCGTTCCTCTTCCCATCCAAAGGTCTCACCAAACGTTAGCTTACATATCTACTTACTGCACATCAGACACAACTCTGTGAAAAGAGAAAGCATAAAGGAAAAGTGGGGCAAGCCTGATCCGTACAGAGAATGCCACGTCACAGACAAATGTGAACAAGTACACAGGCACATAGTAATCAGCCCAAGCCTAGCAAGCACAGCACCAGAAATTACTGACTTGAATCAACAAAGGCCCCACCTTTAAAATGGTTTTTCAAGCAAGCCTCTAGACAGCCAACTTACCATCAGACTTCCTGTATTTAGCATAAACACAGATATCAGAAACAGTACCAGATATTTAAAGATTGGCCTCTGTGATTCAAATATTTCAAAATAGTTGGGAAGCAACTGTTCTGCAAAGCCAATCCTCTAATGAATAACATCTTATGGATAGCTTAAAGTGCAATTAATTATTTAGCTGCATATTCATTTTTATTCATTTTTAAAAAGTACTAACCACCCTCATGATTGCAAGAATTCAATATATATACAATTACCGACACTAGCCAATTTCTATAATGTGTGTGTGTACTATATATACTCAACTATAAGTTGATCTCATGTATAAGTTGAGGGCAGGTTTTGGGACCAAAATTATAGATTTTGATATGAACTGTGGATGTCAAGGTTAAAACTTAGGGTCAGGTAACAAAGGATCTAAAGGATGAAGCAAAGGAAAACGATGCCAAAGAACTTACAAAATTGCAGGAGGCATAACTGTTTGTGTTCACACTGAAGGATAGATGGATGAGAAAACAGAGGAAGGTCAGTGCTTCCAGGACAGATTACACTCTTGTGTTTCACCAGGGGATGGTTTCTATTTTTATGAGAGGTACTTACATTGACATGTGGATAAGCTGACTCAGATTTTTGGGTCAATTTTTTGACTAACATTTCTAGATTTATGCATGAGTATATACTGTGTATATGTATATGTGTGTATGTGTGTGTATGTGCAGAGAGAGAGAAGTTAAAATATTCCATCAAAAAGAAACTTTGGGATAGGAGTCTTAAAGATATACTCAGTCTCTATCATGTAACCTCCTGAGTTGGTGAAAAGTTGTACAAGTTCTACACTGAGCACTGCAAAAACAGCATGGAGAAACCTATTCTGTTTTCTATTCATGTTACATTACATCTGACTAGAGCATAGCTTGAGAAAGTTGCATTTTGGATGACAATTCCCAGAATCCCTCCATGCAGTCTGTGGGATTCTGGGAACTCCCAAAATGCAACTTTTCTAGGCTCTGGACAAAAAAGACAATCCCTGCTTTTTTGTCTCCTAATCTGATTTTGTTCCCTGTCCTTTGATCAATTTCATTTACATTTGAATGTATTTAATACTTACAAATAATATACGTTAAAAAAAGGAACTACAATTATAAATGATATCTTGTTCCTAAAATTCTTTCTAGTTATTAAGGTGCAGAAAGCTGCTTGATACTGTTGAGATTTAGTTCTACACATCTGGAAAGTGGAACAGATTTTATGAATGCAGATACGTACACTCTATCCCTGTACTATAGTTCCTGCTAGGGTGCATAAAAAAAGGTGAATTATGAAATAAATCTGGATAGTGTGGAATCGAGGCAAATGCTACACCACCATCTTCTCCAGCTCCTGTGCATTAAGGGCTTTTACATGCATCTCAACAGATTTTATTCCAGGAATGCTGTTCTTCAAGCAGTTTCTTAGAAATCTAAAGACATGGCTAGTCACAGTAAAGGCACCTTAAAGCTCTTTGGGGCATCCTGTAAAGAAACACCTCAAAGTGGAAAATCCAAAACCCCTTCCCTTCAATCTCTGTATTTGTAATGAGGCTGCCTAATCCCTGTGAGGCAGCAGAATGAAAATGGGTCACATACCTAATTATCACTGTTGGAGCGTGAAGTCAAAACAGCCATGAAATTCTTTCACGGGATTACTTTTTTTTTAATATATATATATATATATCCCGCTCTTGCTCCCCAGAATATTTTGGTCAGCTGGATACCATCAAGAATTTGGAGAGAGGGGGAAAGTGAGACTGAAGAGAGAGAATAGGCTGCCCCACTATCAGAGGACTCCGCACTAAAACAAAAATAAATAACATATTTGAAGTATGAATTCCTCATATTTGAAAGTCAAAACAGAAGGGCCACAAATTCCATTTTAGTGATGAAGCTTTGCCTGGGAAATCTGAAACCTGCAAGGTCTCTTTCCAAAACTCAGCTGTTCAACAATGGAATACATTGCCTAGGAGTGTGACGAAGTCTCCTTCTTTGGAAGTTTTTAAACAGAGGGTGGTCATCTCTTGGAGGTGCTTTGATTGTGTGTCTTCCTGCATGGCAGGGGGTGGACTGCATGGTCCTTGGGGTCTCTACCATGTCTGTGACTCTATAATAATAATAATAATAATTTTTATTTAATATCCCGCCCCTCTGAGAACAATCGGGGCGGCTTACATCATAAAATCATCGTGGCAAGATTTCTTCACAGGGAGTTTACCTTTGTCCTCCTCAGAGGCTGAGAGAGTGTGATTTGCCCAAGAGGGGTTCCATGGCTGAGCAGATTCAAAACCTGATCTCCAGAGACATAGTTTTTGTTTGTTTGTTTGCTGTGTGCCTTCAAGTCGTTTCTGACTTATGGCAACACTAAGGCAACCCTATCAAGGGGTATTCTTGGCAAAATTTGTTCAGAGGTTTGCTATTTCCTTTCCCTAAGGCTGAGAGAGTGTGACTTGCCCAAGATCACCCAGTGGGTTTCCATGGCCAAGCTGGGAATCGAGACCTACTCTCCAGAGTCACAGTCCAATCCTCGAACCACTTAAATGTATACTCGGCCTTTGGTATCCACTGAGGTTTGGTTCCAAGGACCCCTAATGGATACCAAAATCTGTGGATGTTCAAGTCCTATTAAATACAACGGCATAGTAAAATGGTGTCCCTTACATAAAATGGCCAAATCAAGGTTTTCTTTTTTGGAATATATATATATATATATATATATCCAAAAAAGAAAACCTTGATTTGGTCATTTTATGTAAGGGACACCATTTTACTATGCCATTGTATTTAATAGGACTTGAGCATCCACAGATCCATATATATATATTTTCTATGTTTTCAAACGGTGGATGGTTGAACCCATGGGTAAAGAATCTGTGGATATGGAGAGCCGACTGTATACCACACCATACATGAATTTTTTGCTAATATACCTCAGGTACTGCTTGCAAAAGGCACTGTAGTAACATTAGGGCAGGTATGTGTACATTCCATGTCCAAAACTCCTAATCTGATCAAGAATGGTACTAATAAAAAAAAATTGCACACCACATTTCAAGTGTTCAGAGTACGTTGTGTGTCTTCCCTTCCCTTTTTTCTCCTGCTGTTCATATGTGCATATGGATTCTGGGGGCAGTTGCTGTTTATCCTGTCTGTTGTAAACAGGCACATAGAGGAACTATACGATCAGCTTCAGTAGTATCCCAGACATGCTGTTGCAACTCAACACTGAATGCATATTTCTCCCGCTCCCTTTCATCATCTTCCCAATGCAGAAGCTGCTAAAAAAACCTTTCAGCTAGAAAGAGGATGAAGAGGAAAAGGGGGTCTGGGTGGAGATAAAAAGTTTGTAAAAAGGAGTGTTGCTATCAGAAGCTTTGTTAACCAAAGCATGCCTGTACAGCACTATACTTCCATTTCCCCTGCTATAGCAACATCCTATGTAATCCTGGTATTTGCAATTTAGGGAAAGGTATACAGAAATCTCAACCAGAGAACTCTATGTTGTGATGTGCCTCCACTTTGTTTCCAACTTATGGCAACCCTAAGGAGAATCCATCATGGGGTTTTCTTGGCAAGATTTGTTCAGGGAAGGTTTGCCTTCTCCTGAGGCTGAGAGAGCGTGACTTCCCCAAGATCACCCAGTGGGTTTCATGGCCAAGTGAGGAATTGAGCCCTCATCTCCAGAGTCACAGTCCAACACTCAAACCACTATGCCACATTCACCAAATGACAAATTCCAGGATTTCATAAGGTGTTTCCATGGCAGTTAAAGTGGAATCATAGCACTAATAAATTGTGCGGGGTGAGGGAACCTTAGTAGTCTCTGTTTCGTTGCTGGTTATAAACAGGGATAGTGCTCATAAAAATGTTACTAGTTTCTTAGCATTCTTAGTAGACATTTTTGCAGGGTAATTTTGGCTAACAGGATAGTGCCTCTCTTCAAACCTGGAGAAGAGAACCACATAAACCTTTGCCATATAAACCTTTTAATGGTGTATAAACAAACTGAGAAGGCAAAAATGAAAAGCACTTTTTCTTGATTCTTCCCTCTTGTTTTCCCTCTGAGTAGACAAAAAAAGAAATCAAATTTGGCCTCTTTGTGGACTCTGTCCAGCTGTTTTCTCAGAAGTGGCATTCTTTGGAAATGTTGGGTTTAGTCCTTGGATATGTATGTAGATTTTTGTGCAAGAAGCTTGCTTGCTTTTTCTTCTTCTTCTTTAATTAGGTGAAGGAACAGTATGTACTGATCTGCTTTTTCTACCCATTTTAATGTGTGTTGACTAGAAGCAAACTAGACACCACCAGCAAGGGCATTTGTTTGCATTTTCTTCCCCCTCCCAACTGCAATAGCATGGAGAAAATGAAATTACTTACTCCACACACTGTTTTCTCTGTGTCTTTGGGCTTGTGTGGGCTGGCTGCCCTAGATAGTATTTCATCAAATTGCATGGTGTTGCTTTGCATTGATTTTACACACTTTAGTATTCTCAAAGAAATAGCCGTGTCAGTCTCTGGCAGCATAAAATAGAGGAAGGGGGAGAAGGAAAAGGAAATGTGGCAACATCTTTAAGATGAATTGGTTTTTATTTTTGAGTGAGTGAGAGTCATGATTTGCATCTTTCTGGATCCTATTATATTCCATCCCATACACTTTATACCTCTGCAATTATTATCACTCTGCACTATATCTGAAGAAGTGGGTTTATATCCACAAAAGCTCATGTGAAAATAGTCTTAAATGTGCTGCCATATTGCTTTTTCTCTCCCCCCCCCCCTTTCTTAGTCCTTTTTAATATTCTCTGGTCCCCAGCAGATTCAACACACCCAACTGGGTTATTATTCAAGATGTGGAAATCTGCTCATGTTTGCTTAGTTTCTCCCAGTTCCACCAGCATTCTTGTTCCATCCAGTTTGCTATCAGGTTACAAGATGCCCCTTCCTCCCTGGAAATCAGAATATTTTGGCATTTTCCTTAACCTACAGTTCTCCTGACACATGCATTTTATTGCAGTTTATCCCACTGAGCAAAACATTTTTGTGCACATTTTTCAAATACAGGCATTTCTCGTCATGCACATTTTCCAAATCTACACATGGTTTTGTGAGCACTTTTTTCCCTTTGACAAAATCGTATCGCAAACGGTACAAGTGTGTTTCATCCTGTTGTCAAGTGATGCAAAACTGCTATTTTTGTACGGAAATGTGAACCTGGTGAACTACTTCACCATCCCTAGCCCTTGGATACTCCTGGACAGGAAAAGATATAAGAAGGATTTCTTTTCCAATTAAGCCTTACTTGAGCAGCAAGTTCTGCTGGAGCTCAGCTATGCTTTTTAATCCTTGGTTGCCCTTTGGTTCTAGCTTCTACCTTGCTTCCTACTCCTGGTTTTTATCCTTACTCTTTGGTCTTCACTATTAACGTTGACCCAGGGCTCTTGGCTCCTGCCATGTCTAGAAATGTTGCCCATGGCCCAGCCTGACATTAAACATGCCTGATTATATGTAAACATGAATTTGTCCATATTTATCCTTTGCCTCTATCCTCTTCCTGTGTTAACTCCTTCACTGACAAAATTTACATGGAATATAGAGTAAAAATTACTTGCAAAAATGTCTACAAAGCATGCTAAGAAGGCAGTAGCCAGTTTCTATTATGGCTGCCACTATCTCCAAACAGCAAGGAAATAAATGCTACTAGGGCTTCTTCTTACAACACAATTATAATGCTATGATTCCACTTTAACTACCATGGCAACCTCCTATAGAATCCCAGGGTTTGTCACTTGGTGAGGTACTAGAGCTCTCTGGCTGAGATTTCAAAGCCCCACTATCCTCCACTGTTCTGCTTAAGTCTTGGAGATTTATCTTTATGATCTCCCTAATTGAGTCTAAACATCTGGTGTGTGGCCCTTCTCTCTTTCTACTGCCCTCAACCTTTCCTAGTATTATTGTATTTTCAAGTAAGTCATGCCTTCTCATTAATGTGGCCAGAAAATGATAGCCTCAATTTCATCATTTTGCCTCCGAGGGAGAGAGATTTGGTTTGATTTATTCAAGGACCCACTTGTTAGACTTTTTAGCTGTCCACAGCAATCTCAGCACTCTTCTCTAGCACCACATCTCAAATGAGTTGATTTCTTCACTCTCCAGCTCTCACATCTGTACATGGTGATGGGGAATACTATGGCTTGGACAATTGACTTTGATCTTCAGTTGTATGAATTTGCTCTTTAGGATCTTTTCTAATTCTTCCATTGCTGCCCTTCCCATTCCTAGTTTTCTTCTTATTTCTTGGTTGCAGTCACCATTGTGATCAATGTTTGATCCTAGGTGCAGAAACTCCTTAATTTCTATATACCTCTCCCTAAATTACAAATACCAGGTTTCCATATGATGTTGCAATGTCGGTGAAAGTGGAAGCTTAACACTATACAGGCCCACAGAGCAAAGTGATATCCCCAGGATGCTGAAAGCAGAACACAATGTATGGTCCATGGGCAACAAGTAGTATTTTTGTTGACAACCAAAGAGTTTGGAAGTTACTTTTTCAAAACTGGCTATTTTGAAAAACATATCTGAAAGCTGCAAGCTATTGAGGTACAAAACAATAGCGTCCATCTTGCTGTTGCCTCGACACAAGAAAACATGAAGCAGCAGAATGAAGATCAGCATTAAGGCAGGACCCGAACCCCAAGATATGTCTCATTTGGTGAGGCTATATCCCAATAACTATTAGAGTAACTAATACTGTGCAGAAAAAAAAAATAGGATCCAATTAAAACATCACAGTTTCCAAGAGTTCTTGAGAGAAGGCTTTACCTGGCTTCTTACTAGTTAGAAATTTATTTAAAATAGGTGATATAAGTGTATCATTGAAAATCCAAAGTTCTAGGAAGTTGTCTTTTCTTGAATCCAGGTATAGACTGAAATAAATCCTTAGAACAAGCTCAAATACACAGGCACAACACACATGCACACACACACTTTTGTTCCGAACCAACATTTTGTTTTAAAGGATATTATGCTTAGGGGACAATGCTTGGCTGAATCCAGTGCTCTTTAAAACAAAGAAGAGCAGGAAGGTCAGAAGTCAAATAAACCTTGCAGACCAGAATTTATTCCTCCACCACTCACCACCCCCGCTTCTCTACAAACTGATAGCATACTGCCAGATGGGCTTTCACCAGAGAAAAATTCAAGGATGCTAACAAACGGCAGCAAAAAGGGGAAAGGCAGATATTAATGTTGACGGATACTTCAGTAGCTATGCAACTGCCTTGCAGGCTAGTGCGCCTTTTGTAAAGCATGTCACGCAAGCCAGATTGCCACACCAAACAAGTTTGAGATCTTGCTTTAGAATTTCCTGTTTCCATTCATTGGGGGCAACACTCAACAAAGGGAAAATTGGGGCAATGACGATGAATTTTATTGATCCCCCCCCCCATCTTGTTCCCAAGATTAGGACTCGAATTTGCAAATCAAAATGATTCAATAAAGTTAAAAACACACAAAAAGCCATTATTAAACTAGAATGAAGCTATCAGCAACATTAAAACAATTTAAATCACACTCTTCAAAGGATAAAAAGCAATTTAAAAGTGTGCAAATTAAAATGTATTACTATTTGATCTCTTCCAGATTTAATATAAGATCAGCAAGGATTTCAGACTGGTTGGCTACACAGTCAGCCCTTCATATCAATGGATTGCTTAGCCGTGGATTCAACTATCCACAATTTGAAAATATTTTAAAAAATATAAATTCCAAAAAGCAAACCTTGATTTTATCATTTTCTATAAGGAGCACCATTTCCATGCCATTGCATTTAATGGGAATTGAACATTCACAAATTTTGGTATCCATGGGGGGGGGGGGGGTCTTGGAACCAAACCCCAGCAAATACCAAGGGCCCACTGTATTAATAAGTTAAGGGTGCAGTTTGTCTAAAGTAGATTGCTAGGAACAGATGTTGGGGTAGAAACCACAGGTAAATTCATGGGAGGAAAGAGTGAGAGCTTAATCCTGGCACTGAAAACAAATGCCCTGTATGAGCATACAAACACATTTATCCTTCTTTAATTTGAAGTATATGTCTGCCCAACAGAATCATTTTGCAAGTAAACTCAAACAAACATGATACAAAGTACAGTCGCCCTCCGTTCTCGCGGTCTTTTTGTATATTCACAGATGGGCGATCTCCATTAAAATCACTGAGGCACGCTCCTACGGGTGCATGCCCCATTCAAGCCTATGGGGCTTGAATATTGGTGAATCTCCATTTTCACGGGGGGGGGGGGAATCCTGAACTGATCCCACGTGAAAACAGAGGGCCAACTGTAGATCACATAAGACTGAAGTTTCCCCAATCCTGTTCTAGCAGTCAAGTGGAAAGAGGGAGAGAAAAAAGAGGGAAAGCAATGAAAAAGAATATCAAGAAAGAAACATGGTTCTCAAGGTTTCCATGTATATTTATTAAACTGCTAAATTGTTAAGAAATCTATGCACTGTTGAGCATTATTTTGATCTTCCCAAATGATAGTCAAGACAGCATAGACTTTTTATCCTTTCAAAGATAAGGTGCTAGCTATTTCTGTTTCTCCTTGTACAGGACCCAAGGTAAAACACGCTGCACCATTTCAGAAACACACTTGGCAATTTTTAAATAAATATACACAGAAACTTGGATAGCTACATTTCTTTCTTGGTACTGGTATGTTCAAATAAAGAAACACTGAAAATAACTATTTTAAAACTATAAACACTGAATCAATTCAACTCTGGATAGGGCTGTATTAGGGGGATGAAAGCTTGTCACAAATCATGTTTGGTTAATAAAGATCAGCATACTTTTTTTAAGTTATAGTTTCAAAAGAGTATGAAGTTATAAAATGCCAAAAGAAGCTCCTGAGGACTGGCAATCAAGTGAAAGGTACAATGGCTATTAGAGGCCAGTTCAGATACAAATACATTAGGAAAGTACATTTCTCACCAGAAGGAAGTATAAGGTATCCCGCCTCATGTTGTTTGACTGCAGCTTCCAGCATTTCTCATTATTGATGATATATGATGAGTGCCCCTTATCCAAAATGCTTGATACCAGAAGCGTTTTGGAGTTGGGATTTTGGTATACAAGTAGTACTACCTGTGCTCTATTTGCAAGCTGGAGAAAGACAAGGCTGGAGAGAGACATGAGGATCTATGAAATGATGGGAACCCAAGAGTAGTGCTTGGCGTGAATCAACGCCTCCCACCATTTCAGATTCTCTTGTCTCTCTCCAGCTGTGTCTCTCTCCAACCTTGCAAATACATAGTACACTACTTTTATTCCAAAATCCAAATCCAAAATATTCCAAAACTGAAGCTTTGAAACATCATGTCGACACACTAAAATTTACCATTGTTGGAGGTTTTTAGATTCTAGTCTTCAAGATTAGGGATGCTCAACCTTACCTGGGCTGATGGCAGTCCAACAATGACTGGAGAGCTGTGTATCCTCCTCTTTCACACCCTCAATGACAACTTCAATAGTTTTTGCTTTCAACAATCAATCTGCACAGACTACAAAAGGATGAGTCTCTGTTCCAAACAGCTTACCACCTACAGTTTGAAGAAGCATAGAGCTTGGAATGTATCAAGAGATGACATGACTTGGAATGTGTGAAGAGATGACATTTTAATGTTGAAGAAAGTGGAAAGGAGTAGGAAAAGAGGAAAACCACATTACAGATGGATTGATTCAATTCAAGGAAACCGTAGCCCTGACTTTGCAAGACTGTGCAGGGCTGATGATGATCAAGGCTCTTGAAGGTCTTGCATTCTTAGGGTCACTGTAAGTCAAAGCCACCTTGATAGCAAACAACTACAGCAAGCTTGGAAAACAGACTTTTCAAACAACTGCCAGAAGCCCCGGGCAGCATAACCAAGCTCTGCATAATGTTTAAAGAACCAGGAGAATGAGAGTGAGAGTTTTGCTGAATTCTCATTTTTACAAGCCTGGTTTCATAGTAAAGGTCTCTTTCTCACTGCAAAATTATAGTACCTTGATCACAGTAACTACCTTGGCTGTATCCAACAGAAACCTGGGATTTGTAGATTGGTGATGCACAACAGCTCTCTAGCAGAGAAATCTTAGCACCCCACCAAACTACAAACCTCAGGATTTCACAGGATGGAGCCACAGCAGTTGAGGTGGTATCGTGCTTTAATTGTATAGGCAAAAGAAGCCTAGATCCCTTTATGTGCACAGCCATTCTTCTGTTTTTCAGCTAAGGCATCCAGGGACAGAAAGCATTAATGAGCAAAGCAGATATTAGCCATCTGAGGGAGGACACCACATTTCACAGATTATAGACTCAGTATCTAAATCCCCATTAAGGAGAAGGATGGAAGAATGAACCCAATCTATTTCAGTGGGCTTTAGATCATGGCCCAATGAACACTGCCCCGGGGTGACAAAGGAACCTTGTGGACCGGCCAAAAATAGAACTCACAACCCTTGTCCCCCAACTGTGAGCCTTTCACCAGAAGAACCAGCCATTTACTTTAGAACAAATAAAAATTAAAAAAAGAAACAGATTAGAGGAAGCCTTTCAGTGAGAAAGTGCATTGCAAATAGAAATTGAGGGAGCAAAGGCTGCGTCAGCACATTTCATAGACAGATCCCTTTTTTTCTTTTTCTTTTTTAATGAGGTAAATAGAGGACACTTACAATATATCTATGGATTTAGGATGGTTGGAGGAGAAGGAGAAAAGCCATCTAAGCAACACCGAACTTTAAAGTGCTAGCCCAAAGCTAAACCATTTTTAAAAAGTAAAACATTACAAAGTGTAGAGCACATCCTCATTTCACCTTTCCTTCCACAATGTATAGGAAGGGATCCTTTCATGAAAACCGTAGTGTTGACAGGGGCTGCTCCGCCACAACAAAATTGTTTTCTGATATTTGAAGTGTCTGTTAAAAAAGAGAGAGCACACACAGCTTGTGTTTCTAATGAAAACTACATCAACGATTTAAGTTCTTGCCCTTTTCTTTTTCTTTTTTTATAGTCTACATTTTGTTATAATGAAGAACACATCCCAAAGGACTGATGGAGACACAGAGAGAAAGAGAGAGAGAGAGAGAAAGCCGCAAGGCAAATATTTGCATATTTCGATATATAGCTGGGCATGGAGTAAGGAATCTAGCAATAATTAAGTGGGAACATGTCACACTTCATATGAACAAGACCTGGAGCTATTCCTGATTTTGATTTTCAAGAAGTGTAATAACAGAGTCACCATTTGGAAAAGAGAGTATTTCTGATGTGCATTATTACATCAAGGTTTTCAGCCTTTTAAAACACACACATTTTAAATATTGAATTTTTAAAAAACGGACACCTAAAATATTATCCTGCAACTGAAACCAGGGTATAGCAGAAAGCCCACAAAACTGCAGAAATACATGGCAAGCACACATTCAAGCACACACACCATATCAATGACCCACATCCCCCCTCTACCTGAGCCTATAATTTTATTCAGTCATTTATTCAAAAATTTATATCTCACCCAGTATCTGAAAGTCACAGAATGGCATACAATAAAATAAATTTAAAACAATGATAACAATAATTATAAAAGATTGAAATGCATTAAATCAATTACCAGTTAAAACCTGACAATTTACTCTGGGTTTTGTTAATAATTTATTAATGTTTGTTAACATTAATTTATCATTCATGTTAATGAAGGACATACCTCTCTCTATTTTCATGAAGATTTTTTTTCTTATAAGATTCTTGAAAGTAAGAACATTCAGATAACCAACGCATGAAGGATCATTGTGTTACTCATGGCAGTAAAGGGAAGATTCCTACCCTTAAAGAGGGTGCATGTTTGCAATTCAAAGTCATAAGTGTGTGTGTGTGTGTGTGTGTGTGCACGTGCGCGCGTGCGCAAACACACGTGCATTCAAGTCACCTGTTGACTTATCACAACCCTATGAATTTCATAGTGGTAGAAAAATCTAACAATACACAGGTGTGTGTATGTGTGTTTCTGCATTAACCGCTACACAGAATAGCAAAGGTCACAAAACAACTGTCCCTAATACATTTATGAAGTCATTCACCTTATGTTCTTTAAATAGAATTCTTTCCAAAGGAAAATTCTGTGTACCAAAGATGCACGTGTTCATCAACCACTTCGAAACACAGTAAATTGGCCAATATCAGGTCAGACTAATTTGTGCCTCTAACCCAGCCTGTGATTCCTCCAGGGTCTTAGGTAATAGACATTTCCATCACCTGATAGCTGATGTTCTTTCAGGGAGAGATGCCAAGAATTGAACCTGAGACCTTGTATATACAAGGCAACTGCTGTCCCTCTGATGGAATAATTCCTCCTTCCTTATACATTTTGACATGGCTTCTAGAAAGCTAAAAGCGAGTTTCCTTCCCACTAAGCAATTAAGCCCTGGGTTTTCCCTTGGAGAGCCATTGAGGAAAGGGCTAGAGACTTTGTTTCTTTCTTTTTTAAAAGCACAGTGAAATTCAGGAAAAGTGGCTGGAACATCGAAACAGGCCAATAACAAAGCTTGGAGATGCTACTCTTGGGGACGACAACTTCCCAGAATCCTCCAACTATCATGAAAATGCAGGTTAGATCAGAGGTTGGAATTGCACAGCCTTCCAGATTTTGTCATATTCCAGCAACCCTGATCAGCATTGAAAATCATGAGGACTTCTGAGATTTGCAGTCAAACCACATCTGCAGAGATTCACAATTCCCACTAAGCTGCATAGCCTACGGATCCATCAATGGATGGATAGATGGATGGATGGGTGTGGGTGTGGGTGTGGGTATTCATGTGTGGGTATGTGCACACTGCTTTCCTTCCTGTTACACCAAAAATTGTGTTTACATATATTTTCCTGAGACAGGGTTCCACAGCTTCCATTGGGTCCTTAAAGCAGCCTAAGGACTACTATTTTAAAGTCATGTCCAGTCTGAATTTACAAATGGCAAATGAACCTGAAACAATGATTATATCTGGGGAGATTAACATGATGAAGACAGTGTATGGGACCAGACTGCACACAACTGTTGTGATGTTCATGCATCATGGCACTCCCATTCTGTAGGCAGTGTTTAAGCTCCCATATGGACAATCAAAAGCCAAATGCCTCTCCTATCCAGTTATATATACTTGGAATTCTTGTTTTCCAGTGTAATATTTGATGCACATGACATTAGCAAATCAATCCTGATCCACATGGGCAAAACATACTACAATGATTTTCCAGATTCCATCACTAGACAACTTCTCCAGGGAAAAGATACAGCAGTATGCAACTGCACTGATAGGGAATAGTAATTATATGATGACCCTCGGGATTATTGGTAATCCTAGCATGACTAAACATATTATGTTACCATGAAGGAGAGTTTGAGGATCACATTTTCTTCCTTTCCAGGAGGGAAGCAGATTTTGAGCAGAAAAAGAAACATTTAAATTTTAAGAGCTGAAAATATACTTGGAACACTGTATCTGAATGGCCTCAGTATGGGGCTACCTAATGCTATTAGAAGAATACTATGGAGGCAGGAACTGGCAAAACCACCTCTGAGTATACCTTGCCTAAGAAAGCCCTATGAAATTCATGGGGTTGCCATAAATCTACAGGCAACTTGAAGATACACACACACACACACACACACACACTGCTATTATAAATGTGATAAATCAAACCAAAATTAAGTCAAGTGAAATCCCAAGGTAACCAGTTTGTAGTCAAACACAAAAATCTTTCAATTCAGAAACTAGATCAAGAAAATGTGATATAGCTTAAGAGCCATTTTCACATGGTCAAAGCACACATAATGAATACATGGAGAATGGGCACTTAACTAACCGAGGTGAATACAGGATGGATGTGTTAAATTCTTCTGTCACTTGCAAAGCTAAAACAGATTAACCAAGATGGAAGCCAACTATTTCCAGGGTTAAAACAGGAGTCAAGCCAAAGACATTGAATACTTCACTATGGCCTATTCAATTATGAACCGAATGAGTTTCCAATATCCACAGGAAGCCATTTGGTATGGAAAAGGAAGGAACGTTCGATTGATCATATTTTCTCTGAAGCAGCTCAATTTAAAGTTACTTCCGCAAGCCAAAAGTTAATACGGTCCATTAAGCTGCAATTTTGGGGCTGTTCAACTATACAAGTAACATTTTGTATAGAACCCGGTTCTTGACAATGACAAGATCTTCCTACACAGCCTGTAGCCAGGGTATCTGCATTCACTCTAATGCAGGGGTAGGCAACCTTTCCCCTTTAAGGGCCGAGGGACTTCAGTTCCCAGAAGCCTCAGCCATGTTGGCCAATAGTCCCATGTTGGCCAATAGCTCCTGGGATTCTGGGAGCTGAAGTCCCTCGGCCCTTAAAGGGGAAAGGTTGCCTACCCCTGCTCTAATGTGTATATGAAAATGTGGGTAGCTCCTTTTATTTCAATGCAGACACCAAGTCCATGAAAACAGAGGGGCGACTGTACAGTCAGTCCTCTGTATCCACATATTTTTATCCATTGATTTAAGCATCCACACCTTGCAAGTATTTTTAAAAAAATATAAATTCCAAAAAGCAAATTGTGATTTTACCATTTTATATAGGAGACACTATTTTACTATGCCGTTATATTTAATGAGACTTCAAGATCTCAAAGCACAAGCAGATCCACATAGGGAGATATGGTTTTCCAATTTTCCCCCCAACCAGAATTCTGACATGCATTATCTTAGGGTGCATCTACATTGTAAAAATAATGCAGTTTGATACTACTTTAACTGCCATGGCTTCATCCCATAGAATCCTGGAAACTGTACTTTTGTGAGATGCCAGCACTCCTTTGTTTGTTTGTTATTAACTGCCCTCGAATCGATCTCAACTCATGGCGGCCCCATGGATGAGACATCTCCAAGACACTCTGACCTCCACTACTCTGCTTAATTCCCACAAACCAGCACGCTTTGACAGAGGTTAAAGATTTTGTAAAACTACAAATCCCAGGATTCCATAGGATGGAGCTGCAGCAATTAGTGGTGCCAAACTGCATTATTTATACAATGCAGATGAATCCTTAGTGATCGGACAACTTCAGAAAGGTACTATTATACCAAATGCTATATAAATATGATAAATAATAAAATAATAGCAATTGCCATCATACTAGAGTCAAGAAAGGCATAAGGCTTAGGTACAATGAGAGTTTAAGAATTCAGCTCAACAAGGTTAACATGTAAATAGCCAGGATGCCGATACATTTAATGGATTGCATCACACTTTTCAATTCCTCTCAGGAAATTCTCCAACAAAAGAACAAATTATTCCCACAACATCTGCAGTTTTATGTTTAGCAAGAGTTAAAAAGAACCTGAAAGAAGGGTGATATCCATATTCAGCAACTCCAATGAGAACTGTCTCCTGACCACAGCATTTCTCTTCAGCAAATTAAAGCCCTTTTGGGAGGGGGAGTCTACTGGAGAAAATAGTCGAGATTTATTAGTCTATGCAAGTCAAGCATTTGACCTGTACTGTGTCATTTTAATTTTTCCCACAATAACAGCAAGTTGACGCCTCTGATTCTTCCAAATCCTCAGCAGTACAACGAGAAGTCTTTCAGCTCTGTCATGCAGACGTTAACTCCTAAATGTAAGAGACAGCATGGCTTTCCCCCCAAAAACCATCATCCCTTCCTATTTTAAAAAAACAACATCTAAAACCTAGTGTAAGTACTTTTCTATCTAGCATTCCAGCCCCATCAAGCATATATACTTGGATTTCCCCCACCCTTTTTATTCTAAGTTGTGGTAAGTGTGGTATGAAGTGTTTTAAATCCCTGGTCACTCATGAAACTTACAATATGACATTCTGCTTATTTAACCATCTTTTAGACCAGGGGTAGGCAACCTTTCCCCTTTAAGGGCCGGGGGACTTCAGCTCCCAGAAGTCTCAGCCATGTTGGCCAATAGTCCCATGTTGGCCAATAGCTCCTGGGATTCTGGGAGCTGAAGTCCCTTGGCCCTTAAAGGGGAAAGGTTGCCTACCCCTGTTTTAGACTAATCCACCTGGCAGGGATGTTTTAAGGATAATATAAAGCCAACGTGGCATAGCACTTTGAGCACTGAACAACAATTCTGGACACCAGGGTTGAATTCCCCACTTGGCCATGAAACCCTAACCCTGGACAAGTCACATGCTCTCAGCCTCAGGGGAAGGCAATGGCAAACCTCCTTGGAAAAAACATTACCAAGAAAACCCAATGATGGGTTCAACTTGAGAGCCAGTGTGTCGTAGTGGCTTGAGTGTTGAACTGCACCTTTGGAGACCAGGGTTCAATTCCTAGTTCGGTCATGAAACCCATTAGGTGGCCGTGGGCAAGTCACACTCCTTCAACCTCAGTGGAAGGCAACGGCAAACCTATTCTGAACAAATATTGCCAAGAAAACCCCATTATAGGTTCACCTTAGGGTTGCCATTAAGACCTGAAGGCACACAAACACACACAGAGGGATAGAGGACCACTTATCCTACATTGAACCTTCTTGGAAGGAAGGTCAGGAAAAAAAATGCAACAAATGAACATACTGTCAAGGGTTCTGTTTTATTTTTGTTTGCATTAATCTCTCTCTCCTCCATCGTCCCCTTTATGGGTTTGTCTCTCCACACTACCTCTTCTTGGGAAGACAGGTCCTCAAACCCTGAGGCATTAGCAGTGACAATGACACAAACCATCTTTAGGTTGTAATATGACCACAGCATGGGAAAGTTTTTGCAATCCACAACTCTCAAAAATCCCTAGCAGTGGTATATAAAAAAGTAACTTCTCCCAGCACTGGGTGTGACCCAGTGCTGCACCTTGACCCACCTGCTAAAAGCCAACATGTTACAGCAAGAGAAAACCCTCAGGTCTTAACACCTGGGAGTTGTTTTTGACTCCTCAGTGAATATCCTTTCTCTCATTTTCATGACGGCTGAAGGAGCTTTCTTAGGACTGTGTTGATAGAATAGCTGTACAGCCATCAAGAGATGAGTTATTCCAAGTCTAGTGAACAGTGACTGTTCATAACTGGTGTTTCTTGTTGTTAACTGCCCTCAAGTCACCCCCGACTCATGGTGATCCTGTGGATGAAACTTCCCCAAGCTCCCCTGTCCTCCACTATTCTGCTTAGTTCCTGCAAATTCATGCCCGTGACCTCCCTGATTGAGTTCATCCATCTGGCATGCGGTCTTCCTCTCTTTCTACTACCCTCTACCTTTCCTAGCATTACTGTCTTTTCTTGTTATGTGGCCAAAGTAAGACAGCCTCAATTTGATCATCTTGGCTTCCAAGGAGATTTCAGGCTTGATCTGTTCAAGGACTCCTTTGTCTTTTTGGATGCCAATGGTATCACAAGCACTCTTCCAGCACAGGATATTCATTGTGTGCGGACGCTGCAGCGGAAATGCATCGTCGGAGCGCCGGCCGTGCGGAGGGCCGGCCGCTCCGACGACGTTTTGGGGAATGGGTTGGGGCGCCCAGCGTGAGGCTGCCCCTCCCCTTCCTGGCCTCGAAGACGGCACTTTATGCTGTCTGCTTAGGCCCATAGTTATTAAATGATTTACCAAAATAAGCAAATTTATTCAGTTTCAGGACAGAAATAAACAGAGGCTTTACAATTCTGAATACAAGACAAAATGAGTCTATTTTTCTATCCCTAACCTGGAATGAGACACATTCTCCATACTTGAATTCTGTGAAGACAGAGAGGGACAGGAAGGCAACAGGAAATTCAGGAAAATACACGTGATTCTACTGCAACATCTAGAGGTATGGATGCCTAGGACAGAATCTGCCATCTACATACACCCAGGTGACCCAAATTGCATACACCATCTACTGGTTATTAACTGTGCAGAGGGATCCCTTTAATCCTCAATTAGCCCAATTCCCTGTGCGCTTTCAGATGAAGCAAATCTAACATGATCTGCTCACAGCCTCCAGGGATGTGGCCAGGTGCCCTTAGTACAAAGCCAACATGCTAGTTCTTTAAGTCCTACACAAAGCATCCAAATTAAAGATGTTGAAGCAAGGTACATTAGTCAGATGCCCTTTTGTTATTTTGAGAGGTTCTATGATGCAATTAACAACAAAAAAAACCTTTCTTCATGACTTCCATGTAATGCCAGTTAGTGAATAATGCCATGGTTTCCACATTATGTCAGTTAAGTAAAATAACTTTGGGACTATCCCCTAGTTCAGAAAGGGTCGCAAAGGGCCTCTTGACACACACACACACTTTGTGGCCCCTGAAGCCCCCAGACTCATTTTTTTTATAAAAAGGTTGAAAACATGGTCCCAAAACAGTGAAAAAACACTGAAGCTACCAGAAAAAAAATGGCACTTTGGGTCTCCCTAGAGCTCACTACCCTGAAAACACCAAGCCACTACCAGAATCAGAAATGGTATGACGTGATGAAATTATGTTATGAAAACAAAAATAATGACCACAGAAGAAATGCGTAAATTCAAAAATGAAACAATTGAAATAGTAAACGAGTTTCTGTAACTAGGATTAAACATCAAACAGAATGGTGACTACAGCCAAGAAATAAGAAGACTAGGGATGGAAGGACAACTATGAAAGAACTGGATAAGATCCTAAAGAGTAAAGACATACAACTGAGCACCAAAGTCAGAATTGTCCAAGCCATTGTATTTCCCATCATGATGTACAGAGTTGGGAGCTGGACAGTGAAACAAAAATTGGGTAAGAAAAATAACTTATTCATGATGTGTGCTGGAGAAGGGTGCTAAAGATACATGGACAGCCAAGACAAATAAATGGGTCTTTGAACAGATCACACCAGAACTCCCCAAGCCAAGATGATGAAATTGAGGCTATCATATTTTGGCCACATCATGAGAAGGCATGACTCACTCAAAAAGACAATAATGCTAGGAAAGGTGAAAGACAATACAAAGAGAGGAAGACTGCATACCGAACAGCTAGACTCAATAAGGGAATTCATGGGCCTGAATATACAGGACTTAAGCAGAACAGTGGAAGATAGTGGGACTTGGAGATGCCGCATTCACAGGGTCACCATGAGCCAGGGTCAACTCAAAGGTAGTTAAGAACAACAAACCTCCAGCTGTACTGGGAGCAGTGGCTGGCTCCACAGTAGTTCATACTTGCCCTAACCTGAATGCCAAAATACCTGGGTTCAAGTCCAATTTCCATCACTGCTTGGAACCAAGCCATTGTCATATAGTTTTTGGAACCAAACATCCCCATGGGATCAGGTCAGGCCTCAGATTCAAGTTCTTGTGCAAGAGCAAATGTCTACAAGAGGAGTTAGAAAGTCATTTGCAGATAAGTGCCATAGAGAACAGGGTCGGGACTGCAGGTAAGTCATAGCCAGAGTGGCAAAGGAACAGAGAGACCAAAAGACAAACTGTCAGGCAGCAGACCCTGGGGCAAAGGTACAGAAAACAGAAAGCCAAAAGTTCAGTTTTGCACATAACAATAGCTCTGACACTGACTCAGAAGCATTTGTCAATAATACAAGTCAATGCAAAACAAAGAGGGTTCTTGTTAAAGACTGTACCAAAAGTCACAGATTTCTTCATATTCTGAACAGAATGAAACAGAGTTTTTAAAATGTCAAATATAAGAAACAGGGATTTTCTCATGATTAACCTAGAAGACCACAGTCCTCCTCATCTCTATATGGAGCCAGTGTTATGCTGGGGCCTGTGGCAGTGAATTCTTATGTATCTCTCCCAGACGGCTCATCTAGTTGGATCATCAGCAAAGATTCTACTGCTGACACCTGAAGCTTGTTCACACTACAAAATTATAGCACTATGATTCTACTTCAACTGCCATAAGTCCATCCTATGGAATTATTTGATTTGCAGATTAGGGAATTCTTCTGCTGGAGTATCTCACCAAACTATAAATCCCAGGATTCCATGGCACAGAGCCACAGCAGTTAAAATGAAACCATAATGCTATGCATGTGGAGTGTGGAAAGGCCCCTGAAAATTTCAGAATGAATCCTGCTGATTCTGATAACCAAGAATCAATCACTGTTTCCCACATAACATTCTTATTTATGACTCTGGGATCACCTTTATGTCAGAAACCAACTGCTTTCAAAAGATTCACACACTTACATGGGCAGTCATTTAAAAACCACACACAAATATCTTTTTTGCAACAGTTTCTTGACACCTGAAGTTATAGTACAACAGAATCTACACATGATCGTTTACATGCTTTTCTTACGCATCTCCTCTAATCTTTGTGTAAGCAAATGAGCATGTAAGAAATAGCCCTGATCACATAACCTCAATCAAGTGTTTCACGATCTCGGTCCTGCTTCCAGATCCTCAAAATGGAAAATGCTGTCATTTCATGAAGGATAAGAGCTATAAATGGGTATTAGTCATGATGGCTAATGTTATCTCCAATATCACATCTGGCAACACACCTCTGAATATCACTGAATTGTGAAGAACAGGAGAAAGAACAGGTGAGCATTTGGTATGGGAACAAAAGTTGGCCTAAACTGGTCTCTGGACTGACCCATCATGGCTCAAATCATGTTCTTCTTAAGGGGCCTAAAGTTTGCTTGGCTTCATGCAAAAGAAGAACACACAGTACAGTCTCCAGCCAGATATGTGCAATCTAATAGATCTAAGAGAAAAATAAGTAACGTATTAATCCTACATAAAGCTACATGGATGTTCAATGGCCAAGAATGAATGGCCAGACAGAAATTCCTAACATGCAGGGAATAGCATTTTACAGTGTTTTTTGAACTGCGAATCGTACAAATAGTATGTCTCTGTGTGGGTGAATATACAAGCACTGGCTTGCCTGCAACCACCCACGGAGAGGCTTAACTTAGCCTAGCATCCAAAGGGACACTTGAGAAGACATGAGACCAAAGTACCAAGGAAGTGTGAGATGGCACTGTGAGGAGGTTTTGGTATCTTTTACATTCAAGCACCCACCTCTTCTCACTCTCCTTATGCCAAGATGAGAACTCCAAGACAAATGGATTGCGGGCTCCTTCCAGCTGCTATTTGTCAAAACTATGCAACAGCTGTTTGCCCTTGTCCAAAAAAACACTGCAAACTTGTTCCACTCGATATATATAGATTATATTTCTGTCATCCCAAGAATATTCCATGCATTAAAAAGAATGGGGTGGAGACTTTTAAAAGTGAATCACCAACTACAAGCTTTAGTAAATTCTCCTTTAAAAAAAAGACAAAGAAGAAAAGAACTTTAATTCCATCAAGAAATAGCATCAAAACCACAAAATTGTGTCTATAATTTTATTTATTTAATTTATATCTCACTTTCCTCCTAATATGGGACCCAGGGAGAATCACAATATCAGCTAAAATTAAATACGGTTAAAACAATGGAGAATTCAAAATGTTATAATAATTAAATAAACACCATATTAAAAGCACTGATTTAAAACTATTTAAAAGGGAGTTTAAGTATAACAGTAATGGTAAAATTAACAACCCAATTAATAAGACTTTCTGCAATAAATAGGATTGGACCAGAACTAGGAAAAGGTTCTCTCTTGGATGACAACTCTCAGGTTTGTTCAGTCATTACGGCCAGTGGCCATGCCAACTGATGGATTTTGGCAGTGGTCACCAACCTGCTCAAAAAGTCTGAAAAAATGCCTGTTACAGGCTACTTAAACATGTAAATAGAAATATCCTAAAGGCACCGGATCCCATCTGATCTTGGAAGTTAAGCAGAGTTAGCCCTGGTTAGTACTTGGAAGGGAGCTGTTGTTAACTGCCATCTAGTCAACTCTGACTTATTGTGACCCTATGAATTTCCAAGTCACCCTATCAAGAGCCCTGTTCAGATCTTGCAGACTCAGGGTTGTGGCTTCCTTGAGTGAGTCCATCCATCTATAATGTTTTGCTTCTGCCTTCTACCTTACTAAGCATTCCTATCTTTTCTAGTGAGTTGTGTCTTCTCATGATATGATCAGCAACACATACCAAGTGCTGTAGTCTATATTTCAGAGAAAGGAACTGGTAAAACCATCTCTGAGTATTCCTTGCCTAAGAAAACTCCATGAAAAATTGATTGGGTCACCATAAGTTGACAAGTGATTTGAAGACGCACACACACATTCATAAATGTAATCGTTTCCAAGCTGAGCCCATTTAGGATCAGGAATGACCCAATTCCATAGCAATGCTGAAGATAAAGGGAAGAAAACCGATCAGTGCCTATGAAGCTACAATCCACCACTGATGGTTGTATTTTTACATCTTCTGAAGGAATAACCATGTTTAGTTTGTTGCAGCAAAAACAATGAAGCACATTAAAAGCCAACAGATTTATTATAGTAAAAGGGAATACATGAACCAGCATGGTGTAGTAGTTCCAGCATTGAACTATGACTCTGAAGTTCGAATCCAGGCTCATGCATGTAAACCCATTGGGTGACTTTGGGCAAATCACACTTTCTCAAACTAAGAGGATGACAATGACAAACCTTCTCTGAAGAAATTTGCCAAGAAAACCCCATGTTAGATTCGCCTTAAGGTTGCCATAAGTCGGAAATGACTTGAAAGCACCCAACAACAACAACAACAACAACAACATGCGAATACACACATGACAATACATTTTTTAGTCTTTATGGTGCCAAAGAACAGGTCCTGTTCTTGTTTTTGTATTTTTACACAAACTTGCCACTGCACCACACAGATGGAACAGTAAAACAGGCAAGTTTCAAGATCATATTAAACAGTGCTTGCTATCATCCTGACGCTATTTGTTCCTGACCCAATCAATCTTTCCTTCAGATAAAGGCTGATTGCAAAAGAAAACAAAAGTCAAGGTTGATGAGAATTGGGAAGAAACTATCTCACTCTGCACGTATAACTCTTGATTGCAGCATAGCCAATATTTAAAAAATAGATCATGGCTGTGCTGATCTGTGATGTAGGCTCAAGGGAGGAATTACAGAAATATACGTTCATGGTTTTACTGTTCTGCTTCATATCTAAAATACACATACACCAACACACCAAAAGTTATTCTTTCTGTTCTCACAGAACCAGTTTTCAGGGTTGTTCCTACCCCCATGACTGCCAATTCCCAAAATTTTGTTGGAGAGACTTCCAGAGTACAAGTTCAGAGCACTAATTATGGTTTCATCATAGTATGCACACCTACTCATCTGAACAAAGGAGCGTGAATTTAAACAAAGGATTACCACTTTCCCCTCCTGTCATTTTCAAAATTATCCACCACCTACAATTTAGCATGACTGCAAAATTATTAGTTACGTACACTCTTTATGGCACTCTAATCAGATTTCAAGTGTAAAACCGCCTGCCGATCAGTGAAGGAAAACATGATTTTTCTGAAAGTGTGTAGAGGGATAGGTTTGGGGTTCATGTAGCGAGGCTCAAGAAATGCAAAAATGAGGGTTAGTGGCTGCATGCAGCCTCAGGTCACAGTTTCTACACATCTGCTTTAACACTAGATTGACTGATATAGCAGCAAGATTGTGATTTTTCCAAAAAATCCAATGGAGTAGGCCTGTAGAGCTGCTTCAAGCTACAGAGGGAGAATCTACTCTAAAATCTGTCAAAAACCCCAAGCAAAATAAAAACAATGGCCCAATGATTGGAAACACTCAATATATAGGCTATAGTAAAGTCATGCCATATTTTACATTTTGTTAGAACACTGCCAAAATCAGACATCTTCCTTTTGCTTCCTCTGCTAAGACCTTCGTTCATGCTTGTGGTCTCTTCCAACTCTATGATTCTATGATTACTCACCTTGATTATTGTAATCTTTTCACTGGTCTTCCATTATCTCAGCTTAGTCCTCTGGTTCCATTCAGCATTCTGCTGCTGAGATTATCTTTTAGGCTTATCATTCCGTTCTTGTTACCCCACTTTTGATAACTCTTCATGGGTTACCCATTCCTTCTAGGATTCAATACACGCTTCTTGTTTTAACCTTCAAAGTCCTACACAACCTAATTATCCCCATCTGTCAGCCCTAGTTTCTTTTTACCAGTCTGCTCAAGATCTGCATTCTAGAAACTTTAGGCTTCTCACCCAACCAAAGAGGTTTCCTCTTCCTTGGATTCGCTCCATCCTTTTTCACTCATTGCTCCATACTTTTGGAGTTGCCTCCCTGAACATCTGCAGACTGATCCTTCCCTCATTATTTTGAAATATCAATAGAAACCTGATCAATTAAGTTTGTGAATAACAGCTGCAAGACAGTAAGATTCAAATCCATGGTAAATAAGCACCTTTTTACAAGAACAAAGAGGAGAGCTAACTTCTTCACTAACTGGAGTAGTAAGAAGAATGCTATTTGGTAATAGCTGCCCTAGAAACATAGAAGAACAGAATGTAAGGGAGATGCATGTATGTGCTGGATAACATGCAATGGAGGCAGAGAAGATGCAAGACCATAATCCTTGAGATAATGCAGAGGTTGGCAAGAGAATCTGCTTTTCTGAAAACTGGAAAGGGAAGAGCTCAACAGAGCCTGTTAGCTGGCTACATATTTTAAGTCACAAGATCCATCTGTACTGGTGGATATATTTTTTCATTGAAAATTTGGTTAACTTGAAGTCCACAGATACTTTCCTTCCCCCACCTCAACTCATTTCAAATGCTCTGTTCAAAACACTCAATCTTAAAGAAAGATCTAAAGCAGATATGCTCTCAAGTGTGTTTTATGTCCAAAAGTTAAATACTGTATTCACAATTTTACATACATGCAAACACAGTTTTCACATTTGCCCTTTCCTCCATTTTCTCAACTAAGTTCTTCCAAATATTCCTGACACACCAATGATGAACCATGGCATTCGCTATTGCCCTGTTGTCTTCTTCATCCTGGTTTATGGTAATTTTTTTGGTTTGTCCCAACAGCAGAGACAAGCTTGCAGGGACAAAGAGATCATCTGACAGAGTAGTGGGATGTTCTGACTTCAGAGTGACTCGCATCCAGTGATGGCACCGGCCAGCTTGCAATAAACAAAGCTTGAGCTTGGAAAGAGTGGGATTCTGGACTAGTGACCCTACTGTAGCTGCATGAGCCTGCCTACAACAGGCAAGGTAAATAACAGCTGCCTCTAGAATCCTCTTTAATGGGTCAACAGCAAAATAGAGAGAAAACGGGCAAGCAGATAAGGTTGCTTTGCCAGCCACTCCCAATATATTTTAAAAATTACAAATTTGTAAGTCTGGCCATTAAAATGGAAATCATCAAAAAAGTGGAGACTGGCAAAAGAAAAATAATCCCTTGGTGCATTTTGGAAGAACTTTTCAAACTGTCTCTAGAAAGCTGAAAAGCTTACCTGATCTGGTTGCTTCATTTCACATGTACAATGTTAGTTTTTAATCAAAAGTTTGCTAAAACAGATTGAACTGTTCTTCATTTTTGTGGTGAAGGAAT
Source organism: Phrynosoma blainvillii (assembly GCA_026167975.1). Lineage (NCBI taxonomy): Eukaryota > Metazoa > Chordata > Lepidosauria > Squamata > Phrynosomatidae > Phrynosoma > Phrynosoma blainvillii. The sequence continues at coordinate 18,873,022 of JANUYF010000004.1, read as the reverse complement.
CTATCCCTATTCTTTCCATGTTACATCTGCCTATGGTACCAAATTTTCTGTTAAAGAAGTAATACCCAGTAACATATGTGCTTTGTTAACTGGGACATACATGTACAATCACTTTGGACTGATGTCACACTAATCCCTAACTGCACTTGTAAAGACTTGTGGCTCCCTATTCCTTAGATGGAGTCACTTTCTTGCCGTCATACTTCTTTTCAAGATGGTTGCTGAATGTTCCTGGGCCCCTGGCCTTGTAAAACAAGTCATATTTCTAGTGTTACAGCTATTCCTCCAACCAAAAAAGGAAGGAAGGAAGGAAGGAAGGAAGGAAGGAAGGAAGGAAGGAAGGAAAATGCATTAACAGGACATAAAATAAAAACAGGAGATAAAACTGTAAAGGAAAAAAGTCAGAAAATGTGCATAGGAAAGACCACTTTGTATAAGTAGACAAGAGAAATAAGAGCCACTACACATTTCCAAGGAAGCAAATTCCCATAAAGCAAAAGGGTCTTACTTTAAGTAAGCATAAGTAAGATTTCACTTGTAAGACTGCCATCTGAGATCAATTCAATGCCTGCTTTTGCTTCTGGTGTGGGAGAACAGGGACTGTGGGATTAGAAACATGAATCTAGCATTACATCCCCATCTCCAGATGACTGCAAAATATATGCTTCAGAAGCCTGAAAGGACACAGATATATAAGACACATCATCATCATGCCATTCACATCATGTCCATCTCTTTTACAATGTTATGGGACTTCATGGTTGACTGTTCTCAATGTACTGAAGCAGAGGTACTTAATCATTGCCATAGTTAAAGTCCTCTTTCCACCAAGCATGTCTGTGCAGGTGGTAGGATCCAGAGAGCTGTCTACCCCAAAGCATCCTGATACGGGATGATGATAACAGTTCATCAGATAGCATCGGCCCAAGCTCTTATAAGGCTTTATAGATCATAGCCAGCACTTTGAATTGTGCCCAGAAACAGACTGGGCACTCCATAGAGCTGTTGCAACAAGGGAGCTATGTGCTCCTTATAGCTAGCCTTTACCATCTGGCGGCAATTCTTTGAACTTCAAACAAGACCAGGTCTTAATATAACTGTTTCTTCCCTGCTCTGAGCTGCATGAATTGCTGCAGGCCCTAAAGGTACCAGATCCTATCTGATCTTGGAAGCCTTGATGAGAGACAGACTGCCAAAAAATACCAGGGGCTGTGGGGTATATTTCAAAGGAACTAGCAAAACCACCTCTGAGTTTACAGCAGACAAGGCCTAATTTTCTTGCCTAAGAAAATTCTATGAAATTTATAGGGTTGACATAAGACACACACACACACACACCCAAAAAACCCTAAAAAAAACCCCAGGAAAGCCTGACCAGGATGTTTACATCTGCTATTAAACCAATGCCTTGAGATATCTTAGAAAGCAAAACTCAGTTTTGTTTTGCATTCTAAAAGCTCGCACAGAAAAGTGTGTTTGATTTGCCATGTATCATAAGGGAACAACTATAGTTCCCTAAACTGCTTCCCCAAGGAATTCTGAGAACATGGCAAGAGGTCTTCAATAGTCAAGTGTCAGCACCCACACCAAACCTCAGTTCCCCAGACTCTTTTGCATAGCCATGGTGATTTTGCTCAAATAAAACCAATTTTGGTTTGAAGTATGAACATAGTAAAAGGCAGCAGGATTGGTGTCTCCCTAATCAGTACTGTAGCCCATGCTATTTCATCCTCTTGCAGTTGGTAAGTAATTAAAAGTTTTATGATGCGATTGCAACAGCAAAGAAACATGCTGCCAATTACTAGAATAGTAATTCTATTTGGAGAGTTTGACTTTAGCCAAGAATTCTTCTATAGGCAGTTGAGAGAACCAAGGCGAGGTTTAGCTGCAAGTCTTCATAAACAGCACAGTCAAAATTCTTTGTGCTACAAAAAACAAAACCAATTACTTACAAGCAAAACAGAAACATATACACACTGCAGACGTTTTAGCTCGCCAGATGACAGATTGGTAGAGAACCACTCAGTTTTTAAATATTCTCCTAGCATGGTGAGTGCTTTTTATATAGTCAGTATCACATTTCAGTAAATATTATGTAAAGCAGGGGTGGGAGACCACATGTGGGATCCATCCTTCCTGCGATGCACCACATGATCATGCTCTCTTCTCCATTTTACCATCATTTGGTAGACTCCCAGCTTTTATATAGATTGCCCCTACCATGGTGTGATGATTTGTGTATTGGACTAGGGCTCAAAAGAGATCAGGGTTGAAATCTCTGCTCAACAACAGAAACCTACTGGGTGACCATGGGCAAGTCATACTTTCTCAGCCTAAGAGGAGGCCAATGGCAAACCTCATCTGAAGAAATCTTGCTAAGATGATGCTGCAAGTTGGAGTCAACTTGAAGGCACATAACAACAAGTTTCCCATTTTAAACAACTGGACTACTTCTCCAAAAGCTTAGTAACCGGCAGCAAATGCTGTAAGCTAAAATATTATAATAGTTTTGGCCTCACCACTTGCCTTTGGCCCCACCCAAAATTTACCTGGCTCTGAATGTGAGGTTCCCCACCCATGTTGTGCACCTTACAACTGAATGCCCATGTACCCCATGTATTTTAATATGGGGAAAAAAACATATACATAACACAACTTGCATTCAGCAAAACAAGCAGCTACTGAGAAGCAGAGACTTCCTCTACAAATGGACACACAACATTAATGGCAGTATCTTTATTCCAGGAGATATCCAGTCACAGTGCAGCACTTTTGGCTCACCTTGGCTGCACCCCATTTTCCTCGCACCTTTCCTATATGGCTCCACTTCAATATGCATTTTCTTCTGGCTGTTCTGGTTATCCCAGATTAACAGGGAAATGTCTCAAGTCCCTTAGGCGGAGCTGGGGAAATGGGCTTGCCTGCAACCATTTAAATTAATTCCTGAAGAATTGTGATATGCCCAGAAACACAAAGCACTGACAACTATGGAGACAGGGACTATTTTTTCTAAAGAAAGTCTTTAACTTTTTGCAGGGATGATTTTGCAATACAGAGATTAGATGATTTTTTTGTGATACCAACAAGATGGGATGCATGCACTGGTGCACCCACTGAGACCCTATGAAACCTGGACATAGGATTACAGTCTGAACTGTAGGTGACATGACAGAAGTGCCATCCCTCTGTCATTTCTGTTCACCCAAAATCGCAGGAAATGAAGCCTTGATTCCATTGCTTGTCAACCCATAATTACTAGTGTCTGTTCCTAGCTTTATAGGCACAAGTATCTTCTACAACTCTTCCATGATCGATATTCAGCATTCCAGAAAGTGACACATAAGACTGCGTAGCTGCTCAATCACATGCATTTTGTAAGAGTCCAAATTCTGCATCACACAGGGGGACATAAACATAGGCAAACCAAGGAACTTTATAATGCAGTACATTAATGTTTCCCCATTATGCTGAGATTCTGGACATATGTCACAACTGCACTTTCAGAAAAGCTTTAAAATGTATCCTCTATGCAAACTGCATGTGTTAAGCTCCATCATTGTTGCATTCAAGATACACAGGGGCCTAGGCAATGAATGCTTGAGATTTATTTATTTTTACAAATAAATGTGTTTGATTTTTTTGATTAATTCAGGGAGCATTCTTAATTCTTGTTTAGAAGATGCCCTGAACTGTATGAATGAATGAGGATTTGGGTCTTTATGAATTCCAGTAGTAATTAATTTGATCCACACCTGCCAAACTAATGTGCAGATTGGAACTTACTGATCTATCCCATTTTCACACTTCTGAAATATTCTGATTCAGCTCAAAAATGAATCAATGCATATTCTGGAGAGAAAAAAGTGTAGGAATACGTATGCAAATGATTTTTTTAAATCACAAACTGATGCATAAATAGGAATTATGCATGAAACCACACAAGAGCAACGCAGAAGAGAAAAGGACTGATTTGTCTATCCTTATGGAACACCAGTTTATATTGAAATTTGCTATTAGATTTATTTATTAAATACATTTTAGCAGGCTCTTCACTCACAAAGGCAACGAGAACTGAATATAAATACCAAAAATGAAACAGCACCTGCCATCAAGTTTATAATCTAAGCAACAGAACATAAAAAGAAGAACTGGGGAGGGAGAGTAAATTCAAACACTAAGTTCTGTGTTATTAAATTCGATAAATAGGAAAGTTAGCAAAGTGGAAGAGGTGCTTTTTCCTCACCCTCCCATGGTCCCAAGCTTTGAAAGCTGAAGGAAGGGAAGGAAATCTCCATTGAAGATCCTGTCAGGTATAATGGTGGGTGCCCTAAAACTGCTTCCTCATCCTCTGAGGACATCAATGATGGCAACTTGCAGCTGGTGCATCAGTGACAAATTGTTGGCCACAAATATAACCCATAAGGCATTCCACTGGTTCCCCGTCACACCTGCTTCCAGGCTGTGGGATTCCCTTCCATGGGAGGATAGGCTGGCCCCTCTCTGCTCTCCTTTCATCAGCTGGCACTGTTTAAACAGGATGATGATGATGATGATGATGATGATGATGATGATGACGATGTGTGCCTCCAACAGCCTTATTGCATTATTAAACAAACCCGACAGGCAAACAAAAAGACAAGTGTTTTATTTTTTCTTCTTCCACATGATGTTTTCTTTCATTCTCTTCAGGTTGTAAAAGCGCCATTTTTGCCAAACAGAATATTTCAGTTTGGCAAATGGGACCCTTTTATAACATTTTTACAACCCTCTCCCAGGGTTTTACAACCAGAGGAAAATGAAAGAGAACAACATCTGGAGGGGGAGAAAACATGCATCTTTTCGTATGCCTTCCAAGTTTGTTTAATAATGCAATAAGGCTCCAAGTCATTTTTGACTTACGGTAGCACTAAGGTGAAGTCACTACCATCATGGCACATTTCTTCAGAGGGGGCTTGCCATTGCCATCCTCTGAGACTGAGAAAATGTAACGTGCCAGAGGTCACCCAGTGGCTTTTTATGCTCAAGAGGGGAATCGTACCCTGATCTACAGAGTTATAGTCCAACACCCAAACCACGACACCACAGATTAATTGGTGGTGCTGAAAGACCTTCCTATATGAGCCTTTTCAAACTCTCCATCTCCAGTTCCACTACCTTCTTTGGTGGAAACAAAGGAGAGGGCTTTCTTGGTGGCTCCTCCAGACTTTGGAACTTCTTCCCTAGAGTCTAGAATGGCTGCTTCCTTATTCTCCTTCCTTCAGCAAATGAAAACTTTCCTATTCCATCAGACTTTTAAGAGACGACTGCATCAGGCTTTTAATGGTGTGCTATTTTACTGTGTTTTTTAAAAATAAATTCTAAATGGTTTTATTGTATATACTCATGTATAGTCTAGACATTTTAGTCAAAAATTGACCCCAAAACCTGAGTTGACTTATCCATGGGTCAATGTAAGTACTGTACTTTAACTCTTATATAAAAAAGGAACCATCCATTGGTGAAAGGCAGTGTCTTGGAAGCACTGACCCTCCCCTACTCTTTCATCTATCCAGCATTTAGTATGATTACAAACAGTTATGCCTGCTGGAATTTTGTAAGTTCTTGGATACTGTTTTCCTTTGGTTCATTCTTTAGATCCTTTGTTAAGTGCTCCTAAGTTTTACCCTCAACTTACCAACAGGTCATATTAAAATCCATAATTTTGATCCCAAAACCCGCCCTCGACATACATAAGGTCAACTTGTACTCGACTATATACGGTAACTCTATCGACTGTTTTTAAACAGCATGCACACACACATTTTACTGAAGCTTTTGTATGTTTTAATCTGTGCTAGTTTTAATAATTTGCAAACCACTTTGAGTTTCAGTATTGGGGAAAGGGTGGGATATAATTAAAGTAACTGTTGTGGTTTTATGGACGGATTACTGTATTTTTATATTTACCATTACGTTTTCAAATGATTTTATATATTTTTTAAACTAAAGGTGCTTTAAAACAATTGCTTGCTCAATTGTGTTTTAACTTTTTATGGTTGGGTTTCTATCGCTGTTGTTTTAACCCTGTTGAAAGCTGGCTTGGGACCCACGTTGGGAGAGAAGAATAGGAAGATACAGAGTCACTGTGCCTAGGCTCAGCAACTGAGGAAAGGCTCTCCATGCATCCCAACTGCCACAGATGTGGCCTCGGAGAAAGAAAACAGAAGCCAACATCTGCCAGACTTAATATCCTCTCTCACTGCCATCCCCTTTTGCTTTTGTGTCATGTCCCATAAGGCCAGGGAACTGTCAAGTTAACAACTCATGTAAAGCACCGTGAACACATATAAATAAATGGTAATTCATTATCATTACTGCTGATGCTATATAAATGAATGGTAATTCATCATCATTATCATCATCTGCAAATTAAATAATTAATTAACACAATTAAAATTAAATAAACAATTGAAAAAGAGGCTGGTAGATAGAACCTGCTTTTCCACCTGTCCACCATCAATCTTTCCAAGTAATATGCTTTTTGACTAGATCATGGAGGTGGAAAGCATATGGCCCTCCAAATGTTGGGGTGCAGCTCTCAACATTCTTCAACACTGGCCATCGTGACAAGAACTGTTGGGAATTTCAGTTTGTTAACATCTGAGGAATACATTATTCCCATCCATAATTCCCTTACAGCTAGATGAAAGGCCCTCCCTCCATTCAAAGATATAGCCGTGTTAGTCTGTAGAATCAGTATGTAGAGTAGTTCTTGTAGCACCTTCGAGACTAACTGAAAGAAAGAAGTTGGCAGCATGAGTTTTCATAGACTTCAGTCTACTTCCTCAGATGCTTTTGGTGGAGTGGGAGCCAGGTACAGACATGCCATAGGTATGTGTGAATGTCAATTTATTCCCTCCATTGCAACTGCCACCACCCTTGGCCTTGGAGGGCGAGAAGAACCGGCAATATCTGCTGTACTCGATCCCCTTTCCCCACTGCCATTCCCTTCTCCTTTTCTCTCATATCTTTTTAGATTGTAAGCCTGAGGGCAGGGAACAGTCAAATTAACAATCTGTAAGCTGCTCTGACAGCCTTTGTGGCTGAAAAGCAGGGTAAAAATAATTTAAATAAATTAAATAAATCCCTGCAAGACCTTATGGAATCAGCAGAACGTTATTACAAGTGGTGGTAGCAAATCAAGCGTGTAGGGGTCCCTCACAGTCTTCCCATAAAACTGAAGCAAAACAGCTTTGTGTTTTAGTCAGATCCCTCCCTATATGTTTTGCAATACATCTTCCAAATGCAAATCCCTAGTAGAAAAGAAATCACAAATGTTAGAAAATTCACTTTTTCTGCCAGAGCCAAATCATGCTATGTTGCTGTTCTTGTTGTGTGCCTTCAAGTCATTTCTGAGTTATGGCGAGCCTCAGGTGAACCGATCACAGGGTTTTCTGGAGCTGAGAGTGTGTGACTTGTCCAAGGTCATCCAGTGGGTTTCCATGGCCAAGTGGGGAATCAAACCTTGATTTCTATAATCGTTGTACAACATTCAAACCACTACACCACACTTGCATTCTAGATCAAGTTATACATACACATTTTCCAATAGAGACATTTTGTGGAACCTGGATAATAAACAGGAAGGCCTAAGGGCATCTTTTAGCTACATATTTTAATTCACTGGAATAATGGCATTTTATTCAATTCTTTCACCTGCTCAATCCCTGAAAGATCAGAATAGGACACTAATTATAAGCACACAAAGAACAACCCTATACTATATGCAAAAATGAGTTGAGAACCACTGCCAAAAAGAAAAGACTACCTATTCACATGCACAGATTGTTTGTTCAATGTCATTTTCTTTAAAAAACAAAAATGCAAAAAACAAAACTGGTACAGAATAGAGGTTAAGCTTATTCTGCATGTCCCAGCTTTATAAGCTAAAAGCCCAAATAAAACACCCACTCACTGGATGTCTTCAATCAATCAGTTTCAGCTCAACCCGATGTTTAACACTGGAAAATAAAACTGAATTAGGAATAATGATTACAAATCCAAAGAAAGAAATGTCAGCTCTCAGAGAAAATGAGTGTTACAACAGTCTAAACTTGACTGGAATCCTATTAGTTTCTTATGCATGTGTAAATTCACCTATGGAAGCAATTGAACATTTTGTCTGATGTAGAACATCCACATTCAGTTCAAAATCATGGACCAAACTCCAGACCTTGACCCTTGTTTCTTATGGTTTAGGAATGAATTATATCATTCAAATAATCAGAATTGCTTCTCCACCCCACTTCTGCTTTCACGGCAGATTATTATTATTTATTAATATTATTTATTTCATTTCTATGCCTCCTTTCTCCAAGGAAGGGACCCAAGGCAGCTTACAAGATAAAAACATCTCAAAACGTCACAGTATAATTTTTAAAACAATTAAAATCATCTATTTAAAACACTATAAAATTAACATAAAAACATACAAAAGGGTTACTTGATGAAAGTAAAGCACCAATAAGCACAAAACAATTAGGCTAAAGATGTTCTCTCATCATAGGCTCCTGCCAAAAATAGCCAACACCATCAAGCTCAAAAATCATAAACAAAAACCGCATTAGAAAGGATTTAAAACTAACATAATGGAAGATTTTTTTTAAAGCGATCTTTTCTGAAACCTCCATGCTGATCTAGTTAACAGGCTTGTTTTTCTGTTTTAAAATAAGTTTTTAATACAGGACAATATGATCAGCTTATGTTTTCAGATTTTATTTCTGCAACTGTAGTACTAAATGGGCTATTATTTTCAGAGAGAGATTGTACAAAAATCCAAGAATCAAATGTATTGCCAAAACCAATTAAAAAAGCACTGGGAGAAAAATGGTAATATGTTGGTAATTTAGTCACATTTATAGCAACATTCAGGTTGCTATCAGGAGTTTTATAGCAACATTCAAGTTTATCTTATTAATTGACAAAGGTTATTTGCTCAGGACGATCCATGCCACCTGAATGGTACAGAAAGTTTCACTGGTAGAGTGTACCAATGTATACTCTTAGCAGATACACTATACTTCTTGTTCAAAATCCCCAGCGTCACCATCGCTATCACGGGAGAAGAAGGGATATAAACTATAAATTATTAGTGCTTTTGCTGCACATAATGAAGAAACATCTGCGAATTCACAATCAAAACTCTTAAGTCATGCCCTGTGTTCTGTGTTAAAAAAAAATCATTTTTAATCAATGTAACCCGAATTCTGGCTCAAGAAAAGCTGAATTCTACAAGCTGCACATATTATGGCAAATTAAATCAAGTTTTGTTTTTGTTTAATTACATTTCTTGATTTTTTGCATAACCCAAGTTTGCTAAGCTTTTGAACAATAGAAGGGCTGGGAACACTCTTTCCTAAAGGACACTGGCTACCATATTAAGTTTTAAAGTGTTGGTATTAGCATACAAAGCCCTGTATAATATGGGACCAACACTTCTTAAAGAAAATGCCGATATATACCAATTTCAGAGGCCACTACAATCTGCAATGGGAGACATTCGGTCTACAGACTTCTGTCTGGTACCAACATGGACACATGCCTCCTCTGTGGTGACACTCACTTTTTTTAACATTCTCCTTTTGTATATGTCAGGCCTCAGGCTAGTAAATATTTACTAAAAAATGACAATCAAAATACAACTGTTAGTCCCAACTAGAGTAGACTCAATCAATCAATGGAACTTATGTCAATGGAACACTGTCTTACGAAGTTATTATCAAAAATTTTATCTTGGCTTTCCTGCAGCCATTATCTCTCTAACATACTGGACTACTGGTTTTTTGACATTTAATTCAATTTATGGTTTTATGAGATGCTGTAAAGTACATTGGGACTTGTGCAAATAAGAAGCCATTCAGAAATATTTCAAATAAATAAACAAGCAAGACAGGTCACTAAATTTTAGCCACCAGGTAGAGAAACTCTCTCATACACATCCTTTTGCATTAGGTAACCACTCAAGATTAGCTTCAGAGACATGAGTAATGGACACTTTAAGGTATTCAGCTCTGCATCCAGTACAGAACTCTGTACTTCCAAGGTGTGTGCCAAATTCTCTTATTGTTGCATGAAAAAGAACTAAATCAGCTCAAATCTATCCAGTGTCCATCTTCGGGGGTTGCTCCTTTGCATTACCTCCATTAGGATGTTGAAAGGCAACAGAGCTGTACACTAACACTAGGAAGTTCTATGTTGTATTTCATTCTGAACATGAAACTCAAGGCTCTCAAAAAGTACAACATTTATCTTATCAATTTGTTGGGTCATGTTGGATATGTGTGATTTCTTTCAGTACACAGAGGTCATGTTTGGAAAGCATATCAGTGCATTGAGGCAAATACCTGGAACAGAGGACAGAACTGAAAAGAGACAGAGAGAGCAAGGAAATAGCAGATATTAACTACCTGTCCTTTCAACCTTCCCTTTTTACAGTTCTCTGATGCAGTGAATCAAAGGTAAGCTGAACTGACTTGCTCTCATTTCATTCCATCCAATTTAGGAACACAACGTAAATGTTTAATGCTGCTTTCCAGTTGCTAGGGGAAAGCTTTTAACATGGGGAAGACTCTTAAAAATAAAAAAAATAAAAAAGATATGTCGCTCTTACTAGAGGTAAAGCGTGACAAAGTTCTATTTTATAATAATTTTTCTAATGGTTAAAAATATCTTATTTTATGCAAGAAGATGTTGCTAATTGAAACTTAGACCACTGGAGCTCATATCTGAAAATTAAAGGGCTGGAAGAGGCATGAAAGACATAATAGTGAAAGGAGTTATACTACTTAACTCAGGGGTCGGCAACCCCCGGCCTGCGGAGGCCTTGGGACCGGCCTGTGGACGGTCCTGCCGCCACCGCTGGCACACCGCGCACAAGCGCAGGTGCCATTTTGGCATCCAAAATGGCGCCCACGCTTGCACACGCATGTGCACGGCGGTGGGCGCCATTTTGGAATTCACACGAATTCGCACGGCGCAGGTGCCATTGGGCCTTCCAAAATGATGCCCTGCGTCGTGCGCGCATGCCATGCGTGGGCGTTCCAAAAAATGGCACCCCCACGCGCACACGCATGCGCACAACGGTGGGTGTCTTGTGCATGTGCGCAGGGGCCCTGGGGTAAAAGGTAAAAAGGACTTAACTGATACTTGCACATGCATAAGATTTGGAGGCTATGAAAGGAAGCGGTTACTAGACTTTACAGTGGGCTCTTGGCACCTGCTGAGGTTTGGTACCAGGACCCCCATGGATACCAACTTCTATGGATTATCAAGTCTCATTATTTACAATGGCATAGTAAAATGGTGTTCCTTATATAAAATAGCAAAATAAAGGTTTACTTTTGGGGTTTTGTTTTATTTTTAATTTTCAAACTGTGGATGGTTGAACCTAAAGGTGCAGAATCCATGGATATGGAGGGCCGATTCTAAGAGGTAATCTAACTGGAACTTAAGCAGTTCAACTACCAGATACTGGCTTCTTTAGTGTGTCACTCTATCCACTCTGAAATACAGTTAAGTCCTGTTCCACACAATCTGGAAGTCATGTTTCATTCAAGGTAGACTGCATGAAAATGGAGAATTTCTGCACTTTTAAACTCAAGAGCTCAAGGAAGGAGAAAATCCAAATGTAGCCAGCTGCCGGCTAGCTCAGGACCATGTCCATGCCATATCTTTTTGACCTAAGAAAGTGGTTTCCAAACTTTGATCCTCCATGTGTTTTGGACTTCAACTCTCAGAATCCCCAGCCAACTTGACCAACAGTCAGGAATTTTGGGAGCTGAAGTCCAAAACATCTGGAGGACTAAAGTCTGGGAACCAATGACCTAAGGTATCTTTACTGTAGACATCACAAGTTGACAGCTGCCTGCCATCCTTGGTTTGGCTGGTAGCTAGCTGTTCCCGCCTAGAGCCATTACATTTAGAATTCTTCAAATTAAAAAAAGGAAGTGCAGAGAAGATGCACCATAAAGATAGCTGTGATGAAGATGGGAGTGAAGTAGAAGCTGATTGTTTGTCAACTTGGGTTTGTAAAAAATAAATCTCTTTGGGCATTGTTGGTACTATATGATTTGGACCACAAATTTCACAGCTCCCAAGATGGAGAACTTGGTAAAGAAATGCTGAAAGGAACACCTTTCCCTTGCTTTCAGCTCAACCTACAGAAAGGCAATAAAGCCATCCATGCCTAAAAGATGCATCAATTTCTCCCCCACCCCACCTCCATTCTTAGTTACCGTCATTCCTTTTGAAGTAACAAGAGTACAGTGGGACCTCAGTATCCATGGAGGATCTGTTTCCCCCACTGCAGATACCAAAAACTGTGCAACCTCAAGTCCCATTGTCCCCAATGGCAGCGCATGCACGCGGCCACACTGCCATTAGGGACAGCCACCGTCGTACCCAATGGTCACGCATGCACATGGCCATGCCGCCATTGGGGACAATATGGTCTTGCTGTCTCCAGATGCTTAAATCTGTGGATGGCAAGCCAGCAGATCACATGGGCCCACTGTATCTTATTGTTTTGGCTGCTCCACAAATAGAATCACAGAGACAAGGGCCATCCAGTCCAACCCCCTGCCATGCAGGAATACACAATCAAAGCACCCCCAACAGATGGCCATCCAGCCTCTGTTTAAAGAACTCCAAAGAAAAATACTCCACCACTCTCCAAGACAGCATATTCCACTGTCAAACAGCTCTTACTGTCAGGAATTTCTTCCTAATGTTGAGGTGGAATCTCTTTTCCTTTAGCTTGATTTAGTTTGATCTATTCATCTAGGCAAATAAAACTAGGTAAAGAGGATATTCAGCCTCTCTGAAAGGCTATTGCCAACTTCAGAAAGTGAGGGATCTCTCTATATAGCCAGCTCATGCCCATAAAATTTGCATCAGAGCCCAGACATACATGCCTACTTCACACCTAAAGTTTCTACAAGTTTGCATTGTTTCTTACAACTCTTAACTCTCGAGACTGATTCAGATTATCCCTTTCTCCAGATTGTCATGTTTTATTTATTTTTAAGTCAAGAATAGGCTTGTAGGGTCTACTGCAGCTTTCCTGTTATGAAAACCCCGAGTTCCGCCAAGTAGAGCCTCGTGTAAAATACAACTTTTAGACCTAAATCCAATTGTTAATCCCATCTAGAGTCAATGAATCAATAGCTAGATCAGTACTTGTGTAAATCCCATCAGTACAATGGGTCTACTCTAGTCTGGTCTAGAATTCAATAACTTGCTTTGAGTATCAGAACGTAACAGAATTCACAGTTCAGTTTCCTCCACACAAGAATCCATTCTTGGTCATTCGTGATTTTCTTCTTTGCAACCATAACATTTAAAGAGGTGGAGGTCTTTAGTTAAACAACTGGGAGGCAGAAATCTTTCTTGATCTATTCCAGATCACCCAGAAATTTACAGCTTGCAAGTAGATCCAAGACCATCTTCTCCCTCAACCCCCAGCTGCCTACTGCTTTAAATAAGCTCAGTGGGAACCACAACTAGGGCAACTAAATGAGATTAAACGATGGCTCATCAAAGCTAAAACTATAGCTTCAGCAGCAGTCATCTGCCCCTTTAGAGTTCTGGCTCTCTGTAGATCACTCCATTCAGCAATTCCAAACCATCACCCTCAACGTAAGCAAGGCACTTACTAAAATAAAAGCAGTTATAAGCGAAAATGCTAATACCCAATCAAACTAATGCTTGACAAAGCAACCCCCCACGCTGTTTTCTTTTCCCTGTAAACGCAAGTCATCCTTTATTTACAGTGTAACTCAAAAATCGTGTCTCCTGGCGGTTAATGTCAATACCATTCTTCCATTTCTGCTTCAATTAAGCCACAGTTATTGGGAAGAAAGTGAAACAGAACACAATTCAGGACCTTAATCACTTTGCCAAGGAATTAAGTTACAAGGCATATATTGACTAGAAGACTGAAGAACATTGTACTGGGCCCAAAAAGGTTAAAGTGCATTGAGCATTGGGTTGGGCTCAATGGTTTCTGGAGTTCCTTCCAACTCTTTGATTTCTACTCAGAATACATCTCAGAAGTTTCTGCAATCAGAAGAGTTTGAAGATGTTCAGGGCTTTCTGAAGAGATGAGTAACTAAAACGTGTCTCACAAATGTTAGCATAGCAATTAGAATTTGGTCCAATAAGTTATTACCTTTCCCACCATATATGAGGTTAGAAACACTGTAGGTGTCTATCAGAATTCCTCCTAGTGCCGCACATGCATTTTCATAACTAGGTTACTAACCAGCTGAACAGCAACAGCTGTGGATAATGAATGGATGAACTCTTCACCTCTAAAATCAGTGTGGATTTCAATTGCCAGCTCACAGATAGGACCCACCCGTCGCACCAGAACACAAGTCCACAAACCAAAATAAGATCCGTCACCCTCTTAGTCTATTTGGACAAATAAATTGAGCATCCATGAAAATTAAATGCCAAGATGCAGCACAAACTAAATGAACGCTTCATTCTTTTATGGTGCCGCTGCACCTTTATGAATGAACTATAAATAAATTAAAGCCATAATCTACCAGGGATTGTAGCAATAAGTTATGTGGGTTTTTTAATATTAAAAAAAGCCTTTTGGAATCCAATCCTAAACTACAGCATTCAATTCAGTGCCTCTAAGCCTTAGCAGAGAGACGAGACACTGCCTTTTTTGTGCTATTCTGAGACACACAGATAAGCAAGATAGCCAATGCAGATATCAATGACAACATTGTCTGAATCAGATATTGCTTCCTTTTTTTTTTTTTTTTTTTAGAGGGAGGGAAATGACGGTTCAACTCTATTCTGATCTCTCACGCACATACCCTACACTGTTTATTGAGATGTCACAGAAAGGGAAGAATTTGGGCCCCTCGGAGTGAAACTCTCTCATCAATGCTATGGAGAGTGTGCAGCAAGAGGGAACATGAGCTCTTGCACCAACTGGGAATAGTGTCTTTGCAACCCATCTGTTGTCCCTTTGTGCTATAGTAAGGGAGAGGAAGGGGAAAAAAGAAACCACCCACCCCTTGGCTTGAATTTCAATTCAAGATGAGCCAAAAAGATTTCAGAAGGCAGTGTTGCCTTGGTGTGGATGAACCTGCTTGGTATTGCAAAACCGACAGCTATTGCCAGCCCCAAGGTTTGTGTGCCTTTGTGTTGCTGCCTGAGCAAAATCTGTATGTTTCAGAGGGAGCATACGCACCTCTTCTCCAGTGAAAATTTATGTTGCATTTTGGATTGTTGTGCCACACTGTGAAATAAGCTAAGACAGCTCCAGTGCCCAACTCCCAGTCTGCTCCTCCATATTAGTTTCTATAGTAACCAGTCCCTAAGCCTAGGCACTCACAGTGGGGAATAATGCAAATTTTTCAATTTTGCTTAGAAGTGGTATTAAAATGAGCAGAGTGAAACTATTCCAAACACCAGCATTGCAAAGAGATGCTCCTTCTCCCATTACCAGATAACCAAGGAGATGCCAACTGGCCTCAGATTAATGCCCTTTTTTCTCTTTTTTAAAAAGGATGTTGGCTGTGCAGCTGAAAACATGCACTGATCAATCAACATCAGTAGATTCATTGCAGCATGTTTTTTAAAAAGTGCATTATACAGCAAGTCTTGTTAGCGTAAAAAAAGGAACTCTGTGTTGATGGCTTTATTGTGTAACTAAATAAAAAGATCGCCATGATTAGCAGACTTGCATGGTGTTTCTGTTGCTGCAATGCACCGGCCTAGACTGAAGAATGGAAAAGCTCTCTGTGCATGATTCGATTCCTTGCTCAGCCATTAAATTCAATGGGCAAGTCACACGCTCTCAGCCTCAGGGGAAGGCAATGACAAACCTCCTTTGAACAAATCCTGCCAAGAAAACCCTGTTATAGGGTTGTCATAAATTGGCAACATTTTTAAAGTATTATTTTTAATACATAGTAATAACAAACATCTTCATACACAACAAACAAACATTACAAAATTACCGACTAACTTAATTACCTATAACTATACATACACCTATTCACTTAAACACGTGAACAAGACTTACATACACATCTACATCAAATGAGAATGACTTCCTGTCCTCTAACTTTTGGTTATTTTGTAAATTGTCTTTCCTAATTTGTAAATTGGCAGCATTTTGAAGGCACACAACAACTACAATAACAACAACAACAACAAAAAACATACAAAGTGCCACACCAGGGAAAAATGTAGCCTAGAATTTGCCTCTCCATGCTAATTTTGCAATTTTTTTTATATTGGTGTGTGTATATACACATATTTTATTTTTATTTATTTTAGATCCTGCCTTTCTCCCAATATAGAGACTCAAAGCAGGTGTGTGTGTGTGTGTGTGTGTGTACACGCACCTTCAAGTTGCCTGTTGACCTATGGGAACCCCATGAATTTTTCATAGGGTTTTCTTAGGCAAAAGAATACTCAAAGGGGGTATTGCCATTGCCTACCACTGAAATATAGCCTACAGCACCTGGTACTCCTTGGCAGGCTTGATGCAAAAGCTTGACAGCGAAGAAAATAGATAGGAAGAATATCAATTAATTTGAGATATAGCACTGGAGAAGAGTGCCAAGGATACCATGGACGGCCAAAAAGACAAAAAATGGGTCCTTGAACTAGATGAAATCTCTCTGGAAGCCAAATGATCAAACTGAGGCTGTTGTACTTTGGCCACATCCTGAGAAGGCAAGACTCATTAGAAAAAACAATAATCTTATGAAAGGAGAAGGTAGTAGAAAGAGAGGACGACTGCACGCCAGATGGATAGACTTCATTAAGGTAGTCATGGGCATGGATTTGCAGGAACTAAGAACAGCAGTGGAAGATAAGGTGTCTTGGAGATGTCTCATTCACAGGGTCACCATGAGTTGGGGTCGACTTGGGGGCAGTTAACAGCAACAACAACTCCCATCCAAGCACTAACCAGGAATGTCCCTGCTTAGCTTCGGAGGTCAGCTAAAATCTGGTGCTTTTGGGGTATTAAGGCCCCTATAAATACACACACAGAGAGAGGTTTAAGCAAATATTCAATGCCCTGAATGCATTCATGAAATGCAAGATCCCTCAACAGATGAACTGTACAATTGTGAAGCATATGTAGCTCTTAAGCACTATTTACCACTGAAATGATCAAGAAGCATCATAAACAAACATACCACTGCCATTAGTCAGATGTTGTAATATAACTGAAGAGAAGTTCCCAGACCAATCAATGTTATTTGCCCTATGCAGAGGGCAGAAAGCACACTACTGTGCAATTGTTATACATAGAAGGGTGCAGTATTTGCACTGCATGTAACACACAGGTCAAGTCAACTATATGGAATGTTTTGGTATCAAAACTCCATGTGTCATGGTGCCTCGCACACTTCACAAAATTAAGTTGGCAGAATGGTGTATCCTGTGCACTGGACTTCCTCTTTGCATAAAGATTTTCCAGAACTTCCATGTGGAGTGAACATCATATGACTAGATGTTAATACAAACCAAATGAAATTATAACTACTCCTGTGTTTTAAGAGATGAAATGCCACTGCTGTTACCTCTTATCACTGGTACCATTTAGCTGTGTTGAGAAATCTTCAATCAGATTTTTTCAGCAATTTTATGTATTTATGTATTTATTTATTATTTGAGCCATTCCCCAAAACAAGAGCAGAAATGTAAGACAGCCTAGAGTGGTGCTGTCCACTGAGGATAACAGTTGCATAAATCCTCATAGGTACCTTCAGAACAGTCGGATGGACAAGTCCCCAAAGTTGGTGCTATACAGGTGAGACAGAAGGAAATCCATACATTGTGGTAGAGCTGGGGATCAAGAAAAGCCCTTACTTTTGGTAACTGCAGTGATACCATGCAAGTCTTCACATTTAGTGGATTAAAGGGTCAAAACCACACATTTGGCCATGGTGGTGAAATTGCCTGAGTGGAAAACCCCACAGCTGGTGAGATAAAGTTTGAAAAACCCTGTTATCTACACAAATTTCCTATAATATCCACAATGTTGACGCTACGACAGCAACACTGTCTCTTTCTTTCCCCAATATACTATTTTACTAACTTTGCCTGATGAGAAAACCTGTGAAGCTTGGAAAGCTGTTGTTGTGTGCCTTCAAGTCATTCCTGACATAAGGTGATCCTAAAGTGAACCTATCATAGGGTTTTCTTGGCAAGATTTGTTCAGCGGAGATTTGCCATTTCCTTCTCCTGAGGCTGAGAGCATGTGACTTGCCCAAGGTCACCCAGTGGGTTCCATGGCTGAGCAGGGAATCGAACCCTGATCTCCAGAGTCGTCCTCCAACACTCAAACCACTACGCCACAGTGAGTCTCTTCAAAAGCTACTGTGATGTATTTTGTGCCTTTTGGGGGCCCAAAAATGTATCATCCTGGGATGGATTTTTGTTGTCTCAAATGGACTCTAAACATCATTAGATTACATTGCCAGGGGCTGCCATTGGCAACACCCTGCCATTCCAAAGAAAAATTGAGCAATGAAAAGTAGACCAAAACATCTTTTCATATTCCACTACTGATTTTACTAAACTCTATCTCCTGAAATATTTCTCATTCATAGGGTCATCATAAACTGAAGTCAACTTGACAACAAATAACAACAAACAACACATCTTAAGAAGAAGAGAAGCTGGTTCACCTGGGTAGATGTGAAAGACCCTATGAACGCAAAGCTACTTGTCTTACACAGACAATGTAATATATCAAGAGCTTTTTGACATTTGGCAGGCTTCCCCCTTTGGGAAGGGTGTCATTCATTATAGCTAGCTCAGAAACATTGAACCAAAAAGTAGTAGTAGTAGTAGTGGCTTTGGTGCATGAAAAACCCTTATTATTCCAACCTGTCTCTTGGCATCCAAAAACAAGACAAATAATTGATCGGACTGCTACCCAAGAAGCTGGAGAACAGAAAAATGAGGTTGCCTTATTTTAAGCATGAGTACAAGGAAACAGTCAAGCTCGGTAGATAAATGCAGGATGCATCATGAGCATGTGTAAACTGCTCCACAATAACAATCTTGCTTGTTTGCATGCAACATACACAGCACTGAGAATGGCCGTGCTAATGAGCCACAGAAGACTTCTGTAAAGAGGATGTGTTAAAATGCACACAGAGCACGGAAGAGCTTCATCCTCCAGGGAGAACTGGGACATCAGATAGCTCAGGAATCGCCCTGGGAGGAAGACGAAATGTCACAAGAGGAGGGAAATGCCTAAGCAAGTACGCAAGAGCCACCAGCCATTGTGTTTAAGGATTAAATAGAGCTGTTTTGATGTGCAAACCACAAAGTGGGACTCCCAAACTCATAATAATTTCATGGTTTCTTGCATCATTGACCTTGCTCCTCTCTCAATATATATTTCTATTTTCTTTCTCTCTCCCCCAGTCCCCATTCACTCACACACAACCAAAGGCCATACTAAGTGTTCTTTCACATTACACAATTATAGCTCTTTGATACAACACTTTAACTGATATGGATGCATCTTACTGAATCCTAGGATTTGTAGTTTGGTGTGGTGCTTGGATTTCTCTGCTTGAAAGTTCTAGTGCTGTAGGGTGGGAGAATGGACTAGAGCTCTCTGGAAGAGAATTCTATATGCCTATTGAAGCTACAAATCCCAATGACAGAATTATGGCAGTTAAAGGGATATCTTTGTGCTATCATTGTGTAGTGTGAAAAAGACCCAAGAAACAAATTTGTATTGATACTCAAAGTTTTCCCCCAATAGGGCAAAATAGATTTTTAAAGGAGAAAATCAGACTGACTATCATTGTACTGCACCTTTCATGTCCTAACAATCTTTGCTTGTTCCGTGTACATATGTGTTTCCTCTTCATGACATTAACAGGTTTAGTATTCCCTTCACCCATAGAACAAATGCTAGCTGCATGCTGTTGCATGGGCTTGCAAGGTATGGGCTTGCAGGAATTAAGCAGAGCAGTGCAGGATAGGGGGTCTTGGAGATGTCTCATCCATAGGGTTGCCATGGGTCAAGACTGACTTGAGGACAGTTAACAACAAAACAAAAATGCTGTTGCATACCAGTGGAATGAGTACATCGTCTCCAGAAAAGAATAGGAAATGAGGAGAATCCAGAGATGGGATTCTGAAATGGGAGGGTTCTTTTTCTGCTGAAAACAGTTTGAGACAAACCTCCACATACTAAAAATCAATTGGGAAAAATAGGAAGCTGTCCATGCATTGTTGCTGTTGTGTGCTGTCAAGTCATTTCCAACTTATAGTGACCCTAAAGCAAACCTATCATGGGGTTTTCTTGGCAAGTTTCTTCAGATGGGGGGTTGCCATTGCCATCCTCTGAGGCTGAGAGAGTACGACTTGTCCATGGTCACCCAGTGGGTTTCCATGGCTGAGCCAGGATTTGAGCCCTAGTCCCCAAAGTCATAGTCCAGTGATCAAACCACTACACCACACTGACTCTCAAGTTGTCCATAGTGATTGAGAAAGTGAATGCCCATTTGGTATAGTATCAAAAACATTTTAAAGGCGTTACCAGGTGCTGTAGGTTATATTTCAGAGGAAGGAACTGGGAAACTACTTTTGAAGATTCCATGTCTAAGAAAACCCTATGGGATTCATGAGGTCGCCATAAACTGGCAAGTGATACACAAACAAAAAAGCTAGTAGCATGAGCTTCCGTAGACTTTGTAGACTTTTGTTTAACCATACATCTGAAGAATTAGGCTCAAGTCTACAAAAGCCCAAGCTACCTCTATCTTTTGGGTTAGTCTTAAAGATGCTACAAGATCCCTTTGCAAAGTGAATTTCCAGACTCACACACCTATGTCTTTGAACACAAAAGAGGAAGAGACCAACAATGGGCCCTGGATAGAAATCCAATTGAGACCCAGCTAGAGATGGTTGTATGTGTATTGCTAATGGAGTTTAAATTCATTTCTTGGACACAGCCAAAAAGGAGAAATGGTCTGCCTGCATAGATATCCCTCCATACCATCTTTACTAACAACAACAACATCTTGACAAAATGGAGGCCAGTTTGACTCTAACGTCATCATATTTTTCTTTCTCCTGCATGATTTTTAACACCGTTGCCTGATGAAGAAGCCAGTGGAGCTTCAAAAGCTTGCGTCGTGAATTTTGTGCATGTTGGCTGGCCAATAAAAGTATGGCTGTTTTGTGGATTTTGGATGTTATTGTACTTTGCTGTATGGCCAACATGGCTATATCCCTGGATATGCTTTTCTGATTACAACACAGTCAGACTTCTTTCCATCACCCTCCCCCTCCTCCCAAAGCTTTGTGGCAAATAAAGTAAATGCGAACAAATATTGATTAACGTCTATCAATAAACAGCAGACAATGTGTGTCTTTAGCAACTGTTGCCATCCAGTGTGTCAGATTCATCAAAAGAAAACCCTCTCATGTTTAGTTACTCCACTACCGTTGCCATGGCACCAATTACCTGGCACCTAACATCAAAAAATGACAGCAAAGGAGGCTTCAAAGAAAGGATGCCCTGTTTTTGCGGCAGACAACCACAAATTATACAACGGCTTTAAAGACTGGGGATCTTTCTTCTCGTCTTTTCAATTGAAGAGGCCAGGACAAAATAGCTAATAATTTTAACTATTTCTAAAGCACAGATTTCAGTCTGCTTCTGATTCCCATCTCCATCACTTCAAGACCACTCTTGGGAAGCTCGCCTCCTTGCAAAGCTTCTAAAAATGGACCATAAGGATGGATGCATTGAGGGCCATTTTAAAATAGCTTCTTGAAGCTTAAGGGTCTTCACTACAAAGGATATACTTAAGGGAATAACATGACAGAGGTTGCTATTCTCCCCAAGGTTTAAAAAAAAATTCAGAAAAACCCATGGTGGTTGTTTTTGTTTAAACCATTTTTTGCATTAGTGTTTTAATGGAAAAAATGAATCTTGCTCAGCCCTCCATATCCTTGGATTTTTTTTATCCACGGATTCAAGCACCCATGGCTTGAAAAGATTTCTGAAATATATAAATTCCAAAAAGCAAACCTTGACTTTGCCACTTTATATTTACTATGCCATTGTATTTAATAGGCCATGTACATCCACTGTTTTTGGTATCGGTGTGTGTGTGTGTGTGTGTGTGTGTGTGTGTGTGTGATGGAACCAAACCCTAGCAGCTACCAAGGGCCCACTGTACTGTGAAATGTTGTTTTATGTATTAGAAAGCTTGATCCACCATGTGTTAATGCTTTCTAATATTAGCAATCCAAAATTATTAGGCTTTGATATAATTTACATCTTTCAAACAAA
The DNA here is from genome assembly GCA_026167975.1 of Phrynosoma blainvillii. NCBI lineage: Eukaryota > Metazoa > Chordata > Lepidosauria > Squamata > Phrynosomatidae > Phrynosoma > Phrynosoma blainvillii. The sequence goes on along the minus strand of JANUYF010000004.1, from coordinate 18,850,668 downwards.
CATCTGGAATTATATTGATAAGTTGGTAGTTTATATATTTTAGTGCACCAAAATAAAAAAAATAAGTAGCAAAATGCAGCTCCGGTGTTATGGCCACTAGCTCAAACAATAATTGTTCATTAAAAAGTGCCCTTTTAAAGCAAGTTGTTTTGGTTGAACGTATGTTAACTGAAGGATTTGTTTCTGAATGGCATTTCTTACACCCTGGTCCTCCTCATGAGATGTTTTGTTCCAAATTCATGGAGTCCAGACCATGTGTAAACACATGAATACACACTTCAGAAAATGCACTGTGCTATTGTGAGCACAGTTGTTGGTTCATAAGAACTGAATCAACTGTACTCAACTGAGCCCTAATTCAAATCTACACTGTTCATCCCAATACATATCTAGATAAGGCTAGAAAAGCTCTCCCACAGAAGAAAATCTTATCAAATCAAATCAGAGCATGAGCTTCTGTTTCTGAACAGAGGCTCATGTGTGATTCAGGAAAGTAAGGACCCTCCCCAATTACACCATCGCCAAGAGATGGAGACTTTCTCACCATCCAGATGTTTTGGTTTACTCACCCATAACCCTGTGCTGTAAGTCATCCTGACTGAGGCTTCTGGAAATTGTAATCCAGACACATGGCAGGCCAAAAGTTCCCCTGTCCCTTCAGTAGCCCAGTCACTCAGTGCTGACAAATCTTACATCTTCTCATCTCTATTAGTCAATCCATAAGATACAGGCAATATTCTCTCCAACAACCATAAATATTTTAATTAAAAGGACTGCATTTTTAAATGGTATATTCTTGATTACAGCATAGAGACCAAACGAAACAAGAGAACCTGAAGGGGTGTGTGTGTGGGGGGGGGGTCCCATAGGTCAATGAAAATACACAGGGGTATCATGAGTTCAGTTCCAGACATCTCCAGTATAAAAGGGGTCAGGCACGAAAGGACAGGAAAGGATTTCCAGAGCGCTGCAGATGTCATTTCCCAATGGCCCAATCTGTAGCGCCTTGGAAACCCTTTGGTTGGGGCAAAGGTAGGGTGTTACTTCTAATGAGGTGGCTGTGCAGGATTTTTGATCTTTCCGCCTGGGTAGGATATTAGGTTTGATGGTGTAGCACAGGTGTGAGCAACCTGTCCCCTTTGGGGGCCGAGGGACTTCAGTTCCCAGAAGCGTCAGCCATGTTGGCCAATAGCTCCTGGGATTCTGGGGGCTGAGGTCCCTCGGCCCTTGAAGGGGAAAGGTTGCCTACCCCTGGTGTAGCATGTTATAAGAAAGACCCAGCTCATTCTCAATATGTGCTGGAACATAAATGGTAGGAATTAGAAAATGAAAGGAGTTAAGGGAAAGATAATGATTTTTAAATGATTTTTTTTAATGTTGTCTTCCTCCACTGTCCATGAGGGCTAAACCATCCCAGAATGGAGGTGAGACACATTTATCTTGCTTTGCCTCTTCTACACTTGAGCAAACTTATCTGGTACACTAATGACTGGCAGTGGCAGTATTCCTTCAGTGTCCCAAGCGAAGCAGACAGTAAAAAGATAAGAGGTTGAAATCATTTGGTCCCTCCAGATGTGGTAGGACTGCAACTCCCAGTAGCCGTAGCTAACACAGCCAATGGTGAAAAATGCTGGCAGCTGTAGTCTAACAGCATCTGGAGGACCACTATTCCCATCAGTAGGATGAATAGACTAATAGTCTCCATGCTATAAAGCAAATTCCTACACTGGAGCTTCAAATCAGCTCACACTCATATAAGATAGATATAAGATAAAGAATGCATGGCTCTTCTTCATTCCTGTAATCCCAATACAAAATAGTATATGCTTTATCAATTGCATTCTAGTCACTTTCCACAGATGGAACAACTGTTTCACACACAACTGTATTTTCAAAAAATGAGAGCTTGGAAAAGAAAGAAGCCCGTGTGCAGTTTATATACAGTCTTTTACAAGGCCCACAGATAAAAGCAATGATGTTGGTTACCATAGTGATTATTTTATATCAAGCTGGAAATATCCCCCAAAGCAAAAGTGTGTCACAGTAACACTAACTGGAACTACATTAACTCCCAGCTACCTAGCGTTCCAGTCTTAAGAAACACGCGCATGCACATGGATGAATGAGAACGAACGCTGTGCCAGTTTGATAGCTTCTTCCCACACTAATTAAGCTCAATATACATATCGCTTAGCCAAGAACAAAAAAGATGAGTTACAGAATTCAATTTTTCATTTTTCCTTTGTGAACTGCAGATTTAAACAAAGCATCTTGATTTTCTTTCATCTTAAACTCCTCTCTGCAGCTCTCCTCCCACGAAAGCAGAGGACTAGATGGTGTGGGTGACATGTTACAAAGAGGCAACAACAGCTTTCCCAACCCAATGGCCTCCAGATGCAATGAATTACAATTTCTAGTTCCTTTTGCGTCCTTTATGCAGGAAAACTAATGACCTCTAAATCACACAAGCTTTCCCATTGAGTAGTAACCAACCCACACTACAAAAACCTATAAAAACTCCACCATATCACCAACATTTAGCTGGATCCTATTAGCTGAAACTAAAAGTCAAAATTTTGACAATCGAGGTATAGCCTTTTAATCCCTTTTCCCTCAAGAGAGGAAATGCTTGATATATATGGGAAACAAGGGGAATGTATGGTGGAAAGGGGAGAACACTTAACTAAACTTTTGAAATGTTAATTGCCTCACCCAGAACACACATGAGCATCAGATAGATAGATAGATAGATAGATAGATCCCATGGGCCACCTGGAATAGGCTCTCTTTTTATCTAAGGCAGGGGTAGGCAACCTGTCCCCTTTACGGGCCGAGGGACAGGAGCTATTGGCCAACATGGGACTATTGGCCAACATGGCTGAGGCTTCTGGGAGCTGAAGTCCCTTGGCCCTTAAAGGGGACAGGTTGCCTACCCCTGATCTAAGGCAATCTCTGCTTCACTCAATGGAAGAGTCACAACACAAAAGAGTTTAACATTGCTGGTTGAACAGGACTATTCAGCTGATGTGGCATGAGATGATTCGTATTCAAAATGGTCACTCCTGACAAACTCTCACAGGCTCTCACAAACCTACATGACCTCAGTAACACAGATTCCTCAGGTCAAACATGTCAAACATACATACATACCACTTGAGTTTCTACACTGGGGCTGCATAGCGAATATCTCCACATGTGGAGCTATGTATTACTTGTTCTAAGCAACCATTCTGCTGAATGGCAACTCTGCACAATTGAACCAAGATACAAATGTCCAACTGGATGCATAACCAAACATTCATGCATATCCATACACAATGCACACTGAGCATTCATGCACAATGCATTTGCTCATCCATGCACAATGACACTGCATGCACAGCTCTGTTTTTGCAACCTTGAACTGAATGCTCTTCTTATGCATCAGACAAAATAGTCAAACTCCATCTGTAGAGAAAGGCATGTGTGTGTAATACATCAACAGGATTTCAGCCACCATGTAATATGAAACAATTTTAACCAAAAGATATTCAGAGTTTATTTTTTTAATTACATTTATATCCCGCCTTTTCTCCAATGAGCTCAAGTTAGTGTTGATGACTCTTCTTTTTCCCATTTTATCCACATAGCAATTCTGTAAACTAGGTCAGGCTGCAAGAGAACACGACTTGCCTAAGGTCATGCAGTTTCATGGCTCAGAGGAGACTAAACAAGGGATCTCCCAAGTGCCATCCCAAAATCTCACTGTATCACACTGGTTCTCACAACTGAAGTGGGGTGACAGTGAACAGCTTTCCTGTCCTTAAAAATAATTTATAAAAATGTCCCCAGTGCTACAACCTGCCACTTTTCATTCTTTCTTTTTCCTAAGCTCTGTCTCCTTTCCTGCTGCAAAAATTTCAGCAAGTCCTCTAATAATGCTCTTTACTTTCTTCACCATGCTGTTTCCCCCTGATGTGTGCTAAACCCTGGTGTCAGGATTATCTGTCTTGATTGCCATTGCTATTAAGCCCCTCTGTTCACATGCACTTTTTCTCCTTTCCACCTCCCAATGTAGGACATTGGTTTCCACCTCCATGTTATCATCACAGGGTTGCCTCGCGCTTTCAGCTCTGTTGTTATTTCTTGCTGTTAGCTACATCACCAATCTTCCTGCAGCTGTGCCATTTAAGGCCTCTGATGCCCTGTAGCAGAGGATCACCAGTGTCTGGACAATGAGTGAGGATGGAGAAGTCCAGAATCCTGCAGCAGAGTAACCATGCTTACCGCTTTTGCCCCAGTGTTCATACTTGGCACACAGATGCCATGTGTGCATCCCTAGTTAATTCCTATTTTTGAACACTCAGTACGCGTTCACAGTTGGCTTAGGACTCATGTCCATTTACCAAAACAAGCTAGAAATCCAACTCCTTAACTGATAGTACCAACATCCTCATCTGATCACACAGATATCACTGGTAATGCAGCAGATAGCAACTGTGCACAACCAACACTGCAAAGACAAGGCAGTAACAATGATGCTATCTGCGATACACAGTTATATCAATCTGACAGCACTTTAACTGCCATGGCTCCATCCTATGGACTGATGGGGCTTGTAGTTCAGCCATGCCAGAGCTCTAGTGCTATAGTGTAGGAGAATAAACTAGAGCTCCAATCTCAGGACTCCAAAGCACAGAGCTATTACAGTTAAAGGTGTACCACACTGTGATGTGTAGCTACACTGTATGACTCCAATTTCAGCTTCCCATCACTGAAGTTTAACGAAAAGCAGCAGTATTTCCAAACAATGGCACTGGCATTTCTATACCTGGTACTGCCACTTTTTCTCTGCAAGCCCTAGGAAACAAGATGGTTCAGATAATAGTCCTGTTCAGCCCTGAAGTACCTGTCCCATTTCAGTCAACACACAAAGAGGAGAACACCCAACTCCAACCCCCTCCATCATCACTTTCCTCATGCAGAAAGCAACAGGTCTAAAAAGGAGACATTTTTGTTTGCCTGAAAACTCTCTACAGGAGCAATGAGGCTGGAAAAATCAGGAACTTCTCTACAGACCTGTTGTTCGCCCCACAACAAAAATGAGACAGAGGAGAACAGGGCTTGGTATTACTCACCTTGTGTGTTGATTGAAACTGGGTATGTAAAGGCTAGACAAAGTCTATTTTTTAAAAAAATAAAAGACACACACAGTACAAAGAAAATTATTTGACCCCAATCTAGACATTGCAGTTTCTACTATTTGCTTTTGTGATATTATAATACTGTGTTATTTGAAGGGGGTGGTAAAGAAAAGCAAAAAGAGGACAGCTGGCCACGGGACACTAACAGTAACCCTAGCTTTTCATTTAGAAGTGCTACCCTTTTAATAATAGAGTATGTATACATGGAAGTATTATACATGAAGCAGTTTTCTTCTTGCAAAACGAGTGCTGATAAAAGCAACTTGATGAGCAGCTCACGAGGGCTATTGCTGACTGACAAGGATAAAAAAACGCTTCCCTCAGCTAGAATAGTCAAGCCCTGAAAATAGAATGCAACTTCCAGTAAAGCAATAAGTACGAGAGAGCATTTTGCTTTACTTCAACAATGCCACTTCCCATTAGGTTTAAAAATAAAACCAGAAATAAAGAAATACAGAGAGCATCTTTGTTTTCTGCATGAAGCACACAAGTCAGCAGTTTTGTCTCACAGAAGAGGTGGGCGGCTCTGTTGAATCTGGTGGCTGTTTCTCATGCTGACACCTTTTTCTTTTTTAAAAAATAAGTATCAGTTGCAGGTATGAAAAGCAGATTAAAAACTCGCTCAAAACAATTAAACATGAATTCTTCCATAAATACAGTCGATCCCTCCGGATTTGCTGGGGATCTGTTCTGGACTATCACCATCCCACAAATTGGGACAACTGCAAAAAGCCAAGCTCCACTGATTTTAATGGCGGTGTGCGCCTGTGTGCACTACTGCACCTACACCATTTTGTCCCTCCCCATTCGCCATCCGTGACGGACTGGGACCACAGACTCCAAGTCCACAAACAGGGAGAGACGAGTGTAATAACTAATTACTCAAAATTCCTCCCACCCATTATTGACAAATAAAATCCTTCCAACTCATCCTTGAATTGTTATTAAATGTACATTATGGTCTAAGTGAGCCTTTGCTATGATATCAAACAATCAAAGCCTTAGCTCTCACTAGAAGCCAATATGAGTAAACTGAAGTTTGTCATGAATTGACATGATGCACTGGAAAAGTCAAGTTCTTGTTGTCATTGTGTGCCTTTCATGTCATTTCCGACTTATGGCAACCTTAAGATGACCCTGTCACAGGTAGAGGAGAATACTGTTCCATAAACTGAAAGGCATTAGGAAAAGAGAACCATACTAAGGACAGATTGATTCAATTAAGGGCCCTGAGTTTGCAAGAGCTGAAAGGGACTGCTGACCACAGGGTGTATCGGAGGCTTCTCATTCATACAGTTACCATAAATTGAAGCCAGTTTGATGGCAAAAAACAACAGATTAACTATAGTACATTTAGTTCCTGTGACTACAGTAAATAGAGTAGCTTGCCACCAAATTTTAAATTATTGTTGTTTTAAATTATTTTAAATTGAAATTCTTGAAAACACCCAGGGCCATGAAGAGAGGTGTGGGGGCTACATGCAGCCTGTGGGTTGCAATTTCCTTACCTGTAGCCTAAAGCTGCCCAATACAAAGGGAATGAAAACAAACTGATTAGTCCTAGGTCACATTTACAAAAAATGGCTCAGGTATAGTTTGTCTGTGGGGTATTCCATTGCTTTGCAATTGGCCACTTGCCCAAGTGAACCATTTCTCCAGTGAAGAACAGAAAGAACCTGCAAAACCAACCACAGAAACATGCATGATAAACCAAGCAGAAAAGCACAATGTTTGTGAACCAGTGAGGGGGAAAAGATATTTGGCCAGACTTGATAGTACTTGATATAAACCAATAGTTTAATCAAATAGAAGGCAGCATCATATGTTGTTGTGGTTGTTGTTGTTGTTGTTGTTGTTGTTATGTGTGCCTTCGTCTTATGGTGACCCTATCATGGGGTTCTCTTGGTAAATCTTGTTCAGAGCATTACCTTCCTCTAAGGCTGAGAGAATGTCACTTATACATTTTTACTCAGTGGATTTGACCCTGCTTTCCCAGAGGCCCAATCCAACACTCAAATTGCAACACCACACTAGCTCTCAGCATCATCTGTATCCTCTCTCTATTCCTTTCAAAGCTTGGAGTCCAGCTATGGAGAATGCAAAAGCAGAACTGGCTCCTCCTGACATTCCCCTTTCACTCATAGTCTGAAGGCTCTGTAGCTCTTGTTTTGACTATTTATTGGAAGAAATATAATTTAACAAAATTCAAGAGAACAAAATAAAATTTACAGACTGTCAGTATTTCTTAACAAAATATATAACAAATGCATATATACATTTCTTTTTGTAGCCTTCAAGTTAAGCAGTCATTCCAAAAATTAACATGAGAACCAGGAAGATCTAGATTACCTCTGTTTCTATTAATAAAAGAAATAAACAGAAGCCATTCTGTAATAAGGGACTCATTCACCAACTTCCATTTCTTGAGTTGCAAAGTCTTCAAGCATAAAACAAAGCTACAGAATGGAGCTCTCGGTTTGGTCTTCCCCCATGAACCCGATGCCGCACCCAAGAACAAATATAACAACAAATCATATTGTACTGGGTCAGACAAAACATACTGCAAACCTGAAGTAGCCCCAAGGCAACTACAGTCATCCTTCCACATTTGCAGCTTTACCTTATGTGGATTTGCAGTTTTGATTAATACGTTCTCTCTAGAAATCTCTAGGCCCTCCAGAGCAACTATGCCAGAATTTGACCAAAGATTGGTGCTGGAGAACCTAGAAGTTTCTAGAGAAAACACTTCTCTGGGCATTTGTAAGTCCTCCAGCATGATCCTATGATCAACATCTGGCAGATGTTGACCACAGAGTTGCACTGGAGGAACTGTAGACTCTTAGGGAGGTGTTCTCTCAGGTAAAAAACAATAGTGGGTTTTTTATTAGCAGTTTTGCCACATTCACAAGGGTTCTTCACCCCTAACCCCAGTGAATGTGGAGGGAGCAATGTAATTAACAACCCTGGTACATATCATCCAAGCCCTATTGTTCCCCATAGCTGGATCCTCAATTTCAACAGGAGCCAAATATTTTTGCTCAATGAGAAAAACTGTGGTGCAGCTGTTAGAGCATTGGAGTGGGACTGGGTGCACTTTCATTCTAACTCTAAGGGCCTTTACAGACTGCCAGAAATAATCCAGCTTGAGTCCACTTTAACTGCCCTGGCTCAGTGCTAGGGAATCATGGGAACTGTAGTTTATTGTGGCACCAGAGCTCTCTGACAGAGAAGGCTCAATGTCTCAGAAAAAACTACAATTCCCATGGTTCCCTAGCACTAAGCCAGGACAGTTAAAGTGGACTCAAGTTGCATTATTTCTGGCAGTCTGTAAAGGCCCTATGTTACATTTCTAAGCAAGAACACCCCATATCTCCCTGGAAATATCCAGGAGACTTGGAAATAACTTGCAAGAAATGACATGGTAGAGTGGTTAGAGTGCCAGACTGGGCTTGGAAGATCCAAAGTCTAAATCACCAGTGAGCCATGAAATTCACTGATAACTCTGGGCCGCTCAATCTTTCCCAGCCTATTCTAGTTCACAGAGATGTCCCCAGAATAAAGTGGGGAGAAAGAGAGCCATGTTCAATGGAGGAAGCGCAAACCATAAAGGTTACAAACAAACAAATGCCTTAAGCTCAGCTGTCCTGATCCTAGTCTCGCACATGCACAAAAACAGTGTGTTCTTACTTCACATCAGAAATGAACTTTGTTTTATAGGAGCATTGCATGCACACGCTGATCCTATTGCAATCAAGACATGATCTCCTCCAATGACTCAGCATGGCACGTGGCATATTTGCCCACATGAATTAGATTTATTATGCTATTAGTACTGTGGAGGGGAGGTTCCTATTTCTGCGTTAAAATCCCCAGTCTATAGCATTTACATAAAGAAAGGCAAGCTGTCATTCAAAAGTATGCATTTAATCTATATTCAAATAAAACTGGGATTAGTTTGTGAGATGAAACCACGTCATGGGTACATCTAACGTCAATCCTGAGCTCTTTTGATACCATTAAGATGACTTTTTTTTCCCCAATCCCTGTTAGACTCCATATTACCCAGACTTCAGTTTGGTAATAATAACACCAGCCTACTCCATAGGGTTGTTCCAAAAGGTATGGGAGCTAAAACACGCAAAGAGCCAGGCAACTTTTAAATGCACCAAATGGTGCTGAATGATCCAGATGAGAAGAAAATGCTACTCAAAATATGAATATGTAACTACATGAAGCTGCTGAGAGAGGTCATTGGAGCTTTGGGGTTGAGTGTCATGAGTATGCTGATAATACCCAGGCTCTACCTCTCCTTTACAACTGTTGCCAAGGAGGCTGCGGTAGTACTGAATTGGTATCTGGATGCAGTAAAAGACTGAAAAGACTGGTGCTTAATCTAGAGAAGATGGAAGTGCTTCTGTTCAGTAGGAGACCAACCTGGGATTGGGATCATGTTCTGTTCTGGCTGTAGTTGCACTCCCTGTGAAAGATCAGGTGTGTAACTTGGTGGTGCTCTTGGTCCTCATGCTGCTCCTGAAAAGTAAAATTGCCAGGAGCAACTTTGATCAGCTTCAGCTGCACCCTCTCTCAGGGAAGGCAGATCTGGCCACAGATATATTCATGCCTTAGTTACCTCCCAATTATAGACTACTGTAATGCACTCTTCATGGAATTGCCCTTGAAAAATGTTTGGACGCTGCAGCTAGTGCAAATGCAACAGCCAGACTGGTGCCAGGTATGCATTTTAGAGACCATGTAACACCAGTCTTGCAAGAACTATACTGGTTTCCTATTTGTTTCCAAGCTCAATTCAAGGTGCTGGTGTTGATTTACAAAGCCCTAAACAACTTGGGTCCAGGATATCTGAAAGACCAATGCCTCCTCCCATATGAGCCTGCCAGAAATTTGAGATCTTCAGTTGCGGTCCTGTTGGGTGTCCCAACACCTCGTAAAGTCAGGTTGGTGGGTACATGTAACAGGGCTTTCTCAGTAGAAGTGCCTTGACTGTGGAACTCCCTACCCAAGGAAATCAGGCTCATCTCATCTCTTTTAAGCTTCTGGTGGGCAACCAAAACAGTGCTGTTCGGCATGACATTCAATGTTTAGAATTGCAGTTTTGTTTTAAAACTGTATTCTAGAATTATTTTTGGACTGCTTTTAGTTGTTTTTAAAGTGTATTTTCATGTGTTTTAAAATGTTTTTATCTTTGCATTGTTTTAATTGGTTTTTATTTATTCACCACCATGGATACAGAAATACTTTAAATCAGTGGTCCCAAACTGTGCCCTTTAAGAGATTTTGGACTTCAGCTCCCAGAAATCTCAGCCATGTTGGCCAAGAGTCTGGGATTCTGGGAGCTTAAGTCCAAAATCCCTTAAAAAGCACAGTTTAAGGACCACTGCTTTAAATTAGCCATCAATCAATTAAAACACAAACTGACTCTGAATACCAAAAGTGTATATGCAAGTAAATTCAGAGGTTAAAACTATCTTCTTGCCAAAGAGCAGAGCACAATTTTTCACTGAAAAAGATCAAGTCCCTATGAGGTACCAAAATTAGAAATTGTTACTGCAGCTCTGGCAAGTTATCAATTCCTAAGCACTTATTAGAAAGTGTATGACAACTGCCAAAAGACTTTATGCAGCGACACTTACACATGGAGCTGCCAGAAAGAAAAATCACAGAAAAGTTACATTTCTGGCTATTCCATGGGTATATATTGAAAGTTGCACTCCAAAAAGTAACATTTCCAAGCTGGACTCCAAAGAGTAAATTTTCCAATCTTTGGTGAACCCTAGCTGGCTTTTGGGGTGATATTAATTAAAACAGGGATCAAACCACACGAATCCCCAATGGTAAGTTAATCTATGTGCCCTACGTGAAAGCACTCATTTCTTAACACTGAAAGTTAATAAATAATAATAATAATAATAATAATAATAATAAACTTTATTTATACCCCACCTTTAGCCAGGGCTGTTAAGGCAGCTTACAAGTTAAAAAGAGTACACCCATACAAATCAGCAACAAATGCCCCCCCTTAAAAATATATTAAGCAGATTAAAATCTCATTTAAAACCAAATTAATAAAACATATAACAGAAATAGACAGCGACATTGCAGATGTCTAGGAAAGAGCTATCTGGTGGCGGGAGGGAGATTGTGTTGTGAGAGAAAACTTGCACATGGGTTTAGATATCTGTCTATCATTTTTGGCAGGAATTCCAAAAGTGGAATTTTGCCTTTCTCAGTCAATAAGGCAAAAGCAAACAGCTGCAGTCTCTCTCCTGCCTTGTGTTTCTTTCTCATTGATAACAGTTGCCAACTTGATCACACTGATATTGCTAGGATACACATGTCCTGGTTTTCATCTGTGAAATGTTGGAGGGTTATGCATTTAGGATTTCTTATATTAGAGGCATCATAATGTAAAGAACCACCAGGGAATCTTTCAGACGATGCTTTCTTTTCTTTGAAAAATAATTTGTAGATTGGTTGTTGGCTAACAACATCCAACTTCAGGTTGCAACAGTGTACTTTCACTTCTATGCCATTCAAAGACTACTACTGTTGTTCTTTGACAGGAAAAAACCCAAGGTTTCGATACATAGTGCCTTAACATTAAGGAAGTCTCATACTTTTCTAGTCAGAGAAGTAGTTATCTTTTCATAAGGACTTTTCATAAATCCAGCAAGTTCTCCTAAAGTCTTTTACCAACAGCAAACAATGGCAACAAAGCCACTACTACCATTAAAATGATCTTATCCAAAGCCAAAGGCAACCAATGCTAAATCCAGCATGTCATGGGCTTTGGCATGTTTGTAACAAGAGAGCAATTGAGGCATCACTGTGTAACAGGTTTCTCTGCAAGGTAGACAAGAGCAAAACACAGAAATGTCTGCCATGCCAATCAGTTTAAAATTTTAAGGTGTTTGGCATATTTAGCCTGGCTCTTCATCAAAAGCCTGCCTCACCCAGTTAGACTTGCCAGCTATCCCTTATCATGTCTCCTTTTTGAGTGTTGGCAAAAAATCATTTTATAGAGACTGATGTTAAAAAACAGTAATATTTTGGGGTGTGGGCCTTTTATAAAGATAACAATATGTGCATCGTGTAATTTACAAATGTGGACAATAGGTTAATTTTGCAGAGAAACCCATGGCTAAGTTAACTGAAAACAATGCTTTTATTCAGAGTTTGGGTAGATATCACAAACTTGTTATTAACTGTTTCCTGATTGTCAAACCTGCATGTCTTGAATTTCAACTCTCACTTTTGTTGTTGTTGTTGTTGTGTGCCTTCATGTTGTTTCTGACTTATGTAACCCTTAGGCAACTCTAAGGTAAACCTATCAAGGGGTTTTCTTGGGAAGATCTGTTTAGAGGAGGACTTGTGCAAGGTCACCCAGTGGGTTTACATAGCCAAGCTGGGATTTGAACCCGGAGTCATAATCCAGTGCTCTACACCACACTGGAGTTTGCTTTGTCCACTCAAGACTTTCCCTTCTGGCCTTCTCCTTCATCCATCTGGGCCAATCCCTGTCCCAATATTGCTAGCATAACCTCCTTCCCTTGACTTGCTTGTCTTCTCAATCCTCTTATCTGCTTCTTTCCAATCCTTTCTTCCCAACCCTTTCAAACCCCTCTTGTCCATCCCAACATTGGGGGGAAGCAGACGGAGGCGCCGGAGACGCCGCCGGACGGAGCGCCGCTGGACCACAGCCTCCGCACCCCGGCGCTCCTGCGGCGTCCCTGGAAGGAGTGCAAAAATAGCGCTCCTTCCACAAGACAGGGAAAGTGCACCCTAAAAGCGTAGGGCGCACTTTCCCTGCCTTTTCCGCCGCAGCGCATGCGGTCGCTGCGGCGGGAGGTTGCCCCGGAAGCGCCTGCCGTGCGGAGGGCCGGCAGCTCCGAGGGCGACCTCAGGAAGAGGAAGGAGCGCCGCGCGTGCGGTTGCTCCTCCTCTTCCGGGCCTCCAAGACGGCTCAATAAGCTGTCTGCCGAGGCCCATTATTTAATATCAGGGAATCACTGCAGTAGCTCTATCATCAGAAAATCCTTTGGGGCATAATAATGTAAACTGTGGCATTTTTCAAAGAGATGCCTGTGTTACTCTGTTTCAGCATTTTAAAAAAGCGAAGAAAAAAGGTGGGGAGGTTTATGCCACCTTTAAGATGCCTTTTTTCTTTTTTTCCTTCTTTGCCTCTTTGAAACATAGATTAGTATCACTTAGGCCACAGAACACATGCATTGTTATCCAGTTATCCGCACTGTGTGTGTCAATCTATTACCGTGTCCTAAATCTTTTTTGAGGGACTATGTGGAAAACGGTGGACATAACCATTTATTCTTTTATGTCCCGCTTTTCTGCAATGGCACCCAAAGCAGCACACAGTCACATCACTATGAATCTTGCAAAGGAGATTACAACAGCAAGAGATTGTACCCATGTAATTATGAGTAATGTACACAAATCTCTTACATGTGTCCAAAATACCAAAGACAAATACATCATATACTATGGATTTTCTTAGCTAGTATTTCATGACATTTCCCTAGTCACTCCAAAAAGGGGTTCATACCAACCCACCAAGAAGAGGAAGCAAACACTGCCCAAACTCAAAAAGGTAAAGAAAAGCCACACACAAAAAGGGGATGGGGACATTACCCCAAAATAAATGAAGAATACAGCAAAAGCTTTATCCAATCTACTGATGTATAAAATGGAGACAGAAAAGCCTTGGAATGCTGTCATATTTAAATGCAGGTCAGGAGAGAATTTAGATCATGATCTAGAGTTCAGTTCCAGGGCTCACCAAAATACTCAGCTTTTAAGTAGCCACTCAGTAGCAGTGAATAAATAATAACCCCAGGCAACCAGAGAAGTAGCCCTTGTAAATTGGAAGTGAGTTGTATTCCTTCCTTTAGGCTGTCAACATGCCACAAGATGTGACAAGCATAGGTGAATAAATAAATTGTGGAACTTATTTGTGAAGCTGCAAAATATATCTGAATTCTGCTCTATTAACATATGTACTTCAGTGTATTTCAATGAATTATCCTCCAAATATATTTCCTTTTTTCCCCCTTTTACACCAAGGCACTGTTCAGATGGCAAATGAAGCAACTTGCCTGCTATTTACACCAATCAAACCTCAATGACAGGTTTTTGGCTCTTTGAATTCTTCCAAAGCATCTATGTATCATTATTATTTTTTGTTCATGTAGCAAATATTCACACTTTAGGAAGAGGGGGTATTCTACAGATGTCTAACAGATCTGTTTGTTGGCAATAGTAGCAAGATTTTGAGGAAGGGAGAAAATGTGTGTTATAAACCACACACACTGCATTCTGTTAAATTAAAAACTGACACATCTGCTTACCACGTGTGTTGGTCGCCATATCAGCCACTTTCTGAAAGGCATCCAAGAAGGCAGCTGCTGCTACTACCGTAGTCCTAAAATACAGTCAGATAAACACAGTGTTAGAAACAGCTTGTCACAGTCTATTTTGATCATGACACAGGCAAAAAAAGCAAGAAATATTAAGGCTGAACAAAGAAGCTAGCTTCAATGGGAACAAAAAAGTACCACTGTAGCTCTATTCACCTTCATGTATACCCTTGGTCTCTCTCCCTCTCGCTTTGAACAATCATAACATTGTTTCCCACTATTCCATAGAAGATTAAGCATTAAATTATTTCCTAATATTGGGACCAATCAGGCCTCTTTATTGTTGTGTGCTTCAAGTCGTTCTCAACTTATTTCAACCCTATCATGGGGTTTTCTTGGCAAGATTTGCTCAGTAAAGTTTTACCATTGCTTTCACCTGAGGCTGAGATCCTGTTACTTACCCAAGATCACCCAGTGGGTCTCATGGCCAAGCTGGTCAACCTAGTCTCCCAAGTCATAATCCAACACTCAAACCACCATGCCACAATGGCATACAAACCAAACCAAGGTTCACAAATCAGGTCTCATGTCTGAGCCAGAACTGTACCTGGTTTCCAGGGTCGTAGTCCAATGCCCAAACCACTATGCCACACTAGCTCTCTATAGGGAGGCTAGGGTGCCACAGCAGAGAAAGTCCTTTCCCATGACCTTCCTCAGAGAAAGTCCTTTCCCATGACCTTCCTCAGCCTCTCCAACAGACCTTAATTCTTGTATCAGTTTCAGTGTTCCCTTGAGTTACGAAATAAACAGTATGTTCTGCACATCTGCAAGTAACACATCACAGAGAAACAGAGATGATCAAGGAACGTTCTCTACAACATGGTAGATCTGTATATACAGAGAGCAGGTGTTGTTTCTTTAATGTTGAAGAACATTCCAGCTGTCAGGACCTATATGCCAGCTGTCTCAAGGGGGACAAGCTAGCAAGAAATATATCACAGATGTCTACTGAAACTTCTGACAAGGAAATGAAAGTCGACCAAGCTTTCAACATAGAACCCCAAAAGAGGCATCTCCGTTTGCAATTGATAGTCTTTTCTTCCCTTTCCAGCATGGATCTAGTACCTGCCGGTCCCCAAACAGACGGTAGATCCATACTGCCTAAATATAGTGGGTACTTCATGTAGAAGTAGGTCTTAAGGACCTTGTTCACCTTAAAACGTATGCTGAAGTGTTCCCTTCTCTGCTTTAATTAACTGCATATTTGGATTTAAGTTTTAAGAAATCTGGGACATGACTTTGGGGATAAGCTAAAAACAAGGGCACACAGCAGGAGGAAAGGAAGAGGGGGGAAATAAACCAACATGGCCCCAAACTTAAATATTCTGCCAGATGGAATTAAATTGTTGCTGGTTGTTCCTGAAGAGCGCAGCCTCAGGGCCTTTATAAGTATCTCATGAGTACTTTATAAGTACCTTACAGAACAGGATAGAAATATTCCAAGTAAAAAAACAACACAATAAATAAATCTTCTGCCAAAGAGCTCCAGTGCCTCCCTAAACTACAAAACCTAGGATACCAGTTAAAGTGGAATCAAACTGCTATAACAATGTAGTCTACCTGCAATGTATAAGGAAGTGTAAGAAATGTGGATATAGCTTGAGCTATTATTAGGTCAGTGATACAATGGAAGTAGGACTCATAGGGTTAAGGACTTTTAAATTAGAAGAGACTGTGACATCATCTATCACATAATGGAAGGGAAATCGATTATTCTAACAATGATGTCTTGTTATGAGCTATCCCTATTGTAATCAGTATGAGAGATTGGCTTTACAAAAGCCTTGTCCCTGCTAAATGAAAACTGGCAAGAAATTGTTTTTCACCAAAAGTCACCCACACTTTGATGAATACTTAGGTAAGCAGAGTTTACCCATGATTACAAAACATCAGAGACAGATTATGAATGCTCCTATAACGGTATGAGAGTTCTGTAAATATAAAATATAAAAAGACTGTACCAATAGATTCTTCATCCATGGATTCCACAATCCACATCTTGAAAATATCCCCCCCCCAAAGATTGCCAAAGAGCAAATGTTAATTTTGCCATTTTATATAATGGACACCATTTTACTACGCCACTGTATATAATGGGACTTGAGCATCCACAGATTGTGGTATCCACAAGGAGTCATGGAATCAAAACCCAGCAATTACCAAAGGACCACTGTGAAACAGGAAAGGTACATGGAGCAAATGGTTTGCTGGCTTGAGATTCAATGAGATTTGAGGATCTGGGTTATCGGAAGAGGTATACAATGTAGTTTTAATGAGAGGCGCGCACACGCACACTCATGCACACACACACAAGCGAACCAGTGTGATGTAGTGGTTTGAGTGTTGGAACTATAGGAGATTATCACATGGAGGCTTACCGTCCCTAAAATGTCCCCGAGTCATCCAAAAACCATGAAGGTGTGATAGCCGCTTGTTCCCATAATTAAATAGTCATGGAGGCGTCCCCTCGCCTCTCCCATCATTAAAGTGTCATTAAAGTGTTTGCTGAACTGCCATTTGTTAATAATGGAAGTTCCCATTATTGACAAATGGCGGATCTGCGACCACTTTAATGACGCGTTAATGATGGCAGAGGCAAGGGAATGCCTCCATTACGATTTAATCATTGGGATAAGCGCAACCAGCTATCACACCTTTGCAGTTTTCCAACAATTTAGGGACGTTCTAGGGACCATAAGCCTCTTTGTGATAATCTCCTATGACAGTTATCGGAAGAGTTGTACAATGTAGTTTTAATGAGAGGTATATTATACATACGTACACACGCACACACGAGAGCCAGCATAATGTAGTAGTATGAGCATTGGACTATGACTCTGGAGAGCAGGGTTCAATTCCCAGTTTCACCATAAAACCCACTGGGTGATCTTGGGCATCGTGTTTTTTTATTTGCAATTTTCCCACTTTCACGAGGGCCCTATCCCACTAACCCAAGCAAATGTGGAGGCCCATTGTGCAGTTCTTTTCTAAATCAAGTCAACCCCTCCTGTTCTCCTGCAATCAAGCCATCATTGTTCCCTTCAAAACTGGCTACACTGGGCCCCACATAAGGAGAAAAGTGGAATATAAATCAAGTAAATGAGTAATAAAATAAGCAAAGCTACCAAGAAAAAGCTCCATTCTAGAGGGCATTGCCACATCTGGTAAAAATGTTAACACTCATTAGCATTTGTTAAAGTTAGGGGACTATTCCTAACTTTTGCACACTCACACTAGTCCTTATTTCAACATGGTGTAGTGGTTTGAGTGTTGGACTAGGACTCTAGGAGACCAGAGTTCAAATCTCTACTTAACTATGGAAACCTTGGGCAAGTCACACGCTCGCAACAATCAAGGAAGCCAATGGCAAACTTCCTCTGAAGAAATCTTGACAATCAGCCAACGTGGTATAGTGATTTCAGAGTTGGGCAACGACTGTAGGAGAACTCTTCAAATCCCCTCCTCAGGAATGGAAACCTGCCTGGTAACCTTGAGTAAGTCACAGACAAGAGCAATGGCAAGCCCTCTCTGAACAAATACTGCAGAGAAAGTCTGTTTGTGCCCAGCACAGGCTTTTTAAGGTTTCAGAGATGATATTTTCTTAAGCTTCTGTAGAATTCCTTACTGTTCCCTCCCATGATCTCCAATCTAAGGATTAACAAGACCTGACCCTGCTTCACTTCTAAAATCAGGCAAGATTTGGTGCATTCAGGTTGTTGTAGTGTTATAAATGATGGCCTTCTTTTAAATTTCTGAAACCTTTGTGTCTCTTGCTCTCTACTGTCTCCAAATTACTCCAAAAGCACAAATTACTGAGTCCCAAACCCTATAATTTCTTGGAACTGAGACTCCATCTCCTAGAATGTTTTTAGCCCCATAACCACAACCTGGTTTCTAGACAACCCATAGCCTCCACTCTCAAAGTAAGCCTGAGTCACGACCTTTTATTCATCTTATTTGCTTATGACATATAGGGCTGTTTGTCACTTATAAGCTAAGTGATTCATTATTAGAAGCTCTGAAGTAGTATTTGCTAATCCTAAATGCAATTACTGTGGATATTTTGATTCTTGTGCTTACAGTGACAAATAAATTAGTGCAACTCCAAGGATTAGCTCTACATGACTCAACAGGAACTATCCATCAGGACACACTGAAGCTAAGGTTGAGAAATCCCTTACATCAATGCTTCTTAATCTTTTCTGAAAAGGACCTCTTTGAGAATCTGATAAAAACTATGAACACTGCTCCCCAGAAAAATGACGGAAAATTGTGTTTTGAACAGGAAGAAAGTGTAAGGAAAAAATGGTGGCCAGTTCACAGATTCCTTGAAGGCAATCCATAGATACCTTCGTGATGAGAACTTTAAATGCATGTATGCTAAGGAAATTTGAGTTCATACACATATCTGCAGAGCTTACTCAGAAAGAAATGATGAAGGGAAGGTAGCAAAGATGGCAGGGAAATTGGCTAAGCACCCCACACACCTGCCTTGTACTTCTCTATTAACAAATAAACCTTCTCCTAGACCAATGATAGGCCACTGTTAGGAATTTGGTTTTAAAATTGGTTTTAAAACTTTTTGTAAATGTTTTAAATTGGTTGTTATGGCCAGAGAAAAGGCGGCATATCAAATAAATAAATAAATGAACAAACAAAATAGATTTGGGGGTCACATTGGCATCCACAAAGGCCTTGGAGGTCCACACCCAGCAGTACACCATCCCCAGGTTAAAAAAACAACACACTAAAACTTTTTAGCCCCCCCCCCAATTATTATTATTATTATTATTATTATTATTCCCTTCATGGGATGCAGGGAACAATTTTGTCAGGCTTTAACCCCCCCCCCCCCCCCCCCCGTTTTAGGCCCAGGAAAAATCATTTTTATAGCAGGTGGTGACCTGGAAGTGTTTTCCTTCTAAAAAAAGCCTTTCCTGGGCTTAAAAGAGCTCAAGGGAGTCCCACAAATGTGGCAGAACTTCCCTCAACATCCTAGGAAGTGTTAGCAGCAAAAATGATAACTATTATTATAGCCCACACCTTAAAAAAAATATAGGGGGCCTGGGGGCCACAAAAATGGACCTTGGGAGGCACATGCAGCCCACGGGCCACATTTTTCCTACCCACTATTTTGCAGAGCAACACATAAGACCTTATCAAACGCTGGCCACGAAGCGAAAAGTAAGCGAAAAGTAACCGAAGTAAGAATAAATTCAGTTCTATACCGAAACGAACTGAATTTCGCCCACGTGGCCATTGCGCAATGAATACGAAGGCTCCCTTTCTCTCTCTCTCTCTCTCTCTTCTTCCTTCTTTGTCCCCTCCCGTCGCCCAAAAAGCCGGCGTCGCAGAAGGCGCTTCTGTGGATAGCAAGGATGGGAGGAAGCAGTCGGGAGGAAAGGCAGCCAAGGAGACTGAGGAGGAGGACTGGAGGACTGGAGGAGGGAAGGCAGCCCAGCAAGCCCCGGTTGGCGAGAGCTCCGAGTGGCGTGTGTCGGGGAGGAAAAATGCGAGAGAGATGGAGAGAGAGATCGCCTCCCTCTTTCCTCCTCCTCTTTCTTTTCTCACCCAGCCCCGCCAATCCAGTTTGCCTTTCGCCAATCCCTTCCCCTCGCTGGGATTTTCTGCTTGGGATATGTAGAGCTCTCCTGCTTCCCCTCCCCGCCCACCATTGCACAAGGAATACGAAGGCTCCCTTGTATTTCCCCGAAAAACCGAATGTCAAAAGCTCTCAATTCCTTACGGATTAGCTCCGGGTTCTGTGAGTTTCGGGGCAGCATCGTGTGTACACGCGGGGAAACAATACGGATTAGCTCCAGGTTCTGTCGAGTTTCGGGTGCAACGTCGTGTGTACACTCGGGGAAATAATATGTATTAGCTACGGATACCCTTTGGATTAGGGCTGCTTTAGACCCCGTGTGATAAGGTCCATAGTCGACAATACCCTATTTACTTCCAAATGCAAAGTCATTTCTCAGACTAAAGAGTCAGAGGAAGGTTAAAAGAGACAGCATTTGATGGGGTCGCCTGAAGAATTGATAACACACATTAATGGATCAGAGAAAGGATTCAGAATGCCATGTTCACACATCCACTCATACCCTAGCAAAACAAGAAATGTGTTAAGATGGTAGTGGTAGCTATACTGTAAGTAACAATGCAACCTCTGCCACCTTCCTTCATGTGTTGATCAATGTTAAAGATATGTAGAGGAGAAAACTGGTAGCCCATCAGAAGAGAGAATGTCACCAGATCCAACTATTTCAGGGGAAATGAGTAGGATTAGTTTTCTCTACTTATTTTCTGTTTTGTTATCAAAGGATTATGAATCACAATATCCAATGCAAAAGCAGAGCACAAGACACAACTGACCACGGCTCACCAGCTGCATAGCCTTCAACAAATCTTTAGGATAATTCTTCCCAGCTTATAGCTTTCCACTAGTTAGGCTTCACTGCAATCCTAGGCAATTTTATTGTTAGTTAAACTGGTCAATCTAATCTCCCTGTGTCAAATAGGGGTGGGTAGGGGGAGCCACAAAGACCAAAATGGTCCATTGCAAAATGTACAATTTCACTCATTAATGAGAACAGCTCGACTAAACCTGAGCTACTACAATAGGTGTTATCTTAAATCTTGCAAGAAAGCCAGTTTGGTGTAGTGGTTTGAGCAATGAACTATGACTGTGGAGATCATGATTCGATTTCCCACTTGGCCATAGAAACCTTCTGGATGACCCTGGGTGAGTCACACACTCTCAGCCACAGAAAAACTCATGGTAAAATCACCTTAGCATCACCATAGGTCAGAAGTGACATGAAGGTACACAACAAGGTCTTGTAAGCACCCAGTTTGCGATGTATCCTTGCTCATCCTCCACAAAATGCAAGTGAGGTGAAAAATCCAAAATGAGGATTTATAAACTGACAGGAAAAAGTTCCAAGACCACATTCAGGTCTAAAGTGTATAGTACTTAGGATGTAACAATGGGAATAAAGCAAAAGACTCATAAGGAAACAAACACATCTACAAACTAGATCTAAGGAAGTGCCCTGTGTACATCTAATAAAAAGAGTGTGAAATGACAGTAAACTATTTCACACAGATATCACAACCTGATGATATCCAAATTCCAGTATTTGCTGAGACAAGGGGAAGACATATGCACAACAAATCCAGATCAAAACAGTGAAGACACAGACTAATCTAATAGGGGCTATTGTTGTTGTTCTGTGCCTTCAACTCTTATGGCAACTCTATCACAGGGTTTTCTCAACAAGATTTGTTCAGAGGTAGTTTGCCATTGCATTCCCTGGAGGCTGAGAGCATGTGACTTGCCCAAGGTCACCCAGTGGGTTTCATGGGCAAGTGCAGAATTGAACCCTGGTCTCCAGAATCACAGTCCAACACTCAAACCACTACGTCACACCAAAACAGACCAAAGTTCACAAATCAGGTTAGGCCTGAAAGCATAACTTCTTCCCTTGCACCTCCACTAAAGAGAATTTCCTTTCTTTCCACAATTAGTAATACTAATGTTTCATAGCTGCACTTGTACATCAACAACCATTGTAGATGCTAACGGTCTGCATAATCATGGCTCAAAATCACTGGGGAGAGCCAGCATGGTGTAGAGCAGGGGTAGGCAACCTTTTTGAGCTGGCGGCCAGGTTGCTGTCCCTCAGACAATTGGGGGGCCGAAGCACCAAAAATAAATAAATAAATAAATAAATAATTTTTAAAAAATATGCATGCACACTCTCTCAGCCCCAGAAAAACCATGGCAAAACCCCTGTGGAGATTTTTCCAAGAAAACCCCAAGAACAAGTAATAACAACAATAATCAATATCATCATACCGGGTGGCGGCGGTGGCAGGACCGGCCTGGGGCCAGTCCAAATGCCTTGGGGGGGGCGCATCCGGCCGCCGGGCCTTAGGTTGCCTACCCCTGGTGTAGAGAATGGAGTAGTGGACTATGACTCTGGAGACCAAGGTTCATATCCCAGCCTGGCCATGGAAACCCACTGGGTGCCCTTGGGCAAGCCACACTCTCT
Organism: Phrynosoma blainvillii; assembly: GCA_026167975.1. Taxonomy (NCBI): domain Eukaryota; kingdom Metazoa; phylum Chordata; class Lepidosauria; order Squamata; family Phrynosomatidae; genus Phrynosoma; species Phrynosoma blainvillii. The sequence goes on along the minus strand of JANUYF010000004.1, from coordinate 18,827,979 downwards.
CTGCCTCAGAGGAAGGCAATGGCAAACCCACTCTGAACATTCTTGCCAAGAAAACCCCATGATAGGGTCACCAAAAGTCAGAAATAACTTGAAGGCACATAACAATAACAAATCATTTTTAATACAACTACCGCAGTTAGCACATGTTAACACAACTATTTAACACCAACAAGAACAATTCAAAGATATAGCCGTGTTAGTCTGTGGAATAAATATGTATAGAGATTTTGTAGCACCTTTGAGATTAACTGGAAAAAAAGAGGTTTGTAACATGAGCTTTCGTAGACTTTAGTCTACTTCTTCGGATGCTTATGATGGACTGAAAGCCAGGGACAGACAGGAGTGCAAATGTTTAACTGAAGAAAACTGAAAAGGAATGTTGGCTATTGCAGGTCCAATTAGAACCCATGAGCTCTAAATGATACGTAGTTTTCAAAGGGCTCCCTAAAAGCTCATGCTACAAACTTCTTTTTTTCTTTTTCTTTTTTCAGTTAGTCTCAAAGGTGCCAACAAGAAGAGGCAAGGAGGGAGGGAAGAAGGAAGGGAGCATGTGATCCTTAAAATGGTTCCAGATAAGCAAACAATGATTTGTAGGAAGCTAGAGGAATATCTGCAACAAGCCTAAGTTTATTCAAACTGTGGGCAAAAGCAAACAAAGGAGGAATATCACTATGACCATGTAGAAAAATCATTCTAGACAAAAGAAAGAAAAAGGCAGGCAAGCAGAGAGATATGAGAATGATAACTTACCTAAGCTGAGACTGCAGTTTCCCTGCTTTGTTGATGAAATCTTCCCAAACCGGGTAGCTTCCCTGAAAGAACAAGAAACAAAAATACAGAAGAATGAAATATCTTAATTTAATCTGTTTTCCAGAAAGCCAACTGGGAGTGGCACACATCAATAAGCGCATTCAGTCTCCTTCTTAAGAATTTAGACATTTGTATCCTGCATTTCAAAAAAAATTCAAGGGAATGGAAACAGAGAGATACAATAAGGACACAGTGTTTTCAAAGAGTTTTCAAAGTACAGATGTAAATTTTCTAGACTCTATAAAGATGAGGAGTTAAAAATTGCTTGGGAGCAGGGAATATTTGGGAGGGGGGAACAGTCACTTTTGGAAAAATTGAAAAAATATTGTACGGTATTAGTACCTTGGCAAATTGAAAGTCAATTCGTAAATAAAATGTAGTATGAAAGTCACTTTGTTGCTTTATGAACATAAAATGGCTTATGGCCAGCTTGTCATAAAATTATCACTGGGAGTATTAAAAGTACAGTTTATTCAGATAATAATTACAAATTACAATTACTTAAACTTTTTAATTTTGTTACAAATTGAGCTACAAGCTCCTGAACTGGTAAGAAACACCAAAAAGATAAGGAACTTCTTTTCAGCTTATAAGGAGGAATTTATAAAAGGGGGGGGGGGGGGGACAGAAGAAATAATCAACATTAGCAAAACCAAGAAAATTATTTTGTCTTTTCTAGTCCTCCAGTGTCAACCAGACTTCCAGTACATATTCCCATAAAAAGGGTTTATGGAAGACTTGAGGAAACCAAGACCAGGAATAGCAATGATCTGTTCCTGTACGTAAGCTTGGTCTTCCTTTTACATAGTTCTTCAAAATAATTGGGGGGGGGGGGGAATACATGGACACCTTGTCTTAAACATTTTACCTATCATTCTAAAAGAAAATATTCCAGAATATTTTTTAATCTTTCTGGGGAAAAATACTTTGGAACAATGGGGACAATGGTGTGTGTGTGTGTTTCTGAATTTTTCCAGGTTTTTTTCCTCCTAAGTTTTCACATCTCTAACTCAAAGCCAACCTAAACTGGTTGCAAAGGCTTAGCCCAGTACAGCTAGTCCAAAATAGCTTTTGTGTGATCAGAGATTCTGGTCCCTATGATCAATGTGGCTGGTTCATACTGCACTAATGGATTGCCAAGATTCACTATGATGGCAGAAAACACCCCCCTTTTTTAAACATTACACAACTTTCAAGGTTCACAAACCCTATTTGCCAGAATGGAAAGCTACCTAATTCTCAACTATGTCAAGAACAGTTACTCATTAACATAAAATATTTGTATTCATGCAATTTAAGAGTATCCAATTCACCACACAGTACAACACAAGGGTATAATATATTATGCTAGAGATGAATATTTGCATAAATCTGCAAATAAATATTTTTCTTTTTCTAGGGGAAAACAGAACCTTTCAGTAAATATGAAATACATGTAACATTTTCTTGTCAAACCTAAACTTACTTATTCTTTTGACAGCATGAAATGCAATTATTTATAACTAAGTGGCATATAAAATTTGGAACACAGTCAGCCCTCTATATCCACTGTTTTTTTTATCCATGAATCCAAGCATCCACAGCTAGAAAATATTCAAGAAATATACAAATTCCTAAAAGCAAACCTTGATTTTGCCATTTTATATAAGGGACACCATTTTACTACACCATTGCATTTAATGGGACTTGAGCATCCACGGATTTTGGTATCCACAGGGGGTCCTGGAACCAAACTTCAGTGGATACCAAGGGTCCACTGTACTTGCAAATCAAAGAACAAACCTATACATTTGAACTCAAAAGTAAGAATCATTCAGTTTCATAAAGCTTGCTCCCAAGTAAACAAATGTAAGCCTGCAGCCTCAAAAGTATAAATGCATTTGTGTTTTACAAGCAAAACTTTTAACAGAACCAATACAAAAAAAGACTAAGGGCCTTTACAGACTGCCAGAAATAATGCAGCTTGAGACCACTTTAATTGCCTTGGCTCAGTGCTAAGGAATCATGGGAACTGTAGTTTATTGTGGCACCAGAAATGTCTCAGGAAAAAAAACTACAATTCCCATGATTCCTTAGCACTGAGCCAGGACAGTTAAAGTGGCCTCAAGATGCCTTATTTCTGGCAGTCCGTAAAGGCCCTAAGAAAGCAGTACACTGCTGCAACCTTTTTTGAGTTTCTCTTATCTCATATTCTTGGGACCAGAGGTGTTTTAAATTTCAGAGTTTGGGATATTTCCATATACATAATGAAATCTCTTGGAGATGGAACCCAAGTCTAAACATGAAATTCATTGATGCTTCGTATACACCTTATATACCTAGCCTGAAGGTAATTTTATACACAATTTTTAATACTTTTGTGCAATGAACCATCAGAAAGTGGAAGTGTCGTTCTCTCAGCAAACCATGTGGACAATTTTGGATTTTGGAATATTTTGGATTCTGCATAAGGGAGACTCAACCTGTACACGATTTTGTCCCCATCATCTCAGATACCAAGATCTTTAAGTTGAAAAAGTAAGCCTCAAAGTCTGAAATCAACCAAGAAAAGCAGCTTAACCCAAACTGTTAGTCCAAATTAGGAGCAGACCCCTTGAACCAATGAAACTTTGATTATATATTGACCTACTTATCTCCCTTTGATTCCATGCTTCTGCTCTGTTGTTAGATGCCATCTTTATGGTGACTATAAATGAGAGATCTCCAAGTCATCCTATCACCAATAGTATTGCTCTAGCCTTGCAGATTCAGGCCCATGACTTCCATGATTGAGTCTATTCATCCCCAGCTTCCCTACAAATCTAAATCCGTATCACCACGGACAAGCATACAATTTTACCAAACTGAACTCTTAAAACTTCAATCCAAGCTTTCTTTCTAGACACAAATGCAAAGTTTCAAATTCTGCCCAACCTGTTCTTGTTGGGTTTTTTAAATTTCTTTAAAAGATAGTACTGTTTCAGGGCAATTTCACACCCATTTGATCATTCTCCTAGCTGTCACTCCACACTTCCCAGAAGACACCCAAGGACCTATTAAACAGACACCATTTTGTCAGAGATCAGTCAATGACAACCATGAGACTGGTCCAGAAGAGGTCTATGCTCAGAAAGAGATCTGTCAACTCTTGATGATTTACCAAATCAAGAATACAAGCTGCAACAGACTCCACTCATGGTCTCAACTTCACCTGTTACAGCCTAATAACTAAACAAAACAGCAATTCACTCCATCATCATTAGCTTTCTTGTCTATCAGGTTCTCCTTCAATGAATGAGCCTTCTATTATTCTTCCCTGTTTCTCCCCCCTCTCCCATACACACAAACTCACACACTCACACACACACTCCTCACAAGCTGTTTCATTTGCCAGGTTCCTTTTTTTTTATAGAGTGGTCAATATGTGGCCCTGGGATTACCTGTGGCCTTCAACAGGTCCTTTGGTGGCCCTTGACTCCACCAGATTCCTTGAATTGTCTGTTTTCTTGTTGGGCCCAAAATTTTGGATTTCTATGGGACCTATTGATAAGTCGAGGATAATTCTTAGGAGCACGTAACAAAGGAACAAGGATGAAGCAAAGGAAAACAATGTCAAAGAACTTACAAAATTCCAGCAGGCATAACTATTTGCACTCACACTAAAGGCTAGAAGGATGAGAGGGGGCCAGTGCTTCCAGGACAAATTACACTCTTGCCTTTCACCAGGGGATAGTTTCTTTTTTAAAATATAAGAGTTAAAGTACAGAACTTACATTGACCCATGAAAAGTTGACTCATTTGACTAAACCAAAGCTAATTTGACTAAAATTTCTAGACTTACATGTGAGTATATACAGTATATCTTAAGAATATTTTCAAGCCGTGGATGGTTAAATCAATGGAGAAAGAATCCATGAATACAGAGGGCTAGTGGCAACTTCTTCTACTGGAATCCCCAGTAGAGGAGTTGACCTTTTAAACAGGTTGCAGGCCCCCAAAGTATGTTTAAGCATCAAATACTATTCATTTTTAAAAATCAGACATGGAATTCTGTTCCAGGTACTTGTTTTTTCAATGTCTTTTGGCAATTCATGCAGCCCTGAAGAGCCACAGAGGCAGAACATTGGCTGCCAGACTTACCACAGTGGCTCAGTCCACTTTTTTACAATCTGGAACTTCCAGTGAAGATTTCTTTATAATAAATTACTCCATTTATATACAGCTGACCTGGAACTACTCATTGTCTTTGGGATGTCTTATGATGGAGCCCAGGGGCCCACTTCCACCATACAATTCTAGCACTCTATTGTACTTTAACTTGCATGACAATATACTATGAAATCCCGGGGTCTGTTGCCTGGTGAGACATTAAAGCTTTGTGGATGAAAATCCTAAACACCCCTCTGAAAACTGCATATCCCAGATTCTATAGGATGTCACCATGAGAGCTGAAATGGAATTGTTTGTTGTTAGCTGCTCTCAAATCAACCTCAACTCATGGTGACCCTGTGGATGAGACATCTCCAAGACCCCTGACCTTCACTGATCTGCTTAGATCTTGTAGATTCAGTCCTTGATCGAGTCTAGTCTTCCTCTCTTTCTGCGGCTTTCAACCTTTCCTAGCATCACTGTCTTTTCTAATGAGTCAAGCCTCCTCATGATATGGCCAAAGTATGACAGCCTGAATTTAATCTCTAACTATTTTAACAAGGCCTTTGGACCGGCCCCAGGCCAGTCCTGCCGCTGCCGCCCGCCATGATGATATTGATTATTGTTATTATTACTTGTTGTTGGGGTATTCTTAGCAAAATCTCCACACAGGTTTTGCCATGGCTTTTCTGGGGCTGAGAGAGTGTGCATGCATATTTTAAAAAAAATTTAATTTGTTTTTAATTTTTAATTTTATTTATTTATTTATTTGTGGTGCTTCGCCCCCCCCCCCCAATTGTCTGAGGGACAGCAACCCAGCCCCCGGCTCAAAAAGGTTGCCTACCCCTGATCTAGGTTGAATTTATGTAGATATATAGCACTGTAATTGTGTAGTGTGAATGGACCAGGAAAACCATGGGGTTTTTCTTCCCCCCCCCCCCCCCCCCCATTCCCTCCCCATTTCTGGGTTTTGGAGGAGAATTCGAACCACTTTAAAACTACTTGACTATCTCTTGAGTAAATCTTTTCCAACTGCTGAAATTAAGCCACTTTGTATCCCAATTTTGGGAGGAAAGCTAGATACAAAAATTGATATTGATGATAATGACGGACCAGCCCTGCTTTAGCTATTTTGTCACCCACTGCAGACAAGTTGTGAAGAACAGATACAAAATTCTATGACAGACAGTCCTATTTCACATGGCTGGTTTTTATTATTTCCTATTCCCCACTATCCCTGGCAGTGAGTTGAGAAACGAGTGAACTAAAGAAAACCATCATATGTTATGCATTAACTATCATTCTGTACACAATTACAGATGTTCCATTCTCAAACACTGGTTCAACCAGTAATATCTTAACACAGCAATGAACAAGCTCCTTGCTGTGCAAACTCCATGATGTGTTACAACACCACAAAACCAGTAAGTCTTTGACAAGACTTGCAGAGGAGGGAGCTTTAAAGCCACAACTCCCAAAACCTACTAAGTGCAATGCATCACAAGAAAGCTGGGGGAGGTTGGGCTTTGGATTAAATTCCCAGAATCCATTAGCTAGGGGCCATATTGGCAGAAGAATCCTGCTTTTGACTTCTCTTGAGAGCAGAATTGACCAAGGAACTCTCTTCTGCTAGCGACTGCCACTCACCATGGTTCATGGCACCCCTTAATTCTGAATCTCATCTTCACAATGAACATCAGCACTTACATTACAGACACATTTACACCAGGGAGGATTCACAGTTCAGTATCAGAGCACATAGTTCAGCAGGCAGAAGGTCCTATTATTGGGGCTAAACCTTCCTTGAGAAAAGAGGTCCTTCTCTCAGGGAGTAATATAGAATCATAGAATTGGAAGAGTTCACAAGGGCCATCCAGTCCATCCAGGTCATGGGAACCTGGTCTGAGTCTCCAATCCTCTTAGCAAAGGAAAAGAATCTCAGGGCAAGAGCACTGACTTGAAGAGTGTGTGCGTGTGTGCACATGTGTGGACATTTACTAGATTGTTATTTATCTGAATGGCATACACTGTGCAACTATTTTTATGCTTGGTGTGTCATGCTTAGAGCCAGCATGGTGCAGTGGTTTGAGCAGGGGTAGGCAACCTTTCCCTTTTAAGGGCTGAGGGACTTCAGCTCCCAGAATCCCAGGAGCTATTGGCCAACATGGGACTATTGGCCAACATGGCTGAGGCTTCTGGGAGCTGAAGTCCCTCGGCCCTTAAAGGGGAAAGGTTGCCTACCCCTGGGTTTGAGCACTGAATTATAACTCTGGAGATCAGGGTTCGATTCCCTGCTCGAGCATAAAAACCCACTGGGTGACCTTGGGCAAATCACATTCTCTCATCCTCAGAGGATGGCAATGGCAAATCCCCTTTGAAGAGACGTGCCAAGAAAATCCTATGACAGGTTAGCTTTAGGGTTGCCATAAGCCAATGACTTGGTAGCACACAACGACAAGTGTCATGCTTAAATTTCATCATATGGGGCTGCCCCTTGTAATATCACTAGGGCTCACCCTCTATGCTATGAGAAGAGGTCATCCCCAGATTGCAGGCTGAGCCCTGAAATCTCAGGGCCTGGCACAGTCCTGGGCAACCCTTGGGTGCAGAGTCAAAATTAACTGAATGTGTGTGCACACATGCATGCATGCATGCATGCATGCATACATACAAACACACACACACACACACACCACTTCTGAGAAGGCTATCTCCCCTCAGTGCCACTGCCCACACAAGACTCTATGGCGGTTGCTTGGGATCATGCCACTACCTTTGCCCTATTGTTGAGGCACATTCTGGAGCAAGAAGGCAACCAGTGCAAGAGATCTTCCTGGGGCAACTGCTTGACCGATCTCCTGCTGGCCCTCTGTCAGCAGGACCTCTTGCAACACTGCTGCAATATCAGCTCTCATCAGCTCAAATTGAAAGGGTATCACATAACAAGGCTGGGGAAAAGCACCACCTGACACGTTATACCTCTCTCTGCCCAACAAAGCACAGTGTACAGGGCTAAAAGGATCAACAGCTTGATTCAGCTTCGTATGTTCATTGTCAGAGGTTTGTACACAGCCCATCAGCAACTGGATGCTTGCACCACTGCTCCTTGTTTCCACCCAATCTACTGTACTTCCCTCTTCAGCTACCACACATCCATCCCAAGTGCTGATTTGCATCGAAGACCAGAGCAGGACACCATAACATAGAACTGGCTAATATACACTGAGTCATCCGGAATTCCAAAATACTCCAAAGTCCAAAATTGTCCCCATGGGTGGCTGAGATAGTGACACTTTTTGCTTTCTGATGGTTCTGTGTACACAAACTTTTTTTCATGCACAAAATTATTTAAAATATTATGTATAAAATTACCTTCAGGCTATGTGTATAAGGTATATACAAAACATAAATGGGTCCAATCACCAAGGAATCTCATTATGTATATGCAAATACAGTGAGCCCTTGATATTCACTGGGGTTTGGTTGCAGGACACCCTGTGGATACCAAAATCTGTGGATGCTCAAGTCCCATTATATACAGTGGCATAGTAAGATGGTGCTCCTTATATAAAATGGCAAAATCAAGGTTTGTTTTTTGGAATTTATATATTTTTTAAAATATTTTCAAACCGTGGATGCTTAAATCCATGGATAAAAAAAATAAATCTGTGGATACAGAGGGCTGACTATATTCAAAATCCAAAACAATTCTGGTCCCAAGCATTTTGATTAAGAGTAGCTTAACTTGTAGTGCATCTACCCTTGTGCACAATCTCCCTTCCAGCTTTGGAGCATTGTCTCTCAAAGATACAAAGGAGATGAAGACAGCCACACCTGCCATTTTTGTGTTGTGGTTGTTGTACTAAGTCTACCATTGCCCCTTCTGCCCCAGTATAAATATACATAGTGCCAGTGTAGTCTTTTGCGTACTGGACCAGCACTCTGGGAGACCAGAGTTTAAATCCCTGCTCAAGTATGGAAACCCTCTGGGCAACTTTGGGAAATCACACTCTCTGCCTTTGAAGAAGGAAACAGCAAATTTCCTCTGGATAAATCTTGCGGTGAAAATCCTATGACAGCATCACCATAAGTTGGAGTGAACGTGAAGGCACATAATAACAACAGCATAAGCATGCCAGAAGAGAGATACAGCAAGGGCCCTTGCATACAGCCCTCACTACATAGCCTTGTGTATTGGCAATGGAGTCTTCTTTTCTCAGCCAACAGCCCTTTGAGGTTAGAAAACAGAATAAGAGTGACACAAATGATCTTATAAAAAGCACCAAGCAATACTATGGCAGCTGCATGCCCAGCTTTCTCTAAGTCATGAAGCACCTGCTTCCCCAGAGGAGATTCTTATTACCCTAAACAGCCATTCAGAAAGTTCAGAAAGTTCAGAAAGGTGCTTCATCATCTGAATGCAAGATAGCCTGACAACAGGGTGCCAGGAGGTACATTCAGTTGTAAAGAAAGCTCAGCAATCAGCAATGACATGCTGGCAAGGTGAAAGCAAAAGCCAAGATTTAGTGTATGACACACAGAAAGAGGAACCGAAGCTTGGAAGCATCCTTGTTGAAAGATAATGAAAGCCTTTCGACATGAGCCACTTGTCTGGTTACCTATGGAGACTTGGAGTCAAATACAGATAATACAAAAAGGAAGAAGGGGAGGGGAGGAAAAATGTGGAAGCAGCTTTAAGACTTACTGGTTTTTATTTTAGCATGAGCTTTCGTGAATATAACTCACTTTTTCAGAATTCTAGACCTTTTTCAGAACTCTATCCCACTCCCAGAACTATATAAATATGCTTTATTCCTGAGGCTTTAATATCATTCTGTGTACTGCATGTGAAGAAATGGGTTTCTATCTATGAAAGCTCATGCTAAAATAAAAACCAGTTAGTCTTAAAGGTGATGCCACATTTCTTTTCTCTCTTTCTCCCTCCCTCCCCTTTTATGCTGCAAGAGATGAACACAACTACATCTTTGAAAACTTCAAAAAGGGGAAAAGTTTTTTTTAATTTCATTTATCTCTCTCCACAAATGGGGCCAAAGCCTCATAACATAGATTACAATAGAATGCAGCTAAAACTCATCATAATAATAAAAACACTCTAAAATAACTACATAAACAATGCTATTAAAACAGTACTAATTTAAAACAGTTGCAAAACATGTAAAAGATAACCATATATATAGCAATCCCCCCACTAAAAGAACTTTCTGCAGCAACTCATTAATATTTTTAAAATCTAACTCAAATTAAAAATGCCCTTGCCACCTGGCAGAAGAAAAATAGAGAGACCCTTTTGGGAGCATATTCCACAGAATGGAGAGCAGCCACCAAGAAGGCCTTTTGACGTGTCTGCACCAAATGTGGGTTTAAAGGGTGAATTGTTAGGTGTTGCAGACCTCTCACAATAAAAAAGTGTACTTATGTGCAGAGTTAAAACTGTAATGATTTTTTGAACTTATTTTAAAGGTTGACATCACAACAGGCTTTCAAGCCTTAGTTTTAGAGGTGTCTAAGGAAAAGCTTCAAGGAAAAAATATCCCAACAGCTATGCCATTGATCTGTACCATGAATGATCAATGCAGGTTAACACCCTTAGCTGAACCAAAAGGACAACAAGGGGGGTCCTAGGAGGAGAGACTGTATCTCCTGGATGCTGTCTGTCTTTCCTTAGGGGGCATGTTAAGAGCAACTGCTTTAAAATCTAAAAATAGCTATCCATTTACACTGATATGCCGTAAGTTTAAAGAAACCCCCAATGTGCTGACAGCTGCTGGGTTGATTGTTTCCAAGATCAACACTCAAGATCAGAGGATTAAAAATCAGAAGGGTTCTTTCTCCCCCTCCCTTTCCCCTTCCCAAGTCCAAAAAGAAACACACTGCAGCTGTTTGCAATGGCAAAGAACTGCAGAGCAAGGAGGACCAGTTGGTTTCACTTAATTGCAAACAAACAAGGGAACAATCAGCTGTATTGGGACCCAACACAATAGGCGGGCAAAAAATATCTTCCACTTTTTTTTAATATAAGGGGGAAGGAAAGAACTATAGAGAGGACAAAGACAGATGCAGACTACTTATTCCAATCAGCATTTGTGATCAATTTTACCCATCTGGCAAGGTACGGATTCCATCTCATCATGTTGCAGAATCTGTCAAACTAGAGCTTGGGAAAGTTATTTAGGAGTGCAACTCCCAGCATTACTAGATGGCTAGGGATTCTGTGAGTTGCAATCTGGAAAAAGAAACTTTTCCAACTTCTTATTTAATCAGGAACAGTCCTCAAGCCATTGGAGCTAATGCATGATATGGTCAGTTGTACACAACACAACGTCATGTAATGATTCAAGAGACCTGAGTATGGATCTCTGCTCAACTATGGAAACCCACTGGATGTCCTTGGACAAGCCACTATTTCACACCCCAGAGATGGCTTTGGCAAACGCTTTCTGAAGAAATCTGGCCAAGAAATCTTCATCATAGGGTCACCTGAGGATTGCCCTAAGCCAGAAACAATTTGAGGGCACACAACAAAAACAAGATGACAAAATTTCAGAGTCCCAACTCAAGCCGAATAATCATGTGAGCAACTCCCAACACTAACAATTCAAGCAGCTTGGTCTTCTATGTTTATTCAGTAGATCTGAGTTCATTGCAGCTTATTCCTAGATAACTGTGAACATCACTGCATGTTCAATCTTTCTGTAGCACTCTTCCTAGCTGCCCAAAGTATTTCTCTTATTTTTTACATTTATTTTTATTTGCATTTTCTCTTTCACTTTTTGTTTTCTTTTATTTGTTACTTTTCACTTATCTGTTAACATTGACACTTATTATTTACATTTGTTACAATTTCCTCAAATGGGCTTTTTCTCAACAACCCTGAGAGGTACAGTGGGTGAAGAGAGAATGATTGACCCAAGATCACCTAGAAACTTTCATGGTTCAATGGGGACTTCAACTTGGATTTGCAAAATGCAAGTACAACGCTACACTAGTCTCTTTGAGAGGCAAGCCTCTCCCATGCTGGCTTTCCATTTTGAAGTAAATGCTTTCAATTTGGGGAAAGAAGCTTGTAAGAAAAATTATGGTTAGCATCATCTCCTTAAAGGCTAGGACAATCCCATCCCCCCAAAACAAACTTTTGCAAATTCTAGTCCAGATAAGAGTATGTGGCCCAAGTGAATGCCGTTTATTTGAACACAGATCTCCCTAGTCACTATCTAATAATGCTAACCACTACATCACACTGCCAAACACACTTTAGTGTGATAATCTTTACAAAGAGACCTTATGTGATAGATCTGTGTGAGCAGTCAAGAATTCAACACTGACAAACAGTAGCTTGCCCAAGGCTACCTGGTGACTCTATGACCAAGGTGAGATCTGAACAGAGAACTTTTAATTGAAGTTCAATAAGTATTATACAGTCCTTAATCCAAAAATGCAGGGGGCCAAAGGTTTCCCATCCCTGGTCTAGAGAATTCTTGGCCCTTCTGCTGCAACTTGAGGTATCCTGAAGCAGGAATATATTTATTGAAAGGATATATATATTGGATATATATTGAAACCAAACATCCTGGCATCAAAACTTTTACCAAACTATAGGTGGTATGTTCACATAGCATAATTATGACAGTTTGACACCACTTCAACTGCAATGGCTCCTTCCCACAGAATCCTGGGATGCATAGTTTAGTCAGATACCAGGAATTCTCCATCAGAGAGTTTTAGTCTACTCCTGTATGCTACAGCATTAAAGCTCTCTAAGAGTGAATGTTACATATCTCACCAAACTACAGATCCTAGGATTCCATAACTTAAAGAGCCATGGAAATTAGGATCATCTGGATATAATTGTGCAATGCACCCCTGCACATTTATTAAATTAGATGGAATTTATTCCCAGATATGTATGTACAGTATTTTAGCATTAAATGCAAACTTGAATATTATCTGACTAGACTAATTAACATTAGAGAGTCATTTGACAGGTCATGTGCCCATCTTATCTAGACTGCTCAAATGCCAACTTTAATAATGGGAACTAGAACAGAATAAGTATAATCCCACTGATTTATTTTTTATTCTGACAAGCCTTCAGAATGGAAGGTTTTCTAAGGCTTTAGGAGAGTGCTGTATTGCTCCAAATTGTACTTTAACTTTTTAAAAAATCATTTTAAGTACTTTATATTTTACATGATTTTTGTTAATAATGTAATTCTATTCCACTGTTGACTTTTGTCTGTTTTTAACCATATTGTAATCATTTTAATTTGTAAACTAGCTTGAGTCTCAATCCTTAAAGTGGAGTATGCATAAAGATGATAAATCATCATTATCATCATCATCGTCACCATCAGAAATACCAATCCACAATTTTGGAGTAAACTCAGTTAATTTCCAACATGCTTGACACATACCCCTCACTTGTTCAATACATTCTCACAAATCCACCCAGAATCCTGTGTTTATCATTGGCTCCATCCGCACTGAAGAAATAATCCAAGCTTACACCACTTTAATTGCCAGGGCTCAATGTTATGGAATTCTGGAAACTGTAGTTTGTTGTGGCACCAAAGCACTCTGAGAGAGGATAAATGTCTCAGAAAACTACAATTCCCACAATTCCACAGCTCTGTGCTATGGTAGTTAAAGTGGTATCAAACTGGATTATTTCTGCAGTGGAGATGCAGACTTGGTCTTATTTATCCTGGAATAACTTACACCACCATCTCAAACCAAAATCCTCCCTCTACCCTCCAAAACATCATTTGGAACAATAGAAAAACCCCTTTAAATGAGAAGATGGCTAAAACGCGTTAAACTATAGTGTCCCTTATTTTGTGTTCTGGCAATTGCTGGGGGTCTTCTGATACTTTTGATACTGCTCCAATATCAACCTTGGAAAAGGAATAATTCCGTTACAAAAAAGAAACATGGACACAGAAAAAGAAAATGGATGAAAACCCAACTGGGAGGACCACAGACACCAGTCTGTCCTAGTCAAAAGCCTACGCAAACCATTGACGAATTTCACTCAAACTTCACAGGACAGAGGCTGGAGTTTTTCCGGAATCTATTGCAGAGTTTACTGGAACTTTTCCAGCCATTTTATTTTAAAGAAAGAAGCAAGAAGAAGAAAGACCCCTGCTGAATTGGATCAAAAGTCTATCTCATCCCGCATCCTGTTTCCTACTATGGCCAAGCAAATGCCACCAGATAAACAACAACAGGACATGAGAATAATCCTTCCTCACTGTTACTCCACAGCAACCGGCATTCAAGGATTCCCACCTTTAATACTCGAGGAGACCTAGGCTGCATCCACATGGCAGAAATAATCCGGTTTGACACCACTTGAACTGCCATGGCTCAATGCTACAGAATTCTGGGAATTGTAGTTTGTTGTGGCATCAGAGCAAAGCTCTCTCTACTCTAGTTCAGAACAGCAATTGGATGTGGGTCAAGAAACGCCGCAGTTGTAAATTCAAGGTGATCAGATGTGATACCCACAGGGGACAAGACACCACAAAACATTGGACACTAAAGAAAAACGTTGGATATTACAAAATAAAAGCTAAAAAACGCGAATGTAAATATAAATTTGTGCTTCTTAGACATGCTCAAACTGGAGGACATTTTGAAATTCCTCCTGGACAGAAGGCTGAAATGTAGGCCATGTCCTGGAAAAGGAGGACGTCTGGTCACTCTGTATAAATCCCACTGATTCAGTGGTTTTCTTCTACTCTAACTGGGACTAGCCATTGCATTTAGGGCTTCATTATTAAATCAGAGATAAAATTAAAATCACAGAGAATGATTTTTCCAAAAATGCAATAAAAAAAAAAACCTGTAATGCACAAGCAACCTGAACAGACACAGACACACAATGTTCAATGACAGAGCAACTGAGATTTGCCTTACTTTCTGGAGTTGTTCCTTCTGTTTTTAGACATCACAGCTGCACATCATATAGCAAATGTTCCTATTGAGGGGGCTGAAAGTCTTCAGAATACTTCCCCTTCTGTCTCATACTGTGATAGGATGACTTTTAAGATTAACTGTCAAAAAAAAGTTGCTGGAAAAGGCCAGGAATTTAGACAGCTGGCATGGGTTGGACATCTGGGAAAACACAAGCAGGTTCTTTGGGACAAGCAGATCAATGCTTCAATTTGGAGTGACAGGTTAACAACATCAGCCTTTGAGGAAATCTCAAGCTCTTGCCTGTTCCACGTTAACATACGACTGTGACAAATGGGTATCCCAAGCTGTTCCAAATCTCTGACACATGGGGCTGCCTCAGTCCTGGAAGCTCTGCTGGCACAAAGGAAATTTACCCATTCTTTCAAAACAAGCAAACAGGTGGCAGCGGAACTGGAGCAGTTCAAACCATGTCCAACAAGCGCGGACAAGGACAAACTGTTCAATAGGATTTGTCCTTGTCTCGGCTTGCAGCTGAACTGGCCCTCAAAGCTACACCCAGGATGGGTAATCCTAGGAGACCTTTCGTTTTTAACCCATCAACTGGAAATTCTCCCTGCAAAACTGAAATCTGAAACATTTCAAGCAACACCCACCCCTCAAAAAATGCTCCATTTCAGGAGAGCAGCCAGACTATGCCAAAGTAGATATGTTTTAGATAAGGTATGAGACACAACTGGTTAGGCCAAACAAAAGACATATATAGTCCATGTTGGCAGAAAACCAGAATTATTAAATTTCCATAAAAATCCAGCAAACCAACATTAAATTATTATTAATATTACCTTTATTATATCACACCTTTTCCTCAAGAGGGGGGGTTAGGGCATGTTGTTGTTGTTTGCCTCCAAGTAGTTTCCGACTTATGACTACCCTAAGGTGACCTATAGTAGGGTTTTCTTGCAAAATTTGTTCAGAGGCGGTTTGCCAATGCCTTCCTCTGAGGCTGAGAGTATGTGAATTGCCCAAGGTCACCTAGTGGGTTCCATAGCTGAGCAGGGAATCTAACCACGGTCTCCAGAGTTGTACTCCAACACTAAAACCACTACACCACGCTATACACACATGCACACAGTCAGCCTTTCACATTTGCAGCTTTGACTTTTGCAGATTTGATTATTCACTAATTTGATTAATAGGTTCTCTCTATGAACCTCTAGGTCCTCCAGTGTGATTTTATGGTCAATGTCCACCAAAAGTCACACTGGGGGACCTACAGATTCCTAGAGAGAAAAGTTCTCTAGGCATTTGTAGGTCCTCCAGGGCAGTACTATGGTCAACGTCCAGCAGATATTGACCACAGAGTTGCACAGGAGGACCTAGAGATTCCTAGAGGTAAAACTGCCAGGTAAAACTAATGGTGTTTTTTTTATTTGCAAATTTCCCACTTTAATGAGGGTCCTGAGCCCCTAACCCCGGCAAATGTGGAGGGTCCACTCTGTGTATATGTGTGTGTGTTTATAGATAGATGCACATATACATACACACACTGATGCTTTGGATGCTTGTAACTTGTTCTCTTTTATTCTGTAAGCCACTGTGAGTCCAATATTGGCAAGAAGGTGAGACATAAATGAAGTAACGAAATTCTATTCACAGGATTATTGCCTTCTGCACCCAGTTACACTGTAAATTATTAACAGAAGCAGATTCTAAGAATCAGCTTTATTTTAAGGACAAGGTTTGGACTTTGGAAATAGGAAGTTTTAGGAAAGATTTCATGCATGCAATAAAGTGGACTCTGGATCACTAAAGCTTGAGCCGTGGCAGGCCTTGTATGCCACAATAAGCTTCCTTTCAAAAGCCAATGTTTAGCACCCTAACACAGCTGCAACTTGGAACTGTCAGCAACGTCTTGGTTGACTAACAACACTGCAAGATTAAATATTAAGGGTCTGTTTCTTCCTCTTATTCTCAGAGATGTTCTTTAGTGCTCAGTTTCCTCTGCCACATCTGAGGACCTGCTTCCTTTAAAAACACGTGCACAGCCCTGTCCAGAGACCTACAAAATTGTTATGTGACTTTAAGAGGAAGGAGGAAGAGCTTCAGGTGAATACTCTTTCCTTTAGAGGTTGCAGCTCAGTACGGTTTTCAAGATGTATCTGCTTCCTGTTAGAGAGCATGGACGGATAAAATCCTCCCCCTTCCACTCCTGCTTTAACAATTCCATCTGACGGAAGACAGCATCTGCTAAAATGTTCCAACATTGTTGAAATGGACTTAATGAAAATGATTGCAGGTTTTGTTTTGTATCCCCAGCCACCCAACCTCCCAAGAGATTCACATTCGTCTTGACAAAGGAAAATCTCAAACCCAATCATGGCACAAAAGAGTTCCTTATGACAAAATTCCTAATGTACAATGCTCTTCACACCCACAGCTAAACAAGCTGCACCAAGAGGTCTGCTCAGATGGAAATACAAAAGGATCTGGTTTTCCAAAAAGAAACAAAAGGACAAGCCCAAGCCCTTCCCAACACCCATGAGAGCTGAAGCTCCAATTTATTTACTCTTCATTTGAGTTTCTTTATTGTTCATGAACTGGGTAAATATCCAGTGCCCAAATACCACTCCCTGAAAGCCATTAATTAATTCACCTTCAAGTACTAATCTTTTTCCCACTGCAGAAAACAAGAGATGACATATCTGCCACACTATTTAAAAATACATCAGTGACATTCTGAATATGTATTTGGGAGTCCACAGACCACCACTGGGTTTTGAAAAAAACCACAATGGTCCATCCATCCCTTTTTAGCTAAGAAGCTGTTATACGCTGTACTTTTCCTTCCATCAGCAAGAAGAAAAGGCACCTTGCCCTTGTAGAAAAAGAATGCCACAATGTTCTCTGACAGGTACTTCATCCCTCTGTGATCTCACAGCTGTGCTGAAACGGTTGGAGATCACATCTGCAAACAAAACCCCAAAAACATAACTCTAAATACACGAACAGGCATGATCACAAATGCTCCTCTAAATATGCATTTAATGCCTTTCTGCAATCAACAATAAGCAAAGGACCATATGGTACCCAAACACTAACTGATGGTGCTCACATCGTACAGTAGTGTAATTACAGAACGAAAATTGTTAAAAAAAATAAATGTGTTATGTAATAGTACAATTCCATTTCAATAAGCAGAAACGGGTGTGATCGAAGTTAGAAATCGGGACATTTTTGTTTACAAAAAGAAATCTGTACAGTAGAACATATCTAATGGAAGTCAAAGAAAATTTATTGCAATAGCAAATTGTGAACACAAGTTATATTTGGGAAATATTTTTTCATTTTATGGTAAGCTCAACAAAAAAGAAAAAATAGTAGTGTAATTAGCTTACACTTTGTAAACCGCTCAGTACATAGGTAAGCAATATAGAAATGTACTTGCTATTGCTAGTTTCTTCTTATGGAACAGCTACAATCTTAGGGACACACATTCACATACACATACACATATACACATATGATGACATGGGAAGGTCCATTATGTCTGATTCATCCATCTCATGCAGTATTATCTAATCTGAATGACAGTAGCTCTACCAGGTGAAGGTTTTTAAATAAAGGCTAGATGGCCATTTGTTGGGAGTGCTTTGAATATGTATTCCTCCATGGCAGGGGGTTGGACTGGATAGCCCTTGGAGTCTCTTCCAACTCTATGATTCAGATCTTTCCACAGTTCTGCTGCCCAAGATCCTCTGAAGTGGAGCTGTGGGGAACTGAGTCTTAGACTTCCAACATGCTTATCTAATGAGCTATACAGTATACAGCTCTTCCCATCCGTGACTAAAAGCATGATGCATACACAGATATCAACTACAAGCGTTATTCTGAGAAAAACCACAATTCTGCAAGATGAGAAAGTCCAGTTTGTGGATAAAGTTGGCATTATGACACACATGAATAATTGTCCAACTTGCATTTAACCACATCGCCATAAGTGATGAGCAATTCCATCCAGGTGAACAAGTAAACTGGGTGTGGAGGAAGACCAGACCCTTCCTCTAGGATGCAGTTCTCTGCATGCTGTTGCAAGCTGCAGTCAGCATTTAGCCAAGACAACCAATTATGGGAGTTTTAATGCTGACAACATGGACACATGTTGCACATCCCTGTTCTACAGCAGAGGTGGAAATTGTGTGGCCCAAATACCATTGGGACTGCAACTCCCAGGAGCCATCGCCAGCACATCCAATACTGAGGAATGTTGGGGGCTGTAGTTCAGCAACATCTGGAAGACTGCACCATTCACACCCCTGCTATACAGAGAGAAGGAAAACACTGCAAACTGGTGGAGAAAAGATGGAAAGATCTTTACCATCCTATACTGCTTGGTGGAGTGCATTTTCCCACTCTAGCCTGCCAAGAAGCAAAAATCTGTTTCTACTATTAGCCTCTTAGCAGTCAATTAAAAAAATAAAAATAAAACCCAAGCTAACAATTTTCCTTGCCTTATATATAACATAGGAAGCTATTTTATACTGAGTCAGATTATTGGCCCATTTAGCTCCATAGTTATCAACAATGGAGATTCCTGGGGATTCACGCAGCAGTTTTTCCAGCCCTATCTGGAGATTCCTGGCACTGAATCTTAGATTTTTTTCATGCAAAGCTGGTGAACTGTGGCCCCACAAAGACAAAAATATTCTTTATACAATGTTGTGTTCATCTAGCTATCGTCGGAATCCAGACCAGATTACGAACACAGAAACTGTCTTGGATGAATCACATCAAGGTCCATCCAGACTTGTTCTACTCAAAGTAGCTTGCCAGTCCCTGGCAAGTTTCCAGGAAAGAAAGAAAGAAAGAGCTGTACCCAATGGGCACAAATTTAGTGCCAGTCCCAAGCATGTTGGAAAACAATACCTACCAATCCCTCACATCGAGTAACAATGACCTAGACCACCATTCTGTTTTCTAAACACTTCTGAGAGCTTACATGAAAAGCAGGTCCCTGTTTGTGCACAGTAACTAGTACTCAAAGGTAGACTGCCTTTGTATGTGAAGGTTCCACTGAGATAGCAGAAATCAACAATTTTAAGTGTCATGTTCTCATGCCAGCAGGGCAATACCTGTACAACTAGGAATAAAAGAGACACATTTCAAAGGTATACTGTTGCTATATGGAGGTTCCACTGAGATAGCACAAATCAAAATGTTCAGGTACCATGTTCTCACACAAGCAGAGCAGTAACTAGGAATAACAGACACTCATTTCAATTCATATCTATCTATCTGTTCATCCAATATGGCTTTGGGGCACCATTCCTTCTTGGCCTGGGTTCCACACACCCTTGTAAAAAAAACAGCCCTTGATACACAGGTGTAAGAATGAAACCAAGGTGGCCTCTGACAACTACAACCTTCAGAAAAGGTCCTTTCTTTTGGACTACAACTCCCATCCTCATTTTGGGCTGGAGAACACAAGGGGTCCTAGTCCAAAAAAGGATCTTCCCCAAAGCTCTGGATAACTCTTAGGTCCACACTCAGCCCAGGAGGCTTAGTAAACCTGGAAAAGGAAGCGGAAAACAACAAGGAGGAGGTAGAAAACAATAATAATGATACAGTGAACAAAATAAAAATAGAGCATAAGCCATTTGCCGTTGTTGTTGTTGTTGTGTGCCTTCAAGTTGTTTCTGACCTATAGTGACCCTATCATGGGGTTTTCTTTCTTGCTATCCTGAGGCTGAGAGAGTGAGACTTGCCCAAGGTCACTCAGTGGGTTTACATGGCTGAGCCAGGATTCAAACCCCGGTCTCCAGAGGATCCAACATTCAAACCACTACTGACCATTTGCCATTACCATTTACCATTATGCCAGTCTCTTTTTGTTTCAGGTTCAATCCTTGCCTCCCTGTTGCTCCCCCTATTTATTTATTATTTTACCTATGACTTTACACCAGGGGTAGGCAACCTTTCCCCTTTAAGGGCCGAGGGACTTCAGCTCCCAGAATCCCAGGAGCTATTGGCCAACATGGGACTATTTGGCCAACATGGCTGAGGCTTCTGGGAGCTGAAGTCCCTCGGCCCTTAAAGGGGAAAGGTTGCCTACCCCTACTTTACACTAAGGTTTCATATCCTCTTAAGAAAGAGGAACAGCCCTGCAAATCTGGAGCCTCCAGAGGCAAAAGATAAGAGGAAAGGGAGAGAAAGCGATATGATGCTCATTTACAACACCCACATTGCAGAAATAATCTGGTCTGACACCACTTGCCATGTATCAATGCTATGGAATTCTGGGAAGGGTAGTAACTAGCATTGAGCCACGGCAGTTCAAGTGGTGTCAAATAGGACTGTTTCTGCAGTGTGGATGCAGTCTCAGAGGAAAGGAAACCCAAGGCCTGGCCAACCAGCTGGATCATTTTTCCCTTGGAAGGTAATACAGGAAGATTTAAATAAGCAGGAATCCCCCCCAATAGGAAGGAAAGCTCTCTCTCCAGCTGATGTCAATATAAAGCAACCTTCCTTCCATCTGCCTGCAACACAAGGGGGAAGAAAATGCTTTGGAGATCCCCTCCCCAACCAATCATTTCAATACAGGTGGAATTCATAGTGTGCAACCCTGATGTGTTAAAGGTGGCAGGGATGGATGGATGGATGGCTAAATAGGGTGCCCCCTTTCCCTTCTCTTCCCTCCTTACCTTCATGTCACTGATGGTGGTCTGGAAGAGTCCTCCAAGCGCACTACATTCCTTCTCTATCACAGCCTCCATGTTGTTTTTTCCTTTCTCTCCCCAGCTCAAAAATCACCCCCAAAAAAATAAATTACAAGACACTGAGGCTGCAGCTTCACACAACCAAAGCCTTTGCTCTTTCCACCAAGGGATGGAAGGAGGAGGAAAGAAAGCACCCAAATCTTTCACTTCGACCCCTATCTCCAGGTGTTGTGGGGGCAAAAAATAAAAATAAAATAATGCAAAGCCCAAAGCTGAAGGCTTCCTTCTTTTGGGGAAAAAAAATGAGGATGCAAAAGCAACAAAGCTAGGAACTTTAAAAAGAAAATAATCCCCTTGCACCTTTCTCTATTTTTTTTCCTTTCTAAGCCCCAATGTGGTGGCTGTCTGCAAGCCTTACACAGTCCCAGAGAGAGAAAATCAAGATGCTTCTAAGCCCCAGAGGCAAAGATGGCAACAAAACCCATCGTTTGCCATTCTGGCTCATGCCCACTCTGCACAGCAAGTCAGATGGAGGACTGAGATTTTTTGGGAAGGAGGTGGTGGTTGAATGTTTGTCTCCCAAGCTGTTTAAAAATGCATCAGATGCACCAGAAGGTCTCTTGCCTTCCCTCAGCAGCTCCCACCTCCGCAGCCAGCTAAGCCTTTAAAGCAGCTGCAGATCCCATTTTACCCACCAAAATAAAATTAAAATTAAAATATACCAGCTCTTCTTCATGCACTAAAAATAAAGAAGCCTCCCCATTCAAAGCCCACACCCTTGGCCATATTAAAAAAAAAAGGGGGGGGGGGAGCAGCCTATTGCATAGGATGCATCGAGGAGGAAAGCTTCGCCCTTCTTCCCTCTCCTCCTTTTTTGAGGCTAAATCCAAAGGAAAATTGCAAAACACAAAGAAAAGCCCCTGCCTCTTTCTCTTCTTAAAAAAAAAAAAAAAGCCTTCCGGTGGGCTGATTTCACAGAATGCAAGGCCCCCTGTTTCCCCAACACAATCCCCCTCCACTATTTTGCTCCTTTCCTAAATATACAGATGCAAAAGAGGAAAGGAAAAAAATAATAATAGCCTGCAAGCCAAGGCTGGCGCGCGCGCCCTCAAAGCAGCTGCTGGGGCTTTGGAACGTTCGTTCCCCGGGAAAAGAGAGAGTCACGAGCGCAGAATGTCCGGGCTCTGGACGCTGATTGGTGGAACGGAGGACAGAGCGGGGAGGGGGAGAGGGAAAGGAGGGTTAAGTCGCTGGCTTCCTCTTCTGCGCCCCCTAAAGGCCATTAGAAGGATCGGCCTTTGGAGCGTCAGGAGATTCTGCAGGGAAGGAAGTGACTGCATCCGCACTGCAGAAATAATGCAGTTTGACACCGCTTTAACTGCCATGGCTCATTGCTATGGAATTCTGGGCTCTGTAGTTTTGTGAGATATTTAATTATTAATTTAATAATTTTTAAAAATGTTTTTAATGTGCTATGTAAATTTTAATGGTTTGTCTTTTTAGCATGTTATATTTTGATTTATAACTGTTTTAACTCTTAAAATAGTTTAAGTGGTTTTTAAATTTTATATTTATATATTTTAATATTGTTGTACTGTTTTTAAATTGTATTGTTTTATATATATATATATATATATATATATCTCATTATATATATTATAAATTGTATGGGGGGTGTATACATATATATATATATATATATATATATATGTATGTATGTATAATTTATTTTTCTCTGGCAGAGAGCTCTGGGGCCACCACAAACTATGAATCCCAGGGTAGAGAGATCTTACAGCACCTTTGAGATTAAGTGAAATGAAGAAGTTGGCAGCATGAGCTTTCGTAGGCTTAAGCCTACTTCCTCAGATGCATTTAGTCCCAGGATTCCACAGCACTGAGCCATGGCAGTTAAAGCAGTGTCAAACTGGATTATTTCTGCAGTGCGGATGCAGCTCTGGTCTTCCCTTTCCCTGGCACAATGGCAAAGAAATCTAAGCAGTCCTTTTTATCCCTGTCACACTGCAGAATTAATGCAGTTTGATACCACTTTAACTCTGCCATGGCTCCATGTGATGGAATCCTGGGACTTGTAGTTTGTTGTGACACCCGAGGTCTCAGCTAAATAGGTTACAAAACTACAAATCCCAGTGGGATAATTAACTTGATAGATACATGTTAGTATTAATGGTTTGTATTAAACGTTAGGTATATAAGTTGTGTATATATACATATCTGTATGTAACAATAATGTTTATCAACTATCCTAAAAAAAAAAAAACTACAATTCCCAGGATTCCCTAGCACTGAGCCAGGGCAGTTAAAGTGGTCTCAAGCTGGATTATTTCTGCAATGTGTTTTGGACCTATGACTCTGGAAATCAGAGTTCGATTCCCAGCTCAGCCGTGAAACCCACTGATTGATCACACTCTCTCAGCCTCAGGGGCAGGCAATGGCAAACAAATCTTGCCAAGAAAACCCCATGATAGGTTCGCCTTAGGGTCACCATAAATCACAAACAACTTGAAGGCACACAGCAAAAGCAATAGCAACAACAACAACATATTACCATTAGGAAGGAAAGTGTCCTATACAGTGGGCTCTTCGCATCCGCTGGGATTTGGTTCCAGGACTTCCTATGGTTACCAAAATCCATGGATGCTCAAGTCCTGTTATATACAATGGGGCACTAAAATGGTGTCCCTTAAATAAAATGGCAAAATCATGGTTTGCTTTGGGGGGGGGGGGTTGGCTTTGTTTTTAATATTTTCAAGCCTTGGATGGTGGAATCCGTGAATATGGAGGGCTAACCGCACAAACTGTAGAAGAAGATGGGAGGTTTTGAGACTGCGGTTTCTGCCACACTGCAGAATTAATGCAGTTTCTCACTGCTTTAACTGCCACAGCTCCATCCTATGGAGTCATGGGGTTCGTAGTTTGTTGCGGCACTGGAGCGCTCTGACAGAGGAGACTATTAGGGCCTTTGCAGACTGCCAGAAATAGTGCAAATTGAGTCCACTTTAACTGCCCTAGCTCAGTGCTAAGGAATCATGGGAATTGTAGTTTATTGTGGCACCAGAGCTCTCTGACAGAGAAATCTCGATGTCTCAGAAAAAAACTACAATTCCCATGATTTCCTAGCACTGAGCCAGGACAGTTAAAGTGGACTCAATTTGCACTATTTCTGGCAAAGGCCCTAAATATCTCACAAAATGCAAATCCCAGAATCCCATAGCATTGAGCCGTGGCAGTTAAAGCAATATCAGACTGCCTCAATTCTGTAGTGCAGATGAAGACTATCTTCTGCAGGTATTATTCACCCAGTGCAATGTGGATTAAGGGTTCATGTGTTTTTAAGTCATTATAGAAAGGAGTTTAAGGCACCTTAATGGCCAACCAGTTTAGACGCAGCATAACTCTTCATGAGTTATATATATATATATATATATATTCAGAAGCAATTTGGTTCCATTGCCCTGGGTTGAAGATTCCACCTTTACTCCTTTGCTTTCGTATCTTACATAAACAAAAGTGCAGCCAATGTGTAATTCTGGCAAAATTCAACAACATAGCCGTGTTAGTCTGGACCAGTGTACAAAGGGATCTACAAGATCCCTTTGCTGTAAAGAATCTAGTAGTGTGGATGCATGTATAACAAAGTAACTCATGTAAGACAAGATGCTCAAGTGCTAAGATGTACAGTGAGCCTTTGGTATCTGTTGGGATTTGGTTCCAGGACACACACCCCATGGATACCAAAATCTGTGGATGCTCAAGTTCCATTAAATACAATGGTGTAGTAAAATATATAAAATGGCAAAATCCAGGTTTGCTTTTTGGAATATGTATATATTTTTTCAAGCCATGTGTGGTTGACTGCATCACTGTATCACTGAATATCAAAGTCAGGATTGTCCATGCCATAATATTGCCAGTTATTATGTATAACTGTGAAAGCTGGACAGTGAAGAGAGCTAAAAGGCACAGAATCAACTCATTTGAAATGTGGAGTTCTACCAATACCAAAAAGACTGCCAAAAAGACAAATAAATGGGTCTTAGGACCTTATCACACAGAGGCAAATTGCTTAAATCCCGTGCAGAAACAGGATTTAAAAATCAGGAAAAAAACCCCGCAAAAGTGGGTTGTTTTTCAGATGACGTTGGCGTAAATGAGAACTAGTGCAACATTAATCCAAATGGAAAGTCACCAAAACCCGCTCCTTTTTACTTTCAGAAGTTCCCGAAAGTAAAAAGGAGTGGGTTTTGGCTACTTTCCATTTGGATTAATGTTACATTAGTTCTCATTTATGCCAACGTCATCTGAAAAACAACCCGCTTTTGCGGGTTATTTCTACTTTACGTTTGGGTTAACCCCCACCGTCATGTGAAAAACAACCCAGTTTTGCTGGTTGTTTTCACTTTAAATCCAGTTTCTGCACGGGATCCATCCCGTCTGATAAACTCCTTAATGAGGCTGAAGTCTGAAATCTCCTTGGAAGCCAAAATGACCAAATTGAGACTATCATACTTTGAACATATCATGAGAAGATATGTCCAATGATAAGACATCAAAAAATCAATAGTGCTTGCTAGCTTGAAAGGCAGTAGGAAAGGAGGAAGATTGCATTACAGGTGGCTATATTCAGTCAAGGAAGCCACAGCTGCCCTAAGTTAACAACAGCAACCCTCTGTGTGTGTGTCATTTGTGCTGCATGTGTTATATTTATAGTTGTGCAAGGCACATCTTCTGACAGTGATAATGAATAATTTAAGCCTGTCTGCTTTACACCCTTATTATCCATGTATGTAATATGTATATATGTATGTAAATATGTATGGTATATATACAATACACACACACACACACACACACATATATATATATATTGGGGAAGAGAGTCTGCAAGGCTGTTAACTACAGTAACCATTTTTAGAGAGAGAAAGAGAAAGTGTGTCTATTCCAATATAAAAAGAAATCTTGTGCCACCTTAAAGAGCAACCAATCAATTTGAGCATCAGCTTTCATTTTTTAATACTTTTAATTATTGCTTTACTTAAAAACAAACATACATATATCACATACTAAAGAAAAAAATACACACCACTAAAACAGCCCCCCCCCCAAAAATCCCTCACTATGGACACTAACATATTACAAAGTATCAAAGACATACAGACAACTACAAATTGATTCCTTCCTAAATTTCTCTTGGTTATCTATACATTGTCTATCTTCTATGCAACTTCAGTTTTTCCTTTACAAGTTGACTCTGTACTTATTTTATTTCATTTTAACTCTTTGTCTCAAAAGACTACATGTCTTAACGCTCTCAATATATTCGTATCATATCTTTATGTGCTTTTTCTCTCACTCTGAGCCCTATTCGTTTTTCAAGAAAACAATCAAAGGTTCCCAGTCTTTCTTAAAACTGTCAAATGATTTCTTTTTTAATATATGGCTCAGCTTAAGCAATCTTGTGGCACCTTAAAGAGCAACCAATTCATTTGAGCATCAGCTTCCATGAACTGCAGCCCACTTCTGCAGATGCAAGATGCCAACCTTTGTCCTATACTAGCATTATGACGTGAAAAGGCTGGGGCCAACTGGAGCAAGATGCAACTGAAGAAGTGCACCCTAATTCACAGAAACTTATGTTGAAATGAATTGCTTGGTCTTTGTGGTGCCACAAGACTCCTTTTTATACTGAAACAGACTATCTCTGGGCCTTTGCAGACTGCCAGAAATAGTGCAAATTGAATCCACTTTAACTGCCCTGACTCAGTGCTAGGGAATCATGGGAACTGTATTTTATTGTGGCACCAGAGCTCTCTGACAGAGAAGGCTCAATGTCTCAGAAAAAAATACAATTCCCATGATTCCCTAGCACTGAGCCAGGGCAGTTAAAGTGGACTCAATTTGCACGATTTCTAGCCGTCTGCAAAGGCCCTCTGTCACATTTGTTGTTGTGTGCCTTGACGTCATTTCCAACTTATGGCAACATCAAGGTGACCTTATCATGGGTTTTTCTGGCAAGATTTGTTCAGAGGAAGTTTGCCATTGCCTTCCCCTGAGGCTGAGAGCCTGTGACTTGCCCAAGGTCACCCCGGGAGTTTCATGGCCAAGCTGGGACTCGAAACCTGGTCTCCAGAGTGACAGTCCAATGCTCAAACCACTATGCCACACTACAATAAGATTATTATAGTCAACACAGGCTGCGTCTGCACTGCAGAAATAATGCAGTTTGACACCATTTTAACTGCCATGGCTCAATGCTATGAATGCTGGGGTTTGTAGTTCTGTGATATATTTAGCCTTCTCTGCCAGAGAGCTTAGGGGCCACAACAAAGTACAAATCCTATGATTTCATATAATTGAGCCATGGCAGTTAAAGTGGTGTCAGATTGTATTATTTCTGCAGTGCAGATGCAGCCAGAGAGTGTTGGAGCTGTTCTTTCCTAAATATAAATACATTTTACAAACATATTCACCTATACAGACATACGCAGACATTATACAATGTATACACACACCAACACACACATATATGGACTGCATCAATAGGCATATAGTGTCCAGACTGAGGGAAGCACTATAATAGTACCACTTTGGTGTGTACTTGGTGTGTACTTTGCCCTTTGGTTAATCTTCATTTGGAATGTTGTGGTCAGTTCTGAGCACCGCAGTTCAAGAAGGTGATTGATAAGCTGGAACGTGTTCAGAGAATGACCAAGATGGCCAAAGATCTGGAAACTAAGCCCTGTAAAGAAGGTCTTAGGGACCTGGATATGTTTAGCTTGAGTGGCAATATGATATTTTCCAGATATCACTGAATTACCCTTGCCATCCACCCAAGTCAACACAGCCAATGTTGAGGGATGCTGGGAGATGCAGTCCAACAAGATCTGGAGGGACACATTTCCCAATGCCTGGGGTAAAGCAATATAACATGCCCTCTTTTCAATCCAGGATGGGTTTAAAATTGTAATTCTGTGCACATGTAATTGGGAATCATTCAACTCATTGGAATTACTTTTCAAGTAAAACATGAATAAGCTCAGGAGGTGCATGTGAAAATTCAAGAGCTATATTCTTTCCTCAGATATGAATGTCTCATAAGTATATACTTTGTTGGAAATGATTTCAAAAAAAGTACTGGGTATAATTTATCATGTAATCCTAGAATAGCCCTCCTAAATCTTTTGAAATCTGAAGTTCAAGCAACAGATTTAGAAGTACCCTGTAGTTACTGTTCTTTTGACTGCCGCAAAAATCTGCATTGCCAAAAAGATGGAGGAAATAAATACCTTTGCTCAAAGGTTGGTTGGAGAATACATGGTGTGTGGTTGACTGGATTAAGTTACCATATAGAAAAGAAAAACAATCGCAGCAGGAGAACAGATTTATAGAATTATGAGCCCTTTCTTTTTCTTTTCTTTTTTTGAAAATGTGTTTATGTGCCTTCAAGTTGCCTGTCAATATATGATGAACCCATGGATTTTACAGGGTTTTCTTAGGCAAGGAATACTCAGGTGGTGATTTTGCTAGTTCTTTCCTCCAAAATATAGCCTGTAGCACCTGGTATTCATAAGTGGGCTTCCATCCAAGTACTAGCCAGAGTGGATCTTCTTTAGTTTCCAAGATCAGATGGGATCTGGTACCTTTACAGTATTTAGGCATAGGTTGTTGTTGTTTTTTAATTACTGGAATGAAAAGATCACTGATAAAATTGATCAAGTGGCTAAACTTTAGTATTACAAGGTCTTTTTTCTGCCTGTATCCTTCGATTCCTTAATTCATTTTTATTTTCCCTTTTTTTTTTTTCTTAATTCCTTTTTTCTTCTTCTTTTTGATTGTGTGTTCTCTTATTTTCCCTTTTCTGGTCCTCAACTTACAGTTTGAAAAAAAATACTTTATATATAAGTAATAATGACATGAATAATTAAGATTTGCACTTTAAAATGTATTTTGTTTATATTCTAAACAGGAGATGGAAAACTAATATAATATAGAAACAAAACTAAAGCGATGATGAGATTGTTTTTCTTTAATTATGTATATGCTGCTATGGAAATGTTTTCTGAGCTAATTAAAAATATATACACAGGATAAGGATCTGATTCTTATTCACTCATAAGAGATAAAAATGGGTGTAGTGTCAACAAGCCAAAATTACCTCATTTCCATTGTCAAAAGAAGACATGTGCCCTTCAGTGCTACATATATTATACACACACAACAACCTGTCATAAAAATCCAAAATAGAAGATCTCTTGCAGGATTGCACAATTAGGAATATAAATCTTCACTTATTGCATGCTTGCATGTAAGGATTAAGAATTTCCATAATTTTATCTCTGCTATGGCGAGGGGGAGGGGGGGAGAGATCATATTTTTAAAAAAGTTTTCTCCTGCTATTTGCACATGCTAAAGTGTTCCAATGAGCTATTATACAAAATAGACATGGTTTTTATATGCAAAAAAAAAAAAAAAGTTGTGTTTTGTGCAGGAAAATTGCACATATTTCTGCACATATAAAAAACCCAGAACAAAATGTGCAAAAACCAGGAGAAAACTGCACAAAGGTTTTGCTGCTGTGTTACCCCTCCAAATGGGGTTTTCTGAGTGTCAGAAAACCCTTTTCTCATCTAGCAATCAAATAACAACAAATATTCATGTCATCCCTATTGCACATTGGCTGTACATTTGTGAGTCTAAGGGGGGTTGCAGACTGCCAGAAATAGTGCAAATTGAGTCCACTTTTAGGGTTAGCATTAGTGCTAGGGAATCATGGGAATAGTTGTTGTTTTTCTGAGACATTGAGCCTTCTCTGTCAGCTCTGGTGCCACAATAAAATACAGTTCCCATGATTCCCTAACCCTAACCCTAACCCTAAAAGTGGACTCAAGTTGCACTATTTCTGGCAGTCTGCAACCCCCCTAAGTCCTGAAGCCAAAGAAATACAATAGAAGCTTCAACCTGGATGAGGCATGAGATAAACTTATTTCCCACTTTAGTTATCAATATTCATGGCTGGATTGTATGCATGAAATTCTGAAACGCAGATATCAAGATCAAAAAGGGAACAGGTGGAAGAGAATGACTGTTTTGCAGTGATGTAGATTTGAATCAATTGACTCAGACTCAAGTTGCTGCAATTACTTGACTCGGACTCAATGTTACAATAAATGATGCACTGACTCGACTCAACTCATGACTTGTATATTTTTAACAACCAATTTTATGGCATCCTTCACTTTGAGCAGCAGGCAATACCCATCCTCAAAGTGCATGGCATGTTTCTTGGAGAGGAACAGCAAATGTGTTAGGCAATGGGCATGAGGCAGAAGGATGTTTCTAAAGCTTTTCAAAAGCCTTAGAAGGCTCCTCTGATGTGCAGCGGGAACAGGCTGCCAAGCAGATCTCAAGCCCAGAGTACAGGGCACATTTCTTGGTGGGGAACAACAAATGTGTTAGGAATGGGCTTGAGGTCTGCTCGGTAGCTTGTCACTGGGGTGGGCATGAGAGGTGGGGCCACCTCGATTCATGGCGACCCTGTGAATCCGTCATCTCCAAGATCCCCTGTCCTCAACCACATTGCATAGGTCCTGCAGGCTCAGGGCCATGGCCTCCTGGATTGAGTCTTTCACTCAGTTTCAAATGTGCTACAAGATCCCTTTTTTAAATTGATATTGTGTACTGCAGTACAGAAATGTACTTTCTACTACTGTATTAACTATATTTTGTTTTCACTTAGGACTTTATTGCATGGCTAATAATGCGTTTTATCTGAATCGAATTTAATTTTAAATCGGGCAGCATCTGGACCCTATCACAAAGATTTTGCCACCAAAATGGCCACCTGAATGCAGCCCAAGTCCATCTCCATTTCCAGGAGTGCTCCGGCAGCCACTTTTCCAGCTGGAAAACTCCCGGTTTTGAAAAGAGGCGCCTGGGAGCGGAAATGGACCTGGGCTGCATTCGGGAGGCGATTTCAGTGGCAAAATCTTTGTGATAGGGTCTGGATGCATCCCGATTTAAAATTAAATTTGATTCAGGTAAAACACTTTATTTTAGCCATGAGATAAGCCTCTTATATTGAAAGCTGCTTTGGTTTCCATATTGGGAGAAAGGCAGAATAAGAAAGAAAGAAAGAAAGAAAGAAAGAAAGAAAGAAAGAAATCTTTTAGAAAATGATACTATCACCTTCTCAGTTTTGAATGTTTCCAACAAGTTATATTAAATCTGCTTAAAGGTACATTTCCAAACTCATTGATACTAAAATGAGCAAGATAATGTCTGCAGACTGCTCTGTTCTTTAAAACAGCAATATGCAGGATTTAAATATGAAAAGATTCTCTTATTTTTAGAATGTGAAGAGAGAAATCCAGGCCAACTGGCAGCCAGATGTTAGCCATGTTTATTCAAAAGTAAGTTCATCTAATGTCACTGGGATTTGTTCTCAAGTAAACATTCATAGGATATCAACTTCATACTGAAACGGAGAGAGGAAGATTCCCAATGTGGAGAATTAATCCTTTTTTTTTTCCCCCCAAGGCAGTGACTGAAATATTTTCCTCAGTTACTCCTCAGTCCCATCTCCTGCCACTGGGTAACTTTTAAGTAATTACAAACTTCTTATTTACAGCATGAAAACTCTGACTCAGAAAATGTGCTTGTATAACTGCACTTCAAGTAAAAACAGCTAGCAGAATGGAGTCAGAAAGGAAAATTTCAAACCAAGGTTGCAATTGTTTTAATCAAGTCTCAAGATTTGTCTGTTTGCTGGATTAAGCCAATGGAGTTTGTGCGACTGAAATAATCGTACAACAGAAGCTATAATCTGTATTACATGTCCTCATCTGCAAATATGAGACCATCCATGGTCACCCAGTGAATTAATGAGTCCAGTGAGGACTAGAATCAGGCTCTTGCAAGTTCTAGGCAACACTCTCTAGCCATTATACCACAACGATTGTACTGTATTTGCATGGAGATAGTCCCACTTCAATTCCTACCATCTTCAGTGAGAAAAAAAGGGTGGCAGCAGTGACAGAAATTATAAGATCCCCAAAAGTACCAGAGCAGACCAAACTACATATGCATTGGAAAGGTTACTTTTTGGCACTATATCTCCCAGGGATTTGTGGAGTTGTAGTCCTAAACAGTAACTTTTCTCAGCTCTAGTATTAGGTTAGACGAGTGGTATATCTCACCTGGTAGCAGGCTGATTTTCTATGTTCTTACACTGTCTCCAGTACAGAGATTTAAGCATTTTGGAAGAACATGTCCTTCTCTGATATATTCCTGACTTGCCATGACTCACCCAGTAACAGAACAAAAAGAAAAGAATTCATGCAAACACATAAAGCCAGTATTATTTTTATGCACGTAATTGACCTGTTCTTTGCTCCAGGCACTCAGATTGCCATGATAACTTTTTCTGATTCCCACACCTGGGCTTAATGAAGTTGGGCAAGAAGTTAATGAAAGCCGATTTCCCTCTGGTGCTGCTAAGACAGGAGTGATAGCAGCTTGCAAAATAAGCCAAACCTCCCCAGCCTTATTTATAGATGCATTTAACTCTACATGTTAGGCCTGATCTGTAAAGGACAAATTTGAATGAAAAATCCAGAATCATATGAAAGCTACTTGCCTATTGTAACTTTGGAAAACTGTGGGCTCTGACAACAGTCAAGACCCAGGACTTAATCAAACAAAACAGAGCTTGCAAAACTTGTTAGATTGGACTACAACTTCCAGAAAACCCCAGCCAGCATATCCAGTGGCATCTTAGGGTCCCCAGTTTGCCTCCTTCACAATTTCTCTGAATCCTTCCAAACACAAATAGGATTGCCAGATTGAAAACTGGAGAAGTCTCCTGTCCCTTTAATAGCTATGTAAAACTGGAAATGTCAGCATGTGTTACTTGTCACCTTACTTTCCAACTGTCCTGATTTGGCAAAGACAGTCATGATTAATCTTTTGTTGCCCCCAGTTTTTGAGATGCTCTTTAAATGTTTCTCCTCCTCCCACTTTTCCCTTTATACTTACCTTACTTTGATTACTGCAAACTGAGTTAATTCAGCGAGAGAGAGGAGAGGGGAACTTCTTGTGCTTTCCAGTATGCTCAGGCCAAAGCAAACTGCTGCAGCCTATCCTGCCTTGGGTGTTCTTCCTCATTAATAACTTTTGCCATCTTGAACACATTCTGATATTACTTTGCTGCATATGCCCTGGTTTTCATCTGTGAATGCTGGAAGCTATGGTCATGCAACCAGGTAACAAGCAACACTTGATTAAATTTATGCTTCTCCAGTTTTCACTCTGCCAAGCTTAATCACAAGACCTCTAAATGCCCCCTGCCATTTCATACCAAAAATGAAATATTAAAATTCTGTTCACTTCCTGTTTCATTTTTGTTTGTTTTCCTGACCCTAGCTCAGGGAGTTCAAAATCACATTTGAATGGCAAATTAAGGAAGGAGACTATTGCATTAGGTTATAACGCGGCTTACCAGAGCTGGCTTAATATTAGAAGCGGGCGGCATCCTGATAGTATCAGATGCATTTAGCTGCCGAAATTGTCACCCAGGTGCAGCCTGGCTCCATCACCACTCAAAGGGGAGCTCCTTGCACCTCTTTTCGAAGCTTGGAGTTCTCAGGTAAGCCGCATTATAGCCTAATGCGATAATCTTCGAACACTTAAAAAACTAATTGAATGTGCACATATATTCACGAGCTTCTGGTATTAGCCAGTGACCATAGGTGATTCTGAGAGATGCAATTTAAAAAAATACATCATTTTTCCAGTCTCTGATAGCCATTACGTTCCAACTTAATGCTAAAAGTGGAACCACAGCCAAGCACACTCTACTATATTGCCCAAATAATTTTTCTGTTGAGAGAGTGGCCCTTGACAACTGCAATTCCCCAACATTTGGGGGATTCAATGAACACAGAGTGCAGCATGTATCTCTGCATGCAGAAATATGGATTAATTCTGCTACACAACTCTTGTTTTGATGGTACCATTGCACAACTGGATCAAGACATCAAATGTGCATCTGAATTTACAACCAAGTGAGCATGCATATCCATATGTAAATGAGCAGCGTGAATACATGCACAATGTGCATCTGATAGCATTGCATGGATAACTCCACTTCTGCGACCTACAGTAGTAAGTAACTGTTCTTCATCACACAAAAATATCCAACCACTTCCATAGGGGAACTTAGGCATGTGTAAAATACCAAGAGGATTCCAGCCAATATTTCAACCTAAAATGGGTTGTTCTTCTTTAAACTGAATATAGATGTAAGAAAGAGAACTGAATGTAAATATGAAATAGGATGGGCACGTCTCTCATCTTCCGTGACAAATAGCTAACCACATGGAGAGTTTGTGAAAATACACACCCTCCATTCAGAGTTTGCTTTTATCAAATAAAAGAAGAACAAAGGATTTCCCTCCCCTATTCAGGTTAGCTTTTGTACTAACCACAGCATAACTTAAAATAGCAATACGAACATAATTATGCATGCCTACAGAGAGGAACAAAAGCAACTATTTCAAGTTCCCACATCTACGCAGTGCTCCACGTAAGCCCATATGTATAATATTCTTACAAGTGTACTGTTTGTATAAGGAAAATACCTTCCTGTTTGGCTTTTATTTTATTTTTTAATATGATCTGGGCAATACATTCCTAACTTAATGGCCTTTGATGGCTGTTAGCTCCTCCACATAACTGGGATTTGTATCATATCTCATAGGCACAATTAAGTAGACTAAGGTAGATAATATCAGAAGCCTAGGGTAAACTTTGAAGGTAGAGGATTCATGGAATAGGTTGAAGATGTTGTTGTATGCCTTCAAGTCGTTTACGATTTATGACTACCCTAAAGCAAACCTATCATAGGATTTTCTTGGTAAGATTTGTTCAGAAGACATTTTCTATTGCCTTTCCCTGAGGCTCAGAGTGTGTGACTTGAAGCTTTGTTATTGTTGTTAACCACCCCTGAGTTATTTCAGCCCTGTGGATAAGACATCTCCAAAACTCCCTGTCCTCCACAACTCTGCTTAGTTCCTGTAAACTCATACTTGTAATCTCTTTAATAGAGTCCATCCATCTAGCACGCAGCCTTCCTCTCTTTCTGCTTCCCTTCACCTTTCCAAGCATTATTGTTTTTTCAAATGATTCATGTCTTCTCAAGTATGACAGCCTCAATATTGTCATCTTGGCTTCCAGGGAGATTTCTGGCTGGATCTGTTCTAGGATCCATTTGTTTAGATTTTTGGCTGTCCACAGGATCCTCATCCCTCTTCTCCAGCACCACATCTTCAATGAATTGATTTTCTTCCTATCTTCTTTCATAACTTTCTAGCTCTCACATCCATACATGGTAGTAGGGAATAGAATGTCTTGTATGATTTTAACTTTTGTGCTCAGTTGTGTATCTTTGCATTTTAGGATCTTTTCTAGTTCTTTCATAACCATTCTCCCCATTCTTAATCTTCTGATTTCCTGGCTGCCATCCCCATTCCTATCAATGTTTGATCCCGGGTATGAGAACTCTTTTACTATTTCTATGTCTTGTCTACGTTGAATTTTTGTAGATTCTTCATGGTCATTATTTTTGTTTTCGTTATGTTCAACAGTAAGCCTGCCTTTCCACTTTCTTCCTTGATCTTTCTCAGTAGTCTGTGAGATTTTTTGCTAGTATTATGGTGTTGTCTGCATATCTTAGATATTCCTTCCTCCTATTTTCACTCCTCCTTCTGTGTCCAAGCCTGCTTTTCTTACAATGTGTTCTGTATATAAGTTGAATATAGGGTTGCCATGATTCTCTACCACCAAACCAGGACAAAATGTGGGACAAAATGTAGGACATTCAAGAAAAATGGAGAACATGACCAACTAAAAACCAAAAACATTAATAAATTAAAAAAATATTAATATAAATGCATGCTTCTTATTCATGCTCAAAATGGAGATTTTGACAGTCTTCCTGGACAGAAAGCAGAAATGAAAAATTGAAAAGTAAGTCTGTGAAAATAATAAATTTGATGTTACTTAAATGACATTTTGGGAAGGCAGTAGTGTTTAGTATTTTTCCTGATGTAAAACATTTTAACTTACCTTACAATATGAACTTACTTGCATAGCAGGCATGTCGCTTCAAATTCCATGTGGCCTTGTTTTATTGATGGAAATTATTTTATGTATTTGTTTTTAAATTTGGTCTTCCGCTTTGTAGCCATCGTCTCTTATTTGCAGATTCTAATAAAAACAGCAAAGGAATATTTCACTATTCTGGGGACCAGGGTTGAATTCCCAGCCCAAGCATTACAAATCAACTTTGGTGGGTCACAAACTCTCAGTCTCAGAGGATGGCAAGGGTAACCCCCTCTGAAGAAACCTTGCCAAGAAATCCTGATAATAGGCCTTACCTTGCCCTGAGTCTCCCTGCTGCCCACCGCCACCATGCCAAAAGTGCAGCAGGAGGAGGACATGGCTGAGGAGGCCCTGACACACACCCCAGCCCCCAGCGAGGCCTAGCAGGCTGCCGCCATGTGAAAAGTGCGGCAGAAAGAGGCAGTGGCGGCAAAGGAGGCCCCAACCCCACTGACCCCAGCGAGGCCTAGCAAGCCCGCTAGGCCTTGCAGGCAGTGGCTGAAGAGACCCCAACCAACCCCTGGGCCCAGTAAGGCCTACCAGGTCTTCCGAGGCCTAGGCCTCACTGCTGGCCACACCGCCACCATGCCAAAAGCTCAGGCAGAGATTGAAAAAGCCCCAAACACCCCTCCAGGCCCAGCGAGGTCTACCTCTTTGATAAAGCCTCACTCCATGAAAGCCTCTCTCCTCCTCCTCTTTGCCACTGCCCCTTGCGAGAGAGGCTGCAGGGGACAGGCCTTTAGCTCTTCCATCCCCAGTGGCCAAGCCCAGATGATGAGGAGGTTTGCATTGCACAGGCAAGAGAGAGTGGCAGAGGCAGGCAAGGGGAGAGGTCGGCGGGGGTCGAGTTGGTGGCGGCCCAGCAGCTGGGACATCTTTCCAAAACTGGGTCAGGACATTCCCAAACACTGAAAAATGGGACTGTCCCAGCTAAAACTGGGAAATGACAACCCTAGTTGAATAGGTAGGGTGAAAGGATGCAGCCTTGTCTGACTCCCTTGCCAATTGGGAACCATTCTGTTTCTCCATGTTCTGTTTTGACAGCAGCCTCTTGTCTTGAGTACAGATTCCTCATCAGGACTATCAGATGGGTTGGCACTCCCATGTCTTTAAGGGTATTCCATAGCCTTTGATGATCTATGCAGTCAAAGGCTTTGCTATAGTCTTTAAAGCACATGTTGATTTTCTTTTGGAATTCCCTGGTGTGCTCCATTAGCCATCGTAAGTTTGTAACGTGGTCCCTAGTGCCTCTTCCTTTCCTGAACCTCTGGAGTTTCACTCTCCTTGGACCTCAGGGATTTTTCTCTCTATGTATGATTGTTTAAATTTGATCAGTGCCTGGATGGAAGGGAAACATTCAATGCAGATGAAGTTATAGGTCAGTTAAGTAAACATCATAGCATAACTGGTGAATCCAAGTGTTTAAAGAGGAATTTAAAATGTTGCTAAGAGGAACTAGTACCGTATTTTTCGCCCTATAACACTCACTTTTTCTTCCCCAAAACGTGGGTGGGGAAGTTGGTGCACCTTATAAGGCGAAGGGCCGAGGCCGCGGCTAAAAGGAGGGCTCCTTCCCCCCGCAACCTCAGTTTTTGAATCGGCTGGTGCTGGGATCGAAGCGATCCTAGCACCAGCCCACTGAACTGAGGTCGTGGGGAGAAGGAGGGCTCCTTCCCCCCGCGACCTCAGTTTTTGAATGGGCTGGTGCTGGGATCGAAGCGATCCTAGCACCAGCCCATTGAACTGAGGTCGCGGGGAGAAGGAGGGCTCCTTCCCCCCGCGACCTCAGTCTTTGAATGGGCTGGTGCTGGGATCGAAGCGATCCTAGCACCAGCCCATTGAACTGAGGACGCGGGGAGAAGGAGGGCTCCTTCCCCCCGTGACCTCAGTCGTTGAATGGGCTGGAGCTGGGATCGAAGCGATCCTAGCACCAGCCCATTGAACTGAGGTCGCGGGGAGAAGGAGGGCTCCTTCCTCCCGCGACCTCAGTCGTTGAATCGGCTGGTGCTGGGATCGAAGAGATCCTAGCACCAGCCCATTGAACTGAGGTCGCGGGGAGAAGGAGGGCTCCTTCCCCCCGCGACCTCAGTCGTTGAATGGGCTGGAGCTGGGATCGAAGCGATCCTAGCACCAGCCCATTGAACTGAGGTCACGGGGAGAAGGGGGGCTCCTTCCCCCCGCGACCTCAGTCTTTGAATCGGCTGGTGCTGGGATCGAAGCGATCCTAGCACCAGCCCATTGAACTGAGGTCGCGGGGAGAAGGAGGGCTCCTTCCCCCCGCGACCTCAGTCGTTGAATCTGCCGGTGCTGGGATCGAAGCGATCCTAGCACCAGCCCATTGAACTGAGGTCGCGGGGAGAAGGAGGGCTCCTTCCTCCCGCGACCTCAGTCGTTGAATCGGCTGGTGCTGGGATCGAAGAGATCCTAGCACCAGCCCATTGAACTGAGGTCGCGGGGAGAAGGAGGGCTCCTTCCCCCCGCGACCTCAGTCGTTGAATGGGCTGGAGCTGGGATCGAAGCGATCCTAGCACCAGCCCATTGAACTGAGGTCACGGGGAGAAGGGGGGCTCCTTCCCCCCGCGACCTCAGTCTTTGAATCGGCTGGTGCTGGGATCGAAGCGATCCTAGCACCAGCCCATTGAACTGAGGACGCGGGGAGAAGGAGGGCTCCTTCCCCCCGCGACCTCAGTCTTTGAATCGGCTGGTGCTGGGATCGAAGCGATCCTAGCACCAGCCCATTGAACTGAGGTCGCGGGGAGAAGGAGGGCTCCTTCCCCCCGCGACCTCAGTCTTTGAATGGGCCGGTGCTGGGATCGAAGCGATCCTAGCACCAGCCCATTGAACTGAGGTCGCGGGGAGAAGGAGGGCTCCTTCC
This sequence comes from Phrynosoma blainvillii, assembly GCA_026167975.1. NCBI lineage: Eukaryota > Metazoa > Chordata > Lepidosauria > Squamata > Phrynosomatidae > Phrynosoma > Phrynosoma blainvillii. The sequence continues at coordinate 18,788,340 of JANUYF010000004.1, read as the reverse complement.
CCCCGCGACCTCAGTCTTTGAATGGGCCGGTGCTGGGATCGAAGCGATCCTAGCACCAGCCCATTGAACTGAGGTCGCGGGGAGAAGGAGGGCTCCTTCCCCCCGCGACCTCAGTCTTTGAATTGGCCGGTGCTGGGATCGAAGCGATCCTAACACCAGCCCATTGAACTGAGGTCGCGGCGAGAAGGAGGGCTCCTTCCCCCCGCGACCTCAGTCTTTGAATTGGCCGGTGCTGAGATCGAAGCGATCCTAGCACCAGCCCATTGAACTGAGGTCGCGGCGAGAAGGAGGGCTCCTTCCCCCCGCAACCTCAGTCGTTGAATCGGCTCGTGCTGGGATCGAAGCGATCCTAGCACCAGCCCATTAAACTGAGGACGCGGGGAGAAGGAGGGCTCCTTCCCCCTGCGACCTCAGTTGTTGGGAAGTTCTCCGATCCCAGCACCAGCCCATTGAACAACCGGCCGCGGCTAAAGGGAGGAATCCTTTTTTCCTGGATTTTCTTCCTTTAAAATTGGGTGCGTCTTATATGCCGGAGCGCCTTGTATGGCGAAAAATACGGTACATGCTGTTGCTGTGGGGGGACATAGGTCCAACCAAATTATTCTGGTGAAAGGGGCAGGAACTGTAACAATAATAATGTTGTGATGGTGGTGCTGGTTGTATGACTTCAAGTCATGATAATCCTATCATGGGGTTTTCTTGGCAAGATTTGTCCAAAGGAGATATAGCCGTGTTAGTCTGTAGAATCAGTATGTAGAGAGATATTGCAGCTCCTTTGAGACTAACTGAAAAAAATTGGCAGCATGAGCTTTCATAGACTTCAGTCTACTTCCTCAGATGTATTTGGGGAAGTAGACTGAAGTCTACAAAAACTCATGCTGCCATTTTCTTTCTTTCAGTTAGTCTCAAAGGTACTACAATATCTCTGTACATACTTAAATAAAACTATTTAATGTGAACAAGATTATTTCCTTATAAAATGGTAAAATATTAATACACATGAGTGTGTATTAATAAAAACACACACACTAAATAAACCAAATATTGTTATCCACATACTATGTCGAGATCCTCAGCACACTCCATCACTTGAAATCCACGTGTAGATGTAAAGGCAGGGGGGTCCCAAGGGTAAAAGGTTTTAGTACCACTCAGTGAAAAGCCCATCAAAACAGGGTCTTTTTCAGAGCCTGGAAATGAGAGTTTGTGACCTACCAAAGTTGATTTTTAATGCTTGGGCTGGGAATTCAACCCTGGTCCCCAGAATAGTGAAATATTCCTTTGCTGACCCATTAAAATTGATGAAAGTTTTAATTTTTTAAATGTTAAAACAATGAGAAAAATATTTGTAAAATTGCTAATTAAATTGTTAAATCATTGCATTAAATGTTCTCATTTGGCATGATTAAAAATGCCCAGTAATGACTTACTAAGTAGCAACAAACTCAAACATAACACTGCTGATGTTTTGTGATTGAAATGGAGTAGTTTAAAAATTATTGGTGAAAACATGAATGAATTAGGGAGAACAAATTATTGTTAACAAATTATTTCCAGAGCCTGATCTTTTAACATAAGATTGATGACTGGAGATTGTTTAAGTAGTTGTGCTTTAACTATGCCAGTCTAGATGATTTGTTTAAAATCCATTAGTAGATCGTGAGGATTCCAGTTTTTTAAATTTATATCTTGCACAATACTGAAGTCAGCTATGCCCAGACAAGGAGGATTGCCCATTCCATTGTTTGCTGGATCATCCTGATTTTAGTTAGAGATCCTCAGCACACTCCATCACTTGCAAATCTCATCCATTTCAGTGGGAATGCTTCTACGATAAGGTGGTAAGGTCGGTTGAGGATCGGGTTGCTATGGCAAGCCACTTCCTGCAAACATTACTTGCAAAACATCCACAGACCCTTGAGGCAGTTTCAAAAGTTATGAATCATCACCCCACATGTATGGCCATGTTGCAAAAGGAGTGGTATTCCAATAAAGCATCAGGTTGCATGGCAACATGCCAACACAGTTTTGCTATACTCATGATGGCTGAGTGTGTTTGAAGAAATTTTACTTAATGGCAGGTTAGGCCATTCAGAACTCATGGAAGATATAGCTAAGCTTTGTAAAAGGAGGGCAGGGTGACAGAAAAGCATTTGGGGGCAGAACTAAATCCACACATTTGCAGAATCATAGAATCATAGAGTTGGAAGAGACCCCAAGGGCCATCCAGTTCAACCCCCCTGCCATGCAGGAATACACAATCAAAGCACATCAGACAGATTATCATCCAGTTTCCGTTTAAAAACCTCCAAAGGAGGAGACTCCACCACTCCCTAAGGCAGTCTGTTCCACTGCCAAACAGCTCTGTCAGGAAGTTCCTCCTAATGTTGAGATTGAATATCTTTCCTGTAGCTTGAATCCATTGCTCTGGGTCCTAGTCTCTGGAGCAGAGAAAGCAAGCTTGCTCCATCCTCAATATGACATCCCTTCAAATATTTAAGCATGGTTATCATGTCACCTCTTACTCCTCTTCTCTGGGCTAAACCTACGCAGCTCCCTAAGCTGGTCCTCATAGGGTATGGTTTCCAGACAATGGGAAGTACAGTGGGCCCTTGGGATCCGTATTCCAGACCCCTTGTGGATACCAAAATCTGTGGATGCTCAAGTCCCATAGTACTCAATGCTGGCGCAGCCATACAGCCATGCCACCATTGAGGACAATGGCACCTTGCCCCTCACATCTCCGATGTCAGCCTCGCTGCTCTCACCACTGTGGGTGGTAGGGGAGTACCTCTTCTTCCTCTTTTCCCCACCTCCTCCTCTTCTTCCGTTGCTGCTGCCGCAGCCCTTCTTCCTTCTCCTCTCACTTGTCCTCCTCCACCTTCCTCCTCCTCTTCTCCGCTCTTCCTACTGCCATTCATCCTCCTTTTCCTTCCTCCTCCTCCTCCTTCACCATCGCCACGCCTCCCCCACGGGCTTGCCATCTGTGGATGCTCAAATCTGTGGATGGCAAGTCTGCAGATACGGAGGGCAGACTGTAATTGTGGGAGGAAGAAAACTAAAACATGTTTCCCCCTGTCTCATGGGGGAAAATACCGATAATATATTCAAGTTTGTGGCCTAAATATCCTAAAGGCAGCAGATCCCATCAGATCTAAGAAGATAAGTAAGGTCAACTCTGGTTAATACATGGATGGGAGACTGCCAACAAATACTAGCTGCTGTTAGGTTATATTTCAGAGGAAGGAACTGGCAAAACCACCTCTGAGGATTCCTTGCTTAAGAAAACCTTATAAAATTAACAGAGTTTCCATAAGCTGAGGGGTGAGGTGAAGGGTCACACATGCAATACAGTATTAAAGGTATACAGTAAAAGTACAGGTACAGTAAAGGTAGCCCCTTGACATGAATGTCTAGTCATAACTGATTGTAGGGGCTGTGCTCATCTGTTACTAAGCCAAAAAGCCAGTGTTGTCTCAAGATGACTCTGGTGGTCATGTGGCCAGCATGACTGCACCAAATGCTGTTACCTTCCCACTGAAGTGGTACCTATTTATCTACTTGCACTTTTACATGCTTTTGAACTGCTAGGTTGGCAGACGCTGGTAGTGACAGGAGTTCATCCCATCATGTGGCACCTAGGCCTTGAACTACCAGCCTTCTGATCTTCCAGTCGTCAGAACTGGCATCTTAACCACTGAGCCACTGCATCCCTACAGTATTAGCAAAAATAAAATAAAATAGCCCTTTTGTTGTTTTCTGGAAGCACCCTACAATGGAACTGTCCATATACACATGTGGAATATACATTATGAATTAAAGTTTTACATTTTATGAAATTACCACCAAACTGGACAAAGAACATGTCCAGGGAAAAGGTTTGTTGCACATCTAGTACTCCAGTACTATGGATTTTGCCCAGTTTGATAGGAAAATGGAGTATGTCTCTAGTACTTTATGTTTTAAACAAACTGACACCATAAAAGGTTGCCACATAATTTCCTTACTGCTCAAGGGAAAGGGGAGAGTCCTGGCAAGGCATTGACTATATCTCCCAGAATCCCCCGGCCAGCATCATGCCTATGCTGGCTAGAAAATGGTAAAATTATAGTCTTAAAATAATATCACCAAGTTCTGGATGCAGGGGAGCAGCATAAACTAGTGTTTGTTTGCATAGTTGATCTTTTTAGGTCATCCTCAGCAAAAGCAGCCACATGAAAATTGACTTTCTGATCGAGAAGCACCCCCTTTTGTTTTATTTCTCCCACCATCTAAACACTAAATACAAGGAACTGAGGAGCTGTTAGAACTGGAGGCAGCAACCAACGTAACTGAGTAAACATTTTAAACAATTTCTTGGTAATATTATGTAATAGCATGCATCATCACACTTTAAGGAGCTTACTGCATTACCTTTTAAATTGAAATTAGCCTCCCGGGATGTAGCTGGGATGCAGCATGGAGGCAGGAATTATTGCATTGTAATTTGCTGCCGAATTGCCAGGCGACTGCAGCCCAGGTCCAAGCCATGCTCAGCCAGGGCTTTTTCAAAGTCGGCAAGCTCTGGAGTTTTAATGGCGACCAGCTGAGCACCCCTGGGACCTGGGCTGCAGTCGCCCAGTGATTCAGCAACAAATTACAATGTGATAATCCCACCTCCATGCCACATCCTGGCTGCATCCCAGGAGGCTAATTTCAATTTAAAAGGTAATGTGATAAACTCCATAATTTCCAACATTTTTGAGAATTATGAAAATGGAGGGGCAATGAGGAGAGGCTGGAAAAAAACATGTTTCATAAGGAAGTACAGTACCATTGTTTTGTCCTTCAACAATGCGGTACAAGGAATTTCAGTTACGTCAGCAGAAAGGAAACCTTTCTGGCTGGTAACTGTATGCCATCCACTGAAATGCAGATAGCAGCTATAGCAGGACCTCAGTGTGAGGAGCTGTTGGAAGATCTTTGCATTTTCCCCCTCCTCCTTAGATAGACAGGGATTCCTGCTTGCAAACTCCTCCCTCTCTCACATACACATTCAAACTACACTCGTCCCTCCACATTTGCGGCTTTGATTATTCACAGATTTCATTAATATGTTCTCTCTAGGAATATCTAGATCCTCCAGCACAACATTATGGTCAACTTTAACCAAAAGTCGCACTGAAGGACCTAAAGATTCCTAGAGAGAACAATCCACTAGGCATTTGTAGCTCCTCCAAAGCAATTCTATGGTCAATGTCTGGCAGATGTTGACCACAGAGTTGCACTGGAGGACCTAGGGATTCCTAGAGAGATGTTCTCTCAGGTTAAAAACATAGTGTTTTTGTTATTTGCGGTTTTTCCACATTCATGGGGGTCCTGTGCCCCTAACCCCAGTGGAAAGACAGGTGTAACATTATTTTCTCTCAGGATTCTCAACTGAGCTGTTCCATCTTCCTGCTCTCTTAAAGATGATGAGATTTTCTCTTTTTACGTGAACCATCTCTAGTTAGATTAGGATTTATTTAAACATAGAATAAAGCCATCGTTGTTTTTTGAACTACAAACTATGTGTTTTGTTGTTTTTTGAGTCAGTCTTATTTCTTTAGGGAAGCACAGGATGTTTTCACACAGGCGGCTCTAAAGCCGCCTGGAAGCCCCCTGGAAGCCATCAGGAGTCATTCCGGCGGCGAAAACAGCAGCCGCCGGAATGACTCCTGATTGCCTCCGGCAGAAGCGCCTGTAATTCCTTTTTAAAAAAGGAATTAAAAAGATGGGGCTAAAGCCGGCTAGCGGCAGGGATGGCGCAGGGATTGCGCAAGATGGGGCGGGGCTTGCTGCGACGTCGTATGAACACGACGAGCAAGAACCCGGAGTGAGGTAGGGATGGCGCAGGGATGGCGAAGGATGAGGAGGGGCTTGCCGCGACGTCGTGTGAACTTTTCCTGCACAGAGCCGGAGTGGGGCCAGATGGAGGTAGGAATGACTCCCTTTTTTGCCCCGTGTGAAAACGTCCACAGTTAGGCACTAAAAGTCGCTCTTCTGCTACTCTGCTAATTTAAAGCCAGACTCTAACAGGCTTGACTGTTGATATTTAAATATTTTTTGTTTCCTTTAAAAAGGCTGAAGCCTTAGGGAACTTAAATCACTCCACCAGGAGCTCAAGCCATTTTATTTATTTTGGGTATTTCTTGTTCTGTTTATATCCCAGCTTTCCTGCAATGAATTAAAAACAACATACATTACTTTCTCCCTACATTATCTTCACAGCAATCTTATGAGGGAGGTCAGTCTGAGATGGGCTAACTGTATCAAGGTCACACAGTGAGTTTCTTGGTTCTGCTGGGACTAGAACCCAGATCTCTCATGTTCCACAATGTAGACACCAGGACCAAAACACTGTCACTTTATTTCCTATGTGTTATCTGTTGTCAGGCATCTTTTGTAGGTATCAGAACCAATGGGATCCTAGTGTGTTTATATTGGCAGCAACAACCCATGTGTAAGTGTTTCCCCTGTTTCGCACTTGCTTTTGTATGGGTGAAAAAGCAGTTAAGTACACCTTTCCCACACCATTGCTACCATTGACAAATGCATTTTTCGAAATGACAAAAGACAGGATAACAACAGTGGACTATATAGTTTTGTTGTTGTTCCATGCCTTCAAGTCGTTTCCGACTTATGGCAACACCCTATAATGGGGCTTTCTTGGCAAGATTTGTTCAGAGGATGTTTGCCATTGCCTTCCTCTGAGGCTAAGAGAGTGTAGCTTGCCCAAGGTCACCCAGTGGGTTTCACAGATGAGCTGGAAATTGAACCCTGGTCTCAAGAGTAACAGCCCAATGCTCAAACCATTATACCATGCTGACTCTCCTGCAGGGTTTTCACATCTACTACTACTACTATCTCAGATTTCTCCCACTGACACAATATGGGTATTACAGCATTCAGGTACTTTGGATGACTGATGCAACCACAGTCTTACTCCCGTCCATATGGGTATATGGTAAGCTATTTGTGGCTCTCCTGATGTTTGTTGGCCAGGAACAGTGACAAATTATTAAAGCTAACTTGGTGCAATTTATTCAGGCCCCCTTAATGCCTGGCAACCTTCAGTAATTCAGTAAAATGCATAGGATCAGACTGTTATACTTACTAAAGTTCCTGGGTTGAAAATTGGTTCACACATGTAGATTTGGGGCTGCTCTTTATTGTACAGTGTGATGTAGTGGGTTGAGCATTGGACTAGGACCCTAGAGATGAGGATTAGATTCCCTGCTTGGTCCATGGAACCCTTCATGTTCCAATCCAGATGTTTTGAGACTGCCAATCTCACCATCTCTCACTATTGTCTTTGCTGGTCTAAGACGGCTGGGAGTTATAGTTCAACATCTGAAAGGCCACAGGTTGCTCCTCATCTTTGCAGTAGAGGGAAGAAGAAGTTGTAAATTTGCTTTAACAGTAAGAATTCAATTAGCCCACTAACAGTGCTCAAGAAGAAACTAGACTTGAAGCTTTTCTGGATCCTGTGGTGGGATAAAAAGATACTAGATAGATTCTGTGGTGTGAAAAAGGACAATTCCATGTTGGAGATCATTAGGAAAGGAAACAGAAATAAAACTGCTGATATCATAATGTCACTGTGCACATTATACTTGGAGTGCTCTATGCAGTTCTGGTTATTGCACCTCACAAAGGATGTTGCAGAGGCAGAGAAAGAGTCAGAAAAAGACAACCAAAATAGAGGATATGAGATAGGACCTTCTCTGTGGCTGCCCCTGAGTTATCAAACTCCAACTGTCTAGATTTGATAGGGACAGTCCTGATTTGTCTCACTTTTTAAGGGGCTTTTAAAACCTCTCTGTTTCTCTTTTTGCCCTTTTCCCCTCTTAGTCTTCAGCTTCATTTGCTGCAAATTGAATTCAAAGTGCCAAAGTAGTTTGCACTCAACAGCAGGTGATAGAGGAAAGGAGGGAGTGGAATCTCCCAGTATGTTAAAGCAAAAGCAAACTGCTGTAGTCTCTCCTAGCTAGCACACTACACTGTTATTGTGCTAAAACAACATCCTAAGGAATCTGGGATTTGCAGTTTAAGGAGGGCATACAGCCAAAGAGCTCTTGGGCCTCAGTAAACTATAAACCCCAGAATTCCACAGGATGTTGTCTTGGAAATTAAAGTGGAATATAGTGCTATAATAGTTCAGTGTGATAAAGACCTAAATAGTGCCGATGACATTTAATAGGTTGCCTAGCTAACTAGAGATTAGTTTTGATTTTTTTTCTCCCTGCACTGAATTTCAGATTAAAAAGACATGATATTGATGACTGATTGAATTGTTTAAAATCAACACATATTGCTTATCCAGTACATTAAATGCCCCAAGTTGAAACATTTACACAGGCGCATCTGATGTAAACATTTTTGTACTACTGGCACAATATCATCATGCTCAGTGGTGTACTGATGTCAAGAAAAGAAGACTTAATTTATTTTGCAGTACAGCAAGTGTCATGAACAAGCTGCTAAACAGCGTCCCAGACAATTCTTTCATAATTAAGATCAAATGCCTTTGTCATAATCTATTGGATTTATAATGTCAGCTCCTTTGTAATATTGCAGGATGTTTTTTTTAAAACAGATAAATTAATTTGTTATTTAAAGCAACACAATCAATCCACACACTATTTTTCAAATGGCTTATAATCTTAATGGAAGGCAACAACATGCTAATCATCCACCATAAAGTGACAGTGATACAAAGAAAGAAGTTTGACAGAACTATGTGCACACATATGCTAATGTGTATTAATCTGTTTGCAGGAAGAATTAATCACCTAAATATCCTGTCCTGTCTTCTAGTTCTGTATCTCCAGGAAAGTGTAGTGGTTTGAGTACTGGATTAGCGTTCTGGGAGACTATGGGGGGTTGCAGACTGCCAGAAATAGTGCAAATTGAGTCCACTTTTAGGGTTAGGGTTAGTGCTAGGGAACTGTGGGAATTGTTTTTTTTTCTGGGACATTGAGCCTTCTCTGTCAGAGAGCTCTGGTGCCACAATAAAATACAGTCCCCATGATTCCCTAACCCTAACCCTAACCCTAAAAGTGGACTCAATTTGCACTATTTCTGGCAGTCTGCAACCCCCCTAAAGGCCTTTGCAGACTGCCAGAAATAGTGCACATTAAATTGAGGCACTGCCCTGGCTCAGTGCTAGGGAGTCATGGGAATTGTATTTTTCTCTGGGACATTGAGCCTTCTCTGTCAGAGAGCTCTGGTGCCACAATAAATTACAGTTCCCATGATTCCCTAGCACTGAGCCAGGGCAGTGCCTCAATTTAATGTGCACTATTTCTGGCAGTCTGCAAAGGTCCTAAGAGTCAAATCCTCACTCAACCATAGAAACCCACTGGGTCACTTTGGGCAAGACACACTGGAGACTATCGCATTATGTTATAAACCAGTTTACCTGAGCTGTCTTAAAATTAGAAGCGGGCAGCATCCTGATAGTATCAGATGTATTTAGCTGCCGAAATCACCACCTGGCTGCAGCCCGGTTCCATCGCTGTGTAAGAAGGACTTCCAAGTCTTCAATGGAATCTTTTATCCTATGTTTATGGAGGTGCTAGGGAATAGACAAATAGAGACAAAGCTTTCCAATGAACTGTGATTTATTTGGGGATTCAAACATGCAAAGACACTCTATCATACACTCATACACACAAGAACTCAGGAATAAAGTAGTTAGCTTGGAGAGGAAACACAAGGCTTTCTAATGGTGATAATTACCTGAAGGAGGCTGCTCCAACGATGAATGAAGATGGATAGACTCAACCGTTATGAAAGGGAAAGGACAATGGAGGAAAGAGCCAGGACCCAAGTCAGAGTTCACAGTATCACAGTGTCACCATGAAATCTAACCAGACCCAATATGCCTGAGATTTGAGAGATTTTTTTATACACTTAAGGCTAGCCTGAGGCGAAGAGTTGCTATTGTATATCAAAGTATTCTGGATTACTACTCTTTGAAGTAAGCAATTTCCAAGGAGAGGAGAGGTGATGTTAATGTTATCTCATCTTCAGCCAGACACATCCTGACTGGTACCCATACATTTTTTAGGTGTGAATGTCCTGCTTTGCAGCTCCTAGGCTTGGCCCTTTAGATCTGCAAATTGTTGTAAGTGCAGATGTGACCTTTCAGGTGCCTACGTGATGTGCTTCCCTTGGGTTTATGGCAATCGGGTTTCTCCCAGTCTAGGGCCATCGCAGGGACCCACAAAAATCAGTCATTGTTACAGCTGCTCCAAGGGGCACTCCTTGTGCCTCTTTTCAAAGCCAGGAGTTTTCTGGCTTGAAAAAATGGCAGCTGGAGTGCCCCTCTTAGCAGCAATGGAGCCAGGCTGCACCCGAGTTGTGATTTCGGCGGCTAAATGCATCTAATACTATCAGGATGCCACCCACTTCTAATTTTAAGCCAGCTCAGGTAAGCCGGTTTATAATGTAATGTAATAATCTTCACTATCTCAGCCTCAGAGGAAGGCAACAACAAATCACCTCTAAACAAATCTTGCCAATGAGCACTGAAGTAGGACACTGGCAGACCCAGTTCCCCACCAGGAATAACACATTTCCCTCTTCAGTGCCACTTATCGTGGCACGCTCTGAGATCCCAATGAGGCTTCAAGCAATTCAGAAGCAGGGAAATTTTTAATTTTAATATTGTTCTAAGTGTGGAAGGTAAATTGCGGTCCCTATCAGGCAGAGATCTGTGCTGGCTTTGGGAGCTGAAGGAAAAGCCTTGGCCACAGGAGCCAATGATGGATCACAGCAACAGCAGTGTAGACAACTGCTGCAGATAAAACAGGTGTGGGGCAGCTCTGGGATGGATGCAGGGCAGAACAGATGGGGAGTCCATTTGGACTTTTCCCTCAAGTGTAGACGAGGCCCTGGATGCTTAGATTTTATTCAGCTGAAGGCATGGCTATAAAAGTATTAGAAAATGGAACAATTCAGGGACATCTGTTACTGTTATTGTTGTTGTTGTGTGCCTCCAAGTCATTTTTTACTTATGGCCACCTTAAAGTGAACCAATTGCTCTGCAGAGGGGCGGGATAGAAATAAATTTATTATTATTATTATTATTATTATTATTATTATTATTATTACCTAACATAGGGGATTATCACATTGCCCTTTTTCGTCCCTTCCTTCCTGACTTAGGCATGGGCTAAAACCTGTTAAGCACAGGTTTTATCACACACCTCTGCACCCAGGTTGGAGGCATCCCATACCAGATCATTGCATCCCATATGGCACCCTGTACCCAATCCAGACTTCTCCCGTAGCTTGCAAAGAACGGGAAAGTCCCATTCTTTCAAAAAGTGCCAGAGAAGTCTGGATCGGGTACAGGATGCCACCATGATTGGGTACAGGATGCCTCAGACCTGGACACAGAGGTGTGCGATAAAACCCATGCTTAAGAGGTTTCAGCCCATGTGTAGATCGGGAGGGAAGGACAGAAAAGGGCAGAGTGAAAATCTGCATAGGCTTTTCTTGACAAGGTTCTTCATTGGGGGTTTGCCATTGCCATTCTCTCCTCTATCAATAATGAACAGCACAAACCATTCTGTAGACTAGCTTTGAGGCTCTTAACAGGACAGAGAAGGGGATACATTTAGTTGATAAAATGAATATGCTAGGCTGATACGGTAGCTGGACAGAGCCAGTGTGGTGAAGTGGTTTGAGTGTTGGCCTATGATTCTGGAGACCAAGGTTTGATTCCCAGCTTGGCCATGAAACCCACTGGGTGACCTTGGACAAGTCACATGCTCACAGCCTCAGGGGAAGGTAATGGTAAACCCCCTCTGAGCAAATCTTGCCAAGAAAACTCCATGATAGGTTTGCCTTTGGGTCGCCATGAGTCAGAAACGACTTGATGGCATACACCAACAGCATGGTGGCTGACAACTGAGAAATGCATTCAAGTATTGCCATCTGTCACCAAACTCTCTCCCTTCTACAGGCAAAATGCTGGAAGTGGTTATGTTGAGCCTGAGATGGTCATATTAGTAACTATGAGAAGCCAGAACTGACTGCTGGAAGCATACCCTGCAACTGTTCTGATTTGGCAGGGATAGTTCCAATTAATGCTATATCGTCCCACTTTTCCAAATACATTTAAAATGTCTCTGTTTCTCTCTCCTCCTTCCACTTTCCTCTTTTGTTCTCAGCTTATCTCAGTTGCTACAAACTGAGTTCAAATGAGTTTGTACTTGGTTAACTCAGCAGGAGGAAGGGGAGAGGAGGAGAGCAGAGTCTTGCACTTCCCAGTAGGCTCAGGCAAAAGCAAACTGCTGCAGCCTCTCCTAGCTTGTGTGTTCTTCCTCACTAATAACTTTTGTCATCTTAACCACACTCTGATGCTGCTTGATGATATGTGTCTCACTTTTAATCTGTGAAGGGTTGTGGAGTATGCTGATATGACTTTCATCTATGGCCAGAACATAGATACTGTGATCTAAAACTAATCAGTGGGACAATCTTATTTTTGCACTGCGGAGAGGAATAACTGAGAGGGACACTAAGAAAAAGACAAGATATCTTCTTCCTTCCTTCCATCAGGCTCATAAACTGAAACCTCAAGTCTTAATATGGCAAGTCTGCGGGAGAAACACTCTTAGTATTTGAATTGTTAGGAGATGTCTGTCGTAATGGGAAAGGCTGACCATGGGGAAAGCCCCTTCCTTTGTACATACAGACAGTAATATCGACAGCCCTGCACGTATTGGAATCTGGGCCTTGAACCAAACTCTGCTGACATGAGGACAGTGTGAGACAATTATAGCAGTGAATGGGTGCCATTATGTGACTCCTTTAATTAGTTTTTGTAAAGAAGCCAATGTACTAATTCACCACATCGCATCCCACAAATACATTCAGAGAAAAGAAGAACTGTTCTTTTACTTTTAGAAGCAAGGAAGCTGATTTATAGTCAGCTAGCTACAGTGAGTTATTACTTGTTGGGACTGGGTAGATGACTTGCGTCGGGTGATTGTAAAATGGATGGCAAGACACAATCTAAGGATAAACACAGGGGCAAAGATGTTTATCCTTAGATTGTGTCTTGCCTGATGTACAATCCTTGTTAGAACCCTTGATACCATAGAACTAGGTGTAGATACAGATGTGATTATAACTTTCCAACTTTGGTTAAGATGAGAAGAGGTGTTACGTTATCACTCAATCAATCATTCAGTTAATTGCATTATAATAAGTCAGGATGCAATCTCTGACTTCCAAAAATACAGGCATCTATATTTAGCCACCTCGAATCCCATTTTTGGGAGAAATTCCATATAAATGGGATATAAATCCCATAAATAAATATATTGATCTGCTGGACTGTCTGCCTCAAAGAGCAGGAGTGACATGGCATGATACCCAATTTATTAGGATCAGATGGGGGAAAGTATTTGAGTCCTACTCTGCTGCATCCTTGCCTTGCTATACCATCACCCTCAAAAAGATGCACATCCAACTTTCCTCTTCCTCTGCTCCAGAAAAGAAGAAGGGAGATGCTGTATCAATGCATGAAGGCACTACTTTTCTTTCTTTTATGACTTATGCTAATTAAGGTTAGTGCTTAGCCAGTATGGCAAAGTGGTCTGAGTGTTGGACTAAGAAGCCTAACGCGTTCCAAAATAAAGCGACTTACCCTTGCCAGGATACAGTTACTTATGGGATGCAACTGGGAATTATTGCACAAAAGTAGGGAATGCCACCGGGTGGTTTTAGTCACCCAGCAGCATCAGCAGCCACTTCCATTAAAAAATCATAAAAATATGAAATCACTCTTAAAGAGGTGGGTGTGCCACAGCATTTGACTGTCCTGATGTGTCACCTTAATTCAGGACAAGAGGCTACTATTAGGACAGATTATGGAGAAATAGAATGGTTCTAAATCTGAAAGTGGCTCAGGCAAGATTGCATCTTATCACCCTATCTGTTTAAAATGTATGGCAAAAATATCATATGTAAAGCTGGATTAGACTCACAGGAAGGAGGCATGAAAATCTGAGGAAAGAACATCAACCATTTAAGATATGCAGATGGCACCATACTACTAACAGAAAGTGGTAATGACTTGGAATGATTACTGAAGAAACTCAAAGAAGAAAGTTCAAAGGCAGGTTTACAGTTGAGTATGAAGAAAAAAATGATCACAGCTAATTTACATAATTTTAAATCATACAATGAAGACATTGAAATAGTTCAAAATTTTCCATACCTTGGCTCAGTCATTAATCAGAATGGAGATTGCACCCAAGAAAACAGAAGGAGACTTAAAAGGGCAGCTATGATGGAACTAGGCAAGATCCTGAAGTGTAAACGATATATTGTTGAAGTTAGGATTGTCCATCATATTTACTATTTCTATGTATGGTTGTGAAAGCTGGACAGTGAAGAAAGCTGATAGGAAGAAAATCAACTCATTTGAAATGTGATGCTAGAGAATAGTTCTGTAGATACTGTGAACTGCTAAAAAGACAAATAAATGGGTCCTAGAGTAGATCAAACCTGAACTCTCCCTAGAAGCTAAGATGACTTAACTGACGCTGCTGTACTTTGGCCATATAATGAGAAGACATGAATAATGCTTAACAAAAGGCCTAAACAGACTGCCAGAAATAGTGCACATTAAATTGAGGCACTGCCCTGGCTCAGTGCTAGGGAATCATGGGAACTGTAATTTATTGTGGCACCAGAGCTCTCTGACAGAGAAGGCTCAATGTCTTAGAAAAAAATACAGTTCCCATGATTCCCTAGCACTAAGACAGGGCAGTGCCTCAATTTAATGTGCACTATTTCTGGCAGTCTGCTTAGGCCTATTGGCGAAGGCACTAGGAAAGAGGAAGACCACATTCCAGATGGATAGACTCAATCAATTGATGGAAGAGGGACTTGGAGGTCTCTCATTCATAGGGTCACCATAAGCTGAAGTTGACTTGATGGCAGTTAACAACAAAAAGATTCCTCACTAATGACACATTTCTTTCTTCTGTTTCTCCTCTGAGGAGAACCAGGCTTCCAGGGCTAGGCAGGGCATTGCAAAGCTAAACAGGGATTTCAACATGTGAGTCAATGAAAGATTTGAGTTTGCAGTAACAGCAGAGTTTGGAAATATTACTTTCTGGACCACACCCCAGAATCCCCCAGCTGGATGTTTCTGGGAGCTCTAGCTCCCAAAAGTAACTTTCTCAAGTACTAGATGGTAGCCCAAGGCTTTAGCCTCCATATGTTACTCAGATCTTTGGTTCCAAGGCTTTGATGCACAAGAATTCCAGCAGAGAGAGTGAATGTGGAAATGTTGGGTGTAAGGCTTGCTACTGTGAGGAAGCCTATGCACCCAACCACACAGAGCATCCCATGCTTGAGTGCCCAAATTGTTGTGTTGCGAAGTTACCAGGCTTCAATTTACTGTAGTTACATGCTTTAGAACAGGGGTAGGCAACCTTTTTGAGCTGGGGGCCGGGTTGCTGTCCCTCAGACAATTGGGGGGGGGGGGGGGGCCAAGCACCAAAAATAAATAAAATAAATAAATAAATAAATAAATAAATATGCATGCACACTCTCTCAGCCCCAGAAAAGCCATGGCAAAACCCCTGTGGAGATTTTGCCAAGAAAAAAACCCAAGAACAAGTAATAACAACAATAATCAATATCATCATGGCAGGCGGCGGCATCGGCAGCGGCAGGACTGGCTTGGGGCCGGTCCTAAGGCCTCAGGGGGCTGCATCCGGCCCCTGGGCCTTAGGTTGCTTACCTCTGCTTTAGAAGAAGTGTTCTTGTGGGTTTATACTCTGCCTTAGCTTTCTTCATAAATTCTCAGAAAGCTCTAGAAATTCTTACAGTAGGATCTAGCATGATAACGGAAAAGCACACTTATATATTAGTCATCAACCACCCAAATTTCTTACTCATTGCTGTGGGTGTTGAATGCCTGTACAGAATGAATGTCTGTACAGAAGAGAATAACTTAAGGAGCATAGATATTCAGTAGGAAACGTCTGCAGTCTACATTTCAACCATTCACCCCCTGCAAAGCTACCTGAGTAAATACATAGGGTTGGATCCAGATTTAATCATACTAATTAAAATCAATGGGACTTAATTTTGTTGTATTTAGAGCAAAGCCATTGAAAACAGTAGTCCTTAAGTTAGTCATGATGGCTAAATTAAATTTCATCAATTTCACAGGATATACTTTATTAAATCTGGATACAACCTATTTCATAAAGATGGATGGAGAACTGCTCCTTCAATTACCAAAACAACTCCTGCCCACTGTAGCTGTATATCATATATAGTAGTCGACCACGAAATATACACAAGAAAACTGTGGAAGTGTGACTCTTCTGGTCTTGATCACAAACCGTGGCAGCTAGTGGCTTCCATGTTGGAGAGGCAGTGAATCTGCTCCAGGATTTAGCCTGGAGATATCCAAAAAACATATCCAGGGGTAGCCATATTGGCCCTACAGCAAAGTACAATAACATCCAAAGTCCATAAAATAGTGATACCTTTATGGAACCAACCAAGATGCATAAAAGACATAATGCAGGCTTTCGAAGCTCCACTTTATCAGGCTAAGGTGTTAAAAATCAAATAGGAGAAAGGGGGGGATGACAATGTTGGAGTCCTAGGCCTCCTTTTTGTCAAGGTGTTGCTATAGTTGTTCTCAGTTAAGATGGTACAAAGAGATATCCATGCAGACAGAGGCCATTCCTCCTTTTTGGCCATGTAGGCTCTGGACTCTCCTATGCAGAGTCTTAAGGTCCAGCAAATAAAATTTAAACTCCATTAGCAAAAAAAAAAAAAAAAAATCCTTTGAGATCCAGGTTAATCTCCTTTGAGATCCAATATATCTCCGTCCAGTGTGAAGCTACGTGTAACTATCCAAGTTGCTGAACTCTACTACCCCTAAATAGGTTTGGAACCCATGATATCTGCTCTATAATTTTGACTAAAACCATAGCAGATTGTCCACCCCACAGATAAATAAGCCACCAGCTGGCATTGGCAACAAATGGCCAGTTGACAAGAGCCCCTGGTGTGGACTTCTCACTCCGTGAAGTTCGATTGCTTAACAGTATAATTTAAATGTAAACTCTCCTCATCTAACTTCTCTTTGTTATGACAATTATTTTTCACTGTACTTTGCCTCCATTTAAAAAAAGATTGTAGTTTATATGCAGTACTTATGAGTCGTCCCTCTATTCTACCTATACACATATGCATGTATGTGCAAAAAATATATCTCCTGTTTTTTAAAAATCCAATTAAATATTCACTGTAGACTCCAGCGTTCCAATTGTGCCAGGACATAAGTTGTTCGTTCTTTCCCTTATTTAAATTAATTGGGTTTCTCCCCTCTTGGTGCTACTTGTAAAAAGTGTGCATTTGTGTGTGTGTGTGTGTGTGTAAGAACCAGACTTCAGAGTTCTTATTTCCATGTGATGAGGGATGGGGTTTCATCTTTATTATTTTATACATTTTATATATGAAGAATAGGTGGGAAATTAATTTTGTAGCAGTTGTCATGCATTCATGATGATGATGATGGCTGGAAAATATATGCCTATTAAAATTACTACTGTTCAAAACACATCAGGCTCCCATTCACTGAAACACAACTCTTTTAATACAAGGTGGTGGAACCATATTTTTGTAAGACATAAATTCATTGTCCTTTGTTGATGACTCCTTTGGGCTAGAAATTGTATTTGTCACAAATCCCTACACATTTTCAGTAAGCACATATACTGCTACCGAAGGGGTAATGAACCTTGGACTTTAGGGGTTAATCTAGCCCTTTAAGGGTGCATCCACACTGTAGGGAAATGATACAGTTTGACACCACTTTAAATGCTGTAGCTCCATCCTATGGAATCCTGGGATGTGTAGTTTTACAAGGTCTTTAGCCTTCTCTGCCAAAACTAGGATTCTGTAAGATGGAGCCATGTTAGTTAAAATGGTGTCAAACTGCATTATATCTACAGTGTAGATGCATTCTTAGTCTTTCCCAGAGGGTTGCTCCTCCTCCCCAATAACACCATATTTTGGTGGTTTCCCAGCTTTCATGTAGAGTTTTTCTCATCCTAAATGCTTAAAATGTCCTTAAAATATGACAATATCAGTGGTTTCATGGTTTTGCTGTGGCTTTATGGAATGTGGCTTCCAAAAACTTCTCTGAAATTGAATTTGGCTGTTTCTAATTTAGTTGTTGCTAAAGAATAGTCCTCCCTGTAGCCCCCAACCCTCCAGCAAATGCAGCTCCACCAGCCTTGAGCCCCTATGCTGATTTATTTATTTGTTTGTTGGTTACTTTCTATTTCACAAAAAGTCTACAGGCTAAAAAGAGACTCAATCCCTCACTTTTAAATGGCCAAAGGCCTCAGGAAGTATGATTGGTTATTTTCATAACAAATGAATTTTGGCATGTATGTATCCTCCAAATTTTCTCAGATGAAAATCAGGACATGTGTGTGGTCAAACAGCATTAGAGTGTGGTCAAAATGGCAAAAGTGGTTTGAGCATTGGACTATGATTCTGGAGAATAGAGTTCGAATCCCTGCTCAGCCATGAAAGCCCACTGGGTGACGTTGGGAAAGTCACACTCTCTCAACCTCAGAGGAGGGCAATGGCAAACCCCCTCTGAAGAACCATGCCAAGAAAACCCTTAGGGTCACCATGTCGGAAACGACTTGAATGACACAACACACCCACACCCACAGAGGAAGAACGCACAAGCCAGGAGAGGTTTCAGCAATTTGCTTTGCCTATGCCTATTAGAAGGACAATATTTACCATATATACTAGACTATAAGTCAACCTCATGTACAAGTCAAGGGAAGGTTTGGGGGGTTAAATTATGGATTTTTATATGACCCATGGACAAGTTGAGGGTTAAATTTAGGGGCAATATGACAAAGGATCTTAAAGGATGAAGCAAAGGAAAACAAAACTTACAAAATTCCAGCTGTTTGTGCTCACAATAAAGGTTGAATGGATAAGAGAGTAGAGAGTCAGTGCTTCCAGGACAGGTTTTGCCTTTCACCGGGGATGGTTCCTTTTTAAATAAGCATTAAATTACTGTATGTATAGTACTTACATTGACCCGTGGATAAGTTGACTCAGTTTTTTTTTTGGGGGGGTGTCCAAGGTTGATGTTATAAGGAACAGCCCTGCAGACATAATTAAACAGGATACATTAAATTTCATCCACAGTACAGCATTCAAGTCAAAGCACTATGTATAAGTCAGCCCTATGTATCAATGGGAGTTCTGCTGGAGAACCCCACACGGGTGCCAAATATCACAGTATCTTAAGTCCCATTAAAGTCAATGGTGGCATGATGTATGCGTGACTGTATTGGCATGGCCACTTACATGCGCTGCTATTGAGGAGAATGGGGCAGGGCCATCCGTAGATGCTCCAATCTGCAGATGACAAGCTTGCCAATATGGAAGGCTGACTGTATAATTAGAAACACACACACACACACACACACACTTTTCAAGGCTGTTTCCTCACCTTGAGTTCCTTCCCCCTTGCCTTCAGACTGGAGAAGAAGAGATAGGCCCTGAGATCTGCAAACAATAATCGGGAGGGAAGGTGAATGTCAGACCTATGGAGTAGCAGTGAAGGAGTTTCCATTGTTTTACTCTCCTTTCCAAAGAAGGCAGAGCATTGTATGGATGAGGACTGCACAGGGTGTTATTAGCACAAAATTAGGGTAGCATTAGGATAGCATTGTGCTGCCTAAATAGTCCAAGGGCCTGTAGCATCACTACCGGGTGCAAGGTGTGTGGCCCGCACTGGGTGACACCGCAGAAAAGGGGTGATACCTGTTTGGGACTTCATCCTATTGTAGGGTGGGAAGGGGTCAGTGTGCCCCTTCCAGATTTGCCACTGCAGTGGTTCCCTCCTCAGGAGGAGGCCTCCACCATGGCAAAGGAAAAGGGCAAGCATGCCCTTTTGGCCACCGTTACCCCCCCCCCCAGCAGCCCGCCTCCACACCGAGACTCCACTGCTAATGGCACCAGATCCTGCCTGATCTTCAAAGCTAAGCAGGATCAGTCCTGGTTACTACTTGGATGGAAGACCACCAACAACATTAGGCGGAACTTCCTGACAGTGAGAGCTGTTCGACAGTGGAAAACACTTCCTTGGAATGTGGTGGAGTCTCCTTCTTTGGAGGTCTTTAAACAGGGGCTGGATGGCCATCCTTTGGGGATGGTTTGATTTTGAGTTCCTGCATGGCAGGGGGTTGGACTGGATGGCCCTTGTGGTCTCTTCCAACTCTATGATTCTGTGATTCTGTGAAATACCAGGTGCTGTAGGCTATATCTCAGAGGAAGGAACTGGGAAAACCTCATTTGAGTATTCCTTGCCTTAAAAAAAAAAACCCTATGAAATGCATGGGGTCCCCATAAGTTGACTGGGGACTTGAAGGCAATGTGCACACAATCTAGCATTAGCTAAAATAAAATAGCTGGTTGTTGTTGTCTGGAAGCACCCTACAGCAGAACTGTGATGCTGAATTTCGCCTCCCCTCCCCCTTTTTTTTATTTTGGAAAGCCACTTGTTGAAGAGTTTTAAAAAGCTGCTACAGTATTACAGGATTCTGTAACTCATGACATAATTATATCCTCTGAGTTCTGAGCCCCCTTGCCTCCCACCAGGGTTATTAATGGAATACAACATTTCCTTGATAAGCCCAGCGGGATAATATGAAAGTAGCTTTTTTAGCCTTTGATTTCTACAAGACAGACAATTAAAAAAAAAGAAGGGAAGAAAGAAAGAAAGAAAGATCAATTGCCTTTGTGTTTTATTAGAGTAAATTAACAAAAAGCCTTTTTTGCTTTCAAATAAGATCTAACCACTTAAAAGAGGCATCCATTACTACCAATAAAGGAGTACATTTATTCACATAGTGTTCATGTAGAGGGCTCTGGGAAGAACCAAAGGGGAGCAGATTTTAGATTAGACCAGCCTCCAATATCAATATCACTTACCCTCCCAAACACACACCCACACACATTTAAAAAAAGAAAAATCATGCACGCCATCTCTCTTTCCAGCTGTCTAGAAAGCTACTTACTGAATTCTTTAAGTGTATAGAATTCTGCCTGATACCGCCGGGTGAATTACAACTCCATCCCAATTTTATAATAAAAAGCAGAAAAAACACTGTACATACTTACTAGGCTAGCCCTATCATTAGGCAGAGGGAAGCAACAGCCTCACAAAGCAGGTGCTGGAGTGGGGAATAACATGCATTCTTCCTAAGACCCCTGGCCATTCTGCTCACCTGGAGAACAAGATGAAGACATTTTCATGTTACTAATCGTATTACTGTTTTCATCTCTGCTAGGAGAAAGTCCACAAACACTGCACTGATTTCAAGGAATCATAGAATCATAGAGTTGGAAGAGATCACAAGGACCATCCAGTCCAACCCCCTGCCATGCAGGAACTCTCAATCAAAGCATCCCTGACAGATGGCCATCCAGCCTCTGTTAAAAGATCTCCAAAAAAGGAGACTCCACCAACCTCCAAGGGAGTGTGTTCCACTGTCAAACAGCTCTTGCTATCAGGAAGTTCTCCCTAATGTTTAGGTGTAATCTCTTTTCCTATAGCTTCCATCCATTGTTCCAGGTCCTATTCTCTGGTACAACAGACGATCTTGCTCCCTCCTCAATATGACACCCCTTCAAATACTTAAACAGGGCTATCATCTTACTTCTTAACCATCTCTTCTCTAGGCTAAACATAGCCAGTTCCTTAAGGACCATTGCAGACCAGCCCAAAGGGCCGGCCTGGGGGTAGAATTGGGGTGGGGCAGCCACATGCCATCTGCCCCAACCCCACTCTGACACCTTCCTGATACCATGTGGCCGTACACATGGCATGTGGCATCAGGATGCCCTTCCGGCGCAGCGTGCAGACACGCTGCACTGAAAGGGCACAGAAGAGCTGCTGCGCTGGCTCTTAGGGCGGCCTTTTGCCATCCCTAAAAGGAGTGGCATTTTGCCACTCTTTTAGGGGTGGCAAAAGGAAGGATTGGGGCTGCAGCGTGGGGTTACCGCAGCCCTGATCTGCCGCTCCCTGTTCCCCGCCTCTAGAAAACATTTATTTATTTAATATTCTGCCTTTCTTCCTGCATGGGAGCCAAGACATCTTATAACAAATCAAAAGCCATGAATTCTGCACAGAAAATGCCACTTTCTGTCTTATGTGGCATGGTTTCTGTGCAAAAAGTCACGTGAAGTTTTCATGAGGAATACATCCCAAGCCAAAAAAGTTTCTTGTCTGTTCATTTTTGTCTGTTTTTCAAAAATAAAATTTATTATTCTTTCCATAAGAGCTGTGTCCTGCACCCCTAAAGCCAGCAGTGTATGGGCACGTTTTGGAGCCCAGAGCACTGCACTCCTGGATATTTTGCTTCTCTGGGGCTGCCGAACCCTGCAGCTGCATCATTGCAGCCTACATTTTGGTGAATGGAAATTTATCATGTCACTTTAGGCTGCCACTCCAACTGTTGGGGTAGGTTGATTTGGCTGTTTCAGGGCAGAGAGCATCCTGAAATAGTCTAGAATAGCTTCCAGCAAAAGCCTCCAAAATGTTTTTTTTTTCCTGGCTGAAAAACCACTTTGGGGCCCAAACCAAAAACTTTTATGGTGGTGGTTTCTTGGGAGAGGTTATCGGATGTCTCAAGGGCTACCCTGCCCTGCCCTTGGATGAGGTTTTGAGGGGTCCAAGGAGGCATCTCTTCTTCTTTTAGTCAGACTATGACATACCAACATAGCGGTCAGGGATTGTTCATTCTTTCTGTGGCCTGGTTGGGGGAAATACCTCTGGACCCATTTTTGTAGCATCTGAGATCCTCCCAGTCCCTCCAAACCCCCTGAAGCCCACAATTTTTAATTTTTTGCCACAGTGTTCAGGCAAAACCTCCAAAAAAATAAAATAAATAAAAGTATTAAAAGCTACCATAATCAAGCAAACTCTCCACAACTCCCTATAAACTTCTTAGAACCCCCATAGTCAAAATGGCAATAGAAAGTGACATAATATCACTTCTGCTCACCATTTTGAAGGACAAACGGAGGGGGGGTGTGTGAGCATGTTATTTTGGTATGATGTTATGTTGCCTGACACATGTCCTGGCTTTCATCTGGGAAATGTTGGAGGGCATGCAGACAAGCCAAATCATCCAAGCCATTGCAGTCACCATCACTATGTACAGATGTGAGAAGAGGTCAGAGAAGAAAGCCAACAGAAAGAAAATAAACTCATTTGAGATGTGGGGCTGGAGAAGACTGCCGAGGATACTGTGGACAGCCAAAAAGACAACAAATGGGTCCTTGAACAGATCAAGCCTGAAACTTCCCTGGAAGCCAAGATAGCAAAACTGAGATGGTCATGCTTTAGTCATGTCATGAGATGGCACAACTAATTGGAAAAGACAATAATGCTAGGAAAGGTAGAAGGTAGTGGAAAGAGAGGAAGACGACATGTGATGTGACAGAAAGAAAGAGATTCCAAATTTTGGCACTGTGTTTCTCAGCTTGTGTCTCACCATGCTAGAGCCTTGGAGACAAAACCAGAGCTGGTAACATGTAAGCAATTGGCTAGGAGTGGATATATCATATCATGGCAGCTTCTAGACTCAGGATCAAAGCAGAAGAGATGGATGTACAGTACTTACAAAAGATGGAGGGAGGTTTAAAACTATTCAATATAAACAACCCTCTTTGAGAATTATATTACAACAGATGTTGTTGGTGCTGTTTGCCTTCAAGTCTTTTCTGACTTATGGCAACACTAAGGCGTGGTTTTTTTGGCCAGATTTGTTCAGAGGAGGTTTGCCATTGCCTTCCCCTGAGGCTGAGAGCCTGTGATTTGCCCAAGGTCACCCAGTGAGTTTCATGGCTGAGCTGGGAATTGAACTTTGGTCTACAGATTCACAATCCAACACTCAAACCACTACACCATGGACGTTTTCACACTGGGCTTAAGGCAGAAGCAATCCTACCTCACTCCGGCCCCATGCCGGCTCCTTTGCCAGTGTGTTCAAACGACGTCGCAGTGCCATCCCCGGCATCATTCCGGGTCCTTTCTCCGCGTGTTCAAACGACGTCGCAGCAAGCCCCGCCCCACCCCGCCCCATCCTGTCCCATCCCCGGCATCAGCCCCATTCTTTGCAATTCCTCTTTTTAAAAGGAATTGCATCTGCCGTGGACAGAATCATACCGGAATGATGCTGCTGTCACCGATCTGAAGCTGCAGGATCCATTCCGGTATGATTCTTTCATTGCTTCCATGCGGCTTTAGACCCCAAGTGTGAAAACGTCCCATGCTGGCTCTAGTTAAAAAAAAAAAGGATAGCTTTACTAGCCATACATACTAATACTGATCCATCAACTTACCAACTTAGGGGGGATGCAGACGGGCAGGAAGATCGAGGCCGAGGCTGCCGGACACCTCGGCCCCAATCCTCCCGTTTGCTGGCCTGGAAAAGAGTGACAAAATGCCGCTCCTTTCAGAGCCATCAAAAAGGGCACCCTAAGAGCCACCGCATGGCTCTTTAGCACCCTTTCCAGCGCAGCGTGTCAAAAGGCTGAGCCAGAAGGATGTCCTGATGCAGCACGCTATGCATAATGGCGTGTGGCATCAAGATGTCTTCAGGAAGGGGTTGAGGCAGCTGGCGTGTGGCTTTTCCTCCCCATCCCTGCCTCCAGGATGGCCCAAAGGGCCCATCTGTAGAGGCCCTTAGACAGCTTCAAAAAAGCTGTCAAGAGGGATCTCTTCCAGCAGGCCTTTCCTGAACAGAATTCCTTGCCTATAAACAAACCCCCTTACACTTGTATTATGCTGCCTCTCTGCCCAATAGACCATTTGCTATTAATAGATTTTAACAGACTATATATTTTTAAAACTGTGCTAAGTTTAATTCTTTTTTAAGCGGAGGGGGTAAGATATGTTATCATGTATTGTTATTATGTATTGTATTGGTCTGTTTTAACATGTAAGCCGTTTTGATTGCTATTATAGTAGAAAAGTGGGATACAAATAAAAGTTTCATTTATTTATTTATTTTATACTAAAGTACAGTATCATCCAAAATCCACAAAATACTGATACTTTTATTGGGCCCACCAATATCCACATTATATATGTTGCAAGCTTTTGAAGCTCCACTGGCCTCTTCATCAGGCAAAGGCAGGATCTTCAGACCACCAGCATCCTGAGCACACACAGAACGCAATGCTCTGCAAACCATGAGGCATGTTGGGTCAGATCATCAATCAAAAGTCTGAAAGATCCTGAACTTACTAGTAAAAGACTGTGTGATAACAATCATAGCAGAAATACTTTCACATGGGAAGGCTGGAAGTGACCTTGAATGCCCCTGCTTGGACACACAGGTGCTTGATAACAAAAGCAGCACAACTTGAAGCGGTTTGAAATAATGAGCTGAATAGCCACTTAAGTGCTTTAACCATTTAGAGTCTATTAGACTAATAAAGGATCAGGTTGTAGAGAGATCTTGTAGCACCTTTGAGACTGAAGATTTCAGTCTACTTCCTCAGATGCATTTAAAGGATCAGGTTGTTTGTAACATCAGGCCGGTTCATACTGCATCTTCTTGACTGTATTTTCATTCTTCTTCATTGCTTTCAGCATTCAGTATTCATTTCCCAGTTGTTCTACCCTTGGCATATTATGCTCTTCCCTACATATGATGCATCCATTATGCTACAAAGGCTGTCAGTCAACCCTTTTCTATGGCTTACCATTAGAGCTTGGAAAAGTTACTTTTTAAAATAAATTTCCTAGAACTCCTTAAGTAGCATGGTCATGCCAGCTGGGAAATTCTGGGAGATGTAGGGCCCTTTCACACTACAGTATTAATAGCACTATGATTCAACTTTAACTGCCATGGTTCCATCCTATGGAATCCTGGGATTTGCATTTCAAGGAGGGCCATTTAGAATTCTCAGCCAGAGAGCTCTAGTGCTTCACCAGACTACAAATCCCAAGATTCCACAGGATGCAGCCATGGGACTTAAAATGGAATCATAGTGCTATTATTCTGAAGTGTGAAAGGGACCATAGTCTTAAAAAACAACTTTTCCCAGGTTTGCTTCTTCAGTTTCTTGTTGCAAAAGCTCAGAGATCATTACCAAAGCAACACCCTCGTCCGTTTTTCAGAATAAAAACTGCCCTGTGGTCTCTGTTCACATATTTATTTTTAGATAGTCCTTCCCGGAGGGGAAGCGGGCAGCCTGTTTAGTACATGGTACTCTTTTTAGGTTGATGCTGCATCCACATTTGATAAAAAAATGCTCTGTTCTCAGTAGCCAGAGGAGTGAAGTCACAACTCCAGAATCTGAAAGACCCCCTTGTTTTCTATTTCCATTTCATATAAAAGTTACCTTGTTTTGTTTTGGGTTATTTCACTCATTTCTATTTTTATTGATTTTATTATTAGAGTGGAATACTTAACAGAGACTTTGGAGGAAAGTGCAATAATGACTATACTGTATACCAACAGTAAACTCATATGCTGGATATGGATCCTTAACATGGCCAAACCCAGCTTTGTGATACATGTTGAGTCTCGCTTATCCAGAATTACAAAATCCAAAATATTTCAGAATCCAAAATCGTTCACATGGGTGGCTGAGATAGTGACCCGAACCTTCCTGATTGTTCAGTGTAGACAAATTTTGTTTCATGAACAAAATTATTAAAAATATTGTATATAAAATTACCTTCAGGCTATCTATATAAAGTATATGAAACATAAGTATATATGAAACATAAAAGACTTTGGTCCTGTCTCCAAGATATATTATCATGTACAGTGTGATAATGGTATCTACTGGGATTTGGTTCCAAGACCTACCGTGGATAATAAAATCTGTGGATGTTTACGTCCCTTTAAATACAATGGGTAGTAAAATAGTGTCCCTTATATAAAATGGCAAAATCAAGGCTTGCTTTTTGGCATTTATATAATTTTTGAATATTTTCATGCCACGGATACTTGAATCCGTGGATAAAGCATCTGTGGATACGGAGGGCCAACTGTATATGGAAATATTCCAAAATGTGAAAAATTCTGAAATCCAAAATGCTTCTAAGCATTTTGGATAAGAGAGACTCAAGCTGTATCAAGAAGCTTGGGGGATCCCAGGGTTTGTAGAAATACAAACAAGCTTCAGAGAAAATAAATCCTAAGGTTGTGTGTGGGAGGAAACATCCAGATGACCAGTGGCAATGAAATGCTGTTGTGTGTGATGATGGAATAATGGTGATGGTTGAATGGAGTCCTATTTGGGAGAAAAGAATGATATAAATGAGGTCGATGGATGAATAGATAGATAGATAGATAGATACCCTGAAAGAAGGAATGATTGTCTGGCTCTAACCTGGATGATGGGAAGTCATGTCTAACAACACAGCTTAATAAAAAAAAGTATAATAACATCAATACATCATGATTAGGGGTTCTTTCCTAAATCACACTGCATCCTTTTTTGTGAATGATAACAGAGAAGATACAATAAATATTTTAATATCAACTTGTTATCTCTGGCTTTTAATTGAAAATGCTTGATTATATTTGTTGCTGCTATATATTTGAAACTGCATTTTGTTTTTAATAACTTGTTTTTTTTTTTAAAGAATATGTAAATTTATAAATGTGCTTTTGTATGCTCAGTTTTACAATTTTAAATTGGAAGCTACCTTGGAAAGACCATGGCCTCTAAAGACAGCTAAAAGATATATCTTAAAGTAAATAATAAATGAAAATAAAGTGTCATCCTACACTCTGTCTTAGTGACTTAACTGTGATGCATGTCTGTCTGGAGGGTTTCCTCCATGTCCTAGAAGAGAAAGCAATCTATTAATACAAGGGCAATCATACCATTTACCTTCACCTGATACAGTCTGACAGGTCCTAGAAGCACAGCTACACCAGAGATTTCAGATGTTATATATATGGGATGGATGAACTGACAGGGAGGGAGGTGTATATAGTTGTTGCTATGTGCCTTCAACCTGACTACAACTTATCGTGACTTTTCTAGGCTTTTCTCAGTAAGATTTCCTCAAAGGAGGTTTTCCATTGCCTTCTTCTGAGGCTGAGAGGGTGTGACTTTATCCAAGGTCACCCACTTGGTTTTCATGGCTGAGCAGGTATTTTAACCCTCATCTTGTAGAGTCCTAGTCCAACTCTCAGATCAGTGTACTTCATTGGCTCTCTAGATATATGTATATGTTTGTGTGTCTTCAAGTTATTTCTAACTCATGGCGACCTTAAGGCAAACCTATCACAGGGGTTTCTGGAGCTGAGTGTGTGTGACTCACCCGAGGACACCCAGTGGGTTTCCATGGCCAAGCAGAGACTCGAACCCAGGTCTTTAGTAAATCCAAAAACACCCAAACAATGATACCTTTATCATTTATAAAGGTTGGCCTAATAAAGGTATCATTGTCTGCATGTTTTTGGATTTGTTGTATGGCCAACCTGGCTACCCCTAGATGTTTTTTGGATTTCAAGATACCACATTTTAGCCATCACAGGGGAATCCTAAAGAGAGAGCCAACACACTGGAGCCTTGATATCAGAAGCTTCTGCCTCCAGCAAAGATAAAGCAACTTTTTCTAATATTGGGACTGATTGGCATAATTTGCCCCTACATCACCTAAAGTTTTCCTGATGCAAAACACGAAGACTTATTGAGAAATTCAGCGTTCTCTACCTGCATAGGAGCCTGAGGCTTCACAAAGGAAAAAGACATGCTGGATTCCAAGGAAACATCTTCTTTGGATTGCAAATGGACATAAAATTTTCTTGGCTTGCAAAATTTTCCAGTGATCGCATGGCCAAAGGGGGAAGAGCCAGCCTACAGATAGTCCTCCCCTAACATCTGAACTGAGATCAGAAACAGAAAATGCAAGCCCAAGACTAACATCTTCAATTTTTTTCTCCTGTTTGCCTGATGAAGAAGCCAGTGTGACTTTGAAAGCTTGCAACATGTAGCTGTGCATTTTCCTTGGCCCAATAAAGGTATCATTGGATGTTTTTGGATTTGCTGTATGGCCAACACAGCTACACCTAGATGTTTCCAGGCCATTAGTGTCCTAGTCCAACACTCAAACTACTACACTATGCTGGCTCTTAGATATACAGTGGGCACTTGGTGTCTGCTGGGGTTTGGTTCCAGGATGCCAGAATCCATTGAAGCTCAAGCCCCATTACGTACAGTGGCATAGTGAAATGGTGTATCTTATATAAAATAGCAAAATCAAGGTTTGCTTTCTGGAATTTATATCTTTTTTGAATATTTCCAAGCTGTGGATGCTTAAATCCATGGATAAAAAAATCTGTGGATATGAAGGGCTGACTGTATGTATATTGTGAATATTACAAATTACAGGCAACTGAGTTAATGGGAAGCTATAAGTAGTAAATTTCATTGAGATGCTTAGTGGTACAAATTGCTTGCAAAAATATTCACAAGATGTATGTATATTGTGAATATTTTTGCAAGCAATTTATACCATCAAGCATCTCAATGAAATTTACTACTGAAAGTTTCTCATTAACTTGGTTGTTTGAAATTGATAAGGTCCTACCACCAGAATGAAATCTCATTAGACATAGAGCCCGAAAATGTTACTTTTGGGATTACAACTTCCAGAATCGTCCAGCCAGCACGACCAGTATTTGGCTCATGCTTGACATGTGGCTCAAAAAAGTAACTTTCCCAAACTCTTTCAGAAGGCTCTGCTCTCAGAGAAACAGAATCAGTGTTTCCGTCTTTTGGGTCAGCCCCTCTCCTTGTGTCTTTTAACAGAAGTTTGCTCTGGGCCCCCAACCAGATGTGCTAGCCAACAACAAGGACAAATATAGGCCAAAATGAGGGCATTACTCACATGAGAATTCTGCCCCCTCATTAAATTTTCCTTCAGCCCCCAAATTTCTAGGGTTCCAGTAACATGAAACTTCAGTTACTCATGTATAAATAAAAGTTTAGGCATCCAAAGAAAACAAGGAGGCAAAGCTACCAAGGAAGTGTGAACCCAGGATGTATAAGAGTTCCAGGTGTGAAGAATTTTAATTGTCTCACTTTCTCCAATGCTGGAAATGTAGGGAGTGAAGGAAAATTACATTTGGGTGGGCAGAATTCTTATTTGGGGGACAATGCCTTCATTTTGCCTTCCTCATAACTACACCTCTGGGTACAATTCCCATTATCCCCACCTGCATGGAATGCACCAGGGTGGGGGAGATTGTTCTATAGGGATTTGCAGGGGTTCTTGCTGATTTTTAAGGGACTGGGAAGTCGTAAGCCATGCTGTACATTCACAGAAGCTCTCATGTTCAGTCTACAGTTAGTTAAAGGATCTCTGCCATTAGGCAGAGTGAGGCAGTTGCAAATGCAATGGCATCCCCATCATCATCATCATCATCATCATCATCATCATCATCATCATCACACATTCTAGACTTTAGGAAAGCTGATTTTACTAAACTTAGAGAAATACTGAGGGTGATCCCATGGACAGGAATACTAAAAGAGAAGGGAGTTCAAGACGGATGGGAGTTTCTCAAAAGGGAGATACTGAAGGCACAATTTCAAACCATGCCAACGAGGAGGAAAAATGGGAGGTGTCTCAAGAAACCAGGATGGATGACTAAGGAACTTGCAACTGAATTATGTTTTAAACGGAACATGTATAAGAAATGGAAAAATGGGGAAATCACCAAAGAGGAATTCAAACAAATAGCTAGCACGTGTAGGGTTAAAGTCAGAAAAGCTAAAGCGCAGAATGAAATCAGGCTTGCTAGAGAGGTTAAGAACAATAAAAAGGGCTTTTGGGGGTATGTCAGCAGCAAAAGGAAAAAGAAGGAAATGGTAGGGCCACTGTGTGGAGAGGATGGCAAAAAGTTAACAGGAGACAGAGAAAAGGCAGAACTACTCAACACCTTCTTTGCTTCAGTCTTCTCAGAAAAGGCAAAGGGTGCTCAACCTAAGTATAATGGAGCAGAGGACAGAATAGGAGAATTTCAGCACAGAATAAGTAAAGAGATAGTACAGAAACATCTGGTTACTCTAAATGAATATAAGTCTCCAGGACCAGATGAATTACATCCAAGGATATTAAAAGAACTGGCAAATGTAATATCAGAACCATTGTCAATAATCTTTGAGAACTCCTGGAAAACAGGAGAGGTCCCAGCAGACTGGAGGAGGGCAAATGTTGTCCCCATCTTCAAAAAGGGGAAAAAAGAGGATCCCAACAATTATCATCCAGTTAGTCTGACATCAATACCCGGAAAGATTCTGGAGCAGATCATTAAACAGAGAGTCTGTGAACATCTGGAAAGTAATTCCATAATCACAAAAAGTCAACATGGGTTTCAGAGAAACAGGTCATGCCAGACAAATCTGATCTCTTTTTTTGATAAAATTACCAGCTTGGTAGATGAAGGGAATGCTGTGGATATAGTATATCTTGATTTCAGTAAGGCCTTTGACAAGGTTCCCCATGACATTCTTGCAAGCAAATTGGTAAAATGTGGGCTAGACAAAGTAACTGTTACATGGATTTGTAATTGGTTGACTGGTCGAACCCAAAGGGTGCTCAACAATGGCTCCTTTTCAACCTGGAAAGAAGTGACCAGTGGGGTGCCACAGGGCTCTGTCCTGGGCCCAGTGCTATTCAATATCTTTATTAATGACTTGGATGATGGTATTGGGGGCATAGTTATCAAATTTGCAGACGACACCAAATTAGGAGGAGTAGCTAATACCCCAGAGGACAGGATCAAAATTCAAAATGACTTGAACAGACTAGAAAGTTGGGCCAAAGCTAACAAAATGAAATTCAACACGGAGAAATGTAAGGTACTGCACTTAGGGCGGAAAAACGAAAAGTACAGATATATGATGGGGGACACCTGGCTGAATGAGACTACGTGTGAAAGGGATCTAGGAATCCAGGTGGACCACAAGTTGAACATGAGTCAACAGTGCGATGCAGCAGCTAAAAAGGCCAATGCAATTTTAGGCTGCATCAGTAGAAGTATAGCGTCTAGATCAAGAGAAGTAATAGTGCCACTCTATTCTGCTTTGGTCAGGCCTCACCTGGAATACTGTGTCCAGTTCTGGGCACCACAGTTCAAAAAAGATGTGGAGAAACTGGAGCGTGTCCAAAGGAGGGCAACTAAAATGGTGAAAGGTCTGGAAACCAAGCCCTATGAGGAACGACTTAGGGAGCTGGGGATGTTTAGCCTGGAGAAGAGAAGGCTGAGAGGTGATATGATAGCTGTGGTTAAATATTTGAAGGGATGTCATATCGAGGAGGGAACAAGCTTGTTTGCTGCTGCTCCAGAGACTAGGACCCGAAACAATGGATGCAAGCTGCAAGAAAAGAGATTCCACCTCAACATTAGGAGGAACTTCCTGACAGTGAGGGCGGTTCGACAGTGGAACACACTCCCTCAGAGAGTAGTGGAGTCTCCTTCCTTGGAGGTCTTTAAGCAGAGGCTGGATGGCCATCTGTCAGGGATGCTTTGATTGGGAGTCCCTGCATAGCAGGGGGTTGGACTGGATGGCCCTTGTGGTCTCTTCCAACTCTATGATTCTATGATTCTATGATTCATCATTTATTTATATCCCAACTGTCTGTAAAAATACAACTAGGGTGGCTTATATGATAAAATGAACAATCCCCTCCCCCAATAGTCCCCCCCCCCAAAAAAATACAATTAAACAATCAAAGTTTAAAAACGAACTTAAAATAACAAACTGCAATAAAATACAATAAATAACAGATAATTAAAATAGCTGTAGTGGAGAAAGTAGGGTCAGGCATAACTATTTTCAGTCTTCCCTCCTCCTCCTGATTTTGAGCCTTTCGCTTCTGCTGGTGATCACAGCTGTATGTATCACAAGATTCATACAGCAATAGCAGCTGGTGGCTTTTGCATCAGTGGGCTAGTTCAATCTGCTTCAAGTTAAGTTCAGATCTTGAAAAGACTTATGTGAGGAGCTGAACCTACTTGGAGTTGGGTTGAGAACCCTGGATACTGCTTTAAAATCTTGGACTATAACGCAGAGCAGATTCCTTATCCCATTGACTTGGGAAGCACCAGTCCCCACAGCTACAGAGACTATCCAGTAGCCCTTAATTTAACATACTCCCATAAAGTGCCATGTAGCACACTGACCTGTTGCCAGTGGCAAGGCTGGATAAATGTGAGCAGGGCCCTAGAGCTGGTTCAAAAATAAGCCCCTGTTACCCCAAAATAAGCTTGGGTCCTAAGAGGGCACCCATACTTAATATACAAATAGGGGAATTTTATTAGCTCAAATTAAGCAGCCGAGAGGGCTGCGGCAACTAAAGTGGGAATCAAGCATGTGTATAATGGTTCCAAGAAATAGGACTTCAGAATATGGGTTCAACATAATTTTATTTTTAAGTAAAGGAAATCACCATTCACATGAGACACCCACACATCCAGGAACTAATAATATGAAGAGGTTGACATTCAAAAACTAATAATATAAGGGTTTGTCAGTGAGTTGAATGAAAGAATCAAGGGCATGCTTATCAAATTTGCAGATGACACCAAATTAAGAGGAGTATCTAATACACCAAAGGAAATGATCAAAATTACCTTAATAGATTAAAAAGCTGGGCCAAAACTAACAAAATGAATTTCAACAGAGAGAAATGTAAGATATTGCACTTAGGGAGAAAAAAAAAATGAAATGCATAGATATAGGATGGCGGACACCTGGCTGAACAAGACTACAAGTGAAAGGGATCTAAGAGTCCAAGTAGACCACATAATTGTTAGCACATGGCCAGATCACAAAAAATCATTATGTTTCTCTAGTCACAGAAATAGGCCAGGGATTTGCCTTGCTTTTTTATTTTTGCCGAGGGGAAAAAAATACTCTGCAGTAGTACATTGGTAGAAGGGTTTGGGGATCATTGGTAGACAATACTGGGTTACAACAGGGCTCAAAAATACGTGGTCCTCCAAATATTACTGGACTGCAGCTCCCATCAGCCCTAACCAATGGGGAAAGATGATGGGACTTGCAGTCTAGGTGTCCATTCCTGAGCTAGATAGATCAATGGTCCTTCTCAGGACCAGGCATCTTCTTACATTTGTCTCCATGCTGTGAATTAACAGATTAAACTACTGTTACTGGAAAGGAACAAGAGCAGGCCAGATCATTTTTTCCAGTCAGTTGGCAACTGAAAAATACATGAAGAGGTTCTTATTATTATTATTTGTATCCCGCTCTTTTCCCAGAACTGAGTGATTCTAGTAAACTGAGCAGCAAAAACAGTCACCTCTCACAATATGATTTCCCAAGGCTCTTCTTTTACTTATTATAGAGAAAGATGGTAAAATCTAAGTTGCGAGTTTAAAGAGATGACTAATATTTCTTTTCCTTTGAAATGCAGACGTTAGGTCAGTGGAACCTTTTTTAAAAACAGTTTCCTGTGAGTTCCTCCTTCCCCTGCAATTCTTCCTCTCATTTTTTGGGAGAAACATGGTTGAGCAAGTTGAATTGGAATCACAGAGCTTCACACAGTAGCACTTTTCCAGGGATAAGTTTTAAAACATTGCCATTAGAAATCTGGCAGGAAATAAATGCATCAGTCATATTCTACATTCTTCATGGGGGGAAAAGTGTGTATTCTTAGACAGAGATTTAATAGTCTCATTAAAAGACTGATTGTAGGAATATCCTAGGTTCAAGTCTTCCAAGAATGGCTTGACTACACTGCTGTAGGCTACAAATTTGACCATTGTTTTATCACAACTGTTTAACTCTTTAGTTAAGATTTCTCTCTAACTTTTGGTACAGGAAAATACAGCATGAGTGTGTGTTTCAATGACAAATTGTGATCTATTGTGCTCAATTATGACATGATGACATCAACAGGGACCATCCCTAGGTTTTGCCTCAGAATCCTTAGACCCTGAGAAAATCCAAAACTCACAACCCCAGATTGAGTTCCCCTATTCTCACTCCATAAAGTTCTGACATAACTCATGCTAGTTTCATTTTCACAAGGCATTCCCAAAATTGCTGTCATTTTTTGGTGACATTAGTCACCTTTTCCTCAAAGGAGCTCAAAATGTCATATATGGCTGTTCTCATTCCTAATTGAGCCTGACATCAAACAGGTGAAAGAGTCACTGATTTGAGCATTGGACTATGACTCTGGACACCAGGGTTTGAATCCCCACTTGGCTATGGACATGCATTAGGTGACCTTGGGCAAGTCATACTCTGTCAACATCAGAGGAAGGCAAAGGTAAAAACCCCTCTGAACAAATCTTGCCAAGAAAACCCTGATAGGTTCACCTTATGGTCACCATAAATTGGAAACAGCTTGATGGCACACAGCAACAAGAGGTCAGGCTCAGGTGCTGGTGAGGTCATTTTGGGGGATTACAACTCCCCCAGAATTCTGGTTTGGGAATACAGTAACAGTGATGGCAAACCTTTTAGGGACCGAGTGCCCAAACTAAAGGCCTAAGCAGACTGCCAGAAATAGTGCACATTAAATTGAGGCACTGCCCTGGCTCAGTGCTAGGGAGTCATGGGAATTGTATTTTTTTTCTGGGACATTGAGCCTTCTCTGTCAGAGAGCTCTGGTGCCACAATAAATTACAGTTCCCATGATTCCCTAGCACTGAGCCAGGGCAGTGCCTCAATTTAATGTGCACTATTTCTGGCAGTCTGCTTAGGCCCTAAAAGGCCTTCCGGCACCGGGTGTTAGCTGGTGCCGGGGGGGGGGGGTGAGACTTGCATCTTCTGGGGGCAGGACTTCTGGGGTGGGACTTCTTCCTCCCACCCTCCTGGCCTGGAATGTGCCGTCTCTGGCCTGGAATGGCTGGGAGGAGGAGAAACAGGTGCACACCTTTTCCTCTTCATCCTGCTTCGTGTGCCAGAGCAAATGGCTTCATGTGCCGTCTCTGGCACGCATGCCATAGGCTCTCCAGCACAGCAATAGAATGTGTAATCTGAAAGGATATTTTAAATATTGTTTTTAACCTATGTTTTTATCTTCTTTTATTCTGTATTCTCTTTTTATCTGTAGAATTCAAAGATATAGCTGTGTTAGTCTGTAGAATCATTATGTAGAGAGATCTTGTAGCACCTTTGAGACTAACAGCCTCAAAGGTGCTACAAGATCTCTCTACATACCCTTTTTATCTGGGTTGGCCTATGACCGTAATGAAGATTCTATTCTGCTGTGCTTTGGGAGTTTGGGGAATTAGAGTCCAAAGAATGTAACTTTGCCAAACTCTGTAAGAGAGTGACATTCTGAAGATCACCCAGTGAATGTAATGGCTAAGTAGGCAATAGAATCTGGATTTCCTATCTAAGCCCCTGGTTCGTTTCCAATAATCAATCAAGATCTTCCAGTCTCTCTTAAAGGTATCAAAGCTTTCACCTCTGATTAAACCTGTTAACTTGTCCATTTCCATTATGTCCAGAAGTTTCATCATCCAATCCTGGGTTGAAGGTATATCTTTTCACTTCCATTTTGAAGAGAATGTTATTCTGGCAGCTGAAATAAAATTAAAAATAAGTTTACCATGTTTTCTCTCTAAGTTCTGATCATCAACCATACCTAACAAAAACAATTGTGGATCATTTTTCAAATTTATTCCTAATATTTCAGACATGCTAAGTTTTATGTTTCCCCAAAATTCCTTGGCTTTCTTACACTTCCACCATAAGTGATATAAAGTGAGCCTATTTAGTACTATAGGCTTGGATTAATATTCTAACAGTAAGTATATAATAAACGAACACTGTATAACTGTGCTATAGATGGATTGATCACGTTTTAGTTACGAGTTTATAGATTATTGTATCATTACAGCAATTATATAAATGTATGGCATGTGGCAGAAAAGTAAGGATATAAATAGAAGTGGAAGTAAATCGGGCTAAATAACAAGTAGTATCAAGTTAGGAAGTGCTTTTAAATGTGGTAGGCTTTCATGGCCGGCATCCATAGTTTTTTGTGGGTTTTTCGGGCTGTGTGGCCATGTTCTAGAAGAGAATACTGGAATAGAAGAGAATGGGTCTATATATACTGTGAGACCCTGGGTAGGGAGGAGTGGTTCCCAAGTGAACTGTGTGTTGTTCTGTGTTGAATAGGTATTTGTTGTTAATGGCATGGTTTCCAGGTGAGGATATGCAATCAAGGAGATTGTCTGCTATTGTCTGCTGGGAAAGCCCCTGACCCTGGTTGGTTTCCCATTTGCCTTTGCTGAGTGCTGATTTTCTTATTTTGTAGGACTGGTAGCCATATCTTGTTTACTTTAAGGGTTTCTTCTTTCCTGTTGAAGTTATCCAAGTGTTTGTGGATTTTGATGGCTTCCCTGTGCATTCTGACCTGATAGTTGTTGGCACCCTGGAGCCATGCCATTAACAACAGAACAATACCTATTCAACACAGGACAACACACAGCTCACCTGGGAACCACTCCTCCCTACCCAGGGTCTCACAGTATATATAGACCCATTCTCTTCTATTCCAGTATTCTCTGAAGATGCCAGCCACAGATGCTGGTGAAACGTCAGAAAGAAACTCTTCTAGAACATGGCCACACAGCCTGAAAAACCCACCAAAAACTATGCTTTTAAATGTTTTGATTTAATTGCTTTTGTCTAATAAGATGATATTATATACTTTAAGTGACATGATGTTAGGTTAAACTTCTGTTTGGTGGTTTTGTTGTTGTTTTGTTTTGTATTGTTCTATGTTTTTAACCAATAAAATCTATTAAAAAAAGAATCTGGATTTCCTAATTCCCAGACCAATACCCTTGCCACTACATTTTGTAGGGGGAAACATGTGATTTATTATGGATGTCCTAGGAAGTGAGGATGTTCCTGGTAACTAGGGTCAGTAAGGACCTGTTCTTTTAAAATGATGACTATTATCTCTGATATTGTCTCAGTGTTTGGGGCAGGGTGGAAAGAGATTATATTGGTTCAGTTCTGACTCATGGTTTAAGAAAAATGAATCAGTTTCACCATATCCTGCAGTGTCTTGAGTCTTCCAGGAATTTGCTCATTCAGCTGTTAGCTTAAGAAATCAGATGAAAGATAGCCAAATCAAGAGAAAGGCCAGGTGTGTTTCTATAACAGCAGCTGATGATGCATAAATGAACCCAAAAAAGGTGAAGGTCTGGGATACTAAAGCCACAGAGGTACATGAAACAGAGAAGAAAAGTTTATCAAGACAAATGAAAATGCTGCAAAGGCAGATAAAGCACAATGGCTTTATGAGTAAGTTAGGATCACACCCAATGTTATCTGTGGTTCATAGGGTCATAGGCTTAAGTCCAACTCTTAACTTCCAGCAAGAGCAGATCATTTAAATGAATGGTGGAAGAGTTGACTTACTAAGCTCCGACTAATTTCAGCTAGGATTCTAGCTGTCCAAGAAATTGGTATTAGCTAGCGGATCAAGAGGAGGAATCATGTGTCTCTGCTGATGTTGTTAAACTGCATCTCCTGGAAGGCTTAGTCAGAATAGCCAATGGTGAAAAATGTTAGCACTTGCAGTTTAACAACATTTAGGTGTAGTGGTTTGACTTGGATATGACTCTGGAGGCCAGGGCTCAAATTCCAGCTCAGCCCCAGAAGCCCACTGGGTTACCTTGGGCAAGTCACACTCTCTCACCCTCGGAGGATGGCAATGGTAACCACCCTCTGAAGAAACCTACCAAGAAAACCTCACAATAGGTTCACCTTTGGGTCACCATAAGTCGGAAATGACTTGAAGGCACACATAAACAACAAAAGAGATCTGTAAGAGTCATACTCCTGAACTGAACTCAGGTCATCAGTTTCTAGTGAGTCTAGACCCCTGACATTTTCTTCACTGCTGATTTCTTCTTCCTTTCTTCACTGTAGATAAAGAATGTCTCCAATTAATGTTCCTCCTTCTTGTGCCTCACCATACTCTCCATCTGTTCCAGTTTGTCGGGAACTGTCCTGTCCTGACTGATCCTCTCTCTTTCCACTTTTTCAGTTGCTTTAAAATATCCTAGTTTCTCTCTTCTCATCCCACTTCCCCCCTTTGTCCTTGGCTTACATCTATTGGTGTAAACTGGGTTCACAATGCAAAAGTAATTGGCACGCAAGTCAATCAGGAGTGGGGAGAGGAGAGGGCAGAGTCTTTCCCTTCTCTGTAGACTCAGGCAAAAGTAAACTGCTGAAGCCTCTCCTAGCTTGTGTGTTTGTCTTCATTAATAACTTTTGCCATCTTGACCACACTCTGTTTGGCCACATTTGTCCCTTTTGTCATCTGTGAAGATTTGTCATGTTGGTGGGTATGTAAATCTTCAACTCTAGATTTTAATTTAAATCCTCAAAGGCAGCGATGGGCAATTGTGGCTATATCTGGGTGTTTTTGGACTGCAGGCTTCATGATTAATCACTGCTGGGTATGCTGGTTAATACAGATGGGAACTGCAGTCCCCAAAAGATCTGGAAGGCCACAAGTTTCCCAGCTCTGTTCTTCACAAGAGATGGGAAGCACACAGCCTCCAGAGAATTGTGAGACAAAAATGAAAGTTTAATTAATTAGCAAGATAAAGGAGAGAAGTGCCCCTAGCTTTAATACTCTTCACCACTTTCAAAACAGTTGGGTTGGCTTTTTTGATAATGCTTGGCATGGCGATATGCCAACGAGAACAGATAAAGATTAAGGTACAAGTTTGCTTGACAGAAACAGTGGTTGATGTCAAAAGGAGCTGATAGTTTCCCCCACATTAAGTACCAGCATGGGCATAATTTTCCAGAGCATTTTGAGGAGCAGTGAGATTTTTTAAAAAAATAGTATTGTATAGATCCTAGTAATTCTCAATGGATAGGAGAATTAGTGGACAATGCATTTAAGTTAAGACACACTTTAGACCAGTCTAACAATGCAATCTTATGCACATCTACTCAGACCCTAACTCTAACCCTTAAAGGCACACTACAAGAAATTTCACATTATATACATTTAAAACTCAAGAAATAATTAATTACAACGTTATAGAATCTTATGCAGAATAGAACAGAATCAAGAGGACATTCTCTTGCACAGGCTCTTTGGCCATGAATGTGCAAGAGCATTTCTGGATTGCATCCCCTGTAGCCTTTCTAATTGAATCACTTTATCTAGCGTTGTTGTTGTTATGTGCCTTCAAGTTGTTTCCAACTTATGTTTCTGATTTTTCAACCGTATCATGGGGTTTTCTTGGCAAGATTTGTTCAGAAGAGGTTTGCCATTGCCTTCCCTGAGGCTGAGAGTATGTGACTTGCCCAAGGTCACACAGTGGGTTTCATGGCCAAGGTGAGAACTGTACCCTGGTCTCCAGAGTTGTAGTCTAACACTCAAACCATTGTGCCATATATAGGAAATATATGTATACATTAGTGTGATTATCAAATAAAAAATGAATAAATTAGCAAGATGTTTTGGCTTCTTCAGAATTTGTTTCATTAAGTTCTGCTTGTTAATCATATTAATATATGTACACTTTTAGTTATAAGCTTCACCCTTCTGGGATCTAGAAGAAATTTGTCAAAAGTGCTGGCTGTTTGTTTTTAAACTATCTATCTAGCGAAATAGTTAAAGATTTCTCATAATTTGGACCAAACATTAATCAGAACAGAGACTGCAGAAATCAAAAGAAGATTAGGAATGGGAAGGGCAGCCATGAAAGAACTAGACAAGATCCTAAAGAGTAAAGACATACAATTGAACAGTAAAGTTAGAATTGTCCAATCCAGGGGTAGGCAACATTTTTGAGCCGGGGGCCGGGTTGCTGTCCCTCAGACAATTGGGGGGGGGGGGGGCGAAGCACCAAAAATAAATAAATAAATAAATAAATAAATAAATAAAAATTTAAAAATTAAAAAAAATTAAAAAAATTAAAAAAAATATGCATGCACACTCTCTCAGCCCCAGAAAAGCCATGGCAAAACCCCTGTGGAGATTTTGCCAAGAAAACCCCAAGAACAAGTAATAACAACAATAATCAATATCACCATGGTGGGCGGCGGCGGGGGGGCGGCGGCGGCAAGACCGGCCTGGGGCCAGTCCAAAGGTTCAGGGGGCCGCATTCGGCCCCCGGGCCTTAGGTTGCCTACCCCTTGTCCAATCCATTGTATTTCCTATCACCATGTGTGGATGTGAGAACTGAACAGGGAAGAAAGCAGATAAAAAGAAAATAAACTAATTTGAGAAGTGGTGCAGGAGAAGAGTGCTGAGAATAATGTGGATGGCCCAAAAGACAAGCAAATGGGTCCTTGAACAGATTGAGCTTGAATTCTCCCTAGAAGCCAAGCTGATTAAATTGAAGTTGTCGTACTTTGGCCACATCATGAGAAGGCATAAATAACTGGAAAAGACTATAATGCTGAGGAAGGTTGAAGGCTGTAAAAAGAGAAGAAGACCACCCGGCCAGATGGCTAGACTCAATTAAGGAGGTCATAGGCCTGAATTTGCAGGACCTGATCAGAGCAGTGGAAGACAGGGAGTCTTGGAGATATCTCATCCACAGGGTCACCAACAATGACATCTGTCTATGATGGAGGAATGGCGGAAAGAGTGGTTTTAAGATCACTCACCTAAACTTATTTACCGGTAAATCACAATAAAAATAATAGGACTCAGAATAGTTTGAGCATCAAATTAAAAACTGTTTTTTAAATCAAGCCTTCAGGGGACTAATGATTTTATTTCACTTGTTCAACGCTTTTTGAAAATTGTTTTAACTTGTTCTCATTTGTTATCTTCTTTAATACATTTTAAAGCTGTTTATCTTTTACTGTTTTAATTTTAATCAAAGAGATAGTCATGTTCATCTGTTCCAGTATTAAAAAGAAGGAGAAAGAAAATGTCTCTCTCTACGTGGGAGGGAATCCAGCAACACCTGTAAGACTGGTTTATTTTAGTCTGATCTTCAGTAGATTTCAATCCATTTCTTCAGCTGCATTGATGGAGTAGTCTTCAGTCTTGTACTTCCTCAATGCACCTGCAGAAGGGGATTGAAATACATGAAAACTCCTGAAAAAAATAAATTACTCGATTTTAAAGGTGCCAATAGGTCCATAAAATCATAGTCCAATCCGCTTTGACCAGTGCAGGAATCCACAATTACAGCACTCCTGAAAAATGCCCATCCAACCTCTGCTTAAAGACCTCCAAAGATGGAGATCCACCACCCTCAAAGGCAGTCTGTTCCATTGTCTATTTCTCCCTCTCTCTTTCCTTGGCTTCATTTGAAATTCATTTGCTTAAATTGATTTTATTGCAGGCCAGTCTGAGATTTATGATACAGGGTGGAAGACAAATGTTTCAAGTGGAATAAATGGAATCATACGAGTTGGAAGGGACACACAGGGGTCATTTAGTCTAACCCACAATGAGGAAAGGGTAGGCTGGGCTTAACCTCCAGCCTCAGATAGAGGAGGGGGCTTTGGGAGAGGGATCCACACATTTCTCCAGCCTTTTGGTCTCCGGCTCTCTTGCCTTATTTTGTGCTCCTTCTTTTAAGGGAGGTTCTTCATCCCTTGC
Organism: Phrynosoma blainvillii; assembly: GCA_026167975.1. NCBI lineage: Eukaryota > Metazoa > Chordata > Lepidosauria > Squamata > Phrynosomatidae > Phrynosoma > Phrynosoma blainvillii. Next base: position 18,745,646 of record JANUYF010000004.1, on the reverse strand, counting down.
TCCCTGGCTCCTATGCTGATGGCAGGGAGTTGATACCATATGTTTTACAGATCCCAGCCCCTGCGCTGGAATGGGGGGCAAAACCTCCTTCCAAAGCCACAATGGTGGGATAGGAGAGAGTCCATAATAATTAAAAACAAGACCCTCCAGGCCAAAATGAGAGGGTGACCCCTCTTTATTGTACCGGAGAGATTTGACAGTAGGTACCGGTAAACTAATTGCAAGGCTGGTTCCCCCTCCCCACCGCCACCATCTCTGGGGGAATTTCCTGCCCCTTAAAAGGTGTGGGACCAGGCAAGCTGGAGGGAAAGTGGGAGGCAGTATGGCTTTGGCATCTTACCAATCTCCCATCTGCCCCCTACCAAGTTTTTTGCCACCGCATTGGGAGTATGGAGGCTTCTTCTGCAAGCGATCTGCCTTCCTTGATTGTGGCAGCATGCAGAGTACAAAGTAGGGATTTGGGGAGGGATGGGTGCACATTCTGCTGCTTTGTGGGAATGCAGCCAACTTTTAAAATTACTATAGACAGTTGGTCTATCTATTTGTCTACTACTCCCCGACTTCATGGTTGCTCAATCCAGAGCTGGAAAACTGTCATATAACTTTAATTCTACTGATGCGGCAGAAGACAAGGCAGTTGTGTCTCGGGTTCTCATGTTAGGGCTATCTGGGGTTCTGAGATTTCAGGGCCAAAAACTGAGACCTAGGAACTTCTTCCCCTTGATGTCACAGGGGATGGGACTTTGTTGTATCATTTAGGAAAAAGATGGGGTGGTGTCAGGAGTGAAGTGGTGACACTTCTTTAATGGTGTAACCTGGTGCAGTCTGCATTCCCTGCACCTTGTGAGTGACGTCCGTGGGGTGTGTTTTACTATAACTTTAATGTCTACTGGTGAGAACCAGATGCAAAATTGCAAGCTAGAGAGGCTGAAAGAGAAGCAACATGATGGTGGTCTGCTTAAATACTCAGAAGGCATCAGATCCTGTCTAATTTTGGAATCCTGGCCTTCAGGTTGCCTGCTGACATATGACGATCCAATGAATTTCATAGGTTTTTTTTTAAGGCAAAGAATACTTAGGGGTGGTTTTTGCCAGTTGCTACCTCTGAAATGTAGTCTACAGCACCTAGTATTCGTTGGCAGTCCCCAACCAAGTACTAACCTTGGCTGACCCTTAAGCTTATAGCACTGTGTTCTTGTAAAGTAATGAGTATGTGATGAGAATGGAACGTATTTTATCGCACGGTATGATCCTCATCGAGTTCCCATTCTGTGCTCTGACAGTCCCTAACCCATTCCAGCAGGAGAACTGTAAAAATGCATCCTCCGCCAGCAAGAACGCTTTCAGACCATTCCAGATGATGTGTGTGCGATAAACCTACTGGTCTCAATCTGTCCTCGTGTTCAGATTGACTAAGACAACTGCCTCCCCTCCTGTCCTAGAACGTCCACAAACTCAACTCTTCTGGTGTTGATGCAAGGAAGGTGCCACAGGCAATTTAAAAATATTTTTTATTTTTGTAGATTGAATTGCATCATGTTTACGAGAAAAAAAACATGAATGCTTGCTACCTAAACTTCTCGGTAGCACTCTTTTCAATGCAGACATAGGGGATTTTGCAACAGTGAGTATGCGCCAATGAGGAACAGCTGAGGAACTACTTTAGCACTGGTACTGGTACAACAGTAAATGCAGTGCGATAATATGTGTTCTCATAACATTACTATCGCGTTACCAATAGTCTAATGCGGTAACACCCATTCCCATATTGTTATGTTCCAGGGACTTGATGGGAACGTTACAGCTACTAGTGCGATAAGCTTACCTGTTTTACTTCTACAATCAGATGGGATCTGGTACCCTTAGGGTATTTAGACTGTGTCTCAACATTTACTTGTTCATATTTTACATTTCAATTGTACCTTAAAACTTTTTAGATGCATACTTAAAAGCAAAATGTGTGTGAATCAGCTCACAATATACTCTTCCTGATGAATGCAAGATCATATCAACCCAATTAAATCTGTCAGTCAGTATTGGTGTTCACTTCAGAGGCAATGGCGTGAGGGAGAATAACTCAAAGAACATCAAGAGCCCTTACCAAAATGAAAAAAACAGGAGAAAGAAAGAAAAAAAACCTCATGCAAGAGTCTTGGTAAAATTATTATGACACCAGCTTTCACAATTCCTTATTATCACTCCTCGAGGCAAAGCCATGCAAGAGAACAAGGGGAAATCTGTAAAGTGGATCAACATACAACACTGTGACTCCCAGTGAAACTGATATTCTTTGCTTTTTGTTTGTAATACACATTGATTGTTCCAGGCAATCACAGCAGTAATGTTAAATCAGTATTTTAATTTTTTTTTTTTACAAAGAACCTGGGCTTGGAAAAAGGTACTTTTTAGACACTTTTAAAGACACCTTTTAAGTCCCCTGGTTGGCTAGTGTGTTTTGGGCATTGCAGCCCAAAATGTAATGTTTCCAAGCTCTCATTTGTTGCCTGCCACTGCTGCTGAGGTCACAACAAGGTGCATATCCATATCATCAACACTTAGGCCCTTATTCTTCCTTATAGCAGTGGCACCGGGCAGCTTGCAGGGACCATGTGGGAAGGCAACCAGCCATCGTAGCTGCGGAGAGAGCCCAAAACCTGAAGCAAAAGGTAAGGATTTGAAATTCCGATTAAGGGGAGGAAAGGTTGGATCAGGTGCTGATGTCATGAAGACACCCAATTTGGGTTTTTGACCCTGCACCATGTAAACAAGATGCAGCAAGCCTGGGAAGAATTTGAAGTAAATAACCCATGTAGACAAACCCTAAGTATCAGCCACACTGGAAACGATGGTTACTTCCAGTTTCATTTTGGAGTAGTAGTGCAAGATGCTGGGAAAGGAATGGTCCCTGCATTGGCACAGTTACAATAAGGCTCACAGGCTGCCATTGAGTTTCAGAGCACCTTCCCCTTGCAGCTCAGTTATAGTTGTCACCATATAGTTTTATTGTTTTATCTGTGGCTTTGCGGAGGAGGAGGTTTATAGTACCATTTTTTCTTGAATTGTTTTATCTTCGTACTGTAGGTTATCTTCCAGCCAGCAACAATATGATGGGGGTGGGTGGAATGGGGATACAATTCTTATAAATAAAATAATATAAAGAGCCAAAATAGTATTTCGTAGCAAAACTCACCAGGACCTAAGTCCTATCAGTTAGTCAACTAGAGTAGACCCATTGAATTAATTAACATCAACATTAAGTTAAATTCCATTGATTCAATGCATTCACTTTTGTTAGGACTAAACAATAGGATTTAAGCCAAAAAAAATCTTGTGACGTGTTGAAGAGTAACTCATTGATCATTTATATTACTGGAAGCACAGCATATAAAAAAGAGAACCTTCTCAGTCGCAATACCTTTTTTTTTTTTTTGGAAAAATTGACTTCCTAGAGAGGGTCATCTCATCCCAAAAGTGTTACCCTTTCATTGCTAGGCAAACATTTATATTTTCCCAGGCTTTTAACTGTATTTTATTGCATTTCCCTATTGTAACATATTGTTCTATTTTATTTATCTGTTTAATCTTCCTTTGATAAACTGCTCTTGAGCCTCAGCTGAAGGATGGTACATAAAACTTTTAAGTAACTTACTAACAGTGCAATCTTAACTGCAAGTAGACCAAGAGCCGGGTGAGGCATTAGATTGACTGAATCTGTACTAAATTCAAATTTTGGTCCTTCCAGGATAGGTCTGTCTCTGGCTAATGGACTGGGACCCAGGAACTTTATTTTGGTGGAGCTCCCAATGTCATTGGTCAGGATCTGGATCACTTCTGCCTGAAGTCGAGGCAGAAGAAGAGACTCAGGCAATGGCGTCACTAGGCGGGTGTGAGGGGCACAGAGCGCAATGGGTGACTTCCTAGAAGGGCTGTCACTTGGTGGAGTGGTACACCCGGAAGTACTAGCATGACTATTGAACAAGCTTCCCACTTGCCCAGCAGCTGTACAAGACCCTAAACAGGCCTTCTGGTGGCCACAGAGCCACCCACCACAGTAACAGTGGTCGCTGGGGCAGTGCCACCTTCGGAGTCCCATGCAGCAGCTGCCATGCGGGATTCTGAAGGCCTTGGGGGAGTGACAGTCTGGCCAATCGGTGGAGAAGGCAAGGCAGTTCGCCCCTCGACACCAATCCTAGTGATGCCAGTGGACTCAGGCAGTTCTTTCCATTGAGGAGCAGCCTCAACCAGAAGAGGGACAAAGGCAGGACTCACTTGCATATACTTGGGAGGCAACATGGACCTCAGATCCAAGGACTTGGCTCATGGAGTGAAGAGCAGAACAATGATGCTCCATCAGCTCAAAGGAGAGGCTTTGATTAGATCCAGCTAGTGCCAGCCCATTTAAGGACTGAGTCTGCCTAGGGCTAGTGCTGGAAGCAATGTGTTTGCTTCCTGGCCAGCATTCCTGTCTCTGGACTTCTGCAACTCAGACCTCTGACTTCCTGACAACTCTTCCTGGCTTCTTCAACCACTGAACTGTTTTGAGTTGTTTTTGTGGGTTTTTCGGGCTGTGTGGCCATGTTCTAAAAGAGTTTCTTTCTAGAAAGAAACTCTTCTAGAACATGGCCACACAGCCCGAAAAACCCACAAAAACTATGGATGCCGGCCATGAAAGCCTACGACTGTTTTGAGTTGATCACACTACTTGCTCATTTTCTTGAATCAGACTGGCTTGACCAACATGTTTCTCTAGATGGACTCCCACAGGCAAGGACACTTTCACAGTGCTGCTGATTTATTACTCTTGCCTGAACTATCTCAAAATCTCAGCTAATTATTTCCTCCTCTGGTTGGCCTGCTTATATGTGTTAGCTGAACCCAGATACCCATTGGTTTCCATGTGTTGGAAATAATTTAGCCCAACCCTAACTGTACCTGGACTTTGTGCTGGCACAGGGGCTGTGTCTCTGGGCTAAGTGAAGTTTGGATGTGGTATAACCCAGCTCCTGCCCTGCTTCATCCCTTCTCTATCCCCTTTTTGGCACTTCAGTTGGCTGATCTCAGCCCTTATGCCAGATGGTCTCTAGAATCAGTTTGCACAAATGGATTATGCTAACATTAGGAGAGTTTAGCAAGATTAGAGACATTTCAGCCAGTACAAGTGCCTTACACCTCATCCTAACCCACTCCAGCCGTCCTGTCTTTGAATTATAGCAGTTAAGGTGGTACCAAACTGTGCAATTTCTGCAGTTCAGATGCAGCCATAGCCATGTTAGTCTGGCATATCAATATGCAAAGGGATCTTGTAGCACTTTTGAGACTAACTGTGCAAAAGACATTGTAGCATGGTCTTGGTCTGAGGAAGTAGACCAAGGAGCTGTACAGACTGCCTGGAAGGGGTGGTGGCAAGCTGCCCTTTTGCTTGTTGGATCGGGGCCACAGCAACCGCACGCTGCAGCCCCAATCCAGTGCTTTGCTGCTCTAAAAAGAGCTGGCAAATGCTGTTCCTTTTTAGAGCAGCAAAAAGCTGCTCTTGCTGCTGCAGCAGTGGCTTTTCGGTGCTCCTTTGGCATAGTGTGTGTGGACACTGCGCCAAGGGAGCGCCCTGACGCATCCTGCCATGTGATGGGGCACACAGTATGAAGACGACGTGGGGACAAAGTCGAGGCAGCTGGCGTGCAGTCACCATGCCCCCACTCTGCCTCCAGGTTGGCTCTTTATACCAGTCTATTCAGCTTCCAAGTCTGCAAAAGTTTATGCTATAGCTTCTTTCACACAATCTCAAAGGTGCAACAAGATCCCTTTGTGTAATGTAGTAAATGTGTTTGTCTTTAAACTGATACAACGTTCTCTGTTGTCTTTTCCTCCTTGTGTATTTTGTTTAACTGGTATACGAAAAGCAAAGTTCCTGGACTTTCTGATTTTTAAAAGCAAACTCAAGAAATGAAATCTGGATATTGACACAAATACAAACACTCACACTGTTACACACACTCATTGATGAGTAATGAATCTACCGGGGCTCTGTCGTAATCATGAAGATTCAGCTGCCCATAGGCAATTTTCTTCTCAGTCCCAAAGACCAGAATAACACAATGGATGAGTAACCAGAAAACAGGATGGGAGAAACCTGACATGGTTTTCTCCCCGTTACAGTTTTCACAATAAGAAGCTTGGTGGGAAACTTATCTGCAAGTATAATCCTTGAAAGAAGGAACGTTAGAACATGGTGCAATTTGGGACCTTGGTGATGTACTGTTGATCGTAAAGGATGGAAGAAAGAGAGGCGGTTTTTTTGTACATTGGATCCATTAAACGTGTTACTGGCTCTACCACTGGGCAAAGCAAAGCAGCTGCCTGAGGAGCAGAGCATATCAAATAAAGGAAAACAAATCTCTCATTCTCTCACCCTCACACAGTCCTGGTTTGACAGCACAAACACACTTGAATGTCAAATTGTTTAGTATGCTTTTAGTCTGTCTAAATTATTATTATTATTTCACTGTTTTATACTGTTCTAAATTGGTTAAATTGATCTTATTGGGGACCACCCTGAGATCTTTAGATATAAAGATATCAATATTTTGAAAGTCAGCGTGGTGTTGTGGTTTGAGCATTGTACTAGGACTCAGGAGGCCAGGATTCGAAGCCCAGCATCGGAGATTATCGCATTGCTTTTAAACTAAAGCGTCTTATCCCTGATGGGATAAAAGCACATTTAATTTTAAAACCGGGTGTTATTGCACTTGCCGGTGGCTGAGTGAATGCAACCCGTATGCAACCCAGATCACAGCCACACTTATCTGGCAACTTTTCAAAAATGTGATTTTTCCATATAACAGCTGGTTTTAAAATTAAATGTGCCTTTATCCCATCAGAGATAAGGCGCTTTAAAAGCAATGCTATAATCTCCTTAGTCATGAAATTCAATGGGTGACCATGGGCAAGTTAGGTCACACTCTCTCAGCCTCAGAGAAAGGCAATGGCGAAACTCTTCTGAATGAATCTAGCCAAGCAAAACCCAGCCTTAGTGTTGCCATAAGTCAGAAACCATTTGAAGGCACACAACAACAACAACCAAAATAAATAAATAAATAAATAAATATTTTAATAATAAATAAATTTAGGTTGTACTGCTTTTTAGGTCCAGCAGTTCACACACACACACACACCTGGACATGCAAAAATATGTCAATTTTGCACAGCATAAATCTCAAATTACAAAGTCTCTTTGAAAACTGTAAGGTTTTTGAAGACTTTAGCACAGCTGGAAGGAAATAGCTTAAATTACTTGTCACTTCCTTTGAGAACTCAAATTAGTGAAGAATTACTGGTACATGCCTAAAGGAGAGTCAAAAACCAGAGTACTGTTGGTGTCTTATAGATGTGTAAGTTCCCCTAGACATGCAGTTGGAATTGTTGTCTGCACATGGTACACAGATGTGCATTGCATATTGCACATGGATGCACCTTCAGCATGGATTGCACAGTTCAGTTGCACAACATTGCAATTCACTAACAAGACTGTGTTGTGCAACTGATGCGTTATTCCCTGAATGTAAAATATACAGTGAGTCCTTGGTATCCGCTGAGGTTTAGTTGCAGGACTCTCTGTGGGTACCAAAATCCACAGATGCTCATATCCCATTAGATACAGCAGATAGTGTAGTAAAATGGTGTCCCCTATATAAAATGGCAAAATCAAGGTTTGCTTTTGGGAATTTATATTTTGGGGGAATATTTTCAAGCTGTGGATGATTTAATGGCTCTAAAATCTGTGGATACAGATGGCGACTGTACTGCATCTTCTCAATGTAGATACTACCATTCTAGATTACCTTGCTCTATTGTGTCCCATGGCCTCCTTCCCCAAGATGGATGGATGGATAAGTATTTTGCACGAGAAGCTGCTGCCACATTGCAGAATTAATGAAATTTGACACTGCTTTAGCTATCATGGCTCCAGCCTATGGATTCCTGGGATTTGTTGTTTGTTGTGGCACCAGAGCTCTCTGACAGAGGAGGCTAAATATCTCACAAAACTATAAATCCCAGAATTGCCTAGCATTGAGCCATAGCAGTGAAAGTAGTATCAGTCTGCATCAATTCTGCAGTGTAAATGTAGCCCTAGAGGTGGCCTATAAGATGGTGTTTGTTAGAACATATATATTAGAACAATTTGGAAGTGATGCACAATAGACTGTCCATAGGCCAACAGCTAACACTGATAGTTATTAGAACTGACCATGATGAAGCTTATGGTTATTTACTCTTGTTGGAAAACAAACATCCATAAGGGAGAACTAGATGGTGTGTTTGACACTGGGCTGCTAAAAATGTCATCTCTGAGTTGAGTTCTTCCATTTCTCCCCACATCATATAGATCCATGATGATGAACCTATGGCATGGGTACCAGAGATGGCACATAAAACCATTTTCTCCATTTTAGGCGGTGCTGGAAGGGCTTTTAATTTGGGCACTCAGCCTCTAAAATGTTCGCTATCACTGATATAGGTGAAGATGCCCTTGTATCATAAAGGCATATTGGGTCAAACTCCTGCACTCTGATGTAGCTCAACAGTGCTCCCTAGAGCTTCTTCCAGATGGTCAGAATGGGGCAAATATTTTGATCTCCAATATACATCCAAAATTTAGCCACTTTTTCACAATGGTTTGACCACCTTGGATTGCCTACATCTTTTAATAATCCACGCTCAGGGTTGTAAAGAATGTGGCTTCCGCCACTAAGTCATACTCTGGTTTGCTGGATAGATCAATGACATCAGGAACTGAGGATCTATCATGACCAGGCAAGAGAATTAATAGGTTCCACAAATAGTCTGATTTTTATTGAATTCAGTTTCCTATAAAAGTAAGTTTGTTCATTTCCCAAGGGTCATTCTCTCTTTCCACACACACCTTCAAGGACCATCCTGATAATTGGGGGTCAAATTCCTCTGCTCTGTTCTTGAAAGACTGGTGGCAATTATAGCTCTCTGTATCTCCCTCTTGACGTGCATCACACTGTCAAAATAGTGCAATTTGACACCACTTTAAGTGCTGTAGCAGCAGCCTATGGAATTTTGGGATCTGTAGTTTTACAAGGTCTTCAGCCTTCTCTGCCAAAGAGTTCTGGTGCTTCACAAAACTACAGATCCTGGGATTCTGTAGGATGGGGCCATGGAAGTTAAATTGGTGTCAAACTGCATTATTTTTACAGTCTAGATGCATCTTGGAACTATGATTTCAACCATTTTTCCTGTCTCAATGTATTTCTCAGAGTAAGTTTCCTTTTTTTCCCTAAGTGAAGGTTGGTTACTTTCTTTGAGTGGATACTTTCCGGGGTATAATAAGCTCCTCCAGGTATTCTGAAAATTCAGAGTACTAAATAACTGAATAAGCCTGTCAGCTTGCTCGCCTTAAACAAACACCAAAATGACATCATAAAAAGCAAATGTATAGACTGGAAAGAGCTTGACTGGAGCTTTCTTTGAAGTATGGTAAGTTACTTTTTGAAATACAGCTCCCAGAATCTTCAGCCAGCATCTTTATCAGAAGTGAATAGAAGCTTTTACTTATGCTTTTAGATAAACCAGGATGCCTGTTCTCTTTGACTCTCTGTGTCAGACACATTCCTCTCCAATACTGAGGGTGAAGGGTAAAAGGAAACATTAGCAAAGCAATAAATAATATTTTAAAAAACAAATCAAAACAAAACAAAGCTCATAAGATGCATTTTCTAAATGTCCTTGCACTTTCTGTACTCTTCTGCTACAACATTCCAAACATTTCGGGGCTTAGCTGGAGTCCTTAGTTGGTTTTGCCCTCTTGCAAAATTTGTTTTGAAGAACTCCAAGCTTCCTTGGCTCCAAACTATCTGCTCTGTATTTTTTCATACCCATTCCAATCACTTCCATGGGGGAAATTCATGCAGTCAACAGGATTGCAGCCCATATCTGTCCATCTCCATTGTTTGCTTGATAGCAGAGTTTGTACATCTGTTTGCGTGCACATGTGCAAGTTAAATCACAGAGATGGCGTGGGGGAAGTTTTTAAAAAGCAAAAACAGATTGCTGTTGCTTCAAAATCTAATTCCTACGCCAGGGATTATTTTATGTATATGAAAAGCCTCATCTAGGAAATCCTGTCACTTCTAGTTTGACCTTGGTTAGATTTGCTTCCTAGTCAACGGTGGGTTTATGTAATTCATCACACCCATATATAGTTTATGTCTTTGGATTCTGTACACCTAGAAGAAAAGTGTGCATACTGGGATGCTGCCAGGTGTTACTTCTCAAGGAAAATGGTTGTAAGGTTGCAATGGTTTTATATTCAGGGGAGGGCACAGCTTTAAAGAATTCTAGCAAGAGACTCTTGAAGTTGTACATCCTTAGAGGAAGGGCAGTCAACTATGCTAGAGATATGGGGACAATCATACCCATTCACACCACTTTACTGACTGAGAGGAGGAGAATCATACCCATTCACTTCACTTTACTGTCTGTGAAGCAGAACTGCAACGGGGGGTACCTATCGCATGAAGGCAAACCTCCTCATGTGAATGGGCATGATTCTCCTCCTCTTTCTTCCCCCCCCCCCTTGCAGGGATCATGGCCACCAACAGCTTCCCGAAGCTGGCTGCTGTGTGTTCATTTACACAGCAGTTGGCCTCAGGCAGCAGTTGGTGTCAATGTTTGCTTGTGCGGGTCTGCTGTGTGAATGTGCTCACAGCAACCCCACGCTTCAGGAAGGGAGAGGAGAAGCAATCGTGATTGTCAGTACTTTCCTGAAGTGGGCTGCTGCTTTGGAAAGCAGTTGGCTGAGTTAAAGCGGTGTCAAACTGCATTAATTTTGCAGTGTAGATGCAGCCTGGGTTACTTTTAACATTATTTTTTCAAGGCATTTTAAGGTATTTTATAAGGAATTGACATGCATTGTTCAAGTTTCATGCCGTTTTCAAATCAATCCTAAGATCTCCCTCTGTGAAAGTAATGAGAAAACAAGTAATGCAAAGAAAGTTGCAACAGTTACTTTTGTAATGTGCAACAACAGTGAATTACTTCTCTGTGATCAATCACACTGTAAGGTATAATGGGAATGAATTACTATAAAAATGAACTTCCCAAGCTCTGCACAGTTCCCTTCTTTTTGAAGAACTTGGTGGGAAATGGAAATGACTGGCAGGATGAATTCCTGACTATATGTCACAGGTTCATGAAGTTCTATGAGCTCAAGTCTTGACAGACACACCATTGCTACATCTCATGAGAGCAAACCCTTCCCAGTCTTATCTCGGACCAGAGGAGAGCCCTTTGACTCACCCAGCCTCCGTTTGTGTCAATTTGCATTTCTTACCATACAAACCACTAAAGACAAGTACAATTGCCTTCTGTTGTTAGACAGTCTGCTTCTCCCTGCATAATAAGAGAAATGCTTATGAAAGCGAACGCTAATTACAGGGAGACCCAGTTTTTAACTATGAGTTTCAGGTAACTGATGTTTAGCTGTTCTCCCTTTAAAGAACCATCTCAGTATGAAACACAACTCATCTTCAGTTCTCCTTTGCCTATGGGATTATGACCTACTTAGAGGGTACAAGAAGAATGTATTTTTCTTCAAGGAGCCCTGGGAAGTAGAGAGAGGGCATTGTAATGGGGCAGGATTTCAGTCAGTGGTGAAGTTCTACGGTTTCCTTGTTTTGTCTAGACAGTGCTAACAATCCTTGACTAAAGGCCACTGTCTCAAAGCTGACAGCATGTATTTGCGTTCCTCCAAGCATGTGTCCCATACCTGTGTAGCCATGCAGATTAAGCATTTCCATATGGCCATGTATCATTCCTAAACTCCAATTTGCATATAAATGCTCCCAACATCTGTATGCAGACAACTCCAAGTGCATGTGTTTAACATTAAAACAATGGCACCCTTTGCCATTTTTTAGCAGAAGCCAAAGCTTTGTTATAGTAATGGATTGCAGCCTCCTTTTTGGAGTTAGCACTTTGAATGGCGTTTCCTGTTTCCTTCCCATTAATCCAAGCTTCTGTTGGCTTTCGATTTATGGGATTGCCTCACTCTGCACAGGTCAAGTCAAGAGCAATGATGCAGTTAGTTGTTGTCATTGCTTTTTTTTTTTAAGACACTTTTTTTTTAAAGCAACCCCAGTCCCAGGGAAAAGAAATGAATGTTTATGCAAAGGATTGTGGGAATGTCCAAGAGATAAGGGTTTGATTTGTGTGATGTTCGGAATAGCAGCTTTACAACAAATAGCTTTCTCAGCAGTGGCTGGAAAGGCAAGGCAGCATATGTCGGGGAGCAAAGAGGATTTCAGGTTCAATCTGTGTCATGTCTTCCCAAATGATGACATGTAACTGAGCTGGAAAATACATCTGCCCAAGACCTTGGAGATCTGTTGCTTCTCTGAGGAGCTTGTAATGGGCACTTCTCCGTTTCGGGTGTTTTCCAGCCAAATGCTCAGAATATGGGTGTATAAAACAGCTGAAAACAATAATTCAGAACATTTCAAACATGATCAAAATGGTCATTTTAACATTAAAGTAAGGGTAGGCATCACACACATAGGCAATATGTACCCCTGCAATTCTATTTTGCAGTAACCATTGACTGTCATTGAATCAAGCAGTTTTCTCCCTATTGTTTCCTCCATGTTGCTTCAATAAAGGAAGTGGACCTTTTGGTTTCCAGTCTAACAGGGCTTGATGATTCAGGAGGCTGGTCTGGCATATGCCTATGTGCCATAGAAAGCTGCCACATTTGCCTTTCTGGATTTCAGTGGCACTCCGATGGAGGCAAATTTGGTGACTACAGTGAAGTGATCTGAAATAAGTATGCACAAGCAACAGTGCAATCATATACCATATATACTCAACTGTAAGTTGACCTCATATATAAGTTAAGGGCAAGTTTTTGGGCCAAAATTATGGATTTTAATATAAACCATGTATAAGTCAAGGGTAAAATTTAGGGGCATGTAACAAAGGATGCAAAGGAAGAAAAAGAAAATTATGCCAATGCATGTTGCTATTTCCCCACCCAGACATAAAAAATTTTCCAGAATTGGCACTGCAGCGAAGAACATAGAGGGGATCGGTGCTTCTTTTAGGTGTTCCCAGGATGGACTAAGATCTCACCTTTCACCACTCTACTCAGAGAAGGGGGACAGTTTCTTCTTTGATAAGAGTTAAGGTACTGTACATTGACCCATGGTCAATCAACCCCAAAAATTGAGGGGTTTTTGGTCAATATTTTGACTAAAATTTCTAGATTTGTACATGAGTATATACAGTGCATATCTACTTAGAAGCAAATCTCACTTTCAATGGGACTAACTCCCTAGAAACTGTAAGAAATTACAACCTAAGCAAGTAAATGCAGTTTGCAGACTGCTAGTACAGATAGGTTCCCAGCTGCCAGGGAAAATCCCTACACTTTGCAATTTGATGACTCACATAAATCAAGGGAGGGGCTCTCTTGCCATTATGTTGTGTAACATTTGTGGTTTGGCTTGCTTTATCCTGTTGTTTTGTGCAAGCACCCCATTTTTAGACCCTTCTAATAATAATAATAATAATAATAATAATAATAATTTATTTGTAACCCGCCTCTCTGCTCAGCAATCAGGGCAGCGTACAGCAAGGTTAAAAACAATTAAAACATTCTTCCATCCCACATCCTAGCCCTCCCACCCCTTAAAACTATATTAAACTGCAATAGAATTAAAACCAGGTTAACAGAGATAAAATACAATTAAAACAATTTATTGGCAAACATACCATGGCAGCAAGGGGGGTGAGGAGCAGATCACCTCCAATTAGCCAGGCGGTTATTCCGGGAAGGCCTGCTGGAAGAGATCCATCTTTACTGCCTTTTTAAAGGCAGCAAGAGTGGTAAAAGTGCTATCTTTTCCAATGAAGTCGAAACTAAAAGCCTTTTACAATTGCTTTGCAAATGCACCATTTTAAACATAGAATATGAGACCCCAAGGATCATCCAATCCAGCCCTGCATTAGCCATGAGCTTTGTGGTTTCTTTTACATTATTTCATCCCCTACAGTGCAAAGCAAAGCAAAGCAAAGCAAAGCAGCTTCATTTATATACCGCTTCATACCACGCTATGGGGTGTCTAAGCAGTTTACAACTGTAAGCTCATTGCCCCCCAACAGTTGGGTACTCATTTTAGCAACCTCAGAAGGATGCAGGCCTGAGTCTAGCCTGAGCCCTGGCTAGTATTGAACTTGCAACCTTGTGGTCTATGAGTGAGTGGCTGCAGTACAGGCATTTAACCACTATCAGTGGAAGGCGATAGAAAGGTCTTTCCTGAGGATTTCAGTACCCAGGCAGGTTCCTATGGGGTGATAGATTCTGCCATTTTGTTGACCCTTATATCAGTCAGAGCTGGATTGAAAAATGCCACCTTACATAAAGAAAATATAATTCAGTGGCATTCTATAGGTCTCTCAATTTTATCAGAGCAGGAAAATGGTGACATCTCTTTCTAGCACTTGGAAATAACATGTTACAGATAATGCTTTAGTTGTTACCAGTTCCTTTTTTTATTTTTGGCAGTAACTGAGTCATAATTAAGTTATATTAGGATCATAAAAGATTAAAATATTAAGGGATAAACCAGTGGCAGTTTGTGGATCCCATGTCAGAGGGGTAGTGAATCCACTCCAGATTCTAGTCTGAACTTTAAAGGAGGTATTTAAGGGCTGAACCTATTTTGCAGGTAGGGCTCAGCTCCTTGTGAGATCCCTTATGGCCGTGGTATGAAACTGTGGAAGGCCAGGAAACCTTGGATGGTCACACTTCTCCATCACTAGAACTGGCATCACCCGGTGTGGTAACTCATAGTATCACACACCCCCATTGGCCCATACTACACCATAAAGAATCCTTAGTAATGTGAAGTTGTAGCCTTTCATGGCTGGCATTCAAGTTTCTTGTGGGTTTTTTGGGCTGTGTGGCCATGTTCTAGAAGAGTTTCTTTCTGACGTTTTGCCAGCATCTGTGGCTGGCATCTTCAGATAATACTGGAATGAAAGAGAGTGGGTCTATATGTATTTTTAATTTTAAAAAGACACCTCTATATGTATATATAGACCCACTCTCTTCCATTCCAGTATTCTCTGAAGATGCCAGCCACAGAAGCTGGCGAAACGTCAGAAAGAAACTCTTCTAGAACATGGCCACACAGCCCAAAAAACCCACAAGAAATCCTTAGTAATGTTTTTATACTAAAGTTGCTCATATATCATAATTCCTACATATCACTGAATTTAATGGTAATAGTTGTGACATAAACCACTAGCAAAATTAAAACTTTACCTTTCAATTACAATATCATACCAGCCTAAATGTATTTACATATGTCCATAGTTTCATATGGTAAAAGTGAAAATTTGATATGATGTGAATTTTTAAAAGAATTTTTGTTTATAGGTTTTTGTGGGTTGTTTCGAGCTGTGAGGCCATGTTCTAGATTAGAAGAATGTTTCACCTGCGTCTGTGGCTGGCATCTTCGGAGAATGGTGGCATTAATTTTTGTTTAATTTTTAATTGTTTTAAAAGTTAACTTTTAATTTAAAAAAGACACCTCTCCTTTCTTCTCCCACTGACCTTCATGCCACTCACACCATCTCTTCAGCATTTAAAGGGAATGTAGGCAAATGTCACTGACCATTTCTGAGAAAAGGCAAATGTTTGAGGAACAGTGAGGAACATAGGAATCCCTTTGGGTGTCACTTTATGTGGCCCACACCACATGCACCCCCTAGTGATGTCCATGATTGTACCTGCTCCCACAAAAAATAAAATAAAATAAATCTGCCCCTAAATGGCCTCTAGGGTGAATAGGGACATTTTTGCTCTTGCTTTGTGGCCTCTCTGGGCTATTTTCAGCCAAGGAGAAGCCTTTTTCCCCCAATAAGAAGTGGGCAGAAGCCGTTCCTGTTCACTTCCTGTCTCAAAAATGGACTTTCCTAAATTGTCCCAGTGGGCCTCCAAATGTTTGGGGACAGCTTTTTTAAAAAAAAGTTGCCAAAATTGTTTTTGACACCTGGGGGATACAGGGACCATTAAACATAGTGGAAATACCCCACACACTGCTAGAAGGCATTTGTAGGAATTTTTCCTTACAAAATTCACAAAGGGGGATGACAAGCTGCTACTGGGATAAACTCATTCCTTTTGAAGTGCAGTTGTAACAATTCATAATTACTTTTATAGTTTCAGAGGATGTGGTTTCTTTGCTTATTGTTTCACATTACAGGCCAATAGCTTATACGAGGCACACTGACTGTATTCAAAAGTAACTAAAAGTAGCATTTTGAATTACTTTTGAATAACATGAAAGAAAATATTGCTTTTTGAAAAATTTCATCTGCAAAAGTAACTACTTTTTAAAAACATCTCAGCACTGTAACTAATTGTCTTTAAGAGTAACTTTCCAAAGCTCAGTCTCTGCCCACAGAATGTAAATGTAAGTGTTGTTGCTCATACAATTCACTTTCTCATACAATGGTCTGGTCTCAGGAGAGGTGTCATTCTCAGTTATAATAATGCACTCTATGGCTGCATCTGCGTTGCAGAAATAATCTAGTTTGACAGCACTTTAACTACCATGGTTCAGTGTTATGGAATTCTGGGAATTGTAGTTTTGTGAGCTATTTAGTCTTCTCTGTTAGAGCTGTTTAGCCTTCTCTGGTACCACAACATACTACAATTCACAGGATTCCATAGCACTGAGTGATGGCAGTTAACGTGGTGTTAAACTGGATTATTTCTGTGGTGTGGATTCAGCCTTTGTTGATTTGCAGGTGTTGCCACATGCTTTGCATTATCGGTTCACAAAGAGTTACTTTTTTGGATTTCAGAATCCCCTAGTTATAGTACAGAAGTACAGTAAAAAGAAAAAAAAACCTTTCCCAAGTTATGTGTACAGTACATATTCAGAAACATCCTACACAGTTTATAGCAGAAAAATCACACAGAGAAAAAAGTGTGAACACCACAATGCCTGAGTGAAAAGATGCTAACAAGAGTCTAGACATCAGATTACATACTTAAAAGCACATATAATTTCTCATATCAAAGAGTGATGTGGCAGTCCACTTTGAATAACTGAGTGGAAAATAAACTAAATAATCACTTGTAGAGGCATGTAAAAGAGTCAAGCCAGAGATCAACAGAGAATCAAGAATATTCGCATAGTTCCACCAACTTATATCTGGTGAGACCAACTTATATCTGCATAACTAATTTTTATTTTGTATGCAAAGGGACCTTGTAGTACTATTGAGACTAACTGAAAGAAAGAATTCAAAGACATAGTTGTGTTAGTCTATGAAATCAGTAAGTAGAAAGATTTTATAGCACCTTTGAGACTAACTGAAGGAAAGAAGTTGGCAGCATGAGCTTTCATAGACTTCAGTCTAGACTGAAGTCTCCAAAGGCTCATGCTGCCAGCCTCTTTCTTTCAGTTAATCTCAAAGGTCCTGCAAGATCTCTCTACATATGGAAAGAAAGAAGTTGGTAGCATGAGCTTTTGTAGACTTGCACCTAGTTCCTCAGACCCTTTCCTCTACGAAAGCTCATGCTATCAACTGCTTTCATTCAATTAGTCTTAAAGGTGCTAAAAGATCCCTTTGAATACTGATTTTCCAGACTAACATGGCTATGTATTATAATTGTAATGTTATCATTTTGCCATAATTGTGCAAACACAGGAAAGATAAAATTAATTTTAAAAGCAATGTAGAGTTAGCCTGTTTTGGAGTAGCGAGTAAGAGGAGGAGAGAAAAGGAGAGGAGAATCAGATCCCATCCTGCCATGTGACTGCTGTAATGTCAGAATTGAAGTGAAGAGACTTTTTGAACTCGTGCAGCTGTGCTATAATAGTGACATTTAGAGCTAAGGATGAATCTTGGCCATTGGTGAAAAGGTGTGCCACTGTAATGGCTTGAATACATGCTAGCTACAGATAAGTCATTATGTTGTGTGATAAGGTTCGGCTATAGATGCTACTATCATGTGATAATCTCCTATATGACATATATATATATATATATATATAATACACACACAAACACTGTTTTCTGCCACTTCCTCAGTACCTTAGTCTTCACTATGTCATAGCCATCATTTTCTTTGTTTAGTTCCCATCACAAACATACTACTTAGCACATGGGCAGATGTTTGGCACTGCTCTCTTCTTAATTATTCCATAACAGAGAATCATGTGTGGGAAACTGCTGTGAAAAAGATGTAATCATCATTCCTTTGAAAACATCTCTACTATGATTATGAATGCTTTACCTCCTCCCATGGCTGTATTTATCCCCCAAAGCTGTGACATTCTTTCTTTTCCTTGGGTCTGCATCAAGTTTTTTGCTTCTCTCAATGTAAAGCTTTTAGGGTTATTTTTAGATGTGGTATTTGAGCAGCTCAAACAGATGGCCATGGAGCTTGACACTTGAATTTGAATCCGGGATGCTGTTTTCCAAGATATAAGCATGCAAATTCCTTAACGCGTAGGACTTTCGGAATGAAAATATGTAGCATCACTTTCAAAAGGATCATGGCTAATTTCAGTGGTCTTCAATCTATAAAAAGGGTGAAGTTAATGGTGGTGGGACTTGTCTACTGAGATGTCTTGAGGAGCAACAAAACAACCTAAGTCTGTTCTTGCCATACCAGAGTTAGCTCAAGCCACATGTTTTGTATTAGACTGGAATGGATCCTCATATCTTTTTGGGGTGGTGAACTGGCAAACCCACCTCTGAGTATTCCTTGTCTAAGAAGCCTTCTCACAGTGGCTCTCCATGACTCCCATTCATATAAATTCATGGGGTCACCATAAGTCAGCAGGTGACTTGAGGGCACACACACACACACACACACACACTAACATCCCCACCCATTGTGCAACCATCTTGAACCATTCTAACACTATACTTCAGACCACCTTGGGTGATTTCTTTTTTAAAAAGATGCCAAAAAGATGCAGGAGGATAGATGGAAAGAAGCGGGGGCCAAACTCCAACCAGATCCATGCTTTGTCTTCTTGGCTCAACATCAGAAACCAGTCTTTTGTCTCAACATAGAATCACAGAGTTGGAATAGACCACAAGGGCCATCCAGTCCAATCCTCTGTCACGTAGGAAGCCACATTCAAAGCACTCCCAACAGATGGTCATCCAACGTCTGTTTGAAAACCTTCAAAGAAGGAGACTCCACCACACTCCAAGGCAGTATATTCCACTGTCAAACAGCTCTTACTGTCAGGAAGTACTTCCTAATGCTTAGGTGGTATCTCTTTCCCTGTAGTCCTAGGAATATATGCTTCCAGGTTAATAAGACAGAAACCCTGTGGCTGACTGCAGTACTTTAAGCTCTGGTGGTGCTACACTATGCTCAGGTGGGAAAAGCTGTGTTCAGTCAGCTAACATCCTCTATGACGTCTTGGTACTGTAGATCAGGTCAACCTCTCCATCCATTATCATGTCATGGATAGGAGTTTTCATTTATTTTGGACACACATTCAGCAGCAACACCGCTAGGGAGGATGTCAGGCTGATATTGCTGAAATCGCATTGAACGATGGAAGGAACAGAAAGGGCAACAGCCCTCAAATGTCTAAATAGATTAAATTAGATTAACTTAAAAATAAAATAAAACAAAAGCTTTAAAAAACAAAACAGCAGCATCTAAACACAAAAGCAAAATTAGTGGATGAATGTTACCATTCTTCTGAAGCAAAAAACAAAAAAACCCAAACAAAAACAAACAGCAAAAAAACCCAGAGAAGTATAAATCTTTTGTACAAACAGCATAACACATATTCACCGCCATTTTCCTCATCAAGGGAGTCTTGTGAAAACTGAACACATGTCCCATTGAGTGTGATGGCTGTAGTGACAAAGTGAATTTTCCATAAACAAAGCCAGAAATTTTTACAAACTCAACAGGAAAATGTGGAATATTTTCAGAGCTGATCTGCAGGTAATGGCATCACAAGAGCCAGGAACTAGGAACCAGAAGCTAAGAGATGATCTGGGACTTGAGTGGTGGAAGCCAGAAGTCAAGACTGGAGAGCAAGTATAGATTGAAGAATATATTAGAAGGCAGAACTGAAAGAAGAAACCAGGGAATGAGACCAAAGACAGCTCTGTTTAAATATTTGAAAGATGCCATATGAAAATGGAGCATGTTTGTTTTCTGCAGTGCCAGAGAATAGGACCTGGAGCCAAGGATTCAAACTACAGCAAAAGAGTTTCAACCTCAACATTGAGGAAGAAAATTAAGAGCATGACAGTAAGAGCTATTCGACAGTGCCTCTGAGAGTAGTGGAGTCTCCTTTGGAGGTTTTTAAGCAGAGGCTGGATGGCCATCTCTCAGGGGTGCTTTGGTTGTGAGTTCCTGCATGGCAGGGGGCTGGACTGGGTGACCCTTGAGGTATCTATGATTCTCAAAGTCAGATTCATCCATGCCATAGTATTTCCAGTTTCCATGTATGGTTGTGAAGAAAAGTGATAGAAAGAAAATAATCTCATTTGAAATGTGGTGCAGGTGGTGGTGAGAGCAAATTATGGGTTTGAAAGCAAATTAAGACTGAACTCTCCCTAGAAGGCAAAATGAGAAAGGATATTGTACTTTTGACATATCATGAGACAACGTGATTCATTGGAAAACACTATAATGCTTGGTAAAGTGGAAGGCAGTTGACAAACAAGATGACTGCATTAGAGATGGATAGACCAAGAGCCTTTACAGACTGCCAGAAATAATGCAGCTTGAGGCCACTTTAATTGTGCTGGTTAGGTGCTAAGGAATCATAGGAACTGTAGTTTATTGTGGCACCAGAGCTCTCTGACAGAGAAGGCTCAATGTCCCAGAAAAAACTACAATTCCCATGATTCCCTAGAACTGAGCCAGGACAGTTAAAGTGACCTCAAGTTGCATTATTTCTGGCAGTCTGTAAAGGCCCTAAATCAAGGAAATCACAAGTTTGAAAGACTTGAGCAGGGCTGTTGATGCCTTGGGCTCCTGGAGGTCTTTCTTTTATAGGGTCACCATAAGTCAAAACTGACTTGGTGGCAAATAAAAACAGTGTGCATTGGCAGAGTTTAGAGAGCTGCACGATGGGATGAGCTCCTGTCACTAGTCCCAGCTTCTGCCATCCTAGCAGTTCAAAAGCATGCAAATGCAAGTAGATAGATAGGTACCACTTCAGTGGAAGGTAACAAAATTCGGTGCAGTCATGCTGGCCACATGACCACCAGAGCAGTTCCCGGACAATGCTGGCTCTTCGGCTTACTATATATAAGCTCCCAGAATCCCTCAGCTAGCATGAATATTGGCTATGTAAGCTAGAAAATTCTTGGACTTCTACTGGGGAAAAAAACCTCTGTGAACCGGACCATACACCTTTCCTAACCCTGCTAAGGTTTGTTGGGATTAGTCCCATTGCCTAGATGAAGAGTGATGCATATACTTGAATTGCAATTCAGCAGAGACAATGGTGAAATAAAATTGAGTTTCATTTTGTGGCAAATGTACTAATTGATTAATGGTTTGTATGATTAGTGCCTTGAGCCTCAAATATTTGAGAAATACAAACATCATTTGGAAACATCCCAAAGGGAGCAGATGCCAAGAAATCCAACAACCCCTCAGGAATATTATATAAACATGTAAGCCCATGGGGGTGGGGGGAACAGTTTTACCAAAAGTATCACTGATATATGACTTCAAAAGGGTGAAATTGCATCAATCTAATTAAGAGGGGAGTTTGGTTTAAAAACAAACACAGAGCTAACAGGTGAAGATAATTCTTGTTCATCACAACCATTTTTGGCATTCCCAAAATGTACCCCACTTTTAGAACAATTTCCTCACATTCAGTTTTCAGAAATATATTTGATTATTTATTTAAATAAGCAAATATATCTCACTTGTACTTACTGTCTCTACCTTTATCACCATATAGTCAAATATGATGAGCTCTGTAGTATCATAATGGCTAAAATGCTGTTTGTGTCTTATACATAGATAAATTACTCTTTGGAAACAGTTGGACATTTTTGTCCAAATGAAAGTCCACATTCACTTCAAGGTTGCAGAAGTGGAATAGCACATGTCAGTACACATTACACATGGATGTGCATGCTACATTTGGTTATGCATTTGGTTGTACATTTGGTATCTTGGTTCATTTGAACAATGCTGCCATTCAACACAAGAGATATGTTGCACAATTCATGTGCTCCTCTGCATGCAGATATTTACATGGCACAATCCTGAAGCGAGAGCTTGGACAGTGTCTTCCCATCCTATATGATTACTATGATTTAGTAGAATCACTGTTGTGAGTTGCTACTACTCTAGGAAAGAAGTAAAGGTAGCAACTGAGAGAGAAATGATGTTGAAACATGGCATTATGCTAAGCCAGCTCATTTGTCCATCCAGTTTGAGTTGGGGTTTGTTACAGCTTTGCACTTTACATTGTCTTTTCTGGGTTTCAAACAATGGTTTTTATACTTACCTTCAGAAAGAGAACCTAAGAGCCTGTGGCCCATGGTGGTTACCATGTCAGTGAGGCAGATAATCCACTCTGGGTTTTAATCCAGACTTCAAAGGAATTACCCAAGGCACTGAACCCTATTTCCCAAATAATGTTTCAGTACCTTGGATAATGCCTTTAGTGTCCAGGCTGAAGCCTAGAGTAGACTCATTGTCCTACTGACATAGAAAACACTAGCTGCCACTGCTGGGAACTTTTGTGTTAAAGCATGTTCTCACTCATGAACTGATGGCCCTTCCTCAGAAACAGACATGGGACTTTGTCACTTTAATTGGAAGTATAAACAGGGGTTATCCCATGAAAATTGTGCATTAATATTTTCACATGACGTTGCAATTAAAGCACCATTATCCCAGGAATATCCTGTGAAAATCATGCAATTGTGATAAAGGTTTTCACACGAGGTCTCATTGAAAAGTGATTAAAGCGCCATTATTCTGTGAATAACCAGGCAATAAACAGCAACAAATAATTCACATTATTGCCTGGTTATTCCCTGGGATAATGACTCTTGTGTGTGAAAATATTAATCATTTTTATTGCGATTGTGTGATTTTCATGGGATAATCTCTCTTTAAACTACCAATTTTCCCCCGTGTGATAAAGTCCATTGAAAACATTGGTTCCAAACAGCAGAGAAAACACTGGATATTCACTCAGTTTAAACAGTTTTCAAGAGAATGTTTTATCCCATGGAAATTGTTCCTTGTGACTCTTGGTTCTACACAAGATTATAGCCATAATAAAAATGATAATAAATAAACCTATAAAAGCACTTGTAGAAAATTGGTTGAATGAAAGCCAAGATGGCACAAAGCCAGTTTCTCTCTAATGGAACAGAAATATCACCCTGATGAAGTAAGCAGAATACACCAAATTCCAAGTCTGAAATATTTACCTGTTGGGGATATAGAAC
The DNA here is from genome assembly GCA_026167975.1 of Phrynosoma blainvillii. NCBI lineage: Eukaryota > Metazoa > Chordata > Lepidosauria > Squamata > Phrynosomatidae > Phrynosoma > Phrynosoma blainvillii. The sequence continues at coordinate 18,722,132 of JANUYF010000004.1, read as the reverse complement.
ATGAAACTTCACAATGGGAAAGATTATGAAGTCTTTGATTGTGAAGTATTAGGTCCCAATCCAAGGTATTATGTTAGGTGAGCTTAAGGATTGTACATCACCCAGCCATGCTGTATATCACCCATTCTGGATTTCAAATTTTCTTAAGTTTCACAAGCAGGTTTTTATTTAAGAAACATAAGCTGGACACATTTAGCTAATTGTGCCATTCTCTAAAAATTGTTGACAGTTGGGGCTCATGAAGCCAAATACACTGTAGGGACATCATCACACAGGTGCAAATCTGCTGGTTAATCCACACAAAACCCAGACAGAAACTGCATTAGTGCCCCGTGTTTTCACACGACGTCGCACAGAAACTGGACAGAAAGTGGACAGCCGAGATCTTTTGAAATTCGGTTGTTTGGAGGAAATGCAAATGCGCAATTAAGGTAAATTAGCAATTAAGGTAAATTCGCCGTAATGTGAAAAGCAAATGCGCATTTGGAAGCATTTCCCCGCATTTTCCCATGGTTCCGCGGGGTCCTGGAGGCAGCGTAAGTGTCTCCTTCCCCCTCAGCAGACGGCTAATTGAGTCGTCTTGGGGGCAGGGAAGAGGGAGGGGCAGCTGCACGATCGGCGCCCCAACCCCTTCCCCAGGTCGTCCTCGGCCACATGGCTGGCGCTCGAAGGAGGACCTCTTTGGAGTGCTGACCCTCCGCACGGCCGGCGCTCCAAGGAGGACCTCTTTGGAGCACCGACCCTCAGCACGGCCGGCGCTCTGAGCATGACCCGGGGAAGGGGTGACAGCCGTGGCAAGTGACAGCCGTGGCAAGCATAGTGCGCATGTGCTAGAAGATCATTTCTAGTACATGTACGGGATTTTTTCACTTGTGTGTGAACGTTAAATGCAGTTTCAGCGGGAGCTTCCCTTAATTGTGCAATTAAGGTAATTACGTGTGAAAAACATTTGCGGAATCAAGGTTTATTTTCGGTTTATTTTAGGAATTTGTCATTTCCAGTTTATTATCGCTTTGTGGCCCACGTGTGATAACGTCCTATGACAATCCACGAGGGTCATGTCTCTCCTCTTTCACTTTTTTGCCATTATCTGGGTCTATAAAGGCAAACATGTGGCCTTGCACAATGGCTAATATTCTGTTTGTGGCATAAACGAGCAATAGTTAACCCTATGTCTGGTCACTGCTGAGGTTGCTATTCCCTCCTTTCTCTGCAACAACTAATGCCCCAAAATAGTTTAGAACTACTGAAGCCCTCTCACTGCTACTCCATGTTTGGTGGAAATCAGGAGTGATTAGACAAGCATCTGGCTATGTCCCTGTAGCCAGGCACAAAATGATTACATCAGCCACTGAAACCTCCAGAGAACCTGGAAAACCTCAGCAGATGATGAAATTGCATCTGGGACATAGCCAGATTCTCCATCAGGCATGAATGTCCCGAAGAAGAGGGTTCAATGGTTCTGTTGTTGATCCAGGAAGTGGTAAATGTTTCAGTGTAGTAGAAATCCAGTGTGGCATAGTAGTTTGTGTGTTGGACTACAACTCTGGAGACCAGGGTTTGATTCCCCACTTGGCCATGAAACCCACTGGGTGACCTTGGGCAAGTCACATGCTCTCAGCCTCAGGGGAAGACTATGGCAAACCTCCTCAGAACAAATCTTGCCAAGAAAACTCCATGGTAGGTTTTGCCTTAGTGTCACCATAAGTCTGAAATGACATGAAGGCACACAACAAGAAGTGTAGTTCCATATGAGGAAATATACACTGTAATGAGCTACGCGGGATTGTTTTCAATATATGGGTTGGTGCTACATTTGGCTTGGAAGGTCACAAACTGTGCAAGTGTGTAGTCACAACTGTTCTTACCATTAGGCAGAGTGACACAGCTACCTTAAGGAAACACATTTTTACCTTTTTCCTTCCTTTTTCCTACCTTATTCTTTATTATCCCTATCTTATTCTTTTCCTAGCTCATGGAATGACAAAATATATCTAAGAGCTATATGTCTTGACTAGGATAGCCCTATTTGTGGAACATAGGTATTTTATTTTTTTCAGTTTGCGGGGGCTAATCCCAAGTGACAATCTGGGTATAAATCCAGCTTCTAATACTTCTTAATGGAATCCTTTTTGAGCACACACAGTCGATTTGCTGCCATGAAAAGCTCTGTAGATTTCCGATATACTGACTCTCTATTTTACCAGTGAGTGAGGTCATCTTTCTTTTTAATGTTAGTCTTCAAGGCATTCTCTGTTCATCCAGGATGAAGGAATCTTCTATAAATGTAAGATGAGAGTTGACATAACTGCTGCAATCCCACAAAGAAAGAAGTAGGACACAGACGAGCCCTATAGAAACCCAGGAACACAATGCGAGGTTGTATTCTTCAGTGCCAACAGGCGTATAATATTTAAAAAGTGATGACTCTGATGTGATTTCTACAATTTCTATGATGTTTATCCCTTTCCCAAATGACAGCTGTAACAGAATAAGCCAAATGACTAATGCAGAGAGAAAAGGATGGGGGAGGAGAGAGGGAGAGAATTGCTTACAGTTAATTATGACTGGTGTGCGGATAGTTCAGTGGTAGTTGGTGCATCCCTCTTCAGTGGGGCAATAAATCAATTCCAGGATTCAACTCACACTTTAAGGCACTGAACCACCTGTCTCCAAATTGGTTCAATCACTAGGATAGCTCCATTACAGCTATCCAAAACTTGAGCTGGATTCACCATCCTACTGACATGGGACCCACCAGCTTAGTCCCTAGGATAGATGTGCCTCACCTGCTTAGTTTTGAGTTACATGAAAAGTGGGAAAGGAGTTTTAAAAATTGTGTACTTGCTTGGTTTTACCTAAGAATTGTGCCTCCTGGAGGTACAGTTCTCTGATTTTCTAAGATGCTGCCTAAGATCCTCAGTGGTGCTTGTGTGATGTCAAGAAGACAAAATGTCAAGATTTTGGCCACATCATGAGAAGGCATGAAAAGACAATAATGCTAGGAAAGATGGAAGACAGTAGAAAGAGGAAGACAGCAGGCCAAATTGTTAGACTTAATTAGGAAAGTGACAAGCTTGAATTTACAAGATCTGAGCAGAGCAGTGAAGGACAGGGGATCTTAGAGGTGCCTCATTCATGGGGTTGACTTGAGGGCAGTTAGCAACAACAACAATGTAAATCTACACTCATAAATGGTGGTTCTGCTGCACTAATCATCTCCTGAAAACTAACATTGTGCAATTCATTATCTGTCTGCCAATGAGCCTGCTTATTGTCCCACAAAGCAATGGGGAGTCCATGGTGGCTGTTTCTGCAATCCCAGTGAATAAAGTGGTACATTCAAGGCACTAATGCACCTTCCATACATCTGTATGAATGGAATCCATTTGGTTAGTTCCAACCATAGCAGACCTTTTCATTCAGTTGATGAATCATTTGACACACAGCCAAATCCAACTGACTCAATGAGTGTAATCTAATTTGGATGAACAGTAGGTTTAAGGCCCAGGTGAAATGCTTATAGTTGTGGAACTTGTCTTATGCAGACATGCACTGAACATGTCCATTGGACAATGGCCAAAAAAGTACAACTGCTTGTTTGATGGAATGTACACAGCAATATGACATTAACAGGATACCATCCTCTGCGTGTATGCATGTGCTTGTATGTGTGTGTGCATGCATGCATGTGTATATGTGTGCATACACATCAAAGAAGCCTTGACATTGAACTGGCAAGATTTAAGCATCTCTTGGAGGTCCTTCATTCATGTTGTTGTGTGAGGTGTACGTTCAAGTTGCTTCCAAATTATGTCCTAATTATGTCCTAAGGTGAACCTAACATGGGGTTTTCTTGGCAAAATTTGTTCAGAGGGGGTTCACTGTTGCCATCTTCTGAGGCTGAGAGAATGTGACTTGCTCATAGCCAAGTGGAAGTTTGAACCATGATCTCTTCTAGTTCAGCATCCAAACCACTATACCACTCTGGCTCTCTCATTCATTGGGTCACCATAAGTTGTTGTTAATTACCTTCAAGTTGATCTTGGCTTATTGTGACCCTGTGGATGAGACATCTCCAAGGTTCCCTATCTTCCACTATTTTTCTTAGTTCTTACAATTTCATACCCGTGACCTCCTTAATAGAGTCCATCCATCTAGCATGCAGTCTTTGTCTCTTTCTACTTCCCTCCACCTTTCCTAGCATTATTGTCTTTTCTAATGAGTCATGCCTTCTCATGACATGCCCAAAGTACAATAGCCTCAATTTAATCATCTTGGCCTGCAGGGAGATTTCAGGCTTGATCTGTTCTAGGATCCATTCGTTGGCTCTTTTGCCTGTCCATGGTATCCTCTTCTCCAGCAGCACACTTCAAATGAATTTATTTTCTTTTTATCCATTTTTCTTAATTGTCCAGCTCTCGCATCCATACATGGTAATGGCTAATACAATTGCTTGTACGATTCTAACTTTCATGTTTAGTTGTATATCTTTGCTAGGTTAGGATGTTTTCTAGTTCTTTTATAGCTTTCCCCACATAGCTGAAGTATACTTGATGGCAAGTAACAACAACAAAGATTTTCCCTTTCTACCATCATTACATGAGATAACTGGCAGCTAAAGGAGGTAGTGTATCAAGAACAGCTTGCATTTGTATTCATTCATTCATTCATTCACTACCTTTGTATCCCTCTTTTGCTCCTACAATGAGCTTAAAATCATACCTGTGACTCTCATCCTTCCTCGTGTGTCCTCAGGCAAACCAAGTGTGAGTGAGAGAGCAATTGGCCGAAGGTCCCTCAGTGCACTTCACTGGTTAGTGGGAACTAAAACCTCGATCTTCCATAACACACTCTAACAATCTAACTACTATACAGCACTAGCTCTCAAACGTGAACTGGAATTAGAATAAACAGGACCTGGTCCCAGTCCAGCACTCTAGCCATCATACCATACTGGTCTTTACACCATCTAAGAATGCATAGTTGTATGTATGGCTGAGTGCAGATTGGTCTGGGTGCAAATTTAGCTATATTTGCAGTGTTTAAATCACTGGGGTTTAAGATAGTGATAACTAATTCACAACCAGGTGATTTCAATATGTCTTTTCTAACATCAACATCTTGTTCACTGGTAGAATGGTGTCCATTCAGTGTCTTCAGTATCCATTTGAAAGTTATTTAAGTAATCTGTGCTCACTATTTTTTATTTTCTTTATGATAAAATGCAATCCTGCCTTTGCACTTTCTTGCACTTGGAATAGTCATTCCAAGTCTTTCTTCTTTTCTGCTAGTCATATGGTATCATCTGCCTATCTTAAATTGTTGGTGTTACTTCCTCCAGTTTTTATGCCTCCTTCCTCCAAATCAAATTCCGTTCTCCATGCGATATATTCTGTGTATAAATTAAAGAGCAAAGGTAATTAAATGCAGCCTTGCTTGGACCTCTTGTCAATTGAAACCATTCCATTTTCCCACATTATATCTTTACAGTTGCCTCTTGTCCTGAGTAAAGAGAATTTTTAAAAACAAAAGGTTTGGAAGAAGAGCAAGCAGCCCTAGTGAGTATAGGTATGAAAAATGGGGAGGATGCACCTCTTGGACCCTCCACAATCGTTCCTTTCCCCTGAATTTAGGGCAGATATGGACATAGCATGCACTTTGAACTGGATCCTGGGGGAAAAACACACCAAGGTGACCATCACAGATCAAGAAAGATCAGCATGATGCACTCCAGTCGATCCACTCAAAGCAGCAAAACAACTTGGTGCAAGCATTCTGTACCAGGGGAAGTTTCTGGATGCTTTTCAAGGGCAGCCCCATGCAAGATGTGTGGACTAAGCAGCTGCGAGGTTACACACACACATACACACACACAGTATAGCAAAAGACTTTCAAAACAGATAGCAGAGACTTTTTATTATTTTATTCCTTTGAAGAATGACATGTTTGGAATGGCCTACAGGGCAATTCCATATAACGTAACGGTTTTTCAGAAAGCAATTAAATTCTGACCCAAGGGACATGTTTTTTGAATGGGATTACTTTAGCCAATAGCCCCTTTTGCTCCACTGGTTGCTTATGTAAGGGTTATTTCCCTTGGAAACAGAATATGGGTCAACAAAGAATGCATTATTCTATACAAATGAACTTCACTCTGAGTTGTCTGTCTCCAACTGTATCATTTCCCATTTTGCCTTCCTCATATCCATAGACGACAGTCCATACATTTCTTTAGAGTTTACATGAATTGCATTTTCTGCTTAATATGAACCTTCAAACTGGTGTGCAGTGTACAGTTAAAAGCAAGCCATGGTATATTTTTACAGATTCATTTCCATTTTCAAAGGCTGAGTTGAAACATAAATTGATATGCATATTTCTTTACTCTGAAATACATTGAATTCCATCCCTCTGCCGGGCATTCAGATCTGCTACTAGGGTCCTGCTCTATATACCACAAAACTTCAGATGTAGAATGTCTTCTACAAAGAAGAAGAATTTTTGGTGGAGGTCCTTGGTTTTTGAAATTCCTTTCTTTTAAAGGTATAGTACAGTGAAAGTGGAATGAAAACATATTTCTCATGGAGGCTTCACTGTTTAGGACTGCAATATTGACTAGGCTGCAAGCCTCATGGAACAGAGTTAAATTTACTTCTGTGTATTGTTGTTGTTGTTATTATTATTATTATTATTATTATTATTGTCATCATCATTATTAATTTAATTTCTATGTTGCCTTTCTCCCAGAAAGTGACCCAAGGTGGTTCACAAATAAAAACATTTTCAAAACCTTTACAATATTAAAAAAAAATTTGAAAAATCAAATAAAAACATTATCAGGTTACATACATATATAAAAAAAATACAAGCACAACTACCACACACACACACCATATAAAAGCCATCCTATGATTATATATTAAAAGCCTGCATGAATAAACAAGTCCAAGAATGTGCAGCAAACTGAAGAAATCATGTGGGCGTTGTTGTTGTTGTTGTTGATCTGAGGAGGATTTTGCTGTCGTTTTGCATATTCTAACACCCTGTTTTGAATGTTCTGCTGTTGCTGCTATTTAATTAGATTTCTTGCCTTTTGGCTTTTAGGACTTTATTATGACAGCCTGCTGTCCCACCACGATAGTGCTTTGGTGATACATGGTTGTTTTCTGCACTGTCAAATGCTGGAGTGATCACAGCTGCCAACCACCTCCCAAAGCCCACTGCTGTGTAAATGTGCACACAGTAGCCACCTTTGAGAAGTGTTTGCAGCCATGGACACTCTCTTTCCCCCTCGCAAAGCATAAGGCTGCTGTGTATACATTCACACAGTAGCCCCACGCAAGCAATTGTGGCCGCCAACTGCCTCTCAAAGCTGGCAGCTATGTGATAGTCTGACCATACTTCCAAGCTCTGCATTTGACCCAGTGGCAAACCTCCTCAGAACAAATCTTGCCAAGAAAACTCCATGATAGGTTTGCCTTAGGGTCACCATAAGTCAGAAATGACTTGAAAACACATAACAAGAAGTGTAGTTCCACATGAGGAAATATACCTGATATAACTGATGTATATTTGTTGGTCTCTTGTTGTTCCCTACCTCGACCCACATGGAGGAGTGGGTAAGAAATCATCATCATCGAAATAAAGAAAACTTAGAGGGGGGAAACCAGGAATTGATTTTTGCTTGAAAGGACTGAATTCAGTTGTGAGACTGGAAATGTCCCTGGGCTTAGAATGTGAAGAGGCATCCAAACATAGACAAATAGACAGGCATCTTTAGATGAATATCTATTTCTCTGTGTCCCCTTCTGTCTTTTCTACATAGCTTTGGCTTGTGGGTCTTGGGGCTCTAGAAACCCCCATCGCCATGACCTTGAGGTCTGCCCTATATTCTGCTCTCTGGGCTTTGGTCTGATTCTTCTGGCCTCCATTTAATCTTCTTTTGATGAAAAGAAAATGCCGTCTCCAGATACTCAACTGCTGTGAAGTAATCGGTGTAGTTGACATCCAGACCTGATCGGACTGATGGATTAATAACGCTTGACAAATTACTGCTGAAATTGACCTAACAAGACAGAGCATTTGAAGACAAGTAAAACACTGTTTGGAACTGACAGAGAGAATTAAAGTCACCACTCAGGTGGTGAGGTTGCAACTCATTAATCTGGCCCATGAATCAATTAGGATCATGTTATTTTAATGTTTTATCATGAGCCCAATGTGTGTGAGAAACAGGCTGGAAAAAATCCTCACACAAAATGTAATCAGTTGGTGGAATTCATTGCCACAGCTATTTTGAGGCTCATAAACATAAATAGCCTTTTTAAAATGCTATAAATATACAAAAGATGGTGTTGCCATTCTGACCTGGTTCTGAACTTCCCTGCAAGATCTGTTAATTACTGCTGGAAGGCTGGATGCCATTGCTCTGATGGAATGGGGCCTTCCCTAAATTCCTAGTTAGGCTGTAGCTTCTCTATATCATGGTCCCCTACTTGAATCTTAATGCCTAGCAGTATTTGCCAAGGCTGCAAGCGTTAAATGGTTCAAATGCAAAGCTTGGAAGTCACTTTTTGAAGCTAAAAGTTTCCAGAATCCAGCAACTAGTGTGCTGGATATTTCTAAACTGTAATCAACCGATACAGGCATTGGAAAAACAAGATGAGTAAGAAATTGGCAGCATGGTCATGGCTTTCAGGCTGATTTGCAGAATCAGGAATCCATACCCTCCAATATTTCCCAGATGAAATCCAAGGTATATGTGGCCAAGCAACACCAGAGCAAGGTCATGATGGCAAATGCCATTAATGAGGAAAAACATACAAGCTAAGAGATACTGCAGTAGTTTGTTTTTGCTTGAGCTAATTGGGAATGGAAAATTCTTTCCCCGCTTCTCCTCTCCTCCTGCATTATTTAATGGAATGTGGCTCAAGCGGTTAAGATGCTGACTCTGTTGATCGCAAGATCGGCAGGTTGGCAGTTTGAGGTCCATGTGCTCCATGATGGGGTAAACTCCCATTACTAGCCCCAGCTTCTGCTAACCTAGCAGTTTGAAAGCATGCAAATGCAAGTAGATATATGGGGACCACTTCGGTGGGAAAGTAAACAGCATTCTGTGCAGTCATGCTGACCACATGGTCACATAGTAGTCTCTGACAACGCTGGCTCTTCAACTTAGTAATGGAGATGAGCACCGCCCCTATGGTCGGACATGACTTGACAACCTTGTCAACAGGGAATACCTTTACCTTTTTTACTTTTAAAGTTCTATAGATAGCCCATCCCATTTGCTCTACATATAGGCTTGCCATTTGTCCCAGAAAACCTGGACTGAAGGGTCTGAAAAATGTCCCAACTAGCTCTATCAGTTGAAGCAGCAAATCCCAGCTTCCTAAAGGCAGGAGTGAAACTCCATGCAAAGACTCATTATCCTACCCTTGAATCTCTGGATAGTACTGTGCAGGTGTGCCAGACCTTGAGCCCAGAAAGTGGGAAAGGAAAGGAAGTGAACACAGACTCTGAGCAGAGGGGGGCTTGTGTTGTGTCATAGTAAGTGTGTGGTGACACTACTTGAGCCTACGGTTGGGCAGTGTGGTGGAACTTCACTTCACTCTAACTCTCATAGGTGCTTGGGAGCTTCCCCCTTCCTTCCCTGTCGAAGGATGTGAAAAGAATATGCCATTGGCAGGTGCTACTGTTTTTGATTGTGGTACTTGTAAAACACCACCACCAACAAAAACAATAACTGAAATATGCAATAAAACAATGTTAAATGTGAAAATGTGGTGTGTGTGTTTTGTTTGTGGGGGTGAGGGAGGTTTGTCCAATCTGTCCTGTATACTTTTGTCCCAGTTTTGTAGAAGAGAATTATGGCAACTCTATATATTGAAAACTCATCCATCTCATGCAGGAGCGCCACACCCAACCATTTAGTAGCTGGACAGTGGGGTCCAACCACATAGCATACAGCAATATCGCTATAACTGGAAGTACAATGACAACAGCATCCTCTGGACTTCCTTGGGAGTCCTCCAGAAGTCCTGGAAGATGACATGATACTCTTGTGATCAGCTATAAGAAAATAACTGGATTGTGAAGCTGTGCTCTGCATTCTCTAGGCATTTAATGCCCCTGTGGAGGTGGAAACTCGTGAGTTTAATGGTCAAGGGTCATTGCATGAAAGATGTAGTGAATGATTTTTAACTTCTGTAGTTGGTATATTGTTTAGCTTAGTTTCTTTTAGCTGTTGTAAGCCATCTTGATTCCCAGACTGGGATGAAGTTGGACTTAGAGCTAGATATGTCACCAACAGGAAGATAGCCAAATATTACATTTCGCAGAAAAATCTAGCTCAGGAGTGGACATTCTGTGGCTCTTCAAATGTTTTGCACCACAGTCTCTGTCTTCCCTGACCCTTGGTTATTCTAATGGAAGCTGGAGTTCACAATATCTGAGGAGGCCACAGGCCCCCCAAACCTTGCTGAAGTGTAGGGTAGCTGGAGGAGACTTCCATGAGTCTTGGCTTTCAGCCTATGGCAAGCTGGCCCAGTGGTCATCCACTGCCATTTTCCTTTTGATTAATCAACACAGAAGTAACAGTTTGAGCATTTGTTGCAACGGTGTGCCTTAAATCAATGTTTCTGGTTGGAAACAGAGGGAACAGATGCATGCATCTGGCTGAGAATCATCATGCTCACCATTTTCAACTGTTTTTTTTTTCTGGAGCTGTTACTACAGTTGTGTGCATCATCTTGAATTGTCCCTCATCCTGCTATATTAAATTGTATGAAAACATAGGAAGGCCTAGGACAGAAACAGCCCTCAGGTTCCTACGGCTGACCTAGCACTCACCAATAATATTGCGTGCTGCTGTTGCTATCGTAACAAAGTATTCCCCAGCAAAAAGTAGGTTATGTAGCATTAGCAAAGTCCTTTGTGGGCAGGCGTGGGGTTTTCTCCTCTGTTCTGTGCCTTGCTTATTAGAAGCTTTGCTCAGAGCACATGACGATGCAGTTCAGAGAGATGTCTGAAGAATGTGCCTTGCTGAAGTGATAGTGTGGAGGCTTTTTCTTTTCTTCGCATCTATAGTGGGGGAGGAATAAATCCTTGGAGATCTGGGAAAGATGAAAGAAAATTTGTTTTAAAATAGAGAAAATGAGTAATACGTTCCACTTTTTAAAAAACAGGAAAAATGCAGCAGCACTCCATTATCCTTTGCCTCTTTCTATTTTCACATCACTTAACAGTGCTGTGCATGGTGTACATAGAAATGGATGTAAGGCCTCACCCCTCCATTTCTGCACCCCAATGAGCTGACCTTAATGATAATTTGCTTGCTGTGACTGATATCTAGGCAGTAATTTATTCCTGCATCTAATCAAGACAGAGAAGCATCCTGCTACCCTGAATTTAAGCATATGTACTAATAAAACCATACAGTATTCTACTCGGGGAATGAATAGACAAGAAGAAACGGGGTGGTTTTCATAATAAGAAAAGATGTGGCAAAAGCAGTCAGAGGATACAATTCAAAATCAGACCAAATCATTTCAGTAAGGCTCCATGATAAACTTATGAATATCACCATAATTCAAGTATATGCACCAACCACAGAGGCAGAAGAGGAAGAAATTGATAGATTCTGTGAAGCAGTACAGGAAGAAATTGACAGCACACCAACACAGGATGTCAAGCTAATCATTGGAGATTGGAATGCAAAAGTTGGAAACAAAGAAGAATAAAAAAAAACAGCAGGCAGATTTGGGTTAGGCAAAAGAAATGAAGCAGGTGACTGTCTGATAGATTTTTATGAGGCCAATAACCTATTCATTGCAAGTCTATTCTTCATACAACAGAAGGAAGGCTATACACATGGACATCACCAGGTGGTCAACACAAAAACCAAATAGATTATATAATCGGAAGTAAAAGATGGAGGAACTCTATTCTGGTGGCTAAGACCACGCGCTGTGTGTAGCATAGATCACAAATTACTCATATCAAAAATAAGAGTAAGACTCAAGAAGAAAACAAAAGCAGTGATTATACCAAAATATGATCTAAATAATATCTCAGCAGAATTTATTGACAACATAAGAAACAAATTTGCACTACTCAGCATAATAGACCAAGCACCAGAGGAACTATGGTCTGAAGCCAGTGACAAGATAAAAGAAGAATGCAGACAGACACTTTTAATAAACAAAAAGAAAGAGAAAAAAACATGGATGACAGAAAAAACACTACAAGCAATAAAAAAAGAAAAGAAGAAAAACAAAAGGGAGATAGGAATAAAATAAGAATTATGAATGCAACAGTACAACGGCTTGTGCGGAAAGATAAAGAAAATTACTACAACAACCAATGCAGAGAAATAAAAGATAACAACAAAAAGGGACGAACAAAAGATCTATTTAACAAGATCCAGGAAATCAAAGGAAAATTCAAACCAAGGACCGGGATGCTCTATGACAATAAAAACAACATAACCCAAGACCAGGAAGGAATAAAAAACAAAAACCTTGAATGCAATACATAGATGAATTATACAAAAGAGAGGACAAAATGAAGGACACATGGAATGAAGAGCCATATGAAGATGAACCCCAGAATCTAAAAAGCGAGGTGAAAACTGCAATAAGAGAAATAATGAAAAACAAATCACTAGGAACAGATAATATTCCAGTTGAACTGCTGCAATCTACATTGACAGAGTCAACTCTAGTGCTAACCAACATATATCAACAGATATGGAAAACAAAACAATGGCCAACAGATTGGAAATGAGCAATATATATCCCCATCCACAAAAAAGGAGACACAAGAGACTGCAGCAAATATAGGACCATAGCACTGATCTCCCATGCAAGCAAAATCATGCTCAAAATTCTGCAACATAGGCTCCAACCATACATGGAGAGAGAGATCCCAGAGGTCTAAGTTGGGTTCAGGAAAGGAAGAGGCACTAGGGACCACATTACAAACATACGATGGCTAAGGGAGCGCACCAGGGAATTCCAAAAGAAAATCAGCATGTGCTTTATTTATAACAAAGCTTTTGACTGCATAGCTCATGAAAGGCTATAGACCGCCCTTAAAGGCATGGGAGTGTCAACACATCTGATAATCCTAATGAGGAATCTGTACTCAGGACAAGATGCTACTGTCACTACAAAACATGGAGAAACAGAATGGTTCCCAATTGGCAAAGGAGTCAGACTAGGCTGCATCCTTTCACTCTATCTTTTCAACGTGTATGCAGAACATATTATAAGAAAAGCAGGCTTGGACACAGAAGAAGAAGGAGTGAAAATAGGAGGAAGGAATATCAACAATCTAAGATATGCAGGTGACACCATAATACTAGCAGAAAACCCCACAGAACTGGAAAACCTACTAAGGAAGATCAAAGAAGAAATTGCTAAGGCAGGCTTAATGTTGAACATAAAGAAAACAAAAATAATGACCACCGAGGACCTTTACAAGTTCAACCTAGACAATGGAGAAATAGAAATAGTAAAAGAATTCCCATACCTGGGATCAAACATTGATAGAAATGGGGACTGCAGTCAGGAAATTAGAAAAAGACAAAGAATGGGGAGGGTGGCTATGAAAGAACTAGAAAAGATTCTAAAATGCAAACTCAGCACAAAAGTTAGACTCATACAAGCCATCGTATTCCCTATTACTATGTATGGATGTGAGCACTGGACAGTTAAGAAAGATGAAAGGAAGAAAATCAACACATTTGAGATAATGTGGTGCTGGAGAAGAGTGCTGAGGATCCCATGGACAGCCAAAAAAAAAAAACAAGTGGGTCCTAGAGCAGATCAAGCCAAAAACCTCCCTGGAAGCCAAGATGACCAAACTGAGGCTGTTGTACTTCAGACACATCATGAGAAGGAAGGACTCAATGGAAAAGACAATAATGCTGGGAAAGGTGGAGGGAAGTATGAAGAGAGGAAGGCCAGATGGATGGACTCTATTCAGTAGGTCACGGATATGGGATTGCAGAGGCAGAGCAGTGGAGGACAGAGGATCTTGGAGATGTCTCCTCCATAGGGGTGCCATGGGTCAAGATTGGCTCAAGGGTGGTTAACAACAAACTCAAATAGTAAGCTTGCAAACTTGCTAGAAATTATTCTTGAGATTCAAAATTAACTGTGAAGGCAGGTTCAGCCACATCTTGAACTGATGTAGAAAGAACACACACACTGTCTCTCTCTCTCTCTCTCTCTGTGATGGATCTATGTGTTCTACACACACACATTGCCACCAATTATATTGGTTGCCCATACTACCAATAACACCAACAACAGAAATGTTTCTTGGCTTTCTGCACATTCAGTGAATTTGGGAAAGGATGACAAGCTGGAAAATGTCCTTTTTTTGGACTGCATGGAGAGTTACTGGGGGATTTGGGAGTTGCGATCCAAAAAGAAAACTTTCCCAATGTCTGTAAAGGTCTTGATTGCACATTACTGTATGTGTATCAAGTTCCTTGACACAAAAAGTGATCTCCTCTCTGATACTCTCATTGGCCACATGCCCCCCCAAAGGTGGAATCAAACTCTTTGTTCCTCTTGCTCTGGAGCAAATATTCAACAGAAAAGGGCAGGCTGGTGGCACCTTGGCCAGTCATGTGGCATTTCACTTTGGTTAGCTGAATGTGTTGGCTTGTTGCTGACACTCACATCATCTGCTGCTAATTTTGTTGGTATTGTCCCCCAACCCTGAGTCCCAAAATCCAGCCTTGATAGTGCTACTTCTCTTTGACATGTATAGGAGCTTTCATTACATGCACATCCACTCAAACTATCTATGAGTAAATATAAGGACATGCTTTTAACTCACTTTGGCTGGAATCCTACTATGGTTTTTTGCTGGGATATATGCTGTGGTGCATACAGTTGTGCTTTCTTGGAAGTTGCATATGGGTGGCATCCTACTGAGGACTGCACAAGCCTGTTACACCAGCATAGACCACTGTGCAAGAGGTTGCGCTGTCTAGGAGGTAATGTAATTTTGTTCCTTAGTTTTAGGTGGCCAGTTGGATTGAAGGACCGTATCCCCCCATTCAAAGCTGCCCATGTTTTGAGATCTTCTGAGGAGGCCCTTCTATCTGTCTCACCATCCTCCCAGTTACAGCTGGTAGGAACATGGAAGAGGACCTTCTCCATGGCTGCTCCTTGGTACTGGACTCTCTTCTCAGAGAGTTTAGACCGGCACCCTCCTTACTATCTTTCTGAAGGTAGTTGAAGACCTTTTTATTCTGACAGGCACTTGAAAATTAATGGCCAAAATTCATTATAAGCTTATATTTAACTAAATAACTTCTTCTGGCCCTACCTCTCCAAACCTGATGGAATCATTTAATGATCTGATTCTTGGTAGAATGGACTTCCTTCTCCCCATGCAGCTGACGCCTGAAAAAGTAGGTTGTGGCGGGGGTGAGTTATGATCATGGCAATAGTATCAAAATTGTAATGAAATAGTGATTGTGAATATGAAACAATTTCCTAGATTGATGAAATACTTTGCAATTATTCTGCACAAAATTTGCATGGTTTAGAAAACAAAATTTCCTATGCAGAAATATTATTTTCTGTGCTAAAGATGCTGTTTGCTTCACAGAAAATCTTTTCTGTACAAAAATATCACATGTGAATTTTGCACAAAGTCCCAAACTGTGAAAAATATGAAAAACTTAACAGTTTTTAAAAACTTTTTCACAGCAGGAGGAAAATTGCTAAAAATACTTGTTTCAATAGGAAACTATTGAAGAATTATACCCCTGCTTGAAGCCTCTAAGAGAAGCAGCCGAGTTATTCAGGTCACGGTGGGAAGATAAGCTGAGCATATTTAGGCCCAAGGAAGCTCTTCTTTTTTTTAACAACTGGAAATGACTTTACGTTATATACATTTACCTGGGTGTTCGTCCCACACAACTCCATATAGTTCTTATGGACATCCATTGACATCAATGGTGAGATGTGCAGAATATTGGTTATGTTTTTTAAAAAAACTTTAATGAGACACATATTGAGACATCCTCTAAGAAAATTGCCAATCATTCCAAGGCTTTTGTTTTTAATACCCTGAACCAGCAAATTTGTGAAAGACATTTCTGAGCAGGAGTTATCATGAAATTTCTCTTTTGAAGTATGTGTCACACTGCAAATACAGACGGGGATAAGATTACAGGTATACTTCAGTTAATAAAGTAGATGTGTTCCTCCTGAAACAGAAAATGTGGTTCCAGAGGCAGAAATAAAATGTACAACAACAAAAAGAAAACTAATTGAACACGTTCCAGCCAACTTTTTCGCGAAACTAACAATATGCACACATGAAAAGAACCAACCAGGTCAAGTAAGCTTTGGAGAAGTAAGAAAAACATTCTGAAACTTCTGGATAGCATCTGAAGGCATCTTCCAAAATGCATCCAGGGATAACAGTTTCTTTCATCAGCCTCCACTTTTTTAATGATTTCCATGATCTTAGCAAGCTGGAGAGAGATGATGCACTCCCTTTTTCTTCCTGTTTTGTTTTTCTCACATTTTCAGTACAGGTTGCTGGAGGCAGGACCTATTTGTTGTTGTTGTGTGCCATCAAGTTGTTTCTGCCTTATGGCAACCATAAGGCGACCCTATCACAGGGTTTTCTTGGTAAGTTTCTTCAGAGGATGTTTGCCATTGGTGTCCTTTGAGCCTAAGAGCGTGTAACTTGCCCAAGGCCACCTCGTGGGTTTACCATGGTCGAGCGGGGATTCGAAGCCTGGTCCTTAAAGTTGTAATCCAATGGTCAAACCACTACTGACTCCCAACTATTTACCTTGCCTATTTATATAGGCCCATGTGGCTATGGTAGGAACAGCTAGAGTAGCATCCTGCTCTTTCTCAGTTCAAGCTCTGTTTATTACATTCTTTGCTGCAGATACACTGCTGCAAAGGTACCCTGAAAATCTGTCTTTCACCAGCCTTCCTTCACCCATGCCAATCCTTGTAAAACTCTTCCAGGTAGAGAACAAAGAACAAAAATGGGGGCTGGGCAGGCATCAAAAGACTTTGTAAAAAGAAACTTCAGCATCAGAGGCTTTGTTAACTGAGGGATGGATGCCTTGGTTAAAATGACACAAACACCCCAACCATGGGCTCATGCTTTTCAAAAGTCCACAGAAGAGTGACTTTATGTGAAAATTTGCATTGCACATCAGAATACATTGTGCAGAAAACTCTTTTGTTATCTCACCCAGCCAGAAGAAACACTTTTCGTTTTCTTCTTCTTTATTCTTCTTTGTGAGACAAGTGGGAATTTACATGCCTACACCAATGAATGCTTTTAAAGCCTCATTGTATTAGAGGAAGAGTTAGTTTATCCCTTCCCTCCCTAGAAATTAAATAAAATGCCTTTCCATCTTCAATTAAGCTCCAAAAGTTTCCAGTGTTACCAATGGAGATTTCTTATTTTTAAAAAGGAGTTCATTTCAGTGTAAGAAGGAAGAACTTGCAGATAAGAGTAGCTCACTGGTTTTCAAACTTTTTACCGTTGTGACTCTCTTTACATCTATATGTGGATGTCACACCTTTCCCGTCAACATAGTATATAAATAAAAATATTTTGTTTAGAATGTATATTTTTGTTCACACATTCAAGTACAGTATATTCATACAGTGGGCTGTTGGTATCTGTTGGGGTTTGATTCCAGGACCTTCCATGGAACCCAAAATCTGTGGATGCTCATTCCCATTATATACAATGGCATAGTAAAATGGTGTCCCTTATATAAAACAGCAAAATCAAGGTTTGCTTCCAGGAATGTATATATTTTTGGAATATTTTCAAGCCATGGATACTTGACTCCATGGATGCAGAGTCCGTGGATATGGAGGGCTGGCTGAATTTTAACATTTTATAAGGAAATAGGATGCTGACATGCTGTTGGATGTGGACAAACTGGAACGTGTCTAGAGGAGGGCAACCAAAATAGTGAAAGGTCTGGAAAATATGCCCTATGAGGAGAGACTTAGGGAACCGGGTACGGTAGATTTAGCCTGGAGAAGAGAAGTGATATGATAGCCCTGTTTAAATATTTGAAGGGGTGTCATACTGAAAGGATATCTTTAAAAAACGGATCTGAGCAGTGGCATTACTGACCAGGGTGTCACCTGGTGCCAAAATTGCAGGGCCCCTCACCTTGTGCCAGGTGCCATTTTACTCATGAGTAAAATAGTGTGCGGTAGGGAGGAGGGGGTGCCCTGGGCACTCTCTCTTGCTGCCAGGCGCCCTTTTACTTATGATAAACCTGTGCATGGCAGCGATGTATGTGTGCTCTGGGCACCCTTCCTTCCCTACCAGATGCCATTTTACTCATGAGTAAACTGATGCCTAGCAGGGAAAGGGGTGCTCTGGGCACCTTCTGGGCAGTAAACCAGCACCTGGCAGGGAGGGGAGGTGCATTCAGCTGGGTATCACCTCTCTTCTGGGGTGTCACCCAGTGCGGTCTGCACTCCCTGCATTTCCTAGTGATGCCACTGCATCTGATGCTCATGTTACCAACTTTCAGCTTTTAGTCTCAAAGGTGCTGCAAGAACCCCTTGCATACTGAAGATGGAGCAAGTTTGTTTTCTACAACTCCAGAGAACTGGACCTGGAGCAATGAATTCAAATTACAGGAAAACAAAGTCCATTTCAACATCAGGAAGAACTTCTTGACAGCAAAAGCTGTTTCACAGTGGAACACGCTCCCTCGGAGAGTGGTGGAGTCTCCTTCTTTGGAGGTCTTTTAACAGAGGCTGGATGGCCATCTGTTGGGAATGCCTTGATTGTGTATTCCTGCATGGCAGGAGATTGGACTGGATGGTAAGCTAAGGAGGAGGAAGGCTCAGGGCCTCCAGTTCTCGCAACCCCCGGGGTTCCCACCTCACAATTTGATAACCACCAGGCTAACTGATCTGAAATTGATGAAAAGGCTAGCAAGAAGCTGGTGGACCTGACCAGGACACCCCATGGACCATATTAGACCTGTTGGCTGGAGATTCCCCATTCCCTGTAAGTAAGATCAGAGCCTAAATAAGCTTGTTGAGACCACTTTAGCCTCCGTTCGCATTAGCATATATCACATGGGAGAGCAACATTATCTGCACGGATTAACACACGTTTTAAATAAATAAATGAATGAATAAACCTAGAAGCCTTCCTAGAACAGTCCATTTTCTCTGCTCCTCAACAGCTGTGCTGCAACGCGCTGCAGCTTTAAATAAACCACTGGGAGGAAAGGATGGGGGGAAAGTTCAGGCATGGGTCACAGCAGCAGCATTAGGCTCATCTCTGCTTGAGGAACCTGGTTATTTATTCATCATATTTAAAGTTTTATAAGGGCTTAACGAAAACCTCAGTCACAGACAGTTTTGTTTAAAGGAAGAAGAAGAAGGGGGGGTTGAAATCTGCTTCCCTCCTGGGTAATTCTTGTTGCTAGAGCCTTGATCTGAATGCTTCCTTGTGCCTTTGAGCTAAAGGATGCCTCATTCAGCTCATTCAGCTCTTTTGGCTGAGAGTTTCTGCCAAGCATCCACTGTAATTGCTGTTGGGGAAGGAAGGGGGATGAATTCTGAACCATCCTCCACAGACATTTTTGTGGGCTTCAATGCAGAGAAAGAGAGCCAGGGTGGTGTACTAGATGGCAATGTTTGGCTCGGAGATGTCGGTTCATATTAGTGCTTAGCCATGAAGCTGAAGGTCAAACGGCACGTGATGCAGGAGATCTGTGATCTCCCCAGTCTTTGCATCTCTGGAGGTGGGGGGAACTGGATATGGGCAATGGAGGCTGGGAGCCATGTATCTTTTAACCTCGGAGCTTAGAGAAGTTATCTTTTTTGACTCCAGTTCCCAGAATCCCACAGCCAGCCATGGGTTTCTGGGATTCTGGAAACTGTAGTTTAAAAACAAACGACCTTTGCAGACTGCCAGAAATAGTGCAAATTGAGTCTGCTTTTAGGGTTAGGGTTAGTGCTAGGGAATCATGGGAATTGGCTTTTTTTCTGAGACATTGAGCCTTCTCTGTCAGAGAGCTCTGGTGCAACAATAAAATACAGTTCCCATGATTCCCTAAGCCTAAGCCTAACCGTTAAAGTGGACTCAATTTGCACTATTTCTAGCAGTCTGCAAAGGCCCAAACAAACACCAACTTCTCCAACCTCTGATTACCCTGTTCCTGTTCAGACTTTTTTTAAAAAAAATACTCGCCTAGGTTACATCTCCCAAGCTGCATCCGCACTGCAGAAATAATCTGGTTTGGCATCACTTTAACTGTTATGTCTCAATGCTATGGAATTCTGGGAACACACTAGGGATCTTGTTTCATCCCTACTAGAAATTTGCTTGTTATGTTCCTGCTTGCATCCCACACCCATAGATAGTTAGTCTTGAAGGTGCTATAAAATCTCTCTACATACTCTATATACTACCTCCTGTTGTTGCTGTTTTCTACAGTGGCTAGACTAGAGCAACCATAGCTAAAACCAGAGTCCTTCTGGAGGTATTTGACCAGTGCTACTCAGATTGGTGGTCCCTGGACTGCTGTCAGCCACATTAAAGGACACAAATAGGGCACTGGGCCCTGGCACACCATGGTGGGTGGTGGTGAATGTCTGTCACATCAGATAGTTTGAGAAGCACTGTGTCAGACTACAACTCACATGACCCACAGCAATCCTACCCACAGATAGGTTGGACCATGGCATCCACCACCTTGTTCAGTTTGGTCACACTGGCTGGGAATGATGGAAGTTGCTGTTCAACATATCTGAAAGGCACTGGGCTACAATGTAAACTCACATGAGCAATGTCTAAACCACTATCTCAGCTTCATTCTCCTATCTGCAGCAGAAATGGGAATCATACAGACTTCCAGATGTTGGACTGCAACTCCCAGCATTCCTCACAACTAGCTATGCTGGCTGTAGCTGTTGAATGACATCCGGAGGTCAACATGATTCCCACCTCTGATCTACAATAAAGAGATAATCTTACTTCGCAGATTGTTTTAAGGGTAGCTGAGCTAACAAATGCAAAGTGATTGGAACTCTAACGTTTACAAGTCCATCTTTAACAGATACAGAGTTCTGATTTTAAATCCAGTTCAAAAAAGGTTGCTTTAAATT
This sequence comes from Phrynosoma blainvillii, assembly GCA_026167975.1. Taxonomy (NCBI): domain Eukaryota; kingdom Metazoa; phylum Chordata; class Lepidosauria; order Squamata; family Phrynosomatidae; genus Phrynosoma; species Phrynosoma blainvillii. The sequence continues at coordinate 18,700,968 of JANUYF010000004.1, read as the reverse complement.
CTTTAAAGAAATGGTGCAATTAATTGTCCTGGTTCATTTGTTCCTGAGCTGATCTAGAAGGACCTTTCCAATGCACAGGTTTCGGTGAACTCACTCCCAGGTTCCAACACCTTCAGCCAACATCACCTGGAGCTTTGGATGGAACATGCAAGCAGCACCATCTGCTGGTTTGTTCATGCACACTCAAGTTACTGTTCTTGTTGAAAACCCATAATTTATTTACTTATTTAATTGATATGCTGCCTTTCTCCAAGAAAGGGACCCAAGGCGACTCACAGATAAAAGTTTAAAAAACTCTACAATTAAAATATATTAAAAAAACCACTTAAAATCATCTTGCTAAAACCATATAAAATCATATCAAACAGACAAAAGTTAAAAACATAACTAGAGTACACACCTCATACTGTCACTTTTACATACCCTCCGACTGTCCCGATTTTGAAGGGATGGTCCCAATTAATGTTGCAATGTATGCATTAATATATATGAGGTTGCAATCCTATAAACCCTTACTTGGGAGTAATCCCACTGAATTTACTTCTAAGGCAGTGTCCACACTGCAGAAATAATCCAGTTTGACACCATTTTAGCTCCATGGCTCAGTGCTATGGAATTCTAGGAACTGAAGTTTGTTGTGGCATCAGAATTCTCTATCAGAGAAAGCTCACAAAATTACAGTTTCCAGAATCCCATATCAATGAGCCACGGCAGTTAAAGTGGTGTCAAACTGGATTATTTCTACAGTGTGGAAGTAGCCTAAATTAGGATGGATGACTTTTGAGCATCCAGTGATCACTTTTGCTCTTTTCAAGATCCTTAGTGAGCCTCTCCTTCTCTGTACACCAATGTTTTCATATACCATTGTCTGGGGTGCAGTTTGGCAGATAAAGGTGATTTCGTCCCTCCAGGACATTTTTTTGGTCTCCAAAACCCATAGTATTTAGAAACATGTTACTTCGGATTTCTAAAAACTGCTTTGTGGGGTGGGTGCCTTAAAGCAGACTCTTGGGGAAGATTATTTTTAAATAGTAAATTGCACCCCACAAGACTCTGGGGATGAGATTAGGCATGGGGGGGGGGAATTTTAGGGTGGGAAAAATTGGAGAGAAACCAGTGGCCTATGTATACTCCTGTTATCTTATGAATGTTTACTCAAATGAACTGGGAATCTGTTTCCATTTTTCTCCCTTGCTCTTTCTTCATTTGGGGATTGTAAACTTGCACATGGAAAAATTACCCCTTGAGATTACAACTCCAGAATCACCCAGCCAACATGGCTAGTTAAAATCTAAAATGTAATTTTCCTAAGCTCTGCTTAAGACATCCTGAAAGGGGATCTATTGGATTCTTTGTACACTCCTTAATGCAACTGTAGATGCTGTTAGATAGAATAAGTGGTACAGAAGCAAATGAGAGCCAGTATGGTGTAATGGTTTGAATGTTAGAGTAGGAATCTGGGAGACTAGGGTTTGAATCCCTGCTTAGCTACAAAAATGGGGGAATCTTGGCAAGTCATACTCTTTCACTCTTCTATGAAGACAATGGCAAACCAGCTCTGAATAAATCTTGCCGCGAAAACCTTGTTTCTTCATAACCTACGTTATTAATCTTGCCAAGAAAACCAATGTTTCTGCTTCTTATCAGGTTGCCATAAGTTGGAGGTGATTTGAAGAAACATAGCAACAATACCAGTAAATGAAGCCTTACAAAGGGTTCAGGTCAAAGAGGATCTTCAGAGCTGCAGCAATTACAGAGTTGCAGCAATTATTTATATGTGAGTTGAGAATATTCCAGTCACCACTTCCCTTACTTCAGCCTTTAATAATCTAGTGTCCTCTGGATGTGCACAAACAGGATTTAAAACTCTAGGGAAAAACCACAAAAGTGGGTTGATTTTCAGACAATGAGCAATAACATGACATTAACCCAGAGAGAAAGGCAACAAAACACACTTCTTTTTCACTTTCGGAACATCCTGAAAGTAAAAAGAAGCGTGTTTTGTCGCCTTTCTGTCCCGGTTAATGTCACGTTATTGCTGATTAACCCCAACGTCATCTGAAAATCAACCCACTTTTGCGGGGGTTTTCCACTTTCTGTGTGGATTAATCTTACATGTCTTCTGAAAAACAATCCAATTTTGTGGAATTTTTTTCAGTTTAAATTGCGTTTTTGCACGAGATTCTGCCCATGTGTTAAACTCCTGTGTTCCAAGCACCTTGTCCATATACTTACATTGAACAAGTCGAAAAATATCTATTACAGCATGACAAGACAATGCACAGACTTGCATTTTTGGTCCTGTGGAAATCATGGCAACTAACTTTTCTCTGCTGTTTTGTTCTGTTCTTTATCTTGTACTTTTAAATAATGTTCTAAAGGACTGTTTAAATATTTAAAGTTTCATTATTAGTTTTATCATGCTCTTTCATGATGTTTGTCACCCCTGACCACAGCACAACTCACAAAAGAAACAAATAAAATGGCATATTCAATTGCTCAGTCCTAGAAAATAGGCATACCTCCCCCACTTTTTATTTAAACTTTTGGCTAAAATAGGGAGGAGCTTTAACTCTGTTTCTGTTATACAATTCATCTTGCAAGGTCTCTGCAAGCAAAAAAGGATCCAGTCCATTGTACTCCTCCCTGCACAAAAATAGATTTTACAGAGATTCAGCACCAACCAGGGAGGGCACTCATCCCCACCCCACATTTTCTTTAGATCTAAGGAGGGAAAGGGGGGGGGGAAGATGTAGAGCTGTCATTTTCTTTAGAAGATGAAGTGCCTGCTTTATACTGTGTTAGCTTTCTTTCTTCAGAGGTCCTAATTTGATTCAGTTCTTATATAATACCCATTAATTATTCTTCTGATGATAACTTCAAAAGCACTTCATAAGCATGGCATAATCTGGCAAAGCACTGATTTTTTAAAAAAGATATTATTGCTGAAACAAGTGTTTGCTGGAATCCCCTACCTTAGCTAAGGTTATGTAAGACCCCTTTATCCTTGGGAGAATACTTTCCAAGACCCCCTGTGGATGCCAGGGACTTAATAAAAGAGCAATGCAGACAGACACTTTCAATAAACAAAAAGAAAGAGAAAAAACCATGGATGACAGAAAAAACACTACAAGCAGTAAAAAAAGAAAAGAAGAAAAAAGGGAGATAGGAATAAAATAAGAATTATGATTGCAACAGTACGATGGCTTGTGTGGAAAGATAAAGAAAATTACCACAACAACCAATGCAGAGAAATAGAAGATAACAACAAAAAGGGAAGAACAAGAGATCTATTTCACAAGATCTGGGAAATCAAAGGAAAATTCAAACCAAGGAATGGGACGATCTATGACATTATAATTAACATAATTCAAGACCAGGAAGGAATAAAAAGACGCTGGATGCAATACATAGAAGAATTATATAAAAGAAATAACAAAATGAAGGACACATGGAATAAGGAACCATATGAAGATGAACCCCAAATTCTAAAAAACAAGGTGGAAACTCCAATAAGAGAAATAGTGAAAAACAAATCACTAGGAACAGATAATATTCCAGTTGAACTGCTGCAATTTACATTGACAGAGTCAACTCTAGTGCTAACCAACATATATCAACAGATATGGAAAACAAAACAATGGCCAACAGATTGGAAACGAGCAATATATATCCCCATCCACAAAAAAGGAGATACAAGAGACTGCAGCAAATATAGGACCATAGCACTGATCTCCCATGCAAGCAAAATCGTGCTCAAAATTCTGCAACATAGGCTCCAACCATACATGGAGAGAGAGATCCCAGAGGTCCAAGTTGGGTTCAGGAAAGGAAGAGGCACTAGGGACCCCATTACAAACATACAATGGCTAAGGGAGCGCACCAGGGAATTCCAAAAGAAAATCAGCATGTGCTTTATTTATAACAAAGCTTTTGACTGCATAGCTCATGAAAGGCTATAGACCGCCCTTAAAGACATGGGAGTGTCAACACATCTGATAGTCCTAATGCGGAATCTGTACTTAGGACAAGATGCTACTGTCACTACAGAACATGGAGAAACAGAATGGTTCCCAATTGGTAAAGGAGTCAGACTAGGCTGCATCCTTTCACTCTATCTTTTCAACGTGTATGCAGAACATATTATAAGAAAAGCAGGCTTGGACACAGAAGAAGAAGGAGTGAAAATAGGAGGAAGGAATATCAACAATCTAAGATATGCAGGTGACACCATAGTAGTAGCAGAAAACCTCACAGACCTGGAATACCTACTAAGGAAAATCAAAGAAGAAAGTGCTAAGGAGGCTTAATGTTGAACATAAAGAAAACAAAAATAATGACCACTGAGGACCTTCACAAGTTCAACCTAGACAATGAAGAAATAGAAATAGTAAAAGAATTCCCATACCTGGGATCAAACATTGATAGAAATGGGAACTGCAGTCAGGAAATCAGAAGAAGACTAAGAATGGGGAGGGTGGCTATGAAAGAACTAGAAAAGATTCTAAAATGCAAATATATACAACTGAGCACAAAAGTTAGAATCATACAAGCTTATTTTTCTGACTGCAAAGGAATTTTTGAGCATGAATAAAACAAATTAAGTCCCATTTACATGTTTATAATAATAATGTGTAGAACCAGTGGGTTAGGCAGAAATATACTCTCAGAAAATGATCACTTGAGATGTACAGCATAAAGACAGGGAAATTCCCACTTTAACTTCAGCCCATCATCTAATAGTAAATCTGTCTCTCTGTGTGGATGTGCCTTCAAGTCACCTGACAATCTATGATGACCCCATGAATTTCACAGGCAAGGAATATTCATTCAGAGGTGGTTTGGCCAGTTCCTTCCCCTAAAATACAGTCTCTTTACCAGACAGTAAATGGTACTTCTTCAGAAGATGGAGCTATTCCGTTTTTTCTCTTTTATTTCCAAGGAAGATCGAATCCTAGGGAGAGTTTTTAAGTCTCCAGGGGGGTTGAGGAGATGGGGAGGAAAAACCAGGTCATTCCCAGATTTTCCCAATTCAGCTGCAACCTGCACTGTCTGCACAGTCCACTTCCAAGATGGGCTGAACATCCTCAGGCAGTCCACACCACGCAATGTCAAGCTGTGCCGCTTGATTATTTTTTCAATCTTCCCTCATGCATGTGCATCATCATATGAACACACTGCCTGTGACTGCCAATTACTTCCCTTGTCCCACCCAGCTGTCATCTCATTAGATGCCTGTGTTACCTGTCACACAGTCGCATGAGCAATACACCACCTATACAGTGCCTCAATGCACGCAGTGACACGTTGACAAAGCACAATCATGGAGACCCCCCATACATACCCTCTTTCCCCCTCTTCACCTCATGGGCCCCTGTTGGACTGGCCAGTTTGTGTATGTTTTTATGACATCTATTGCATTATTGGCGACCTGTTGTGTTTGTTGTAATTTTGCCTCATGGGGTGTGTGATGGCTTGCTGGTGTGATGGGTTGATCGTGCATTTGGCCATTCATGTGCCTGTGCGCTCAACAAAAGAAAAACACCATATGGTGAGCAATGATACTGATGGATGCATCTAATGGGGCTCATGGCACATGCTCTATACCACTTCTGTAAGCCAACTGGACCTTTCCGCACTTGCATCATGCTGTTGTACACTGGTGTAATAATCTGCACTTTATGTGTTACAGCAGAGCAAAGGGGCGTTATTTTGCTCTGGGTTTTCACCCCAGAGCTTGGCTTTATTGAGGTTTCACCACAGTTCAGACTCGTGCGTTGTATAAACAACTACTTCTTCTTCTTTTGCCAGTGTGGACAACCACCAGGTCATCATAAATCTGTTTCTTTTCTGTTCTCTTTGTAAAAGAGGGTGGTCCTGTCCTTAAGCCTTTAACAGTCAAACCATGTCAAGGCTGTGTACAGTAAGTAGGCTTTCCATAGCCACAGATTTTTTTATTCATGGATTCAACCATCCACCGCTTGAAATATATATATACTGTATATATATTCCAAAAAACAAAGGTTCATTTTGCCATTTTATTTAAGGGACACCATTTTACTATGCCATTGTATTTAGTGGACTTGAGCATCTCTGGATTTTAGTATCCACGGCGTGTGTGTGTGTCCTGGAACAAGACCCCAATGGATACCAAGGTCTCACTGTATATAAGTCCTGTAAGAAGTGCTACTTCATTCACTAGGACTTATGGTATTACCAGATAAACATGCATAGGATGAAAGCTGTATTTCAAGCTGTGATTAAACAAAAACTACAAAGTTGAGGGGTGTTGTAAAGCTACAAATAAAACATGTTTTCCTCTTTCTTTCTATCGATTAAAAAAAACATAAAATTGTCTCTGCTCTTGTGTCTTAACTGTAGCTTGGAATTAAGAATCCAAGCAGCCAAAGCTTTTTCCTCTCCTTAAGTCTTTAGAAATTTATCCAGATTCATTTAAATCTTTATCTCCAAGTCATGAAAGTCTTTGCCTGCTAAATGTCTAGGCATCAGGCAAAGGAGCAGAAATGCCAATCCTAGACAATGTCTACTAATAAAGCCACAAATAAAACAGAGAATGAATGAATATATATATATGTGCAGAGAAGCTCATGGTTACAAGCTGGATGTGTATTTTGAGTCTGGGTGGCCAGCTTGCAACCATTGCTTCGCTGCACTTAGCAGCCCGCTTTGCAGATCCTAGCTACTGCATCATGTTATTTGTACCTCAGTGTATACTATACGCACTAGAGGGCACCATTATCCATTCATAAGGAGAACTGAAAAATTTTGCAAAGGTAATGGAAGCTGGCACAAACCTGTGAATGAAAATGTTCTGCGTAACTGAAAAACGAGATTGACTGGTTGATACAATAATGTATGACACGAGGGTAGCTAAATGTACATCTGTTGGCCTCGCCTCTTCGCTGAGCTCCTGTTCTAGGATCTGAGGCTGCAGCTATATAGAGAACTAATGAGTGCTAGCTTCTCTCCCAACCAAATCTCTGACTCATTTCCTCTCAATACATTACACTGCAGGCAAGGCATCTTACACAATATTGAGTTAACCCATATACCATCACTGGTAGTTGAGCAAATGCCCTGAACATTGTTATTATCCGGCAGCATCCATTATATAGTCACAAGCATCCATAAGAGGCAGACATTATATTAATAATGGGCACATGTCTGTTTAGAGAGGAATTCCATCTAGCCTGTTTGAGCGATGAGGTTCTCTCTTACTGGCATGGTGTGGGTCTTACCAGCTAGGAACAGCAGCATTGGCATCTGAGCTGTTTTGAACAGATGTCTTTGTACATGGGAGACTGATGATGGAGTCAATCTGGCTTCTGTCTCTCTTGAACCAGTTTTATATCCTTCCAGGCCTCCAATCATAGATAGATTTTTACTTTGTTGTTGTTGTTGTTGTTGTTGTGTACCTTCAAGTTATTTCTGACTTTTGGCGACCCTAAGGTGAACCTATCATGGGGTTTTCTGGGCAAGATTCATCCAGAGGACATTTGCCATTGCCTTCCCCTGAGGCTGAAACAGTGTGATTTGCCCAAGGTTAGGTACTCAACTGCATTTTTCAGATGAACCTATCTTTCTTAAAATGCTTTGTTGGCTTATAATGTACGCATAGAACCCTGAGCAAGACAAATGCTTGAGGTCACCCAGTGGGTTTCCATGGCCGAGCAAGGAATTGAACCCAGGTCTCCAGCACTCAAACCACTACACCACCCAGACCATTTGTTTATATGCTCTCTGAGGTTTATCGTTACTAGCCTCCTCTTATGTAAGCAATTTTAATTTACTTATACAGTTGTTTACCCACAGATCCAACCATCCACAGCTTGAAAAATATTCAAAAAATAAATAATTCCCAAAAAGCAAACCTTGGTTTTGCCATTTTATATAAAGGACACCATTTTACTATGCCATTGTATATAATGGGACCTGAGCATCCATGGATTTTGGTATCCATGGGAGTTTCTGGAACCAAACCCCAGCGTATACCAAGGGCCCACTGTATAAACATTTTCTTTATCCAGTCAGAGACTGTGCTATAACACTTAGAGGCCTGTGATTCTTGGCTGCTTTCAATAAGATTGCATCAGCAATAACCTTTTAAGTCAGCACAATAATTCTTTAAAGTTGGGTTTGTTGTAAGCTGATCATTTGTTTATATTCTCTCTCAGGTATATCATTTCATTTACAGTAAAGCTGGCTTCTCACTTGGAGATTTTTGCTTTATACTTTAGTATCACCTTTAAACTTGACAAACACTCTCTTCAGGCTTCAGGGACTTAAATTTTGCAAAATAGAAATCCCAAATTAGCCTTCAGTTTGTATTTATAGGTACAGATATATTACTTGAAGATAATATTAACAGATATTCGTTGTTAATCAGGCCCATGGTCACAATCTTGGGGCGGGTGGGGAAGATTCAAATCTCAGAAATAGCTGTTGCCCAATAGCCATTGTTGTGTTGCAGACAAGTATGTTCTTATATTACTTGAGCCAGCACACATTTCATGAAAGTCAGCTGAACATCAAATACAGGCTGCTTACATTATTACAGTAAGACGAAGTATAACTGAAAAAGCAAGAGGGGGCAGCTGTTATTTTATTGAATGGTAAATATGGATCTATTTATTACCCAAAGTGGGATTTTATGATGAAATCACATTTCTCAACACTTCTCTAAAAGTTTTTTTTCCCTTCCAGAAATTATGAAAAAAAAATCATGTTTTTCTTCTTTGACTGCAATTTTCCTCAAGGCACTTGGGTTACAGAAATCAGAAAAATCTTGTTTAGGATTATCTCTGTGTTTATTTTGGAACCAAGAAAATTGGCAATTTCTCATTTTCTTCTGAGGTAAATGCACACTGTTCTGAATGAGTGTATTTTAGAGTGCACTCCTAAACACACATAGGGCCGATGCAGACCGGCCTAAAGGGCCAGCCTGGGGTGGAGTTGGGGAGATCTTTGGAATTCACTCACCTAGAATATCCTTGTCTTGGATCAAAATCTGGTTTATCTTTCTCTTTCCTATACTTAGGCATACAAAGACACTTTAACCAGAAAAGTACAGGTTGCATATTTTCCCAGTTAGTTTGGTCTCCGAGTTTTATGACCACTAAGGACTATGATCAGGGCCGGAGTGGCCTCTGGCCACCCCTTCTGGGCTGTCTGCTTCGGCCCTATGTTTCAAAGATGGCTATGTCTTTGAAATGTTTCACAAAGTTAATCAGCAATGTTATAAATAAATACAAGACAAATTAGGGGGCTGGAACTGATATATCAGTGAACTCTTTTAAAAAAATTATAATTGAATTTTCCCTAGGGATAATAGTTCTAGGAATCATATATACTTACAAACAAAGCAGTTCAGGCATACTAAAAAATTACAGGAACAATTCACTACCAATTTTCATAGCCTTCATTCTCTCTCTCACCTGTTGTCTCATGATAAAATGCAATGTAACCTATTCACAAGAGGGCTTTTTTATCTAACAGTTTTCTATAAGCATTTATTTAAATAATACATTTATTTTAATCTTCCGTCAGGCAGCTTTTCAAAATAATATTTTAGTAATTATTAATACTACTTTTCAAAATACAAGCAAAAATACCAATTGAGGATTTCATTCAAATAAGATAGACAAAAGAATGAAAAAAATCAACACTGAGCACTTATAGCAGGATTTTATTTAGTTTCCTACGAACAAATAAAACATTTATACACCCAGTGATTAAACTTCGCAGCATGGAAAAACCAAAAGCACACATGGATCCCTTGGAGAAACGAGTCCTGAGCCTGACGCCAGAAACACGCTGGCCAAATCAAGTGGCTTCTGGCTTCTTTAGGGCAGCGGTTCTCAAATAGTGGGGCGGGCCCCCCAGGGGGGGCGCGAGGCTCCATAAAGGGGGGCCCGTTACGGCTGGAGAGAGGGAGATTGTCCCAGCACAGCCCCAGTAGCTCTATCCTGATTGGCCAAACCCACCCATGTGATCGCGCGGGGGGGGGGGGCGCAAAATGTTTTCTTCTTTCCTGGGGGGGCGTGACAGAAAATAATGGAGAAACACTGCTTTAGGGGCATGGCGTTTAGATGACACATGCCCACACTGTGGCTGTGCCAAGCTGGCAAGAGACAGCCCTTTTAGGAGCAGATTTAATCCGCTCCTGCTGGCTGCTGGCTTGGGACCACAGTGGTCGTCCGCTTCAGGAACAGGCTGCGCAGTTGCCATGGTTCTGGCCTAATTGGGGCCAAAACAGCCAGAGGCCGCTTCTTTTGGCCCATCTGGTTCGGCCCTGAGAATTCCTACCCCCACTCTAGAGGTAGCTCCTTTTCTTCCTAGTAACTCCATTTTGATAAGAATTGAAAGCCACTAAGAAGAGAAAGGAGGTACATATAGACAGCATACATTTCCTTCATAGTGTATGTGATGTCTATCCCCTTCAGCTTTCCCCCTCTTTTGGTGGCATCTAGAAATCTCATGAGCTGAGTTCTCATCTGATGGGACTCTTCGTGTATTGAACGTGTATTGATCAGGCAGACTTTGTTTAGCCCAGCTTTAGTATAAGAGGCTAATATGCAACACTTAATTTTTTGAAAAAAAGAACAAAGTACCTCTTACAGTTCAATCCTATACATTTATACTCAAGAATAAGTCTTATTGAGTTCACAGGGCCTGGTAAGCAAATCTAGAGTTTCAGTCTCAGTGCATTGCATTACATTCCCTTATGTAAACTTACATCTAATTTTTTAGTAAGAAATTTTGGGAGATCCAAGAAAACTCGCTCCTGATATTCTTTTAAAAATACTCCCTAGTGGTATGTATGGTATGAAGGCTCTCACAGCTACACAGAAATGCACTGCAATAATTCAAGACCAAGAAAAAAACTACCATAGTTACAATGCCTGGTTCTAGCAATCACTAAGAATACATGGATGAACTGCCTGTAGGAAATCCACCTTTACATATCAGTGTCTGAGTTACTCTCTTCAGGTTTGTGAGGTAATCGTTTAATGCCAATGATCAGATCAATGCTGAGGAGTGTAGCTGCACAATGAAGAACGGAAACTATTAACTGGTACTTACAAGATACTGATTCTAAGTATTTTTGATTTGGCAGAAGCTGCTGGTTATTCCTGAGGGCACTAGTGACTTTGAGACAGAGCTCAGGGAAAGCACTCCTTTTCTGTGTCCTACAGAGTGTTTTTGGAACAATGAGCAATACATCAGCAATCAGAGTACAAAGCATAGATATCTTTGGTGAATGGCAATCCTTTGCATAGCAAGACAGATAATAATGTAACAGGATTTCAAAGACCCCGCCTACTGGCAAAACTGATCCCATCTTTACATAAGAGTTACTCTGAATACAACTTTTATTATTCTCGTCATATTTAAATGAAGTATCATAACCTGGCCTGGTACAACTTTCTTCAAAGCACAGCTGCCCAGGTACATTTCTCAAGATGATCCTTTCCTTTACTCTGGTATAAGTAAGCCGGTCATCTTCCAGAAATTCATTCTCAGCCACTCTCAACATTTCTTTTGGATATTTGCATTTTTGGGATAATGGCAGTAAGCAATCTTCATTTTCAGAAAGCTTTTCCATTTTAAACTCACAAGGCTTCAGTTTCTTGGGGATGGCTTTATCACTATCGCAATCACTGTGCATTTCTACACAATGCTGCTGCACAGCTGGGTACTGATGATGATTATCCACAGTAACTGAAAGATTTTGATTGTCAGGTTTTGAATTACAATGCTCAGTCAGATGGATGGCTGTAAACATATGCTGTAGCATTTTGAATGCTCCATGAAAAGCACAAGCATGCTGCTCAGTAAGTCCATGTACTGGTCCACAGAAAATCACATAGCAGGGCTGAAGGGCATAAGTTCTCGCAAAGCTAATGTGAACAAATCTTTTGGTACCAATCTGTAATGGTTGGCAAAATTTTGCTATGGCGGTTTCAGTGATTTTATTGCAAATATTGTCTAGAGATAGCCTAAATGGGGAAATGTTGGTGATTCTGCATATAAGAGAGATTTCTTCTGCTGACAAGCACTCTACAATACATATGCCATTCTTTTTTGCACAGTAATGAACAGTCTCCTGTTGTTTTACACTTGACAATAGTACTCTGATGCTGTTGTCCTGCATGTGCTTCATTAGCGCTTCTGTCCTTTTTGTAATCCAGAGTTCAGATACCTCATACTGACTTTCATTGTTTATGGCAACTTCTACACCCAGCTCAGAAAAAGAAGAGTGGATAGGCTCTGTTATTATGATAACCTTTTTGTCACCATCTGCAGGACAGTATACAGCAAAGTCTCTAGGAAGAACAAGTCCATCTAGGATCTGTGAACTTGAAACAGACAGTCCTGTCACAGTAGTATGCAGCTCAGGAAAATATTCATCTACCAAAGACAGTACTTCTTTCCTATCTTTATCAGCTGTAATTTTGAAGAAGAAATTACAGGCCAATTGGCTAAGAAATTTTTGCCTATTATATCCTACTTTTCCACAGAAATAGGGTTGTAGTACCAACTCCAATGTCCTCCTATTTATTTCTGTATCAGAAACAGAAAAGATAGTTAGAAAATGCTTTCCAAGTTTCTGAGTCACTATGTGGTCCAGGATGTCTGCTTGGATCATAGTAAGAAACTGAGAAATTTGCTTCATTATGTAACATTTTCCTTTATAGTTATTTCTTCCTTGGATGGTCTCACAAAAGGAGGCACTACTTTTTTTGCCAAGTTTTTCAAGCCCTTGGAGTAAAGCTGAGAGTAGAATAATAAATGTTTTAGCACCATCTCCGATCAAATTGCAGTGTGTGGAAATACAAGATGTCATCATTCTGTTAAAAACAAAAACAAAAAAATCAGTTATAAAATAGTTTATTTTAAATATTGATTTCTGCAAGTGTCCAGCAGAAAAGAACAGCAGGCAATCCCTAGATAATGTCCATTGTTTGAAGACATACCAGAGGGATCTAGTTGGGCACAGTGGGAAGCAAGATAATGAAGTATTTTTGTCTGATCTTCTTATCCTCTATTACAGCCTGTATGATGTAGATGGTGGGAGTGTTAAAATGAGGCTTGCGAAGTTCAGGTCCTCAATGAACCCTGAAAATCATTGGGTGACCTTGGGTCAATCACTTTGTCTCAGTCTGGCCTACCTTGCAAGAATGTTGTGAGGCTGAAGTGGGAAAGAAGGCAGCCATAAATGCCACCTTGAGCTCACTGAAAGAAAGCTTGTCTCGACATGTTATACAATGAATGAATAATCACCTTTTAAACTCACTTTGGCCAGTGGCCATCACCACATCTTGCAATACCAAGTTCTACAAATGATTCTGTCTCATCCAGAATAAATGTTTCAAGAATCTGTGCTACATTTAAGGGAAGGTGTAGAGAGACTTTGGTGGGCTCTCCAGATGCTTTGGTCTACATCACCAGTACCCAGTATGGCTGACGGCAAGAGATCATATAAACTATAGTCCAAAACATTTGGGCAGCCAAAAATGCTCCAATCCATATTGTTAATTGAGCCTGGTTATAGGGAACACACAACTCCTTTGTTACAACAGCTCCATCAGCTGCCAGTCTGTTTCTAGGCACAATTCAAAGTGCTGGTTATGACCTATAAAGTCCTTTAGTGGCTCAGGTTCAGGTATATGAGCCTTTATGCGCCTTGAGACCTTATATACAGGATCGCCTCCTCCCATATAATCTGCCCTCAGGTACTCTGGCAGACATTTGCTCAAGTCAGCCAGAACTATGTTGGCAACTGTCAGATAGAGGACTTAGAAGAGATTTAACAGCTGAATACGCTGTCTGAATTCAAAAGAGCATTGAAGATGAGTCTCCTTTGGCAGGCTTATGCAGATGATTTTTAAATTGTGAATTTTAAATGAAGACTTTTAAATGTGGTTCAGTTTAAAATTGTCACGTTCAACATGTATGAATCGGAGCCTAAGCCTCAGCCTGGCCCTAGCTCTGCCCTGAGAGCAGAGTCTGTGGCCTCAGAAGAGACTCAGCAGCCAAACCTCCAGGCAGCAGAGCCTTCTAGTACTGTAGGCAGGGAGGAGGAGGAGGAGAAGGATCACATACCTACCTTCAACCAGAGAAATTAGAAAGGGCATGTCTCCGGTGTTTGAGGAGGCTTTATGCAAAGCACCAGCTCATCAAGACCAACTGCACTCATGAGGGCTGATGATAAAAGCCTGAGGACGCCAGAGCTTTTGTCAGAAGCTATCTGAATTCTCTGAAGAAAGCACCTTGTTTCTGGACTTGGTACTGATTTTTCAGCTTGAACCTTTGGACTACGGACTGACCTGACCATGGCGCTCTTCTGGAATTGCGACCTGGATTGCTCTTGGCTTGACCCTTTGTCTTGCACCCTGCCTGACCACAAACCTTGTTACTGGACTCTGTCTTGTTTGTAAGTTTGCTCTTTGAGGCTTGCTTGTTTCTTTGGACTTGCTATTAGCTATTTGACTGCTTTCCCAGACAAAAAATACAGTTGGCTCTCTACATTTGTGGTTTTGATTTTTCAGATTTGATTATTTGCGGTTTTGATTCATATGTTCTCTATAGGAGTCTCAAGGTCTTCCAGCACAACTCTGCCAGTTGTGCTGGAGAACCAAGATGCTTCTGGAGAAAACACTTCTCTAGGCATCTGTAGGTCCTTCAGCATGATTCTATAATAAACATCTGGCAGATGTTGATCCTAGAGTTGCACTGGAGGACCTAGAGATTCCCAGAGAAGTGTTCTTTCAGGTAAAAAGATAGATGTTTTTTAATTTGCCGTTTTTCCACATTCACAGGGGTCTTTCACCCCTAATCCCAGCAAATGTGGAGGGACCACGGTATGTATTTAATACGTGTTTTAATACAGTGGGCCCTTGGCATACGCGAGGGATCCATTCTGGACACACACATCCCACATATGGGGAAAAATGTGTATGCTTACATTCCATTCATTTCTATGGCGGTGCACTCCTATGTGTCCTCCCAGGCTTGCCATATGCATAAGCTTAAAGCCGCGTATGGCAAGCCAACATATGGCACAGGTGGTCTGTATTGTCCTTTTAAATTGATGTGTGTTTTAACTGATGTTGTTTGTCTATTAATTGCTGTTCCCCGCCTCGATCCAGGCCCAGCTCCATCAGGCCTAGCCTAAAGTAAGAAGACGAGCCCTCCTTTCAGTCCATCTGCCATGGTCCAAGCCTCAGAGAGAGAGACGAACCACTGGACGTATTCATTCCCTTCTCCTTTTGTGTCATAATGTAAGCCTGATGGCAGGGAAATATCTAATTAACTATCTGTAAGCTTCTCTGAGAGCTTTTGTGGCTAAAGAGTGGGATATACAGTAAATAAATAAATAAATAAAACCATGGGTAGAGGCAGATAAGAAATAATAATAATTATTATTATTGGGGGGAAGGCCCTTCTTTCTGTTCCTCTACCTGACAGGAACATCTGGTGGGAAGACAGAAGAGGGCCTTCACTATAGCTGCTTTCAGGCTCTGAAACTCCCTTCTAAGATAGATTAGACTCTCTCCTTTTGCTCTCTTTCTCTCTCAGCAGGTGAGGACTTGTTGTGTTTTGACAAGCCTTTGAAGACTGACTGTTTAAGGGAAACAGGCCTTGCACAATGTGTATTGTCTATTCATTGTTTTCTTTTCAATGCTGTACTTTAATTGATTCACAATTGCAGCTTTGACTTTTGCCGATTTGATTAACCACGGATTTGATTAATATACTCTCTCTAGAAATCTCTAGGTCCTCCAATATGACTCTATGATCAAATTAGCCATAGAGTCATATTGGAGGTGTATGTGTTGTATTATTTTAAAGTATATGGGTTTTAAGGTGCTTTTATATTTTTAAATTGTATTTTATTTTTAAACAAATGATCTGTTTTAATATGGTAATAGTTTAATTCCATTTTAATTGTTGCTTTTAAAAGTTTTTTAATTGTACTGTATTTTTAGACTATATACCGCTTTCAGTCCCAATTTTTTGGGGAAAGCGGGATACAAATAAATATAGTAATAATAATAATAATCTTTCCACAAGCAGGGAGAAATTTTATTATTATTATTCTGATAGGCCTTCAAGAATGGATTTTTTCAAGGGAAACAGGCCTTCTGTAATGTGGTAGACTTTTATTTGCTGTTATTGTTTCAATTTGTTTTCACATTTTTCACTTTCATAATGGTTTCACTGCTTTTTAACTTTTGGGTTGTTGTTTTTTTTGGTTAATTTTTAAAAACTATTGCAGACCCAGGAAGATGTCCGAATTTTGGGGAAATGCAGGGTACAAATAAAATAAAATAAAATAAACCTGAGACTCTCTCAGCCTCAAAGATGGCAAGGGCAACCCCCCTCCTCTGAAGAAATTTGCCAAGAAAAGCCTATGGCAGGGATCACCCTCTAAACCTCAAAGATGGCAATGGCAATGAAAAACCTCCTCTGAAGAAACTTGCCAAGAAAACCTTAGGATAGGGCACACTCTCTCAGCCTCAAAGATGGCTAGGGCAACCCCTCTCCCTCTGAAGAAACTTGTCAAGAAAAGCCTGTGATAGGACACACTCTCTCAACCTCAAAGATGGCAAGGGCAATGAAAAACCACCTCTGATGAAAAAACTTGCCAAGGAAACCCTATGATGGGGTCGCCATAAGTAAAAAAACAAAAGGACTTGGAGGTGTACAAGAGAAAAGGGGCTTCAGTTAGAGGAGAAGCGAGGTTTACCTGGCCGTTGGGGACTCCAGGTTCAGGGCCTGAAGCACTCGCTGCCCGTCCCGCGACAGGAGGATCTCCCCTGTCGGTCGGGTCAGCAGCACTTGCCCTCCTTGGGGGCCCAAAGAGCCGCGGAGGACGGAGGCGAGGGCCGAGGCCTCCTGGGCCAGAAGCCCTAACTCTAGCCGCCTCGCGGTCGCCATGGCAACGGCCGTTGGTCCTCTCCGGGGCGCGCAGACACCTTAACCGCCTCCGAGCGAGGCTGGGAAGCCCTGTCGCCCCGCCCTCTCCTTCACAGCCCTGTGATTGGTTCCCGCAGCAACACGGGCGGTGCTGATTGGCGAAGCGCCAGGATCCCGCCCCCTCCCTCTTCTCCTCATTCCTCCCTTTAATTCTCCTCAGGTAATTAATTCTCTCAGCCTCAGAGGAAGGCAATGGCGAGCCTCCTCTGGACAAATCTTGCCAAGAAAACCCCACGACAGGGTTTTTGTTTGCCTTTTAGTCGTTTCTCACTTATGGCGACCCTATTGTGGGGTTTTCTTGGCAAGGTTTGTTCAGAGGAGGAGGTTCGCCATTGCCTTCCTCTGAGGCTGAGAGAATTAATTACCTGAGGAGTTTCTTCAGAGGGGATGTTCTATCTAAAAGGACAGTAGTTGCCGAAAGAGAAACCATACTTGCCCATAGAGAATCATAGGGGAATGCTTGCCCATAGGGAAACGTTGGAGATATTTCCTATGTTTCCCTTTTGTTGTTAACTACCCTCGAGTCGATGTTTCTTCCAAAGAGTCCTCTCTTCTCAATGTCTCACAAAACTACAGTTCCCAGGATTTCCTAGCAAAGGCAGTTAAAGCGGTCTCAAACTGGATTCTTTCTACAGAGTGTTTTGGACCACAGTCCAGCCCCAAACCCTTATACCACGTTGGTTTTTAAGTTCCCATTAGGGTTGCCATATGTCGAAAATGGCGTGAAGGCATACAACAACAACAAGGCTTGCCGTCTTCCTTTATTTCAGCATTTACGTTTGAAAACCCATTTGCCTGAAGAAAATACACCTCACAAGGAAGCTTCGCCCTAACCCCGAAGGCGGGTTGCTCCATTGTGGAGAGAGAAATATACTCTGCACATGCTCAGGAGCACAAACAACATCCTTGCGGCTTAAGTCAAGAACCATTTTGTTACGCTTCACACCCATCTTTCCCTCTCTTTTTATTCCCGTCCTTCGCAAATTTTGGTTCTCCAGATAGTTTGGACTTCAACTCCCAGAATTCCTGACTGTTGACCAGGCTGGCCGAGGCTTCTGGGAGTTGAAGTCCAAAGACCTGGAGGCCAAAAGTTTGGGAACAGCTGTAATTAATCTAGGTCCTCACAACGGCTACTCTTACTGCGCATGAGCCACTGAGGACATCACCTCTATTCTAGAGGACCCCCTCCCCGTTGCCATCGCTTCCATCCCAGACTTCATCTTCACCATGGCAACAAGAAGCCGTCACCCCCCCACCTCACTTCTGACAGAAAAAAAAAGAGGACTCAATCGCGCGCGCCTTACGTCACATCGCACTAGGCTCCCGCGGTCCCTAAAACCCCGCCTCTCTCCTCTTCCCATTGGCGCTCGCGCCATAAGACCATCTCAGCTTAGCGCCCCGGATTGGCCAGGAAAGGGCTGGGTTGGGAGGCGCGCGGCGGCGCCAGAGCAAAGGCGGGGGGAGGAGGAGCGAGCGGGGCTATTAGCATAAACCCCGCCCACTTCTCGTATGGCCCTCTCTGACGTCGTCCTCCTCCTTTCAGTCCTGGCTTGGCGCCTGAGGTGAGAGCATCTTTCTCTCTGTGGCTCCTCCATCCCTGAGAGCGCCTTTTGCCTCCCAGAGCTGGTTTGCCAGGAGTAGGAGAGCCAGCTCCCTGAGGCAAGGGAGCCTGATAAACCACATAGCAAGGAAAAGGCCTGGCTTCTTTCTGAGAGAAAAGGGGGGCTGAGAAAAGCAGGTGACACTATATCCTAAGCTTCCCCAAAGAAGGCTAAATTCATATTTTCTTGACAGGGGAAAACAAAACAAAACAACTAATTAACCTGGTCACCTTAACCTGTCTGAAGAAAGAAGAGTAGAGCCAAAACAATTAAAATAAAATAAAATTCTTCACCTTCCCATGTATGTATGTACTTTTATTTATCTATTTGTACCTCTGTATTGTTGTTTTTTTAAATTGTGAATTTTAAATGATGATTTTTAAGTGTGGATTGTTTGGATATGTGTGTTTTCCCTGTTTGTGGGTTGTTGTTGTTTTTTTTACTAAATTTTAGATGTGAATTGTTTTAGTATGTGTACATCTTTTAAATGGTATGTATGTCCTTTTAAATTGAGGTGTATTTTAACTGATGGGTTTTAAATGATGTGGTGTGTCTGTTAATTGTTGCTCTTCCCCGCCTTGATTCATGGGGAGAGGCAGGTAAGAAATAAATATTATTATTGTTGCTATTGTTATTGCTATTATCTTCCTTCTCCCTCACACTCCTCTGTTCTTTTTGTGCTGTAGATTGTTTTAATATGTCTGTGTCCTGTTTGTTCTTTTAAATTGATGTAAGGTATGTTTTAACAGATGTTGTGTTCTTAACTGATGTATATTTGTTGGTCTGGTGTTGTTCCTTGCCTCAGTCTGTGGGGATAGGCGGGTAAAAAACAAATATTATTATCACCCTTATTATTATTATTAATTAATTAATTAAAGATGTTTATACCTAAATCATATTATTCTGACTAGGAGTGTATCTTCCTTCATCCATGGGGAAAGGCAGGTGAGAAATAAATAATATTATTATCATCATCTGTTCTGTGCCTTCAAGTCATTTCCAACTTATGCCGATCCTAAGGTGAAGCTATCATGGGGTTTTCTTGGCAAGTTCCTTCAGAGGGGGTTTGCTATTGCCATCCTCTGAGGTTGAGAGAGTATGACTTGCCCAATGTTACCCAGTGAGTTACCATGGCTGAGCCAGGATTTGAACCTTGGTCTTC
This sequence comes from Phrynosoma blainvillii, assembly GCA_026167975.1. Classification (NCBI taxonomy): domain Eukaryota; kingdom Metazoa; phylum Chordata; class Lepidosauria; order Squamata; family Phrynosomatidae; genus Phrynosoma; species Phrynosoma blainvillii. The sequence goes on along the minus strand of JANUYF010000004.1, from coordinate 18,681,201 downwards.
AGAGTTGTAGTCCAATGCCCAAACAATTACACCATGCTGTCTCCTTTTTATCATAATCTACATTGTAGAAATAATGCAGTTTGTCACAACATTTAAGTGCTGTGGCACCATCCTATGGAATCCTGGGATCTGTAGTTTTATAATGTCTTTAGGCTTCTCTGCCCAAGAATGCTGGTGCCCCACATAACTACAAATCCCAGGCTTCTGTAGGATGGAGCCATGGCAATTAAAGTGGTGTCAAACTTCATCACTTCTACAGTGTAGATGCACCCTAGATTAGACCATTGAATAAATGGAACCGAGCTGTATGTTCATTCACTGTTCAGCAGTTGATTGAATGTATTTTCACTAGTTGGGAATAACCAACCTGATTTTAATTTATTTTATTACTTGATTTGGTTTGATTTATGTATGATTTTTCTCCCATATGGCACTGAGAGTAGCTCAATAGATGCCAGCTGTAGTATGGCCTCATTTCTGGTCAATGTATAAGTTGCTCTCAGAGCTTTTCCAGCTAAAGAAGGGGTCATAAATGTTTTAAACAAGTAAATGTTGAATGGAACAGTCTTGCCTTACAAAACTTGTTTTCCTGGGGCAGATTGTCCAGTCAAACATTCTGTTTCCTGTAAGGACCAGCCAGATGCCTCTGGAAAAGCAGGGCATGATCACAGTTGTTCCCTCTCTTTTAGTAACATACTTTTTCCCAGGTAAAGAGAGTCTCTCTAAATCACAGAGAGAGTGAACATTACCAGCATGATTGAAAGCTACACTGCTAGTGTCTTGATGCAATTTGGTATATGACTCTCTTAAATACATACTGTACTCAAAAACTTTTTCTTTTGTTTTTCAGGGCACAGGGTGGTCCTATTACTCAATGAAAGGTTAAGAGTCCTAAAAAGATGCGTAGTGGTACAAATCAACAGACTGGTGAACAGATTGAAACGAATGGTATCATTTCCAGATACATGTTGACCTGAACATGCACACTTGAAATTTTTTCCTGGTGCCTAAGCTGAGAAACTGCTTTTTATGACTGAAGGGAGTTTTGTTCTTAGTTTTGCAGTTGGCAAGTGCTTTGACTTTATAGTACTCTTTTCTATTTCTTTTTGCCTCATGTTTGAAATGAGGGCTTTGTAATTTCTTAAAGCTTTTTATCAACCTTGTTTTGTGTGAAGAAACTTACTGCTCAGGAGGCATTATTTTACCATAAAACTTGTAAAAGAAAAGCGACCAGTGACTGAGGCAAGACAACACACCCTTCATAATGTGGACTTTTCTCGGCATCGCATCTTTCATCTATGTCTATAAGAAATGTGGAGATTTGTTGAGTTATGCCAACAAAGAGGTGCTAATCTCCATGGTGGTGTTCTTCTCTTTTGGTTTGCTACTCTCCCATCAGTATCGGGCATGGGGGCTCAAGCAGCAAAAACATAGGCAAGCACATTGTGGAGTGCTTTCCAGGTTCCTTGCTACCATACCGCTTATTGGCTTTTTTTGGACTAAATCCTACACTGGATCCCCAGAGGTGCTACAGCCTAAATCCAGAAAGGTAGGTTCATTCATGTAATGACAAATGCATTCTCTCTCTCATATTTCAAAATAGCCAACTTGCTCCTTTCAGAGAGACTTGTTTCTAATATTCTGCATTTTTCATAATGGAAAGTATACTTGATTTTAAGGAAGCACACATTGGTCCAAAACACACTGCAGAAACGATACCAGTTTGAGACAGCTTTAACTGCCCTGATTCAATGCTGAGGAATTTTGGGAACTAGTTTTGTGAGACATTTAGCCGCCTCTGTCAGAAAGCTCAGGTGCCACAACAAACTACCGTTCCCAGGATTCCCTAGCACTCAGCCAGGTCAAAATGGTCTCAAACTTATTTCTTCAGTGTGTTTGGACCAATTGTTCACTTAAAGGTGTCTGATGAGTTTTGGAAATCCTATTTCAAACAACACTTCCCAAGTGGATGGGCAGGTAGGAGGAGTAGACTAGACTTGAAATATTTGGAGAATTCCAAATCTTTTTTTCAGCTGTAAACTGAATAAACTCAGTGCTGTGTAGGTTGGTAACAAATCACTGAAAAATCGTTTATTTCAGAGTTTTATTTTGTTTTGCTTTTGCTTCAGTGGGTACATATTTACTTAGAAATAAATCCTACTGTGTGCAAGGCTCTGCCTCCTCCTTACATTATCCTCAGAATTGACAGAGTCCCTACTTTGTTCTACTTGTGCGGCTGGTCAGGCCCAGAATGAGTGTCTAGTCTGAGGCCACCCAGTGAGTTCCATGGTTTTAGTGGGAAGTCCCCAGTCCCATTCCATACACTTTTCAAACAAACATGTTGAGATCATCGAAGGTCTGTTTCCTCATACATGTATATGTAATCTTGGCATTTCAAATTCCCCACATCCTCTAGTCAGCCTCGCATGCTAGGAGAAAATTAGAGGTTCTCTTTCCATATCCTTCATATGTAGGTAAAAAGCATCTGTTCATAGATAGTAATCATGTTTCTCCCTCGGCTTGTTGCGTAAGAATGTACGTAAAGTGATCCGTCCTGTACATCAGGGATGGGGAGCATGTGGGCCATGGACTTTGTGGGGCTTTTTTCCAACACCCCTATTTTTTCAGGTAAACTAAGGGCCAAAACACACTGCAGAAATAATCCCGTTTGAGACTGCTTTAGGTGCCCTGGTCAGTGCTAGGGAATCCTGGGAAATGTAGTTCGTTGTGGCACCAGAGCTCTCTGACACCAGGATTCCCTAGCACTGACCAGGGCACCTAAAGCAGTCTCAAACGGGATTATTTCTGCAGTGTGTTTTGGACCAGTGAGTCCTTGGGGTGGGGTGGGGGCGGACTTTGGACTTTTTGGAGGGAAGAGAACTCCACAGTGACAACAAAAAAGGACATACTTAGGTATAAGGTGGACAGCACAATAGAAAGAAGCTCAGTCATTAAAAAACCAAATCAAGTGCATGAAAAGATAAAAAATATCTGGCAACGTTTGGGGCCAAGCATCCTTTCATTTATGAATTTGGCTAACTAAAGTTTTGATTCATATTGTGTTGCTGTTGTGTGCCTTCAAGTCATTTCTGACTTATGGCAACCCTAAGGTGAACTTGTAGTGGATTAGAGTGTTGGACTACAAATTTGAAGACCAGTTTGAATCTCTTCTTGGCCATGGAAATCCATAGGGTCACCTTGGGTAAGTTGTATTCTCCCAGCCTCAGAGGAAGGCAAAGACAGACCTCTTCTGAACAAATCTTTTCAAGAAAACTCTGTGATAGGTTTGCCTTACAGTTGCCTTAAGTCAGAAATGACTTGGAAGGTCCACAACAACAGCAAGGTGAACATATGTCTGTTTCAATATTGTTGAATGGCTGATATGGATTATATCAGGGGTCCCCACACTTTTTCAGCTGGGGGCCGGTTTGCTGTCCCCCAGATCTTCGGAGAGCCGAAGGAAAAAAAAATCGCGGCTGGAGGTGTGTGTGTGTGCGCATGCGCACTACTCAGATGCCATTTTGTGTTCCAGAATGGCGGCTGGAGTCATGCGCATGCGGCGGTGGTGGCGGCGGCGGCAGGACCGGCTGTGGCCCGGTTGAAAGGCCTCAATGGTCCGGGTTCGGCCCGCGGGCCGCAGTTTGAGGACCCCTGGGATATATCATTCAGCAGGTCTTTAGAGAAATACTTTTTAATTGTTTTGTTTTCCATTACAAGTTTTTCCCTCTTTCAGACAATACTTCTCAACAAACAACTGTTTGTTTTCCATTGTAATAGGTCTTATGAGTTGTAAATAGATTTCATTGTTCATCTTTAGATGAGTCTATGATTGACTTCCCAATTTCTAGATCGAATATTATTGAATTATTGTAAGTTGCTTTGTTAGTGCACTTGGGGGTGAACGTGAGTGTAAATATGGAGACAAATAAGGTAAATGAAACAGACTGATATGGACCAATATATATTGTACTCCCAGACACTTGTAACAATGAAGACAAAATTTGCTATCTCATCAGTATTGAACTTGAAAGTCAAGCCAGTCTTGCCCTGTATACTGTGGTTAGCAGCATGTGATTATTTTCTGAGGTCTCACAGAACCAAAACACACTGCAGAAATAATCCAGTTTGACACTGCTTTAACTGCCCTGGCTCAGTGCTAGAGAATCCTGGGAATTGTAGTTGTGGTGGCACCAGAGCTCTGATAGAGAAGGCTAAATGTCTCACAAAACAACAGTTTCCAGAATTTCCTAGCATTGAGCCAGGGCAGTTAGAATGGTGTGAAATTGGATTATTTCTGTAGTGTGTTTTGGCCCACAAAGTCTTTTGAAATTGGTTGACATCAGAACTTTTTATCTAGGACACATTGCAGGGAAGAAGAAACTACTCCAGGTACCCATCCAAAATAATTTAGCAGGAGGACCTTATGATAATAGTGATTGTGGTTACACTTCCTGATATCATCCACGTCATCCAAGGCTATGAGAGAAACTCTTATTCAGGTTTATAACCCTGGTGTAATATGTGTGCACAGGGCACAGCAGAGCATGCTACATCCAAAAGGGAATGCATCCCCTCTCTGTCTCTTCAACGTTGTACATTTTACAACCAAATGATTAAGCACTATAATAGCAGCTAAGTTATCTGTGAACCAGCCAACAGGTTCTTTTTCCTTGTCCCCTACTAGTCCCTTTTCTTTTTGTCCCATGTATTTTGGATTGGAAGCCTGAGGGTAGGAACAGTTTCATTATTCATCTTTCTATGCCAGTTTAGGACCATTTTTTCCACTTAAGAGCTAAATAAAGTTAATCAAAATAGTTAATACACTTTAGTGAGGAATCGCTTTCCCCCTTAACTTTCATTACAGAGCAATGTTAGCATTTGATCCAAGTGTATCATTTTGCTAACACAAGCCTTCTGTTACATACTTTCATATTCACACAAGCATCAAAATGAATATTTATTTCACTTTTGTATATAGCGTGGGGGGTAAGATATATGATCATGTACTGTCATTATGCATTGTATTGGTTTGTTTTAACATGTAAGCCACTCTGATTACTATTGTAGTAGAAAAGCAGGATACAAATTAAGTTTTTTATTTATTATTTATTGTATTATTTAAAGACTTTTGTCTGAGCAAACAGATGTATTTATAATGGTTTCCATTTAGTGATTGAGGGAAAGTAAAGAAGCAATGTTATATATACAATTTAGAGTGGAGGGGACAAACTGCTGGGCATTCTGCATGATGCAGAATTAAGGTTTTATATGTGTATATGTTTGGGACATCTCCCATTTCCTTTCTAGCCTTCAAGGTGCATGTTGGACTCTATGCATGTTTGAACTTTTACACTGGGGAAAAAAACAAGTGTAGGGCTGGGGAGAAACATTCGCGATGTCCGTCATACTCGAGTGATGCCCAGTGCAGAATGCCAAACAGATCATCGCCTCATAAGATGTAAATTAAATCTTCATCTCAAGCTCAAACCTAAGAGGGGTGGCATCTTAAAGGGGAGACTACAAGTCAACAGTCTTCAACAAGCTACCATGAGAGACAACTTCCAGGCAAATCTGCAAACAAAACTTGAAGACCACCCTACAGATCCTTCTCCTACAGTGCTTTGGCAACATATCAAAAACAGTATCCTCCAGTCTGCGGAAGAATCCCTCGGGTTCTCCCACAAAAAAAATCAAGACTGGTTTGATGAAAACAACCAAGAGATCCAGGAGCTGTTGGCAAAGAAGAGAACTGCTCACCAGGCATACCTCGCCCAACCAATTTGCCATGTAAGAAAAGCAGCTTTCCGTCTCATGTGTAGTAAACTTCAACAAAAACTCCGAGACATTCAGAACAAGTGGTGGATCAATATAGCAGAAAAGACACAACACTGTGCAGATCTGGGTGATCTTAGAGGTTTTTATGAAGTTCTTAAAACAGTGTTTGGACCTACTTATCAGGTCCAAAGCTCCTTATACAGTACAGATGGTCAAACACTAATTACTGATAAAGCCTCCATCCTGAATCGATGGGCTGAACATTTTCAAAGTCCCTTCAGCGCCAACCGAGTAGTCCAAGGCTCAGCTATCCAACATATGGTACAAAAACCAATGAAAAACGAACTGGATATAGCTCCCACTTTGGAAGAGACCCTTAAGGCCATACAGCAGATGAAAAACGGCAAGGCAGCTGGGATTGATGGAATCCCACCTGAAGTTTGGAAACACGGAGGTCATGTACTCCATGCTAAATTCCAGAAACTCCTTGTGAGTTGCTGGGAAAAAGGGGAACTGCCATCAGATCTCCAAGATGCAGTCTTCATCACCCTGTACAAGAAAAAAAGAGCAAAATCCGATTGCTCAAACTATCGAGGTATAACACTACTCTCTATTGCTGGAAAAATCCTTGCAAGGATAGTCCTGAACAGATTAGTTCCTGCTATTGCAGAAGAACTCCTTCCTGAGAGCCAGTGTGGCTTCAGAGCCAATAGGAGTACTACAGATATGGTATTTGCCCTTAGACAACTGCAAGAGAAATGTAGAGAGCAGAACAAGGGACTCTATGTAACATTTGTTGACCTCACCAAAGCCTTTGACACTGTGAGTAGAAAAGGTCTATGGCAGATCCTGGAAAGACTAGGATGCCCCCCCAAATTCCTCAAATTGATTATCTTGCTACATGAGGGCCAGCATGGTCAAGTCAAATATGGCGATGCTCTTTCAGAGCCCTTTCTAATAACTAATGGAGTGATGCAAGGTTGTGTTCTTGCTCCAACTTTATTTACAATCTTCTTCAGCATGATGCTCGAAAGGGCTGCAGCAGAGCTCGAAGAAGAAGATGGCATCTATATACGTTACCGTGTTGATGGTAGCTTGTTTAACTTAAGCCGTCTGAGGGCTCACACTAAGACTCTAAACTACCTAGTCCGTGAGCTGCTCTTCGTTGACGATGTTGCCCTTGTTGCCTACACAGAAGCAGCTCTGCAGCACCTAACATCCTGCTTCGCAACAGCTGCAGAAATGTTTGGGCTGGAAGTCAACCTGAAGAAAACAGAAGTTCTCTACCAGCCTGCACCACAGGACAAACACCACGATCCCCACATCGCTGTAGTCAAATCTGTGCTTATGTCCGTTCAGCAGTTCACCTGCCTGGGAAGCATCATCTCCTCGGACGCCAAGATTGACAAAGAGATCGATCACAGATTAGCAGAGGCATATAGCGCATTTGGAAGACTTTACAAAAGAGTCTGGAGTAACAAACACCAGAGGCGAAGCACAAAAATCAGTGTGTATAGAGCAATTGTACTGTCTATTTACGGGCCTGAAACATGGGTCACCTATCGCCTACACTTACGACTCCTCGAATGCTTTCATCAGCGCTGTATACGCACAATCCTAAATATACACTGGACTGACTATGTGATGAATGTTGCTGTCCTTGAGCAAGCAGAGATCACCAGCATTGAGGCCATGCTATTGAAAACGCAGCTGCGCTGGGCAGGGCACGTTTCTAGGATGGAGGACCATCACCTCCCCCAAATAGTACTCTACGGTGAACTTGCCACGGGTCAGTGTAAGAGGGGCGCTCCAAAAAAGCGATACAAGGACTCCCTGAAACAACATCTCAGGCTCGGTCAAATTGATCACCAACAATGGTCCACCCTGGCCTCACATCGGGAGGCATGGAGACGCACTATCCACAATGCTGAAGCCTTATTTGAGAAATCACGCCGAACAAGTCTCGAAGAGAAACGACAACGCAGAAAGAATCACAACCCGGAAACATCACCCAAGGAGATCTTCTGCTGTGCTTTCTGCAACCGGACTTGTTTATCTCGGATTGGCCTTTTTAGTCATCAGCGCGCTTGCAAAAAGCGTGGGATGAGTCCTTCCTGAATCTTCGTTTGCGAAGAAAAGCCAGAGAGAGAGAGAGAGAGAGAGAGAGAGAGAGGTTTGGGACATCTCCCATTTCCTTTCTAGCCTTCAAGGTGCATGTTGGACTCTATGCATGTTTGAACTTTTATACTGGGGAAAAAAACAAGTGTAGGGCTGGGGAGAAGCTGCTCCCTCTCCATGAAGTACTGATAAAATAAAAGACCAACACTACACAGCCCCTGAAGGGCTATCACCAGCTCTAGTCAGTGCCAGATCAGTAGCATACCATGTTAGATATTGTTTGTGTCTGGTTGCAGACCAGTTGCAGAGTCAGAGGGCTTGGGATCTGGCCCTGGAACTGAAAACTATTCACAACCCCATTTTTATGGAAACCATAGTAGAGAACAGCTGCCAAAGAGAAAACTCATGCCAGGAAGGGAGGAGGCAGTGGAAAAATGAATGTAGTGGCAACTTTAAAACTTAAGAGGTTTATAATACATCCTCTTATAGAAAACTGGATAATCTGTAACTCCTGGTCCCAGGAGTCTGATGAAACAGCTAGGTGAGGAGTTGATGAAAAATGTCTACTTTCCAGCCCTTGGATTTTGTTGCTTCTGCTTTTAACTGAGATACTATTACAAGTTCAGTCTTCCTTATTCAGAATTCCAAAATCCGAAGTATTCCAGAATTGAAAATTCTCCACACGGTGGCTGACGTAATGACACCTTTGTTTTCTGATGATTCTCAACGTACACAAACTTTGTTTCATACACAAAATTATTAAAAATATTGTGTATAAAATTACCCTCAGGCTATGGGTAAAAGTGTATGTGAAATATAAATGAATTTTGGGTTTAGACTTGGGTCTCATTTCTAAGATACCTCTATGCAGGTGCAAATATTTCAAAATCTGAAAAACACCAAAATCCTTCTGGTCCCAAGCATTTTGGATAAGGGAGACTCAGTTTGTACTAGCATTTGCTATTGGCTCCATCTCTTTCAAGCTTGTCTTACACAATGTCAGACTAGCCCAGCTGATTGACACAGTTTTCCAGGGTGTCAGTCAAAGATCTTTTTAATCACAACAGCGGAGACAGCATCTGCGAATTTCTGCACTTACCTGTTTATTTTTTTAATAGCCATGATGAGGGTATAGTTTGAGAACAATGCTTTGTATAGAACTGACAATGTTTGTAAGGCTGTAACAGATCCTCAGTAGAATTTCAGAGCTCTTAAACTACTGGCTTGACATACACAAATAAATAATTATAGCAGTAATATTTGACAAATGACAGCAGTTGAGGTTTTCTCTACAATTACTTGAAAAACAGCTCTACAGGATAGAAAAACAGGATAGAAATGACAGGAATGAAAAAGCATAGGGCAAAAAACCAAACTGACCCCCCAGCAAAGTCCACCAGTTCTTTTTAAGCTGCCTGGTGGGGTTGTTTATCATCTGCTATTTAGTGGCTAAAATTCTGATGTTATTTTACTGTAGTGACTGCATTCTTTCTATGGTTTTTCAGCATTGACAAGGAAAGGCAGACAATGTGTGTGTGTAAGTGTGTATACACATACACACACGCACACACCCTCCTTGAATCCCATTGTGGGAGAAAGGCAGAATATAAATATTAGAATCATAGAGTTGGAAGAGACCTCAAGGGCCATCCAGTCCAAATCCCTGCCATGCAGGAACTCACAATCAAAGCACCCATGAGAAATGGCCATCCAACCTTGGTTTAAAGACCTCCAAAGAAGGAGAGTCCACCACTCTCCGAGGGAGTGTCTTTCACTGTTGAACAGCTCTTACTGTCAGGAAGTTCCTCCTAATATTGAGGTGGAATCTCTTTTCCTGTAGTTTGCATCCATTGTTCTGGATCCTATTCTCCGGAGCAGCAGAAAACCTTGAAATAAAAAATAAATGATTCTTCTATACAGCTGTTTTCTCCAATGTCTTTCTTCCTTCACAGCTGCCTTGCTTGTAACCTTTTTTTTCCCATGCTTCCACTGCCAGAGTAGTACACCCACAGGGTCCCAACCCTTGTCTCAGGTTGTGATGTCAGAATGTTATTTACTTCTTTATTTCTGATATTGTAGTAATTAAATTTGTTAAGCTGCCTTGATTTCTATTCTTGAGGAAAAGGAAGGGTATAAATAAAGGGGTAGATATTTACAGACCCCATTTTTGAAACATATATGATCAAGCTCCTGATGTTCTCCATCATATTGTATTGCTGTGTCCATTGTACGTAATTCCTAGGGGGAAATTGTTAAGGAGGTTATTGGAAATGAACATCTGTTTGGATGGGTTATCAGTGGAATTCTTATTGGAAGATCGGAATCCACATATTACCAGGCTAATGGCTAATTTCCTGCTGAAGGCTTCAAGATTATGGCTTAAATTTTATAATAATGATCCTGAAGTTCTATTGTAAACGTATTTTATTTTATTGTAAATCTATTGTAAATCCTACTCTTGTATGCCTAATAAAGGTTAAATGAATGAATGTTAAAAAAAGTTAATCAGCATCGTCTGTGATTTCAGAATGTTCTTTATTGGTCTCACTTTGCATTCTTGGCTGACACTGTTGAGTCTGGAAGCTTGACATGTTATGCAGTAACAACATGGAGCTATATTATTGTAGGCTAAGTATGGGGTAGATATATTCAGGACTTACACACATATTGTTACACTTTCTAGAGGTTTAGCTGTGTTAGTCTATTAAGTCTTGTGGCACCTTTAATGATTAGCACTTGGATTACTGTATTGACTACAAAAATGACTGGAGACTGCTTCATCAGACACAAAGCTTTTTCCTTCAATTGCAGTAGTTTTGAAAAAAGTAGCCTTATTAGCCTCTTGCAGTGTAAAAACGAAGGGAGGGGGCAGTGAAAAAATGAATGTAGTGGCAACTTTAAAACTAAGTGGTTTATATGTTTGCATGAGCTTTCGTGGATATAAGTATCCACGAAAGCTCATGCCAAAATAAATACCAGCTAGTCTTTAAAGGTGCTGCTATATTCCATTTTCCCCGGCTCCTCCCTTCCTCCTTTTTATGCATAAAGGCTTACCCTGTATCTTAAGTATATGTGTTTATGTTTGGGTGTGCCTGTAAATGTATATTTAAATAGATCAGTGTGAAGTGTATCATTCCATGAAAAACTATTGGACTGTAAGAAAAGGCATGTTTGCATAGGTGAGCTGATAGCAGCAAAAGTAGTATGATTTTTTTAAATGTTTGTTCTTGTTTAAGCTACAGGAGATACCTCTTGGTGAACTGTAGTTTAGTTATTAAATTTTATTAAACATGAATTTGATTTATTTTTTTTAAAAAAATTGTAAGGTATACTCTGGTTTCTCTTCCTGACTGTATTCAAGACCAGTCTTTTAGTTTTGCCTATGCTATGTGCCAGCTAGGTACTCAGATTTCTTCCCTTCGCGTGCTGTACTTACTGTGGGATCTGATTTACTAAATTTGCACTGAATATCTCTAGATGTGATGAATCAATATGCTGTGAATTAGTTCTCATCACAACAGCCTACATGCATTCTTTTTGACTTGCTTTTGACTTCATCTTTACACAGGCTAGAAGGGGAGTCAATATCTCAACTGAGACCACAAGTGAGACTGCTACAGCCTCAACACTCACTCCTCAGTATGATCCAGAGGTTATCATTGTGGGGTCTGGTGTGCTTGGCTCTGCTTTGGCAGCAGTGCTGGCAAGAGATGGAAGAAAAGTGACTGTAATTGAAAGAGATCTGAAAGAACCAGACAGGATAGTTGGAGAACTGTTGCAGCCTGGGGGATATAATGCTTTGAAAGATCTGGGCCTAGAAGGTATGTTATTGTTGATAAAGCATAAATCTTTGATTCATAAATCTTGTGCTGATGTGCTCTTTGCCCCCTTTAAAAAATCACTGGACAGTCTGAAGTCTATTCTAGCTATGCTTCTTATTATCAATGTTTTGTGTGGGTGGTTTTTTGTTGATGTTCACTTTGTGAATGCTGGCTTATAGGCTAATTGCCTATATAACTTGGCAAGTGGTTTATACTCACTTTAGAAAAAGAAAGGGCTGCACACACAGAGAGAACACAGCAAATCATGGAAGGCTTCTACATCCAGAAGTAATGAAATAGAATGTGACTCAGAAAGTTCATAGACTTCAAGGGTCATCTAGTAAAAAAAAACTGCCATCCATCCAGAATAGAAGCATTTGTGATAGGTGTCCATCCAACCTTTGTTGGAAAACCTCAAAAGAAGGAAATTCCAGTACCTAGTCTATTCCCCTGTCTAACAGCTCTCACTGGCTTCATTCCAGTTCCCTGGGAATAAGTTGGAGTATCCCATAATACAAAGGGGTATTGTAAAGTTTTAATTATCACCTTTAAAAAAAATTACAGAACGTTTGTTTTGATTTGTAGTTGTTAACTTTTCTCTATGTAGTCACCATCCAGATTTACACATTTTCCCCAGTGTTTCTCGATCCTCCAAATACTGTTATTGTAGAAGTCTGCAGATTGTGCCTTAAACCACTCTTCCACTTCATAAATGATGTCATTTGTGTTGTCAAATCAGTGACCCTGCAATGGATTTTTCATTTCTGGGAACAAGAAAAAGTCACTTGGTGTGAGGTTGGGAGAATAAGGCAGATGCTGCAAAATCTCAGGGTCACATGCCCTTGCTTTGTTAACTGCAACTTGAGATGAGTGAGCTGGTGCATTGTCAGCTAGGAGATGAATGCCTCTGGAGAGCATACCATGGCATTTCTTTTTCAGAGCATCTTGCAACTTGTCCAGAAGATTGCTGTAGTATGTGCCAGTGATGGTTTGCAAAGTAATCTGTGAGAATCAGTCCCAAAAAACTGAGAGCATGACCTTTCCTGCTGACTTTTGCAACTTTGCCTTTTTGAGAGGAGGGGAATTGGCATGCTTCTACTCCATGCTCTTGGTTTTGGTCTCTGGATCATACTGATCCAAGATTCATCCATGGTTATCAGACGACCAAAAAGATCCTCTTCATCCTGTTCCAACAGCGTCAAGATCTGTCTTGAAAGGTTACGCTTGAAAGGTTAGTAAACCTGGAATCCAGTGTACAGACATCTTAGACGTGCAGTTCACCATGAATAATTTTCCACCCACTACCAATAACTGAGACCAGTTTCATTCATAATCATTTGTATGGTTGCTCTGTCTTCCAGGATTAAACACTCCACTTTCTTCACTGTGGCTGATTTTCCGTCAATGATGGTCTTCCAGGTCTTGTCTCATCTGTGAGGGACATGTGACCAGTTTGGAAATTCCTTTCACACCTCATAATAGTGTCATAAGATGGGCAATTGTTTCCATAAACTACCATCATCTCATCATGAATTTGCTGGGCACTATTGCCCTTCAAATGCTGGAACTTTATCATGCTGCGAGCCTCAATCTTCTCAATCTTACACTTTAGTCACTTCTGGCACAACCTGTAACAAAAATAAAGGACACAATGAGCCAATTTTCTCAACATCATGCACTTAGGGATCAGTGATGATGCTGACAAAAATTCATCAATATACCATAATAACTTCTGGTTGATAATTGTTATTTTATGATACTCCCTTGTATGAATATTATCTTTTGTGAGGTTACAAGCTAAAACACATATAATTATATCTTTGCAACCAATGGTATTTGTTGTAGCTTTCCTGGCCTGGAAGACTACGATAGGTATTTAGTAAATGAGTCAGAAGAATTTAGGCAGTATTAAAACTTACATATCTTTCTCTGTCTTTCTGTAGGTATGTATCACTCTACATGTAGCAGTCAGTAATTTCCCATTCAGATTTATATGCAGGTATAGCTTATGTAGCTTCAGCAGTGCTAGCTGTTGGTGTTCTCAGATTATGGAGGAGGTACAAGACCTGACTTCACATATATTGCTTAATATTGCTTCAGAAGTGCCCATTGCCAGATAAGATCACATAATTGAGTTGGTAAATTTCACATACTGGAAAGTTTGACAAAAAAAATCTTGAAGAAGTTACTAAAGAGGTTCACTAATTTGTTTTAAAGAAATGCATATTTGCGAGATCAGGAGCATTCACAAGCTTTTGTAAATCAGCAGGCTGTGGTGGGCAACTGCCAATGTGTTAGAAAGAATATTGGTCAGGCCCACAATTTTTTTTTAAAAAAAAAATTCTAAAAACAGAGCCCAAAATGTCCCCTTCCACTGATAGATTTGTGGAATGGAGGCAGTTTCACTATACTTTGCACCTTGGACTACTGTGAGTCCAGCAGAGACCTTTTTTAAGGACAGGAAGTCAATTGGAGCCTAAAGTCGATTATGTTTGTGTAGCAAAGTAGCTCTCTAACATTCTCCTCTGAAAATAAACCTTTTTTGGGCATCCTTTGAAGGCTGTGAGGACCTCAAAACAGCATTTTGTGTGTGTGTGTGTGTGTGTGTGTGTGTCGGAGGGATGGGACACATGCAGCCCAAAGGCTATACTTTTACAACCCCTGCAGTAGGCCATCATCCACTTGTTTCAGGAGATAACCTGACTTTCCACTTTTCCATTACATAGGAAGCACATATATAAGAAGCATAAAGAGAAGCCACACAAGTCACCAGTACTTCCTCTGTTAGTTGAAAACCACCCTTGGTGTAGGTATGCAAACTGAATGGAGCCCAATATACATGTAAGATTCTTATATGATATGCTAGTCGCAGAGGTAAGCAACCTTTCCCCTTTAAGGGCCGAGGGACTTCAGCTCCCAGAATCCCAGGAGCTATTGGCCAACATGGGACTATTGGCCAACATGGCTGAGGCTTCTGGGAGCTGAAGTCCCTCGGCCCTTAAAGGGGAAAGGTTGCCTACCCCTGTACTAGAGGGTCAGTCCACCTTTTGCTCTGCATGTGGGATTGCAGGAAATGATAGATGAAAATGTTAAGTACCTAAAAGTTTGTTGGCTTATGGGTTGCACTCAGTTTAGTAGATTACAAGTTGTGCAGTCCAGTTGTAGTGGGAGTAATTTTGAAATTTGTCAGCCTGATTCCTGTCTTCTAGCTACAGTTGTGACAAGTGACCTTTGCTGTGTGAAGGATCACCTTCTTTACTGACATTGTTTATGGATTCAGAAAGCACCAAAAAACCCTGTAGCAAAATTGGCATAGGAGGCAGGTAATAGGAGAGGGCAGAGAGGCAGCTATATACTCATTTGAACTGAGAGTTCAAATGATTTAATGCAATGTTATTAAAAGTTGCCAGTCTACTAACTATCAGCTGCTGATCTCTGGTGAGTTTCTATGAGAGAAAAACAATTATAGCCTATGGACACGCTACGATGATGGTCATATTGGGAAAAATTGCTGGTCCCCTTCATCAGTTACCTTGAGATGCACTGAATTAGAGCAACCTCAGATACTTTTGAAGAGTCAGTCAGTTGGTGTGATGAGCTGAAAGAAGAAGGAAAGATTATCTTTCTTTATTATTAATATAATAAAGCTCCAGCCTGTAATAATAATTTGCTTCAGCCCCATATATAAGTGAAGATGCATTCTTCCTGTTTGTGCCCATTGTACCTCAGAAGGAGAATATGTCAGCACAATCAGAGAATCATTATGTTGTTCCATTTCTCAGTTCCACAGATGCTACTGAACTAAAGTAGGCTAGCTGCGTGAATTCTGCCTTGTAAACTAGAAGTGAATGTTCTGTTTGAAAGGAGGTGTAGACTCTAAGATGCATAAGCCAAGTACAGTGAAAAGCATTTTCCAGTTCCATTGATTTCAAAACATAGAAACTTAGAAAAGTTAACTTCAGCAGACCTATATCCAATTACATTTAGCAGTTTAATAATGGTACTCTCTGGTCCTGCCTCATTTGACCAGTCCTTGTCTTTCTAGTTTTACCGATATATATGACTATGGGACTAGTTTAGAGCTTTAAAAAGTTACTTTTTGGACAACGACTCCTTGAATCCCTGAGCCAGCATGACCACTATCCACCCTGACTGGGATTTTTAAACATTGTAATCCAAAATAGTAACCCTTTCAAACTCTGAACAAGTCCATGTAATGAATGAATTTTGGGATCGTTGTGCAAAACACTTGGATTTAAACCTAGTTGCTACTTCCAATGAGAGTAGTTGCGCTGGATCAATTGCTCTCCCTCTGGAGCTGCGAAACAGCAATGCAGCTTTCCAGTTGTTAAATAGCTCCTTATCTCAGATCAGTGATTGAAGATGGGACTAAAAGGAGCTCTCTGGTTGGCTAGGGAAAATCTGTGGGGAAATTAGATTCTCTTGCCAGAAATGCCCTCCCCTGCTATAAAACTATGGAGCAACATGGTGAGTTCCCATCTTCTTTCATAGCTTTTAGCCACATACCAAGCTCTAAAGTAATTTACTGTAGCTGTGAGAAACTCTGCAAGTCAGTGTGTTGTAGTGGTTGGACTAGGACACTGGGAGACCAGTGTTCAACTCCTTGCTCAGCCATGGAAACCCACTGGGTGACCTTGGGCAAATCACACTCTTCCAGCATCAAAGGAAGGCAAGGACAAATCCCCTCTGAACAAATTGTGCCAGGAAAATCCTGTGATAGGTATCCTGTAGAGCAGGGGTAGGCAACCTAAGGCCCGGGGGCCGGATGCGGCCCTGCAAGGCTTTTGGACCGGCCCCAGGCCGGTCCTGCCGCTGCCATTGATTATTGTTGTTATTACTTGTTCTTGGGGTTTTCTTGGCAAAATCTCCACAGGGGTTTTGCCATGGCTTTTCTGGGACTGAGAGAGTGTTCATGCATATATTTTTTATTTTTAAATTTTTATTTATTTATTTATTTATTTATTTACTTTTGGTGCTTCGGCCCCCCAATTGTCTGAGGGACAGCAACCCGGCCCCTGGCTCAAAATGGTTGCCTACCCCTGCTGTAGAGTCACCATAAGTCAAAAGTTACTTGAAGGCACACACTTTTTTTAAAAAAAAAAAGACAGTATTTTATACAGATTTGCTGTAAGGTTGGGTGTAAGCTTAAGTTTTCAGGGCTCTGTGGAAGTCATGTATAATATGAATGACATCCTGTTGTTGACACACAAAGCTGTACCTGGGAGTCATGCCTACCTACCTCCATACTCATGGATTTTGTGTGAGGCATCAAATATCACCGCAACCAAAGGGAAGACTACTGAACATCTTCTCAGCCACCAATCAGCTGTGGGGGTGAACCTGGGCTTGCTCTAACTGCTCTTGAGCAAAGGGGTGGGGGGAAGAGGGGGAGGAAGAACCAGGGCAGCTTCAGCTGCCTCCCATATTGCTTTACTAACATGATGTAGGATCTCTGCCAGTATGTTCTGATACCAAGGAGAACCTCCATTGCCTGTTTTTACGGTATACTACATAGCAAGATCTTAATGTGGGTATATGTTTTCATGGTAGCAGCAGTGCAAGGTGTTGTGATTCCTGAGATGACACATTGCCAGTCCCATTATGTGGTGTTCCTACATGTTTGCCATTAGACACATCCATCTGAAGTCTTACTCTGAGACATATAGGAGGGCTAGCCAGGCCCAGATACCTGCTTCTGACAGAGTTCTTTCTTACAGCCTAGGCACTATGGATGAGAGGTCCTCAGAGTCATACATCCTTTAGCACAGGTGCTGGGCAAAGGCCCTCTACCTATGATGCCTGGCTCTGTGTTATATATCTGGCTCTGGGAAGCCCCAACAGCTGCTTCTCCACTGCAACATTTACCATAGGAGGACAGTGGGCCTCTGTAGCACCTGTGGGGCAGTGTCCTACTTCAATGAGAGATATACTGTTGATGTAGTGCTTCCAGTAGTGTAGAAGCAGGGTGGCATGGTTTCCAGCTGTTCCACCTGAAGCAAGGCATTCGTGCCATCTCATGGGACTGCCAGACTCATTTCATCTTTGTTTGGGATTTTTTTGGAAGCATGTCCTTTATTTTATTTTTTAAAATAATTTTTGTTAGACTACTTCTAATACCAGCACAAAATGATAAACATAAATATATTATCATATGACAAAAATAGTGTATTCAATTGAAACATTGCCAAAGATAGAATGAATCACAGCATATTCTTTTCTGGTGAATAATCCTGAATGTTCATTTACCAAAATGTAAAGTATCAAGGATCCCATAACAAAGCCCCATTTCATCACACCACACGTATTTCCTTTATTTTTCTTTTGCCAATATACTGATCCTTATTTTACAGAGGCTGTGGAAGGAATTGACTGTCACACAATAAATGGTTACATAGTGCATGACCTGGAAAGCAAATCAGAGGTTGAAATTCCTTACCCTTCTACAGCAGATGGCCAAATACAAAGTGGAAAAGCATTCCATCATGGACGTTTCATTATGGGCCTTCGAAGAGCAGCCATGGCAGAACCCAAGTAAGAATGGTCATTTAAAAAATGATAAGGCTTAAAATGGTAATGGTAGGTTAGCATTACGGGACCAGGTTATCTGCTCCTTTACGGGTGAAAGAGTACTAAACAGTGGTAGAAGCCTCTATACACTATTATGTATCTGTGTTACATGAGCACGTAGAGGCTTTTGCCACTATTTTGGTCATCAAAAAGAAGGTGATTTCCCTTAAAGATAGAATCTGGGCAAATCTCTAGATTCACCTTTTGTTCCTGATGGGAAAGGAAGGATTACGTGTGGAAAGGGTGTTATTATTCTGTTACCTATGAATGGGTGGTTCATTCCTTGATCAACTGCTGCTGAAGACAAAGTATGTTGAGACACATTTGGTTTGTACAAGATAGTCATCTGTAGTAATGCATGCCAAGCTGTTTCAGACTTGTGAAAGATTTGTAGCTCCTCTTTGTTAATATTGGCCTGCACAAAGTGTCTGTATCTGTAGCAACATGTGTAAAGTTGTTTTAGTAGTATGTGCCAGGCAAACTTTGGATGAGTGGTCTGGAGGAGAATGTACAGTGGGACCTTTTTATACACGGGGGATCCGTTTTAGACCACCCCCACCCCCACGTAAGGCAAAAAACGCAATATCTCAAATCCTGTTCTTCCCTGTGACTGTGTGCTTCTGCATGCAGTATGGCGCGTGCACCATTATAATGCCCAGGGGCTTGCCATCTGTGTGAGCTCAAGTCCGTGGATGGCAAGACCACATATGGCATGGGCACACTGTATATATGTTTACTGGCTCCACTTCATGGACATTTTGTTAGGATTTATGTTCATGTTTGCCTTATCCTGCAGAGGCTGTGGAAGGAACTGATGCCTGTTCAATAAATAGCTATATAGTTCATGATCTGGAAAGCAAATGCAGACCCAAGTTATGGTTTGAGCTCCAAAACATGCAATAAGCTTGAAGTTTAATAAACAATTTTTTAAAAAAAGTTGTGCATTGAGCAAGAGTTAGTTTTAAGTGGTGAAGCTACATTAAAATTAGATGTGCTGTTTTTAAAAGCTGTTTTTGTGGCTGTGTGCTACTATCTTTGTGAATGAAAAAACAAGTGTTGAAGATAGACATTTCTAACATAGATGACAGCTTTTTTATTGAACTGCAGCCTGTTTTAAAATTCTTCAGTATCTCAAAAACAGCAGCTATGTTGACTTGAAGGCACACAACAACAATAATAACGTTGAGGTTTCGGTGATAAACACACTTAACTGGCTAATCTTTCGAAATGTTGAATGATTGAACAACAGTTGTTCTTAATCTGTTCATAGCATCAGAGCTTCCACGCTTTTGCAGTTTCTTCCAGCATTCTGCACTTGGTCAGTAAAAGAGCAAAGCTGGAAGCAAGGTTTTAGCAGTTTCTCTCAGCACAGGTATACATGTGCAAAGTCATAGGAGAGAGCCAAGAATGAGAAGGTGGAGTGTTTCAAAACCACTAATAAGAGTCTTATCAGAAGTGGCGCTTCCGAGCCGTGATTAGTCTTGTCTTAGGTCATCCTGACCTGCTAACTTTCATATTCTTTAGCAAGATATTTTGAATGTTAGAGCTCATTAAAAATAAAATCTAGTTTACCCTACCATCCACATGTGACCAGTAGTAGCAGGTATTGTTCTGTTAAAACAGTATTTCCATAACACACACATAACAAAGGAAGGCAACATTTTCTTGAGATAACATCATCTATAAGGAATAGTCTAATTTTCTCAGGTTTCCCCATCCTGATTTTCCCTCACCATTGACCTTTTCTTGTTGAATGTTTGCTTCTTGTCTCTTCCCTTTCACTCTTCCTCAATATGTCAAGTTCCAGGGTTAGGAACCTTTAGGCAAAAATGCCTTGCATTTTTCAGCTTGTAGGAGCCAGCACAACCTAGTGGTTTGAGTGTTTGGACTATGGGGGGTTGCAGACTGCCAGAAATAGTGCAAATTGAGTCCACTTTTAGGGTTAGGGTTAGTGCTAGGGAATCATGGGAATTGTTTTTTTTCTGAGACATTGAGCCTTCTCTGTCAGAGAGCTCTGGTGCCACAATAAAATGCAGTTCCCATGATTCCCTAACCCTAACCCTAAAAGTGGACTCAATTTGCACTATTTCTGGCAGTCTGCAACCTCCCTTTGACTCTGGAGACCAGGTTTTGAATTCCTAGTCAGCCATGGAGTCTCACTGGGTGACCTTGGGCAAGTCACATCTCTCAGCTTCAGAGGAAGGCAATGGCAGCCCCCCGCTGAACAAATCTTGCCAAGATATGAGAGGTTCATCTTAGAGTTGCCATAGCTAGGAAACAACATGAAGGTACACAACTCACACAAACCACCTTGTGGTAGATAGAAATAATAACAATCACAACATGTATGTATCTGTGAAACATTCAGATACATGTATCCAGTTGAGCTAGATTTTCCAGTCTTGTGTATACCAGTTTTTCAGGTGCCTTATGTGATATAACTGGTATTGTAACAACAACATTTATTTATAATGGCCTTTCCACAAAGGGCAGAATATCAAACATATACCATCGTAGAGAAACACAATAAAACATAACACCATAAACCACCAATGTCCTGCCAGCCATCACTCACTCCAGCAACCTCAGACACAGCACAGCAGCTTAATCTAGCAAATGAAGGTTGTCAAAATCTTACAAAAGTATTGTACAGTTGGCCCTCAACATTTGTGGCTTTGACTTTTGTTGCTTTGATTATTTTCAGCTTTGATATGTTATCTCTACGAATCTCTAGGTCCTCCAGCGTGAGTTTGCTGGAAGCTGACCATAAAGTCATGGGGGAGGGCCTAGAGATTCCTAGAGAGATGTTCTCTTAGGTAAAAAAAACTGGTTTTTTGTTTGCAGTTTTCCCACTTTCCCAGGAGTCCTGCGCCCCAAACCCCAACAAAAGTGGGGGGCCTACTTATGTGTTTTCTGCAAGAAGCAACGTTGTAACTCCGATAAGCTGGCTGTAGAATTTATAAAACCATCGAGCTCTTAATGCTATTTAAAGTTTAGCTGAAAAAGTTATTTAACTGATAGCAACTTGATATATCATTGAGTACTAAAGTTAGGATGATCCATGCCATCATACTTCCCATTTCTGTTTATGGTTATGATAACTGAACAGCGAAGAAAGCTAATAGGAAGAAAATTGATTCATTTGAAATGTGATGCTGAAGATACCATGGACTGATAAAAAGACAAATAGATGGGTCCTTGAATAAATGAAGATTGAACTCTCCATAAAAGCCAAGATGATTAAATTGAGACTGTTGGATGTGAACTCGAAGGCTTTCATGGCCGGCATCCATGTTTTTTTGTGGTTTTTTCGGCTATGTGGCCATGTTCTAGAAGATTTTATTCTTGATGTTTTGCCAGCATCTATGGCTGGCATCTTCAGAGAATGCTGGCATGGAAATGAGTGGGGGATACACACACACACACACACACACACACACACACACACACTGTGTGACCTTTGGTTGAGAGAAGGTGATTTACATGTTACTCTGTGTGTTGTTCAGTTGTTGAAAGGCAAGGCCTCAGGGTGGGAGGACATGCAAGGAAGCATTGTGTCTATTTAATTAGTGATCCATTTTTTTCCGCTACCCTGAGTGTTTTTCATTTGCACATACTGGGTCTTGATTTTGGTGTTTTTCAGGACTGGCAGCCAAACTTCTTCTTTTTTTTTTTTTTTAACTTTCAAGGTTTCTTCTTTCCTGTTGAAATTGTCTAGGTGTTTGTGGATTTCAGTGGCTTCCCTGTGCATTCTGACCTGATAGTTATTGGCATGGTCCAAAATTTCAGTGTTTTTGAATAGCATTTTATGCCCAGGTTCTGCTACTGCTGATTTTTCTGGCTGACCCAGTTTGTAATGTCTCTCGTGTTCCTTGATTCATGTTTGAACACTGCATTTGGTGTTTCCTATGTAGACTAGTACACAGCTGAATGGTATGCGCTAAACTCCTGTGTCTGTGAGAGGGTCTCTCCTGTCCTTTGCTGAGCGCAGCATTTGCTAGATTTTCTTGGTAGGTTTGTATATCATTTGGAGGTTGTGTTTCCTCACCACTTTTCCCTATTCTGTCTATGACTCCTTTGATGTATGGTTGAAATACCTTCCCTTTGGATGGCTGTTTGTCTTCTCTGGGTTTTTCTGGGTCTGACAGCCCTTCTGATGTCATACCGTTTATATCTACCCCACTCATTTCCATGCCAGCATTCTCTGAAGATGCCAGTCACAGATGCTGGCAAAACGTCAGGAATAAAATCTTTTAGAACATGGCCACATAGCCTGAAAAACCCACAAAAACCCATGAGACTGTTGGATTTTGACTTGACCATATCATGAGAAGACATGATGCACTAATGTTTGGTAAGATGGAAGGCAATAGGAAAAGAGGAAGACCACATTTCAGATGGATAGACTCAAATCAAAGCTTCCTTACGGTCCTGAGTCTGCAAGACCTGAGCAGGGCTGTTGATGATAAGGTGATTTAGAGGTCTCTCATTTATGGGGTCACCATATGTTGAAGTTGACTTCACAGTGGTTAAAAACAACTTGATACTATCTCTGGTTGTGCAATAGCAATATCAGGAAGCTGAAAACAAAACTGGTACTTTCCCCGATTGAAAGAAAAGTGGAATAAGTGTCAAAATTCATTTCTACCTGAGTGAATGGCTACAAGTAAACTTGAAACTGGTGCTTCCAATCTTCAAAACATTTTGGTTTTGACTGGAAACTGGATGTTATGTTGGAGATCTGTGGATGCATTTTAGGAGTCTTTATTGGTTAACATTCTAAAGTAGGGGTAGGCAAAATATGGCCTGCAGGCCCAGGCTTGTTTTTGTGGTCTTGTGGGGTCTTTTTTTTTTTTTGCTTCAAAATGCCCTCTGGAGATGTAGAAGTTAGAAGGAATTTCCATCACACTTGGAGTCCTCCACCCTCCAGGTCAAATAATTTTTTTGCAAAATGGTTCTTTTTTGTGTGTCTCAAAATGTCCTCTAGAGGATGCACGAGGGAGATTTCCATTATGTTTTGGACCTCACTGTTGATTTAGTGGGTCAGCCATAGTAGGAACTAAAAACGAGATTTATTAAACTAAAGCGTACGTGTTATATAAATGGAAACATATCAGGGGTAGTTGTGTTGGCCATATAGCAAAGTACAGTAGCATCCCAAATTCACAAAACAGTGATAGGGGGCCAAACAAAATACATGAAATATATGTTGTAAGCTTTCAAAGCTCCATGGGCTTCTTTATCACACAAAGGTGTTAAAATAATACAGGAGAAAAATATTACATTATTAGTCATATATTTTATGCATTTTGGTTGGCTCAATAAAGGTATCACTGTTTTGTCGATTTTGGATGTTATGTTACATAAATGTTTTTCATGTATTATTTCAGTGTTGCTTGCAGATGACATTCCTGAAAATGTACATTTGTAACACATTAAATAGATATTATACTGGGACGGTCTCCTAACAAAGCAGAGAAGAGAGGATCTAGGAGGCCATATGGATTGAGATGGTGAACTTTCTGGAAGTGGGGAGCTAAAGGCTAGAAATTAGGAACACATGACCATGACACCATTCTTGCATTTTGCAAAATTTACATTTTTAGAAACTTTTTCATTTCAAAATTCTTGTTTTTTAAAATAACTGGTATCCTTAAAACTTCTACAACTACATCTTATCTTGACAACTCATTCTGGCATTTTAATTTATAGACTAAAAGAGAAGTTTGAATTTTCTTGATTTTTAATGTATTACTGTAGATACCTCAGTTTGTGTGAATATGACAGTCTCTTTGTGAAACTGTATGTAGTAGGTTTAGCTAGCATGTTTGTGATAATTAGTTTAGCTTTAACTATTATTTTATTAAGTCAAGAAATTTAGTATTTTACCATTTTTAAAATAAATGATCTAATTTCAATCAAGATCTAAGTGTTAAATGATTTTAATTATTTTTAAAACAGTCCTGCAGTTGTGTATTGTTGCTGTCACATCTAGCTTGGCTCTAATGCCTGCTTTTGTTGTTGTTAACTGCCTTCACATCGGTTTTGACCCATGGTGACCCTATGGATGAGACATCTCCAGGCCCCCCCAGTCCTCTACTGCTTTGCCCAGCTCCTGCAAACTCATATATATGGTCTCTTTAATAAAGTCCATCCACCTAGCATGTGGCCTTCCCCTCTTTCTACTTCCTTCCACCTTTCCTAACATTATTGTCTTTTCCAAGAATTCATGCCTTCTCATGATGTGTCCAAAGCTTCTTTGGATATCTCTGGCTTGATCTGTTCTGGGACCCATTTATTTGTCCTTTTGGCTGTCCATGGGATCCTCAACACTCTTCTCCAACATAGCTAGTGCCTGCTATACTGTCCTAAATACCCCAAATTTTCCCCCAATTGTCTTTGCCCAATACCTTTCAGAGGTAATATATAAGGATTAAAATTTCCACAGTTGTGTGACTGATTGAGAACAATGTTTAGATAACACTTACTTACCTCACTGCACAGGTTTATGTAGAATAATTTTAGTCTTCTAGTTCGGCTAGTTTGTTCATCCAAATCAATCCAACATAGAATTTAGGGTTTAATGAAGGAGTCTATCAGATCCTTGGGCTTAGTAGAGCTAGTAAACTAATTGAGAGTAAAGAGTATGAGATGGTGCTACTCTTCTGCATACAACAGGGTGCATGCAGTTCTCTTTCCCAAGCTGTTTGTGATTCTAAATGAGGTCTGTGGCAGACAGAACCAAGGTCATTCATGTTCTGGTAACTTCCAAACTGGATTATTGCAGTGCCACTGAGATTCTTAGAGAGATGTTTCCTCAGGTAAAAACATGGTGTTGTTGTTATTTGCGGTTTTTTCACATTCACGGGGGGTCCTGTGCCCCTAACTCCAGCAAATGTGGAGGGAAGAGTGTATAAGTAAAGACTTATTGGTTGTGTTGGTAACCCTGTGGATTGTCCTGTGAACTCAGGCCTGCCTAGTCCCAAGCCTAAAGACTTGTAGTCAGCAAGTTTGAATTGGCTTTTCAGAAAGACACTTGGCATTGACTAAGGGTTGTTTTGGATTTATTTTTCTTCTCATTTTCTCCAATATCATGATATTTTCATCCTCTTTGATAACCTGTTTTAGTATGGGTGACACTGAATTGCTTCTTTTGATTTTTTTAAATGCTGCTTATGGTGTTTTTATTTTTCTGGTAGGATTTTTCCTGTTTGTTGTTAACCACCCTTGAGTCAATCCTGATTCATGGTGACCCTATGGATGAGACATCTCCAAGATCCCCTATCCTCCACAGCTCTGCTCAGGTCCTGCAAATTCATGCCCATGACCTCCCTGATTGAGTCCATCCATTTGCTGTGTGGTCTTCCTCTCTTTCTTCTACCCTCTACCTTTCCTAGCATTATTGTTTTTTCTAGTGATCCCTGCTTCTCATGATGTGGCTAAAGTACAACAGCCTCATTTTGATCGTCTTGGCTTCCAGGGAGAGTTCAGGCTTAATCTGTTCTAGGAACCATTTGTTTGTCTTTTTAGCTGTCCACATTATCCTAAGCACTCTTCTCTAGTATCACATCTCAAATGAGTTGATTTTCTTTCTGTCTGTTTTCTTTACTGTCCAGCTCTTGCATCTGTACATGGTAATAGGGAGTACAATGGCCTGGATGATTCTAACCTTAGTACTCAGATGTATGGCTTTCCACTTTTAGGATCTTGTCTAGTTCTTTCATAGCTGTCCTTCCCATTCATTGGGGGGATGCAGACGGCGAAAAACGCCATCCTCAATCCCAGGAAGGGGAGGGGCAGCCGGACGCTGGGCGTCCCATCCCCTTCCTGAGGACGTCATTAGAGCGACGGCCCGTCTGCATGACGGGCGCTCTGATGACGTCCTTCCGGCTCAGCGTCCAGACACGCTGAACCAGAAGAGATGCCAAAGAGGTGCGCCACGCCACTTGCGGTGCCCCTTTTGCGGCTTGCGGAAGGACAGCTACTTTAGTGTTTCTTTCGCAGGCGGCGAAAGGGAGGATTGGGGCCGAGGTGTCTGTCAGCCTCGGCCTCGATCCTCCACTTCCGGGGGGCGGCCCAGGGCCTCCTGTCTGCATCTCCCCATAGACTTACTCTTATTTTTTGTCTGCAGTCTCCATTCTGAACAATGTTTGATCCTAAGTTCTGGGACTCTTAACTATTTTGATTTCCTCACTGTCTAGGTTGAATTTATGTATCTCTTATGTGGTCATTGTTTTTGTTTTCTTGCTGTTCAACATTAAGCCTGCCTTTGCGCATTTATCTTTGAAGTTCCAAGTCTTTGATGTCTTCTGATAGTACTATGGTGTCATTACGTATCTTAGATTGTTGACATTCCTTCTTCCTCTCTTCACTCCTTCTTCTGAGTCTAACCTTGCTTTTCTTACCATATTTTCAGCGTATAAGGTGATAAATAGGGTGAGAGGATGCAGTCTTGCCCGACCCCTTTGCCAATTGGGAACCATTCTGTTTCTTCAAATTCTGTTCTGATGGAAATTTTTGCTGTACTGTGAACTTTATGTATTGTAAGGAATGTCTGGTTTATTTTGAAAAAGTGGAATACTCTGTTGTTTTATTTATTTATTCTTTGGGATTTTTTTACAGTAAACTATATAGAGGGAAGATTTAGCACATTTGATTTTTTTGAATCTTTAGTTTTTTTTGTAATTTATTTAAAATGTAACAAGTTATGTAACAAATTAGTAACAAAGTATCTGAACAATAACAAGCAGAATAACAAGTAAAGTGAGAAGATGAGCAGTAAAGATAGATCTAAGCCCATAATAGCTGGAACATATTCCTGAGTACATTGAGTCATTTTAAGATGATTAAAATTGATTTTTCCAATATTTAAGTTGTGAGGTTGGTGGCAGTGAGGGGATGTTTCTTTATAAAAGAATTAAATGTTATTAATGGCCACCAAATTGTCTCAAATGCGCATCTGTGTGGCGTTTTTTATTTGATTTGGCACATTTTATATCTTTCTTTTGCTTCCTTGGATTTCCCACCTGTCCCTGCTTCTCATGTTCTTCAGCTGTTAAATATTTATACTGACCTTAGCACCCTGTACTTAAATGGTACCTTGTGAGATATGTATTGATCTGATTACAGTGGAGACTGTGCTATTTAACAGTGAAAATGCTCATGCATTTTCCATTCAGCATTACCTGACCAGAATAGATGAACCAGAACCTCTCTATCCACCTAGACTTTCATTCTGGTGCCTCTGCATCTGCATGCTGCATGTGCTGAGTGATTTGTGCTGTGCTGCTGCTGAGAATCACTTACCGTATATACTAGACTATAAGTTGACCTCATGTATAAGTCGAGGGAAGGTTTTGGGGCCAAAATTATGGATTTTGACATGACTTGGATAAGTCAAGTGTAAAACTTTGGGTCATGTAACAAGGAATGTAAAGGACAAAGCAAAGCAAAAAGGTGCCAAAGAGCTTACAGAATTCCAGTAGGCATAACTGTGCTCACACTAAAGACAGGATGGATGAGAGAACAGAGTGGGGTTGGTGCTTCTAGGACAGATTACACTCTTGACTTTCACCAGGGTATGGTTCTTTTTTAAAATAAAGAACAGTACTTACATTGACCCATGGATAAGTCGATTCAGGTTTTTGGGGTCAATTTTTTGACTAAAAATTTTAGACTTATACATGACTATACACAGTAGATCTGCAAAAGTACAAGTATATTTATACACTTTGCACCAATTGCCAATTTAAGCTACTGAACTATAAATAAAACTAATTATAATAGCCATGTGCAGTGTTCCTATGTCAACGCTAAGAAAGGATGTACTAGTGCATAGACATTTTATTATGTATTATTATATTATGTATTAAACATCTTTTTAATATTATTTTTAACTTGTGTTTTTTAAATCAAAGTTTAGTTTGTGTTTTAACCTTTGTATAATGAGTTTTTTTTAGTTGTACTGTGTTTTTAAAACATTGTATGCTACCTTGAATCCCATGCTGGGAGAAAGATGGGATATAAAACAAAATAAAATATAGACTTGCAGAGGTAGATTCCCTACCTCTTTTTCATCACATTGCATGGGCAGAAGCCTACACTGAAGCAGAGATAATGTGCTCCTAATATCGTTTCCCTTTCTAGAACTGTGGATCGGGTGTGAAATGAGATATGGCTCTCTTTTCTCCCCTGGGGCAGGGAGACAGTCCTCAATTGTTGTTTAGGAGAATATTTTAACTAGCTATAATCAGTCGCCTTCCTTTTAGGTTGAAAGTAAAGCATGTGTGACCTGCAGACTGCAGGTGTCCTCAACTCTATTTTGTAGCCTCTTGAGCCCTGTAAGACCCCCAGACACTACCCATATTTAATTTGTGTTTGTGTATGCACACAGAGAAAAATAATGCCCTTTAAATGCTCCAAAATCTTTTCTGGAACAGCATCATACATGCAACCCCCCCCCCCCAATCTTCCACAAGCCCTCCAAAAATTGCTGAAAATTGCCCCAAACCAAGCTGATTTAACCAAGATTCTTTTAAATATTATCATGTAATGTTCAACAGATATGTGATAGCATAGCCTGCCATGGGGAGAAAAATTGTCTCCCACCCCTGTGGCAGTTGTGCGTCTCTCTTCTAGGTAGAAATGTTGCTTGAGTGATAGCATTGTGGAATATGAACCATTATGGGATATGAATCATATATATATATACACACACACATATATACTTTTTTTTTTAATGTATTTTCTTCCAGCACAAAATTCATTGAAGGGACAGTGGTGCAGTTGCTTGAAGAAGATGACTCTGTAGTCGGAATTGTGTATAAGGACAAGGAAACTGGAGACACAAAGGTGAGGCTTAAGATCAGGGGTAGGCAACCTAAGGCCCGGGGGCCGGATGCGGCCCCCCGAGGCCTTTGGACCGGCCCCAGGCCGGTCCTGCCGCCGCCGCCGCCCGCCATGATGATATTGATTTTTGTCGTTATTACTTGTTCTTGGGGTTTTCTTGGCAAAATCTCCACAGGGGTTTTGCCATCATGGCTTTTCTGGGGCTGAGACAGTGTGCATGCATCCCTGGTTTGTGGGCCTGCCTTCCAGTCGTTTCCATGATGATAATGATTATTGTTGTTTTTACTTGTTCTTGGGGTTTTCTTGGCAAAATCTCCACAGGGGTTTTGCCATGGCTTTTCTGGGGCTTAGAGAGTGTGCATTTATTTATTTATTTATTTATTTATTGTGCTTCAGCCCCCCCCCCCCCAATTGTCTGAAGGACAGCAACCTGGCCCCCGGCTCAAAAAGGTTGCCTACCCCTGCTCATGATTTTCTAAAAGGCTTTTTAAATATTATAGTTTTCCTGATGTAGTTAGTCTTATGCCAAATTAAGGCATGACTTTGTTAGTATAACCAATTCACTTCACAAATCTCCACAATTGTAAGTTTAAAATGTTATACTGCGGAATAGGCACAGATATTCTAGGTTTGTATGAGTGAATTGTACAATATTAGTTGTCTAAGGCTTGGACTAGGTATTGCTGTTGATAGAAATGGAAAAGAAGAAGGATTGAATTGCCACTATATCTTTAGCTATCTCAAGAATCTGTGATGCTCAATAACTTGAGAGAAAAGAGAACAGAATTCTTGGGTTGGATAGCTCTCAGTATATGCATAGGAGCTATTGTATGAGAAGGTGTAGAGAGCTAAGAAATATTTGATTTAGAATAAATGAGTCAAAACAAAGTTTTCTGCAAATGTTAATTGACTTTCTTTTCTCACTTATTTAGCATCTCTAGGAACAGGCTGTCCAAGTATCACATTTTATTAATTTGTTTTATCCAGTTGTTCCACTTTTCACAAGTTCCTGAAGGAAATCTGTGATCAAAAGTTACACTGCAATGAAAGACAGTGTACTCCATATGTCTGATACTAGCCTGCTGCATGAGTCAGTTTTTCGTTTTATCTGTTTATCTGTGTAGTTGCATGAAATGTACACTTAGGAGAATAGTTATTAGCTTTCCAAATGAGCATAGCATTTCTAAAGCATCATCAGATGTGCACCTATTGTAATGACTGACTCATCTTCAGATTAATTAAAACATCTTTCATAACAGCCCTTCTTAGTCCTGTCACTATCAAATTATGCGTTCATTTTCCAGAATATGTCTCAATTTCTCAACTTGTTTCGGCATATTTAGGGTTAGGAATGTAGTTAAATGAAATAATTTGCTTTTGCAAGCGAGCCAAATAGTCTCTCTTCAGTGAAAAGTAATACATTTTGTTTATTGTTCCAGTCAATGCAAAATTTGATTTTGCATTAGAGAACAAACGACAAATGTGTGTGCTTGACTGAAATATGTAGAATTCTCAGCAAGTTTTTCAGCAAGCAGGGTTAGAAACTTCAGGTTTCAGAGAAGACTGAAATCAGAAGTGGGAGGCTTTGAATATCAAATACAATATGAATATATGGCAACAGATGTCAGCCCGTTCCCACATGTGCAGAAACCTACATGTTTTTTAACTGACTGG
Source organism: Phrynosoma blainvillii (assembly GCA_026167975.1). NCBI lineage: Eukaryota > Metazoa > Chordata > Lepidosauria > Squamata > Phrynosomatidae > Phrynosoma > Phrynosoma blainvillii. Next base: position 18,650,377 of record JANUYF010000004.1, on the reverse strand, counting down.
TATGCAAATTTTGGTTATGGTCATGCATGTATCAGGATGTCAACATCCACATGTTAGGCTGATATGTTGTTGGGACCAGGAAATGGTATGAACTTTGAAGTATGATGTGTATTAACCCAGCCCCTTGCTGTCCATCGTCCCCCATGTGACTGTTTTTCTCATGAGCTCAGATTTTGATACACTGACTGTCTTTTTTCCCAGCTAAAACTATAATTGTTATGACTTCTTGGCCATCTGGGCCGAGTTCTCATTGTTTCTCTAAATGTTGTTCCCATGAGGAAAAATTCCACACACACATCTCTACATATCACCTTTGACTGTATAACCCATCCATATTCCAACACATTAAACTCACACTACTGAGATTGGAGGAATAGTAACATTCTCTTCTAAAAGAGAACATGATAGAGGGTTGCTCAGAAATTCCCCGAAACATACTTTTGATACATTATCAATCTTTTAAAATGACATAGGGTCTTTGCAGACTGCCAGAAATAGTGCAAATTGAGTCCACTTTAATTGCCCTGGCTCAGTGCTAGGGAATCATGGGAACTGTAGTTTATTGTGGCACCAGAGCTCTCTGACAGAGAAGGCTCAATGTCTCAGAAAAAAATACAATTCCCATGATTCCCTAGCACTGAGCCAGGGCAGTTAAAGTGGACTCAATTTGCACTATTTCTAGCAGTCTGCAAAGGTCCAGAGAAAACTTTGGTGGGTGTGAAATATCTTCAGGAGATGTTGTGTGGCACTGCTTGACTTTTTTTTTTCCTTTTTGTTCTAATGTTTTTATGTTGTAGGAGCTTCACGCACCCCTTACAGTTGTGGCTGATGGTCTTTTTTCCAAATTTAGGAAAAATTTCATCTCCAGTAAAGTTAAAGTTCCATCTCATTTTGTAGGATGCATTTTGAAGGTAAGCATTCCCTAAAAAGCTAATTGTGCCATTATCCAGTTTAGATGCTTAAAGCAGATAATCACAATGGCTATTGTAGAGTAGTTCTAATTAAGTTGATGATGTTACTGTTATCCCTGTAGAATCTTAAATATTCTTATGATACTTATTCACCCTCACAACAGTCACACAGTCACTGTTGCTTGCATTGTACAAATAGGGAAATGAGCTATTGTGCCAGTATTTCACAGAAACTGCTCAATGAATTCATGGCAATATATTGGGAAAAGGCAGCCATAAAGCACTTTTGATTTTCTCATCTTCTTTTTGTAAAGAATTCACCTCAGTTTAAAACCAACCATGCTGAACTTGTTTTGGGAAATCCTAGTCCAGTGCTTGTCTACCAGATTTCTTCCAATGAAACCAGAGTCCTTGTTGACATTCGAGGTGAAATGCCGAAGAACCTTAAAGAATATATGACTGAAAAGATTTATCCACAGCTACCAGGTAAGAATATGTATATTGACTAGAAGTACTGTGGTAAAATTTTTATCTGCTCAAATTTGTGCATGTTTCTGACAAACTGGTGTGACTGCACTTCCAAACTTGTGAGGTAGAGCACACTGCCAAGGACTCTTCAATTCCTCAGTGATAGACTGCCACTACTCATATTTTTAATAACTCCTTTCTTGGGAAAATCAAGTGTACACACTTAGTCGGAGAAGGATGGGTATCTTGTCATTTTCAGTCTTGAAACAGAAGACTGGTACATGAGTGAGACTTCATTCCAGGTTAGGTCCAGACAACCAAATCAATCCAATTTTCAGTTCAATATATTTGTTAATGAACCAAACACATGTGTTCAAAAGCCCAATATTTTTTATAATAAAATGATCAAACAGAACATTACCTAGCTAAGTTTTTCAGAATCTTAGGAATAATCCACCAAAGCAGCCTTCAGTGGAAGGACAGCTGTATCCAATCAGAAACAGAATTTAAGACTATGGACAGCTCCATAGGACTTCAGATAGCTTGCTGGAGGAACTGTGGAATGAAACTTGTAAAGGTTTCCATAATGACCTAATTTGCTGAGATGCTGGAAGAATTTTAGTTCAGAGCCAAGCAAGGAATCACCCAACCCAGACTGGGGAGCAGCACTAGGGAAGCAGTGTTTAATTCTTTTTGCCTTCTGCCATTTTATTATGTAAATCCCTCCTCACTCTGGCCACTATTTTCTCTGTCTATTTGCTATCAAGTTGCCTGTCAACTTCTGGGGAAATATGCATGTACCTGAATGTCTGAGTTTTTATACAAAGCCATAGAAACAATGCCATCCATATTTTTGTATGTGAGGTGAGTCAGAGCACAGCAGATCAACCATGGTAGATGCTAGAGGCTTGTCTCTTAACAGTCTACTCATTGAAGAGCACCAGCTTTTCCTGGAACAAAGAAACCACTACTTGTGGGAAGCAAATGTTAACCAGTCAATATTCTGGCTAGGAACAATTTCCAGTAAAAAGAACACTCACATGTGAGACATGAAAATAATTAAAGTCTGGAGTTTGAAAATAAACTGTGATGCATGTACACTGAGAGAGAGCTGAAGTCAAAAAGCAGCATTACCTTCTTGTCATAGAAAGGATCTTGTGTGTTTAACTGTCGTCAGCTAGCAAACCCATATTGCTGGCCCAGATAGTTCCAGTGAAAAAGGTAGCTGAGATTTGGAAGAATGAGAGGAATGATAAATATAGTCCCTTACTATCCAAGTACCTTTGTAAGTAGTGATACAGCCTAATAATTTTGCCTGTAGCCAGCAATGGTTTTGGAAATGTACTGTCTTCTTTTGAAGAGGTTAAGTTACGTGTATATTTTCCAAAACAAGCATCATTTCACAAGAACATAAGGGTATACTCTTATTTCCACATCACTTTCTTCCAGTTCTCACAAAGCAACAAAGGCAAAAGGGCAATAGTCTGATGTGCTATTACCTCTGACTGGTTTATTGGTGTTACATTTTTATGATAATGGGTACCTTTTGATGTGGTGTGTTCCTGAATTTCTTAGAATGCATTTTTTAAGGAGAAATTCTGCATGACTGCCTTTTGATATATTGGCAAAGTGGCATACTTCTAGCAGAGGTTTTGCTGATGTGTGCCTTCCCTCAGTTTTGGGGGCCCAGTGAGTACCTTTGAGTAACTAGCAGTCAGCCAAAAGGAGGTGGGATGGTTTTGAGCAGTCTCATCTGGAGTTCTCTTTAGAACTAATGAAAAATATTTCCTTGGATCAGTGACTTGAGAAGCTTCACCTTTTCCTATGAATATAGCTTGAGGGGATTGTTTGAGCCCTCTGAATGTCTTCTGTTAATTCTTCTGTCACTATCTAGATGTAGGCATTAAGCATATTGATATGTGGCTTCTTAAGGCTTCCTGACATGAATTTTGCCTGTCTGGTATAAGGCAGATAATTCAGTAGACGACTGCAGGACTTATTGGAGCCTCCTGCTTCAACCTGCCAAACTGCCAGTGAACAGCTGTGTTAAGACTACAGCTCTGATTTGGGATAACTCTCATTTAGGTTAGTCACATATGCTCACCAGATATTTCTGGTGTTTTCGTGTTTCTGTGTAATAATTTTAAAATCCTGGACAGCCTTAATTTGGACAAGCATTCTGTGATATCCCCTTAAAGTATTTATCATAACTATTAGAGTGTATTTTACTTTCTGTAGAGAGACAATAACCTGGAAAGAAAGAAATCTGGTCTAAAGTAATATTGCCCCAGTGACCCATCTTTGGTTTATCAGACATATGAGAATGAGTCACCAAGTCATCTTTCATCTCTCATGATATCTGAGGCTAATTGTGGTTCTGGGTCAGGGGTGGGCAAAATGTGTCCCTCCAGATGGTGCTGGATTGTTCTTTCGAGTTTTCCTCACTATTTGGCTATGCTGGCTTGAGTTGATCAGAATTGCAGTCCAGCACCCAGTCCCTGTTTGAGGTGGTTTATCTTCTGAGTCTTGATCAAAATAAAACCACTTTGGAAATAACTGTGATACTGTTTTGCTTTGTTTTTTGTTTTGGCATTTTTGCAGAGCACCTGCAGGAACCTTTTCTAATAGCTGTACAGAATGATCGCTTGAGGACCATGCCTGCAAGCTTCTTGCCTCCTTCTCCTGTGAATAAAGCAGGTTGGTGAGCAAAAATAAACAGTAAAATTTGGAGACATAAGGGGCAGCGTATTCAAGGGTTTAGGCATGCCCAGTGGTATTTTTGATTTCTTTTTCTTTGAAGAGCAGAAAATACTCTGCTTCTCATGCCATATTATTTATTTATTTATTTATTTATTTATATATATTCTGGCTTTCTCCCAAAGTGGGACCCAAGGCGGGTAACAACATATATATAAAACACATTAAAACAACAATTAAAATGGTACAGTTAAAACCATAAAAAATATAAAAATTACAAATATAAAATTTAAAACAGAGTTAAAAATAATAATAATCTAAAACTAACCCCCCATCCCCCAATGAAACCTGGCCTGCAGGATTTTAAAAGGCTTGCTTAAATAAAAATGGCTTTGCCTGCCGGCAAAAGGCCTGTAATGAAGGGGCCAGCCTAGCTTCCTGTGGAAGGGAGTTCCACAGGGTCGGAACAGCCACTGAGAAGGCTCTCTCTTGTGTCCTCACCAGACAAGCATGGGATAGTGGTGGGCTCTAGGTGGTTCATATATCACAGACTTCATTTGAAAGACCTCTCAATTTCAAAGAGGATGGCCATGTGTTTTAAAGACAAAAAGCCAAATACCTCATATGTGTGCAGAATTGCTTGTGTAGTTCTTTGGATCTCAGCCAAATAAGTTGTTGTATTTGCCAGGGGGGCTGTTCCTCATATACTGTAGTAGGATAATTTCCTTCTAAAATAATTAGATCTTCTCTTACTCTCTATTGTCTAGAAACAGATTGGGTGAACTTATCAAATATTTTGATGCATATTGCAGTTAATATCTAAACTGTGATGATTGTTGACATTTTATTAACAATTCTTCAGTTAACAATTAACAAAACTTCTGAGGAAGCCAGGGTGGGGTATGGGGAGAGGAACTCCAAAAAAATTGTGTGGTAAGACTTATTTTTTGATATTTTTATCTGTTACATGAGAAGTTTTTTCAGTAAATGATAAATAAATAAATAAAAATGGCATTTACATGTTTCCATTTACATTGACAGGTAAATCTGAATATTAATTCAGATTTGATGTTTATCAGACTTAAATTGTGCTTCATGAATCAGGTTAAAAAAAGATTGTACAGAGTTACTTGGGATACTTTCTGACCCCAGTGAGAATATGTGTATTGAACAGTTTAGGATTGTGGTTAGTGTCAGTGTACAGCTAGGGCTTTATGTACTTTTTTGCATATTATGTTGTTATTGTGGGCCTTCAAATCGTTTCCAGTTTATGGAGACCCTAAGGTGAACCTATAATGGGGTTTTCTTGGCAAGATGTGTTCAGAGCAGGTTTGCCTTTGCCTTCCTCTGAAAATTCATTGAAAATTCCATTGTTGCCCCAAAATTGGACAATGTCTTGACAATTGCCAGAGTTATTTGTGTGCCACTTCTGTTCAGGAACTACTGGTGGATTGCTGCTGCAGGATGAACAAATCAATTCTTGATTTTATAGCGTCTCCCTCTTTAACTATTCTGCGTTGAATGCGGAACTCTGCCAGGACTGGACCATATTTTGGTACCAGTGTAGAGCAGCTACAGGAGGAATGATGGTTAAATCAAGGGTGGATTCACCATTCTTACAGTGGTGGGTCCATTGGCTGCCCCTTTTTCTGTTTCTCCCCACCATGGTTCACTGAGAAATGACATGAGGCTTCTGTGGGATTAAAGCATGCTGTACTGGTACATAATGGATTAACATATATACATGCCCAAGTCCTGGTGCACAAGGGTTAACAATTACATCCATATACAGAAGTTATACAGACAGGTACCATGCTATACACCTCTCCTTTCCATACCCTCAGGTAATTGTTCCCAAACAGTTAGGGATTTGTGGGCTCATTTCCCACTGTCTCCTTGTGATTAGAATTGGAGTTAGTTGTGGTTGATTTCCCCCCCTTTTAGGAGTGCTTCTCCTGGGAGATGCTTACAACATGAGGCACCCCCTAACAGGTGGAGGAATGAGTGTTGTTTTGAATGACATCAAGATATGGAGGCACTTGCTGCAGGCTGTTCCAGATCTTTATGAGGACTCTGCTCTTCTGCAGGTAGGGCAGGATTCTGGCTTTCCCTTTCAACTTTTTTGGTATTTTGGCTCCCTGTTCAGGTTGGGTTTATTTTTACATTATTTTAGGCAGCTGCTTTTTCATTTATTTTTATTTAAAATTTCTAAATTGCTCTTCATCCATAAGAATTCCAAAATGCTGTATCATAATTTTAAAAATCCAATAGGAAAACCCCCGGCAGAATAGTATCATTCTGTGAATGGCCACTGTGAATTTCTCTGCTGCCCCTAGCCTCTCTGAGGTGGGAGTCTACATAGGCTGATTTAGGCAATTGGAATGAATTAGTCCTAAAAGCCCAGCTGAACGTAATTTGTTTTCCTGTTTTGATGGCACCAGCTGAAATTTGGGTAAATAATTTTATAGTTATTTCTCTCAATTTCATGGGGTCCTGTGAGCTGTGGCAGTTCTTTGGGTTCCATGCTGCAATTTAGTGATGGTTAGCATGGTTTTCTTGTTTTTGCCTGTGTATGTATTCCTACAGTTACCCTTGCTCTCTATTCTTAGTGTTCTTTCTGTTCCCCTTTCCCTTGTAAATATATAATTATACTAAATCCAACCCTTAACCATTTGGTTTATTGCTGCTGTTTGCTGGTTCCTGGCCTTACACTAAAGGAACTTAGAATGAAGGGTTTTCCCCCTTACTATCCATGGATGTTCATCCTATAAGGCCTGGGGTTCTCCTCTCCCAGGGTGAGCAGCCACGATAGATGTCTCTACACTAATGCACAGAGCATGGAAAATAAGCAAGATGAACTTGAACTCCTAGCACAACAAAGCAAATATGATATAATAGGCATCACTGAAACCTGGTGGGATGAGTCTCTTGACTAGAATGTAGAACTACAGGGGTATAACCTTTTCAAGAGAAACAGGCCAAACAAGAAAGGAGGAGGAATAGCATTATATGTCAGGGATATTTACACCAGTGAAAAAATCCAGGACATCAATCCTGGAAGCCAGGTGGAGAGCATCTGGATAAAAATTAAAGGGGAGGGAAACAACAGGGATGTTAGTGTGGGAGTCTACTACAGACCCCCAACTCAAGCAGAAGAATTGGATGATGCCTTTCTAGAACAGATGACCACACACTCAGAAAGGAGAAATATAGTAGTGATGGGTGACTTCAACTATCTTGATATTTGCTGGAAGTCAAACTCAGCAAAATCCTCAAGGTCTAGCAAATTCCTCACTTGCCTCGAAGACAATTTCATTGTCCAAAAGGTGGAAGAGGCAACGAGGGAGTCAGCTATTTTGGATCTGATCCTAACTAACAGGGAAGACCTAGTTAATGGGGTGCAAGTGGTTGGATCCTTAGGTGGGAGTGATCATGTCCTCCTGGAGTTTATTATACAGTGGAAAGGAGAAACCAGGCATAGTCAGACACGCATTCTAGACTTTAGGAAAGCTGATTTTACTAAACTTAGAGAAATACTGGGGGTGATCCCATGGACAGGAATACTAAAAGAGGAGGGAGTTCAAGATGGATGGGAGTTTCTCAAAAGGGAGATACTGAAGGCACAATTTCAAACCATGCCAACGAGGAGGAAAAATGGGAGGTGTCTCAAGAAAGCAGGATAGATGACTAAGGAACTTGCAACTGAACTATGTTTTAAACGGAACATGTATAAGAAATGGAAAAATGGGGAAATCACCAAAGAGGAATTCAAACAAATAGCTAGCACGTGTAGGGGTAAAGTCAGAAAACATAAAGCGCAGAATGAACTCAGGCTTGCTAGAGAGGTTAAGAACAATAAAAAGGGCTTTTTTGGGTATGTCAGCAGCAAAAGGAAGAAGAAGGAAATGGTAGGGCCACTGTGTGGAGAAGATGGCAAAAAGTTAACAGGGGACAGAGAAAAGGCAGAATTACTCAACACCTTCTTTGCTTCAGTCTTCTCAGAAAAGGCAAAGGGTGCTCAACCTGAGGATAATGGAGCAGAGGACACAATAGGGGAACTGCAGGACAGAATAAGTAAAGAGATAGTACAGAAATCCCTGGTTAATCTAAATGAATTTAAGTCTCCAGGACCAGATGAATTACATCCAAGGGTACTAAAAGAACTGGCAAAAGTAATATTGGAACCATTGGCAATAATCTTTGAGAACTCCTGGAAAACAGGAGAAGTCCCAGCGGACTGGAGGAGGGCAAATATTGTCCCCATCTTCGAAAAGGGGAAAAAAGAGGATCCCAACAATTATCGTCCAGTTAGTCTGACATCAATACCGGGAAAGATTCTGGAGCAGATCATTAAACAGAGAGTCTCTGAACATCTGGAAAGTAATTTCATAATCACAAAAAGTCAACATGGATTTCAGAGAAACAGGTCATGCCAGACAAATCTGATCTCTTTTTTTGATAAAATTACCAGCTTGGTAGATGAAGGGAATGGTGTGGATATAGTATATCTTGATTTCAGTAAGGCCTTTGACAAGGTTCTCCATGACATTCTTGCAAACAGGCTGGTAAAATGTGGGCTAGACAAAGTAACTGTTACATGGATTTGTAATTGGTTGACTGACTGAACCCAAAGGGTGCTCAACAATGGCTCCTTTTCAACTTGGAAAGAAGTGACCAGTGGGGTGCCACAGGGCTCTGTCCTGGGCCCAGTGCTATTCAATATCTTTATTAATGACTTGGATGATGGTATTGGGGGCATAGTTATCAAATTTGCAGACGACACCAAATTAGGAGGAGTAGCTAATACCCCAGAGGACAGGATCAAAATTCAAAATGACTTGAACAGACTAGAAAGCTGGGCTAAAGCTAACAAAATGAAATTCAACACGGAGAAATGTAAGGTACTGCACTTAGGGCGGAAAAACTAAAAGTACAGATATACGATGGGGGACACCTGGCTGAATGAGACTACATGTGAAAGGGATCTAGGAATCCAGGTGGACCACAAGTTGAATATGAGTCAACAGTGCAATGCAGCAGCTAAAAAGGCCAATGCAATTTTAGGCTGCATCAGTAGAAGTATAGTGTCTAGATCAAGGGAAGTAATAGTGCCACTCTATTCTGCTTTGGTCAGGCCTCACCTGGAATACTGTGTCCAGTTCTGGGCACCACAATTCAAAAAAGATGTGGAGAAATGAGCGTGTCCAAAGGAGGGCAACTAAAATGGTGAAGGGTCTGGAAACCAAGCCCTATGAGGAACGACTTAGGGAGCTGGGGATGTTTAGCCTGGAGAAGAGAAGGCTGAGAGGTGATATGATAGTTGTGGTTAAATATTTGAAGGGATGTCATATCGAGGAGGGAACAAGCTTGTTTTCTGCTGCTCCAGGAGACTAGGACCCGAAACAATGGATGCAAGCTGGAGGAAAAGAGATTCCACCTCAACATTAGGAGGAACTTCCTGACAGTGAAAGCTGTCAGACAGTGGAACACACTCCCTCGGAGAGTAGTGGAGTCTCCTTCCTTGGAGGTCTTTAAGCAGAGGCTGGATGGCCATCTGTCGGGGATGTTTTGATTGTGAGTTCCTGCATGGCAAGGGGTTAGACTGGATGGCTCTTGTGGTCTCTTCCAACTCTATGATTCTATGATTCTATGATAGAAAATGTGTGTGATAAAAAGACTATAGATAGAAAACGGGGTGTGTGTGTGTGTGTGTTTAATGGCAAGTGGCTTCCAGTCCTTATACAGTGGTCCTTCCATATTTGCTGACATTAGGGGTGAAGGGTCCCCCATGAATATGGAAAAACTGCAAATAAAAACCCAACACTAAACTAGGAATCTAGTGCAACTCTGTGACCAACATCTTCCAGAGGTCGATCATAGAATCATTCTACAGATGCCTATAGAAGTGTTTTCTCTAGGATCTTCTAGGTTCTCCAGCACACAAACAATCAAAGCTCCAAATGTGTAGGGCCAACTGTATATAAAATGGCAGAGGGCCATATAAAATGGCAGAGGACTTGAGCACCCATGGAGCACCTGTAGAGGGATCTTGGAACCAAACCCCTGTGGATGGGGTGGACCCACTATTGCGTTTTCTTAGTCTGTGGCCTGCCTTCAAATGGGTATCTTTTGGGGTCTGTTTCTGTCCAAACAGATACGGTATGTGGAAGTGGTCTGGAAAGTCATGTTTAGGTCTTGAAAAGTCCATTATGTGCACAGTCCCAAATTCTAAAATGCTGTACAATAATTTTAAAAATCCAGTAGAAAAAAAAGGGCACACTTGTGGAAAGAGGCAGCAATAGCAGACACAGAAAGAGAGACGTACAAAAGGGCTGCTGATTCTAAAGCATGGGATAGGCATTTGTTCTGACTCTTTCCAGCGTACCTTGCCTCCAAGGACACCCCATGTCCCTGGAAGTTATGCTTGGAGGAATACACTGCTCAGAACCACTAGCCTTCTCCCATCCCAGGTTTCAATGATAATTTCTCCTTCCTTCCTTTGCTGTGCCTGTGCCTGTGCCTGTGCCCTTTTCCATCTGGGTGCCACTGCCTTCACCTCTGCCATGATTGTAATGGTGTCATAGGGGCAAAACAGACCACCCCTTTGTGTTGGCTTCCCAGCGGCTTGGGAGCATGGCATTTAGGCACTGCATGTCCCCATGCCAGCAGGAAGCTGCCCGGCCGTTTACACAGGGGTGTTTTTATGGTGCTCCGGTGGCACGGTGTTTACATGCTGCACGCCATCAGAGCATCATGAAGCCAGCTTCCATCCATGGCAGGGCAGAAAAGCTGGGTTTTTGTCTGTGCAAAAAAGGTGAATTGCGGCCGCAGCAGTTGTCGTGGCTCCGCAGCAGCTCCATTCTGCTGTTTTTGGGCAGTCTGTTTTGCCCCTTTGTTTTGTTGTTAACTGCCTCTTTGTTACCAGCAACATTTTAGCCTCCCAGCATCCATAGGCAACTCATTTTCAGTTTTTTTCAGTCTTTGAGCAAATAGTAGACAGACACACACAGACACAGACACACCCTTTCAATACAGATGGTGAGATTCAGGTTCGCTCCAAAAACTCTTCAAGCACATTTTAGTAACTTGAGTGAAAGGTTGTTGAACAAATTCATATGAAATCTCTGCTGCAGCTTCCATAAATCTCCATAAATTGTCCATAAAAACAGTATGATTTGGGTAATATGGGAGGGTGGTGCTGGAGAATAATTAGAAAAAAATGTGTTTTCCTCTAAAACGAATCATTCAGAAACTAGGCTAGGTTCTGTTTTGCAACTTCCTTGTTCACTGCATCCACCTGTTCTTGGCCTGTTTTCTAAGCTGTGTTTATGTGTGCATCCCTGAGGAAAGGTTAATTCTGACTTTAAACCATCAGAAGCACATCCACTTAGAGCAGACAGGAAAGGAGCATGTCTAGCTTGTGTTTGCTTCATGTAGTCCTTGTTATTTTTCTTTCTTTCGAAGCTCCTGTAGAGAGGATTGGTAAGATAGGGCCAGTCTGTGGGGCAAAATAAAAACCTGCAAGAACAAGTGCATGACTGTGTGTCTTGCAAGCAGCCTTCTTACACATTCTACCTTTCTCTCTAAGCTTTTCCCCTTTTGCAACAAACTGCCTAAATGTTAATCTTTCCTTCCATCAATCCCAGAACCATGAATTTGCTTAAATGCTGCCACTTCAGAATCTAGGACAATGCAGTCTGCACAGACTCTATGACCTCACACCTTTTTCCTGTTAAGAAATATGCCCTCTTGTGTGATTTTTCTCCATTGGGAGATGAATACTGAGGGCATGAAACAAATACTGAAATGTAGCCCCACTAACCAAGCTTTAATATTTGTTTCATGTTCATCATTTTGGGTATATGTGTGTTTGTATACTCTCCCTCTCTCTCTCTCTTTCTCTCACATGTACACACACAGAAGACTGTGATACACATATGAATTAACTGGTTTCCTATTTGAAACCTAACTGTAATATTTGCTATTCCGCATTGTAGTTACCTGTGTAGTTTAATTCTTGTACACCTGAGAGTAGTTCTGGGAGCATATGATTTGCAAGGACAAATTTATGGAGACATGCTACTGACAGATACAGAACTAGATCAGCTTATTGCTCAATGAGTCTTCCCACAAATCATACATAAAGGCTGGGCCACACCTATGTATCTACTGAGAAATCTAATTGTAATGCTTGTGAAGGTTATGAGTGTATTATAAATAAAATAGAACCAACACCCAGTGTCTGCTATTACCCACTTACTGTCTGCTCTTGCACATGTTTGCCAAATTTGACTAGTTGAAGCCTATAGCATAGTGCTAATATTTCAGATACTCTGACATTAGACATGCATTAAGGAACTTTTCATCTTAAAACACCTTCATTTGGGCATTTCTATAATTGTAGGGGTTTCCAGCAGTTCATGCAGGAGTCCCTGGTCATTTCTGTTTTGTCATGTTCATCATGGCCGAAATCTAACTGTCATTCCATCTAGATCAGGAAACACTGAATCAATGGAAACTTGAGTAAGTTCCATTAATTCCATGGCTCTGCTCTAGTTGGGACTAACAATGGCTTTAGGTCCATAAGTCTATCTCTACTTTCCCCTAAATGATCTTAACATATTTGCCTGACGAAGAAGGTAATATGCTTTGAAAGCTAGCATAAAGATTTTTTTGCACCGTCTGGATGTCCTAATAAAGGTGTATTTATTCTATTTTTTTAAAACTTTTGATTAGTTTTATGGTCAACATGGCTACCCCTTCATTTTTTTTGGGGGGGGGGTTGTACCTTTGAAAACTAATTGATTACAAGCACTTTATGGGATTTTTGTTAGACATCTAATATCAATTTCATCTTTCCCTGAGCAGTATTGGTGCATCATGCTTAATGTTTTTTTACTTTACTTTATGTATATGAACTTTTAGTGCTCAAGATGATAAACTGAGCATCCTTCTGTTACAGTCACCCGACTGTGTTATTGCTTGATCAGCAAAATTTATCCCCAGGCTGCAAATTATGCCAGAGCCTCCCTTTCAGATTGAACAGGCAGTTAGGATGACAATGGAATACCCTGCTCCGGCATATGTTTATTGGATTGAATTGCTGAGTGTGCCTAAAGTGTCCAAGATGGGTAGTGACTGATAAGGAGTTTGTTTGTAGTATATTAGTATATTATTTTAGCATTTTAGCATTTTGTAGTGTTGTGTTTTATCTTTAATTTTTGATTATATATGTTTGATGTTCTGCCCTTGTTGAAACCATTCCCCATAGCACATTTCTTTGTTACTTGGGAGGGCTGGTAATTTACTGAACCATTTTAAAACATCATGAACTGGTAGACCCTTTTGGTTAGCAATGGTTTATTGTATCTTAATGCCAGAAACTGACTGCTTATCTTTTGCAGGCCAAAAGTACTTTTTACTGGACACGAAGAAAATCCCACTCCTTTGTTGTGAATGTTCTTGCACAGGCTCTGTATGAATTATTTGCTGCAACAGATGGTAAGTGTGTTACCAAAAAAATGCATCTTCATAAGCATAGTTTGTTTGTGAATTTAAAGTATTTTTCTATCACTTCTCACCCCACCAGAGTACCCACCAGATAGACAGTGGATCAAAGTATTTAAAAACAGATTAAAACAACTCCTTAGAAATCATTGTAAGACCACAGACAGTTAAAACAGCCAGAGCAGCTGCCCCTGTGTGTAACAGCAGAGTCTTAACTGCCTCCTGGAAATTCAGATGGGATGGAGCCATTCTGATTTTTACTGTGAGGGAGTTCTACAGTTGGGGTACCTTCAGTTTGCTATTGTGAGTTTGCCTTCAGCCCACAAATAACAGTGTGGTTTAAGGGGTGCAAGGTCAGCTGGCATGATAGAATCCTATCCACAAACTGCATGTTGCTTTAGTTGCACCCTGATGGGCTTATCACTTGATACTTAGAACTAGGATGCCCTTTTTTATTGCTGTGAGAATACTGTCAGAAGTTCCTTTGGTGTGATTTCCACATCCAAGTGGTGACATTTAGAATAATTTACTAGATAGGTAGGTGTCATTATGTGGGAAGTCCTCATGCCCTAGTTCATCTTTCTAGAGACTGCTGACAGGATAATATACACTCTTCTATTTGATGGCAGCCAAATACACAGTATTCATTGTAAATATTACAGATATTGGGGTGGGATTGCCCTGCATGATGCAAGATCTTCCTTCATTCCTTTGCTTGGCTTTTTTGTTAAATGGTGTCGCATTTCATTTGTTTGGCAGATTCTCTGCATCAGTTAAGGAGAGCCTGTTTTCTTTACTTCAAGCTGGGTGGCGAGTGTGTCTCTGGTCCAGTTGGATTACTTTCAGTGTAAGTTGGAGAAACATCTAGTTTTTTCAGGCTGTTGTTTGAAACAGGTAACAGTTAACCCAGCTCAGAATTTACCTTTGTGAGTGTGAAACCCAAGTAACTTTGAGTGAGCCCATTTAATCAGTGCAGACTGGAAGGCAGTGGGCAACCAGCTCAGGGAATGCTTCAAAGTCTACTTCCTAAGTTATTAATATAAGTGAGCCAGGCCATGTGCCAGATTTCCAAATACTATTACTTAGGAACATAGAAAGGCACCTATGTCATGTCAGTGGGGCTGTGAATCTACTTGAGTTTAACTGAAACTTCAAAGCAGGGGTAGGCAACCTTTCCCCTTTAAGGGCCGAGGGACTTCAGCTCCCAGAAGCCTCAGCCATGTTGGCCAATAGTCCCATGTTGGCCAATAGCTCCTGGGATTCTGGGAGCTGAAGTCCCTCGGCCCTTAAAGGGGAAAGGTTGCCTACCCCTGCTTCAAAGGATCTGTTCAAAATGCTCAACCCATTTGGGAATGTACCTTAGATAGTTCCTTAATGTTCAGATTAAAATCTTAAGTGGATTTGTTGCTCTAATGACATGGAGAATTCCAGCTGTCCCTGCATTTGGTCCCCTATTTTCTGTGGTGGAGGCTCTCATGGGCTTCAGTCATAGAAAGATCTTTCACATCATCTGCTACGGGATTTAATCTGGGAGTTTCTTTATTTAAAGCATGTGCCCTTAACTACTGAGTGATGGTCTACCCTTTTAAAGGACCTAAACTAGAACAGGTGGTGCAGAGAGAAGTGATGAGTGAGAAGATATCTTATCAGGGTTAGCCCAAGCCTTCTACAGGAACATTTAGAGCAGGGGTGGGAAGAAGGGGACAATTGTCACCCTCGCACTTCTCTGCGGGCCTTACCAATGTGCCTGATATGACTAGAAGTAACAATGCATCACTTCCAGTTTTTATATCAGCCACTTTTTGTCCTTCCCCCTGCCTTTGGGGGGCATATAGGGTGCTTGGGAGTGAGGTGGTCTTGGAGGGGCAAGACCACCTTGGTTTTGTAATGTTTATGGAGAATGAATTTGGGTGGGGTGTATGGGGGCTTTGGGGCTCAATGGCCACAGGGCTCACTGTCTACCCTCTATTTAGAAATAAGAAGGCGAAAAGTCTAGGACTGCTTTTCAAGAGACATTGTGGCCCAGAAATTTCAGTGGATGATTGTCTTGTAATTTCTAATAGTGTGCTAATGGTGGGGTCACATTTCTCATTGCGTTCCTCTCCTCTCTCATTTTTTTCCCCTACAGCCTGTCACCTAAGCCTATTGTTCTGATAGGCCACTTCTTTGCTGTTGCCCTCTATGCTGTTTATTTCTGCTTCAAATCAGAATCCTGGATCACCAAGCCACGTGCGGTTTTCAGTAGCATTGCTGTGCTGTACAGGGCTTGCTCTGTCATATTCCCACTCATATATTCTGAAATGAAGTACCTCATCTATTAAATCCGAAGAAACAAATCTACAGGAAAAGGAACAGCGTTAGACTCTTTGCCACCTCCCTTGTGGATATGAAATGGTTTTGTCCTATCTCTGTTTTATTTTTATTTTTAAAAAATCAGACTTCGAGGAAAAAAAAACCTGGTGTGGCTTTATTTTGTGACTTGAAGTTGTATATCTTTATACAGAGAGATAAGGTGTTGGCAAGGGGATCCCCTTGCAATTGGTGATGCCTGGTGTACAGGCAGGTGTATAATCCTTACAAGAAATGAATGGACATCTGTGTAGAGACTGCCCTGGTCTGTAGGAGGGAGTGGGAGCTACTGCAGGTTCCTTTCTGGAAAGGAAACCCCAGAATAAGGAGCTGCTAATAACAATAGTTTATCTGGTAGTATCAAGCCATTCTCTTCTTGTCCCTCCAAGTCCTGGGGCCAGGGGCTAAATGATAAATGAAACTCTGTTGCTGGAAAGACCCTGCCAGTATAGAAGAGAATATATCTGTGGAGGGTTCGTTGTTCTCACTGAGGAGGTGAACTTGTCTCTCAGACCTTGGAAGGTTAATTTTTTGGATTACATCTTCTAGACCCTCCCAGCATTGTTTCTGTGCTGTACTGATGCTGTTAGGTATTGGTATGATTGAATGCTGTTTCATACACTTAATCAAACCAAAAACATGCCTCTGTTCACCCTGTACATGGAAAACCTAGAATTTCGGGTGAGGGAATAAACTAGAACCCTTCTCCTTGGAATCTAGTTTTGTGTGTTCAGGGATTATCCATATTTGTATAGAGGACCATTCAATCATGTTTGACCCCACTGCAGTCTGACATGGTGCAGCCTATATGCAGGCTTCAAAACCTCAGTGAGAACTAGACCATTATTTAAGTTTGTTTGATTCTACAAACAACCTTGGCTGCATCTATACTGCAGAATTAATGCATTTTGACACCGCTTAACTGCCGTGGCTCAATAGAGGTCTGTAATTTGTAGTTTTGTGAGATATTTAGCCTTTTCTATCAGAGAGTTCTGGTGCCACAACAATCTACCAATCCCAGAATTCCGTAGCAATTAGCCATGGCAGTCAAAGCAGTATCAAACTGCTTTAATGCAGCAGCATTGGATAAACTTAATATTGTTGGCTCAAGCATCCTGCTGGGTCTCTTGCTAGTGTTAAAGCAGGAATGGGAAGGCTTTGGCAGTTGAGATATTGTTGGACTGTAGCTCCTATCATCCGTGACTGCTGGCCACAGTGGCTGAGACAGATGTGAGCTGCAATCCAACAAAATCTAGTGGGCCACAGGTTCTTGCTACTGCCTTAAGTGAATGATTGAGCTGTTAGAAATAGAGACAGGGTTGGCAGGCTGCATATAGGACTGGATTCCTGTAGCTTTTATTCTTAACAGATTCTGGATCAGAAAGCAGCACTGTAAAATTCTGACAGGTTAGATATATGGCATGTCTCCTCTCTCGCCCCCTAAACTCACCCTTTAGCTACACAACTGTTTCCTGGCTTGTGGAGAATAGTGTGTGTGTGTCTGGTGTGAAGAAGTCCAGCACTGCTATCAGCTAGAAGAACAGAGATGGATATTTCTCCATGACACCCTCCAGCTCTCCATTGACCAGTAAACTGAGGCTGCAGCAGCTACAATGGTCGTGTGTGTGTGTGTATGTGTGTGAGGAAAGAAACTTGCTATAACTAGATATAACGGAACCTGATAGTATATCTTCTGATCCAGAATCAGTTAAAAATGCAGGAGTCCGATCCCATTTTTCAACCTGGCCACCCTAAATAAAGAGATGAATGTGTGTACATTATACATGGATAAGAAATATATAGGTATGAGTTTCTTACACAAATGAAGTTTTTGAAAGAGGTAGATGTTTACAATGACCACTATTAATGATTAAGAAAGGTAGCAACTGAATGATGATAGCTGATATAATAGCTAACAAAACAAAGACAGGACAGCTCAGACCATTTAAAACATACAACTGTACATTCCTTTGTTGACTTTTTTTTTTGTTTTGATGTGAAACTTCTCTTTACTGTTTTATCAGATAAAATTTAAACCTGTTATGTTTCATTGCAATCTCATGCCTCTGTTTTGCTTTTTGTAGTATGATTATATGGATTCTTAATTTCAATGTTTTGCGGGGAGGTGAGGTATGACATTCGAGTTCTTTAGTAGTTGAGAAGGGTTTATTGGGACAAAAGGGCTGCAGAGGGATTTATAAAGCAGGGATGTGGAATGGGGTTAGCTTTCCCATTTGAAAGAAGCTGCAGTACAAGGACATCTGGAGAGGTCCATATTTCCCACTTTTACTAAAACAGCGTTGCTGTATGTCTTGCTCCAGAACTAGGTGTAGTCCCAGGCATCTCGAAAGGTTTTTCTGGTGCCAGATACTGACACGTGTTACTGCTATAGCATAAGCTTTATTGAAGGTAAGTGAATCAGCATATGGTACACATCATCCCTTTATAGTCAAACAAATTCTACCCTGACTTATCCCTTGGCCAGCAAGCCAATTCAATCCCCATCACTTACATGGGCACCTGGATTTGGGTACACTTCCCCTCTAGGCCCAGACTGGTAGAAGTTAGGCTTCCAAGGATTATATAGTGCAAGATCAAATAAAACCTAAGAGCACAAACATGATCCTTCTCCCCACTAATAATCAGAACTACAGAAGCAGGTTAGCAACAGAGAAAAATTCACTCCCGCATCCATTCTCAGCCTTCCTGCCTTTTTTCCAGCCTCAGGCGGCAAAGCAAATGCAAAAAGTATCCAAAGGAGGTCACTAATATAAGTGAACCTGTTCATGTCACTGGACAACTGTTAACGTTTGAATATGATGCTAACAAGGACTTCAAAACACATCTGCTTTGTGGCAGAGGCCCAACTCACTATGCTACAGTGTGTAGGTACACTCAGTTTTGTGAATGCCTTACTCAGCTCTGAAACTACTTTTCCAATTTGTATAGGATTTCTTAAGAGTGGTAGTTGGCATGCTCAAAAGATCCTTTGGAAGAAGCAATTTGAGTTGGCCCCAGATGAGCAAAAATTGTAAACCAGTGGAACATAATGACAACACCTATAATTCTACTGTCACAGGAGTGTATCTGTTTAAATATAGTGGGATTTTAATTTAGGTTATTGGGTAATGTGAAAGAGGATTGTAGGCCAGGGGCAGTTTACTCTGCCTGAAAGTAACTGTTGTGCTACAGATGAATGCAGTATTTTCTGTAATTTTGGAAATAATCTTCTTCAGAAGCTGCACCCCCAGTTCTTTCTGCTGCTTCATTTATAGATTGCATTTCACACACAATTCAAATAAATATCCAGCTGTGTAGACCAGCCTGGTCTGTTCACACCAATTACAACTGTTGCTAGAGTGTACTACTTCACTGCAAGATGTTTTTTGTGACTTTCCATGTAGGTAGATGGATAGAGTGCAGTACTCCTCACTGAGTTTATATAAGCTTGGAATATTATTGTTCTAATTTCTACCTGCGTGCTTTACAAAGACATTGTTCAAGAACAGTATTACTATACTGTGTTTGTTCTTTGTGTAGATTAGGTCAACTTGTCCAGCAGATCCTTTGATAATATGCAAAGAAGATAAAAGCTATAGATGGTGTGGAAGTTGGGAGTCCCCAAACTTTTCATAAATACCCTAAAGGCCTAAAGGCACCAGATCCCATCTGATCTTGGAAACTGAGCAGTGTCAGCTCTGGTGACACTTTGGATTGGAGACTATCGGTGAATACCAGGTGCTGTAAGCTGTATTTCAGAGGAAAGTATCAATACACCACCTCTGAGTATTCCTTGCCTAAGAAAACCATATGAAATTCACGAGGTCACTATAAGTTGACAATGTGAAGGTGCACGCATGCACAGATACACAACCTTTTCATTACAGATCTTCATTACAGATCTTTTCATTACAGCCATCTTGTGGCTAAGATATTTTTTGCATTTAAAAACAGCAACAAAACCCCACAAATGTGGTTATGTTTACAAGAACTAAAGCAACTGCTGGCTGTATTATAAATAGGACCAGCTAAAGGACTTATGACCAAGCTTCATCGTGATATGAGGAGGCAAAAACTAAATTGTGTCCAAGAGTCATAAAATCATTGTTGCATGCAAGAGACACGTTTGTTTGCCTACTGTGCTGATGTCTCGTAATTGCTAGCTCAGACCAGAGTCATAGTTTTTTTAAAAACAAAAGTCCCAGAAGCTGAGGGAAATGAACATTAAATTGAATGGATTAAACTGATTAAATAGAACTGATTAAATGAAATCACATCTTCGTACCAAATGTTTTCAAAGCACTTCCGCTTCAAGGGGTGGTACTGAGCTGCTCAGTAGACCAATTCACAAACTGTTTCCTTGACAAGGGCTAGTAGTTTTCTGGCAGTGAAGAGAAAGATCTTGTCTCCTAATCCTTGTTACAATGTCAAATTATACAGCCAGTGGGCTCTTGGGCTATTTTGGCATGAAGCTGTAATAATATAAGCGCCTTTGTATAGTTTTCCAAGTGGACAACCAGAACAGATATTTGTCATGATCCATGCATTTAACATGATACAACTTTGGGGAACCTCTCTCAACCCCATTTTAATCTTGATGCAAGTCCTGCAAAACGAAGGCGTGATCAAAGAATTGGACATTGATTTTAAACTGTTATTAATGAATTTTGACAATGCTAGTTTGTGAATTCCGCCATGCATCATATGAATGGTTGGTGCCCTCTCCAGTGCTGGAGATTTGGGTATGTATGACCAACTATGGATGCAAGAGAACAGGGGTCGGCAACCTATGGCCCGGGGGCCGGATCCGGCCCTCAAGGCCTTTGGACTGGCCCCAACCCGGTCCCGCCGCCACGCGAGTTGCGGATGCCATTTTGTTTTCCAACATGGCGCCACAACTCGTTTGCGCATGCGCCAGAGTACTCTGCATGTGCGAACGAGTCACGGCTGCCATTTTGGAAAACAAAATGGCAGCCGTGACTCGTTTGAGCATGCGCAGTACTCCGGCGCATGTGCAAACGAGTCGCGGCGCCATTTTGGAAAACAAAATTGCCGTGAGCGCTCGCGCATGCACGCATAACGCCATTCCCCCCCCTCGGCCCGCAGAAGACCTCGGGACCAGCGGACCGGCCCCAGGTAGTAAAAAGTTGCCTAACCCTGTCAGAGAACATTTTTGGCTAAATAAATAAGAAAAATTTGAATTGATTCAGTAGTCTAGGGTTCAGTCCATTGACATAGCCTTTACATAAAGGGAGACTGCTGAAGTTATTTGGAATGACATTTGTCCATATTTGAAATAGTTTACACTGCAAGTTATACATAGCCTTATTGACTCCTTATACATGTACAGTTATATTCCAGATTTAGTTATACTTCAGACTAGAGTCACTGAAATCAATGAGTATTTAGGGCATATCCATACTGCAGAATTAAAGCAGTTTGACACTGTTTGGCAAAATTTGTGCAGAATTTGCTCTTCCAGACTGCAATCTCAATTTTGATTAATGATTGAGCCAAGGAATAAAACTTTTTAATCATTTTGACATCTTCACCCACTTTATGTAAACCTGTGGCCATCAGTTTTGTTTTCTTAACATTCAATGGTAATCCTGTCTTTGCACATTCTTAACTTTCATCAGTAGTTGTTCCAGGTCTTTGGTATTTTACCATGATGCAGAGTAAATGAACACACTTGAAGTATATGAAAATCTGTGAAACAACCCAAACCTTCTCATTTTAGTATTATTTTTATTCCTATACAAAAAAAAAAAGCTATTTTATGTCCACATATTGCTCTCTTAAGAACATAAACATAATTTTTGTACATGAAGAATTATGTATAACATTACAGGTTAAATAGAAATTGCTAGTATCAAATACTCAACTGGGGAAAATAGCATGATTTTGGAGCAGGGTTAGTTGCAAGAGGTAGTGTCAATTATGCTATGTTCATGCACCAATATGTATTCTCTGCTAGTCAAAGAAATAGAGTTGTGAATTGCTAGCTTCTTTCTTTATCTTCTCTTTTTGTTCCTCTGCTTCCAACTAGGATCATGGTTTGCTTGGGAGTTCAGAGAACTGTTCGGAACTCATCAAAAATAAAATTAGGTATATGGGCTTCAACAACCTGGAGGGAAGAGGCCTCTGGTTAAAGAGCTGTTAAAAAACTCCCCACTTTAACTGCAGAATAGTAAAGGGAGACAATACAGGTTGAGTCTCCCTTACCCAAAATGCATGGGACCAGAGGCGTTTTGCATTTTGGAACCAGGTGTAAACACAAAATATGTTTCATATACACCTTACACATATAGCTAAAGGTAACTTTGTACATAATATATTCAATAATTTTGCGCATGAAACACTGAACCATCAAAAAGTAAAGGTGTCACTATTTCAGCCACCCATGAAAAATGTTTTGTTTTTTGGATTTGGGAATCTAGGATAAGAGAGCCTCAATCTGTATACCTTTTATACGTTAAGCAGCATGGGAAGACAGTATGCGTTACATGTTAAACAACACATGAAAAATAGCCACTTGAATGAAGTAAGATTTTTGACTTAATTCAACTCGGTATATGGACCAGATGACTCAATATTCACAATGCGGTGTCTGAGATGAATGAAAGGAGCAGCCTCAAACTCTTGGGCTATCTCACTAAATATTGACTGTTCTTGTACTGGTCCTCCAAGTATTCAAGATGAGGTCTCACTCAGATGACTACAGATCCTTTATTAGAGATTAAATCTCAGAAATTGATCTTTGAGCTGTGTCCTTTCTCCAAATTGGACTCAGGACTGACCAAAGAAACATACATAAAAAGCCTGAATATGGAGCAGACACTTACTCCAAGGCTTTCTATCTGCTTTGGGAGTTTGGCCTCTTAATTTCTGAGCCCCACCAGTGGCCAATACAATGGAGGAGGACACAGGAGAGGACCTTTTGTGGCACCTGACTCATGGAACGCCCTCCTGTTGGAGGCCCAAATGATGCCAGCATTGTTTTTTTGTGGCCAGGTCAAAACATGGCTTCCTATTATTAAAGCCTTTGGGGCTTAATTTAACTCTTAAACATGGTTTTAATTCATAATCTTATAAAGCTCTTAACCTACTTGAATTGTGTAGTATGTTTTAATCTTGTTTAAATTAATCACTGATTTTAATGTAGGATTGTTTTAATTGTTTATACTATTTACTCACCCTTCGTGGTAGCTTTGTATAACGAACGTAGTCTTCTAAGAAAAGCAGGGCACCCACAACATCTGCTGGCATTTCTGGGACCTTCTGGCTATAGAGAGACACACAACCACAACTCTGAAATTATTAACAGCTGCTGTGTTGATTTGTGCAAATATTTTGTCAATCCCCCAAAATAGTACTCTAGTAGTGGTCAGTTTTTTAGGCGCACCTATGTGTATTTAACTGGATTTGTTGGAAGGACATTATTTGGAGGAACTTCAGAGGTCCCTGCAGATTCCTGTTGCAGAACATCCAGCTGCAGAGGGATATCTGGTTTATCTGCACTGATCTCCCCACTCTCCAACAACATGCAAATCAACATATTGGGGGACTACCTAGCTTTAAAGACTTTATTGGGGGGTGCGGTAGCACTGGTAGACATAGTTAGGTGCCAGACTTATGTCTCTTGATGCAGAATTCCAACCATGGTGTGTGCTCCAAATGGTTTTGATTACAACTTCCATCAGCCACAGTCAGTATGTCACATGATCAGGGACTACGTAAGTTGCATTCCAAACACTTGGAGGACACCATGTTCCCTGTACAGTGGGCCCTTGTACAATCCAAAAATCCATGGATGCTCATCCTATTATATACAATGGCATAGTAAAATGGTGTCCTTTATATAAAATGGCAAAATCAAGGTTTGCTTTTTAGAATTTATATATTTTAAAAAATATTTTCATACCACGGATGAAGCATCTGTGGATACAGAGTCAACTGTACCTGGTATGTACATATGTGCCTACTACACTGAACTGTTGGAGGATGGTGGGAATTATTCTTTCAGCTCAGAAAGCAGGCACATGACTAGTGTTGATGCAGCACATAGTGAGCCTGATGTGTGAGTGATTTGGTGTGAAGGAATAGAAAGGATCAAGTGTGATTGGTTACACACGAGACGAGAGTAAATGCACTGGAATGGGAAGCTGGTAAAAAAGAGGGAAGTAGGGCTAAAAGTAGCTACAGTTCACTTTAATCACATATTCTATTTACGTATTTGCCATACCTTGTTGTCCATATATATTTCTTATTCATATCTCACAAATACTTTAGAGTTTTTTTAATTATGAAATAGTGTCCCTTTCTGATTTCCAAGCCCTATGAAGAGAGACTTAGGGCCTTTACAGACTGTCAGAAATAGTGCAAATTGAGTCCACTTTAAGGGTTAGGGTTAGGGAATCATGGGAACTGTATTTTATTGTGGCACCAGAGCTCTCTGACAGAGAAGGCTCAACGTCTCAGAAAACAAAAACAAAACAAACAAACAATTCCCATGATTCCCTAGCACTAACCCAAACCCTAAAAGTGGACTCAATTTGCACTATTTCTGGCAGTCTGCAACCCCCCTTAGAGAGCTGGGCATGTTTAGCCCTGAAGAAGAGAAGGTTAAGAGGTGACAGATAGCCCTGTTTAAATATCTGAAAGGATGTCATACTAAAAATGGAGCACTTTTTTTTCTACAGCTCCACAAAATAGGACCCAGAGCAATGGATTCAAACCAAGGAAAAGAGATTCCACCTCAACATTAGAAAGAACTTTCTGATAATAAAAGCTGTTTGACAGTGGAATAAGCTGCCTCAGAGTATGTTGGAGTCTCCTCCTTTGGAGGTTTTTAAACAGAGGATGGATAGCCATCTGTTGGTGGTGCTTTGATTGTGTATTCCTGCATGGCAGGGAGTCAGACTGGATAGCCTTTGTGGTCTCACCCAGTTCCAGAAAGAACAATGATCCCCTCCTTTCATATATAACCTATGTGGATAGGGTTTTAACTTTACCTCCTGCCAATACATACTTTAATTTTTCTAAGTACCATCAACACCAAACTGACCTGGAGCTATGCAGAATGGGAAAAGGGCAATTTAGAAGACTCTAAACTTAATTTTCTGGAAACCCTACCCAGTTGTAATTCAGAACAAGTGGGAAGAATAACAAAGAGCAGATGCATTTCCCTTCAGTGGGAGGGGGCTGAAACACAAGGAATGCTTTCCCTCAAGAACTGTTATTTTATCTCCACATTTAAATCAGTCAAGTTACTTGAGTAAGGGTGCATCCACACTACAGAATTAAAGCAGTTTGACACCACTTAAAGTGCCACGACTCTATCCTACGGAACCCTGGGACTTGTAGTTTGGTGAGTTATTTAGCCTGGTCTGTCAGAGCTCTGGTGTCTCACTAAAGTACAAATCCCAGGATTCTGTAGCATAGTCATGGCGGTTAAAGTGGTGTCACATTGCTTTAATTCTGCAGTGTGGGTGGGTCCCAAGATGCCTTTAAATTGGATGACAGTCTGACTAAAGCTCTTTTAGAGAATCAGAAGTCATCCTTGTTCTAGCGTCGAGAAATTTCTGATGGAATGGCCTATGCTAAGGGTAACATCAAGGCAACTTGCAAGTCTGCAAGGACCTCAAGAACTCTTAAGGAAAGAGGAAATAGGTACCTTGTGCACTGTTCCATTGTTGAACGAATAAACTGGCCAATCAGAGCCAGAAACTGTTCAGTGTATCTCGAATGGAACTGTTTCAGTAGAGTGAGCAGTCCGAGCACCAGAGGAGGCCAGTCAATGGGATCTGCTGGCTTCTTGCACACCATCCCTGAAGGAAAACAAAATAAAACAAAACAAAATTTTCTCAGCTTGGAAAAGTAACTTCGGGAATGACATTTTCCTACTGGTAGGCAGTAATCCAGTGTGGTGTAATGATTTGAGTGCTGTACTATAGCCCTAGCAATAGCATTTACATTTCTATACTGCTTATCAGTGAACTCAGCATGCTCTAGATGGTTTACAATCTGTAAACCAATTGCCTCCAACAAGCTGGGTACTCATTTTACTGAGCTATAGAAGGATGGAAGGCTGAGTCAACCTTGGAAGCCTTGGGATTGAACTCACAACCTTGTGGCTGCAGTACCAGCATTTAACCACTGCACCACCAAGGCTCCTTTTAAGAGACCAGGGTTTGAATCCTTACCTCCCATGGAATCCCACTGGGTGACCCTAGGCAAGTCACTCTCTCTCAGCCTCAGAAAAAGGCAAAGGCAACCCCCCCTGAACAAATCTTGCCAAGAAAACCCTGTGATAGATTTGATGTAGGGTCTCCTGAAGTTGGAAATGACTTGAAGGCATACAACAACAAAGCAGTAGTCTATTCTTTCCGTGGATCCATAGCGGATGGGGCTAGAGGAAGGATTTCTTTCCATGTCAATCAAAGCAATATGAAGAAAACCCTACTTTTTTTACAGTGAGATGCTGGGCAAAACAAATGTCTTCCTGTCTGGTGATGGCAAGCCTAGAAGATGATTTAAAGGAAGCTTCTACACCAAGGGGTAGGAACTTGTGTGACCTCCATGCCCCAAAGACAAAACTGCATTGGCAAATTTTCTAATAAAATGGTACCACGGGTCTTGGGGAGGCACATGATTCTCCATTTAAATGCTAATTTGCCCATCTGTACCTTTATAATGCCCAAAATAGCATTTTCAGAAGACTGGAAGGGATAGCGAATGGAAATATTAGTGGTACACCCTTTCTCTATGTGAAAGGTCTTATATGTCCTCTGGTCATTTGCAAAGCAAAAAGAACATAGAAAATAGTATAGTAGATAAGGGGTGATGTCTGTTATGAATTCCCCTTGCCAGCAAAGCATCTTCTGATGAATCCCTCTAGCATCAGTTGTCGCCCTATAAGACTTACTAATGGCAGTGGGGAAACACCACAGATCTTTGGCATATGGCTTGGGAAGTGATGCCATGCAGCTGGTTTGCACTGGGATCAGTTATGAAAATTGTTCAAAGATGCAGAGGCTGGGGAGGTTAAAAGGGGAGTCAGGAGTAGCAAAGTGAGACTGGAATGCATGAGGAAGATGGAGAGGCAAGAAGGTCAGCGCCAGGGGAGAATTGGGTCTTCCAGAGCAGGAGATAGGAACTGATAATAATAAAATTTATTTGTATCCCACCTCTCTGTAAACACAACCGGGGTGACTTACACGATATAACATACAGACCTGTCTCCCAACCCCCCCCCATACAATTAAACAATCATAATTTAAAACATACTTAAAACAACAGATAAACAACAGATAACAAATAAAGGGGGGAAAAAACAGTAACAGAAATCAGGGTCAGGCATAACTTTTTTGGTGGCCGGTTGTCTACTCAGGAAAGGCCTGCCAGAAGAGATCCATCTTAACAGCTTTTTTAAAAACTGTTTAAGTTGGCAATGTGACGGACCTCATCCAGCAGACCATTTCATAATCTGGGACTGGTTGCCGAAAAGGTCCTCTGGGCAGTTTTTATAGGTTGCAATAAATTCCTCCCAGAGGACCTGAGTGCGAGGGGTGGATTATACGGAAGGAGGCAGTCCCGAAGATAGGTTGGGTCCAAGCCATTTAGGGCTTTAAAGGTGATGACCAACATCTTGTACTGCACCCGGAAACTGATAGGCAGCCAGTGGAGCGATCTTAAAATAGGTGTAATATAGTCTCTTGTAGTTTTACCTGAGACCAGCCTGGCTGCCATATTTTGTACCAAACTATTCTGAATGGCACCACTGGGTCCACTGCTGGAATTACTGACAATGTCCCAATGGAGTATTACCTATGGGGCAGTTTAAAGTAATGAATCAAAGTCTCCACCATCTGGAATGGCACAAAGCAACATGAAAGCTATCAGTCATGGTAGACCCTCCAGATTACTGCACTACACTTTAACTACTCTGGCAGCCTCCTGTTGCATAATGTGGCCTGACAGCACCCAGCAAATTGCCCGAGATCTGGCCAATGACTTCCTTTCAAACCAACCTTCTCCAACTTTGTGCTCTTTGAATGTTTTGAATTACAATGCCCATCATCTTCACCCAATGGCTACACTGTGACAGAAGGTTGGCATTATAATCCAACTTGCCTGGAGAGCCCCAGGATGATAAGATTTATAATTCAACACTGGGGGAGACTGTTTTAGAACAAAGGCCTCACACTTGGTTACAAAGTTCCCTTTGATGTCATGCCAAGACCACTCAAGAGCTGTTTGTGCCTGCCTTGTGTTTTCACAATACTATGTGTGCAATTTATTACGCACATCGGCCTACACTGATTTTGCTGGTTGCAAATCCATTTGGTATGCCCATATAAATGCTATGTCTACAGACATAGGAAGGAGAGAAGATTGTTTCCTAGGTAAGAAACAAAGTTAAAAAATACTGCTCTTTCTCTCTCTGAAATCCACAGTTGGGCACTATCTTTGTTAGCATCCAGCAAAATGTCATGGGAAGTATGCACATTTTAGGCTTTTTCAGAAGTCTTCATCTGGTTGAATGGTAGACAAAGGAGAGAAGGGGGGGGGGGGGAAGCAACCAGTCTCAAATTTAGCCAAGCACTGATTAGGAGCATTATGCTTTAGACCCAACCATTGGAGACTGAATGAGTCTCTGCTAGGTATTTCATGTTTTAGATTACACCTACAATTTTAGGAAAAATGAGCAATGGTTGATACCCAGGGTCATCTGAAACTAGGATTTGTTCACATAGTCTTATGTTCCACTGACATCTCTGTTCCAATCTGTTTTGCTGGCAGAACCAAACACAAAGCTATCAGTTAGTAACAAAAAGCAAGCGCAGACCCATTGGATAATTGGAAACACTGTAAGTCTACATTTATCTAAGTCCTGTCAATTCAGTGGGTTTATTTAGTTGGGACTACAAATTGGATTTAGGCCAACAAGTGGGCTTTCTTAAATTACTGATGGGTGAAGCTTTATAACCATACTGCACCTGTCACAAACATTTGAATTATGGCCTAAGAAGAACCTTACACAGCCGTCTGCATAAACCTAGAGAAGTCATCCTTCTCCATCAGGATTCCCTTTAGATTATTTTTGCCCAACATCTCCAAACACCTCCAAAAACTAGCCAAGTTGGCTGGGTTTGATCGGAGTTGTAGGCCAAGAGCACAGAAGAGGCCAAACTCAGGAAGAGTGACAAACAAGCATCTTTGTTAGTAGCCCTGTTTGTCTTTTTCTTCATCTGACTTACCAGCAGACAGTTAAAATGGAACAACCATGCTGGGAAAGAAATTAAATTGTAATGTTATAAGTCAAACTCTTGGGTAAATGGAGTGTGTTTAATGTCAAAAGTTAGAAAAGAGGTACATCATACCTAAGTTTTTACTGTACTGAAGTTTCGGCAACTGGGAAATCAGGAAGAGAAAATTCACAATGGGGAAGTATGGCAATCGTTTTGTTGTTATGTAGATCTAAAAAGGGAACAAGATAAATCAAGAAGAGGGATGAAAATCACCATATATATTCACTTATCTATAGAAATAGGTTGTCCTGTAACCAAAGTTTTTGGGCATCTTACAGAACTGGAAACAAAATCAAAATCAAATGATAAACTACATCAAATACAGTATCACAGTTTTTCTTTAAAATTAAGGAGTAGAAAGAAGAAAGACTTTTAAAAAATAAAACACACGTGTGTGCGTGTGCTGAAGTTTTTGTATGTTTTTAATCTGTAACTGTTCTTAATCATTTGTAAGCTACCTTCAGTCTCAGAACTGGGAAAAATGAGAAATATAAATGAATAAAATCCTCTACCTCAATTTTTAATGGGAAAAAAAAACCTACAGTACAGTTTCAAAGACCTGAGGCGACCAGAAGGAAGTAATGTAGGCATCCACTGGCCCTTTCAAGGAAGGGCATTTCACAAGCAAGGGAGCACTACTGAAAGGCCCTTTTTCTTGTTGCTCTGTACATCACTGAGGGAGGGTACTCAGAGGAAAGCTTGAGACAATGACAACTTGTTTGCACATCTACTAGTCTGGATTTCTGCATTACCTATCCAAAAGTTAAAAAGATGTTGAGAATTCTACATGAACTCTATGCTACATCCTCTAAACTGTTTCCAAATGGATTAAATTTACATACATTTAATCAAAGCTGAACTATCTTTTAAATCTCTATTAATCCCAATCACCTTAATATATTGCACATTAAAATATTTCATTGGGGCACTAGAAAACATAGTGAATCCTGAAAACCTGAAATGCTCTGCCTGCAACCAAACTTCTATTACACAACCATTACTTTTTTATGCTCATATTTAGCACACATAACATCTACTAGAATTCAGAGATAGTTGTGTTAGTCTGGAATGTCAACATGCAAAGGGATCTTGTAGCATCTTTGAGACTAACTTCACAAAAAGTCGTAGTGTAAGCTTTCATAGACTTGGTCTACTTCCTCAGGCCTATGCATCTGAAGAAGTAGACCTAGGGCCAAAACAGACTGCAGAAACAGTCCAGTTTGAGACTGCTTTAACTGCCCTGGCTCAATGCTAAGGAATTCTGGGAACTGTTTGATATACCACTTTAACTGTCATGGTTCCATCCTATGAAATCCTAGAATTTGTAGTTTCATAAAGTATTTAGAATTCTTTACCAGAGAGCCCCCCCAAAAACCCTACAAACCCCAGGTTTCCACAATATAGAACCTTTCCAATTAAGGCACTTAAATGCTATAACTGTGTATTGTGAAATACTACTACTACTACTACTAATAATAATTAATAATAATAATAATAATAATAATTATTATTTATACCCCGGCCCTCTGTCAACAATTGGGGCGGCTAACAACAAAATTCCATACAGAATATAATCCAACAACCCCAAAACCCACCCACCCCTTAAAAAAGTATTAAATCAGTTATCAGTTAAAACATCTTAATTAAACAACATACAATAAATTCAAGTCACAGAACAACGATAATATAAAGAAACAACCCAGAGTAGCGGCAGCATCCAAAGTGGGAGAGGGCGGGATAAAGGGGCTCTTGAGGTCGGGAAATCTAGTCAGGAAAGGCTTGCCGGAAGAGATCCATCTTAACAGCTTTTTAAAAGCTGCTCAGGGTCTTAATCTGCTGAATCTCGTCCGGCAGGTGCTTCTCAAATCTGCTGATACCTCCCCTTTGGAGTGTGGATGGCAATGTTTTGGCTACATGAGGCCCAGAGCTCAGAGAACGTGAGGTCACGATTAGCACGCAGGATCTCATAAAGCAAGGGTGGAGAATGTGCCTTCCCAATAATTATAACTTTTGTCATGGAGGAATATAGCTTCACCTCACCTTATTCAATGGATTGTGAATGCCAGCAGCCTCCAGATATGCTGTGATCTCATACAGAAGGGTGTTATCCTCTTTTGGGCAAGGCAGAGATGGATCCTGATAATGAGCTTCTATGTCAGCAAGGATTGCTCTAGAAAGACAACAGAAAAAGTAGACCATGTTACAGTAATCACAGTTCATCAGAAGGCTAAGTAAGGCCCAGCTGTGGCTGGTGGCTTCCATGTCAGTGAATGTGGTGTGTCTGAACGCTAAAGGAATCCTAGCCAGTGTTCAACTTAACCAAATAGATTAAGCACTCTGGAGACCAGGGTTCAATTCTCAGCTCAGCCATGAAACACACTGGGTGACCCTGGACAAGTCCCATGCTCTCTGCCTCAGGGGAAGAATATGGCAAATCCCCTCTGAACAAATCTTGCCAACAAAACCCCATGATAGGTTTGCCTTAGGGTCACCATCAGTTGGAAATGACTTGAAGGCATACAACAACAAACAACAACCCCCCAAATAGGTTAAGTACTATGATAGTTCCTTCAATAGCACTTTGATAGATCCTTTAAACCAGTGGTCCCCAAACATTTTCAGGCTACTGCCCCCTTCTTGGGTGACAACCCTACCCTCCCATGCTAGCTAGCCAAGGCAAGGGGGAAAGGAGGAGAGCTTGAGCTTGTCTGCCCCCCCTTCTATTTTGCCTTGGCTAGCTGGCTTGAGCAAGCGGGAAAGGAAGAGAGTGTGCATGTCTGCCCCTTCCCTTTTGCCTTGGCTAGCTGGGGAGATACTTGGACATTTTGGAATATGATTAGTCTTTGCTATATTTCACCTAAACTTAACATGGTGGGAGAAGTATGATTCCAAAGCTGTGTCCAAACAGTGCACCCTCCAGTGAAGATCAACAACTAAAAATATCTTGTTGCACCACTCAAAATCCAATTCTTGCCTTCTTCTACCTCCCTCCTCTGCCCCTCACTTTAAGATGCTGAAGTAGTGGCTGGACTCCTTATAATATCTTATGCATGTGTAAGTTCCCCTATGGAGGTGGATGGAATGCCTGCATTCATTTTGAGGTTGTGAAAACAATATTGCCCATGGGGTACCACTGTCCATGTGCACGTACATGCAGCTGCCCAATATTGCCACTGAATGGCCACTGAATGGAAGAGCTGTGCTGCACAATTGAGGATAATGCTGCATGTGGAGAGCTACATTATGTGACTCTGATCATAGCTGTTATTAGACTTAAAGGCAAAATATAAACTTACAAAGTAAACAACAAAAAATAGGGATCTTGCAGCACCTTTGAGACTAATGGAAAGACAGAAGTTGGTACCATGAGCTTTTGTAGACTTGAGGAAATGCATCTGAAGAAGTGGGCCCAAAGGTGCTGCAAGATCCCTTTGTATACTGATTTTCCAGAATAACATGGCTATGTCTTGGAACAAAAAATAAAATCATCTTGGTGTTAGGAGGCAGTGACATGGTAGACATTCAGCCTCAATTAATATAAATCTGAGGATAGATTATTAGTCAAGTATTTTTTCCAATCCCAAACTGCAGATGGGTAGGAAATCACTTTCTATCCTGTTTTGCATTCCTTATGATCTGACAGGATCTTGCTCCATCCTAATTTTCAGTTTCTGACTCAGTTACATTGACCCAGTTTTCTGAATCAATTAAACACAATTAAACACTGGATGTCACAATTATTAAATTTTCACCTTTTGATGCACATCAAAAACATAACAGTTCATTATTATCTTAGTGACACAAGTTGATTTTCTAAGAGTGTTGTCTGATTCTTACGTATTCAGGTTCTCTAAAGCTGCTGCTAAATGTTTGGAATCAAATCTACAGGAATAATTAAGTTCATTGGCTATTTGACGTCTTAAAATCTGCATCTGTCCAACCTGCCAAGAGAGTAAGAAAAGAAAAAAGGGAGCTTTCAATAAATATGCTTTGTTGAATAAGGTATTCTGTTGTCTTAACACTGACCAGTTAAAAGCATAGATTTATAACCCTAATCAATGTTTGGAAAAGTTACTTTTTGGACTGAAGTTCCCAGCATCTCCTTAACCAATATGGCCTGTTGGTTGAGAGATTTGGTAAGTTTTAGTCCATAAGAAATAATTTTTTGAAGCTCTGGTTCTCCCCCATTTATTATATATTTTTATTTATCTTATCTATACTATGAACAGTATAATTAAACCTAACAAAACTAACAAACATAAAAAACCAAGAATTTACATGAAAACTGAATTTATATTAATCACAGAAACATTCACAACACAAAAAAGACAAACTCAGACTTTTTGTCTGTTGATGTGTCTAATTCAATACTTCTACAGATCATACAATTTGTTTATTATATTTATACCCTACTCTTCTCTACTTTATCCCTTTTCTTAAGTAATATACATTTTAATCACCTTAAATCTTTTCTATATCTCAGTTCAAGCCAATTATAGCTTCATCGTTCCTTTTGTAATTAATTTGTCAGATTTGGTGAGTTGTAGTCCATAAGAAGGAACTTTCTGAAACTCTGGTTCTAATCTTATACATGTTGGATCAGAGGTTAATTCAGCTAAGTCTAAGAAGATTTCACTCCTTGTAAATGTGCACGGGATCTTGCCCTTAGGCATCTTCATTAGGAATCCTAACTATCTCATTGAAACTACAACGGGAAGAGCTGGGTGCAGAACACGGATGAGATGTTCTGAATCATTTCACAGAATATTAGCAACACCTATTGGTGATGATAGGGCACTGTTATTTGGGCATCAGGAAAAAGTAAACATTCTGATCCCAGTCAGCACCGATGTCACCTCTGTCTTCTAGGCACAGTTAAAGCCTCTAGTTTTGTTGTGTTGATATGACAGAAAATCCAGTACTTGAGCTTATGTTGTAAAAGTTTCCATGTTCTATGACACCTGGGAAAGCTGCCTCCTGCTCATTTTTTTTTTTTTAAAAAAACTTCCTTTCAAACTTATTTTTTCTAATTTTGCCATGTTTCTAGCCCCCCTGAGCTGTTTTAGGCCCCAGCATCCATTAAACCATGAATTAAACTTGACTAAAATTCTGCTGGGGATGGTGGTGGAAGATGGTAAAATTGCTGACCCTCATACACTCAGTAGGTCTGGGGGGCATTTTTAGTGAACTTTGTGCTCTCTCTCTCTCTATCTTAACTAAAGGAGGATGGGCAGCTCTTGCAGAACACGTGTACTCATGAACTGCATTTTGCTTGTCCCAGTTCTATAAGAACAGCAAGATATAAATAATATCTGGAGAGACTAGATGTCTGATGTCACCTCTGTTAGGCCTTTATCCTTAAATATGGATCTATATGGTAGTGATGATAGTGTTAAAGGGGAGAGGTACTCTTTATACCCTCAAAGACACCTCTTGTATTTTCACACATCCTATGACTTTCAACTCTGTAGGTAGGATCCAGATTCAGTCAAGATCCACCAAAATCAATTGGATGTCACTTATTCACCATTTACTTGTCCCATCAATGTCTATGAGTCTACTCCAAGTAGGACTGAATCTGGATCAATTTTTGCAACATAGTTATCACAAAGGAAGCGACAGATGCCTAGATTAAGATGTATTTGAAGACAATCAAAAGGATAGTGAAAATTGAGTACCTTCATGATTGCATCAAGGTAAGCAGCCCATATCTTCTGAGTTTTGGCAACTGCAGTAGAATACACCTTGGCACAATTGGCTGTAACAGAAAGACCACAGGATAATAAAGAAGTTATACAAATGATGTTTTCAATATTATTTATTTAAGTGACTCTTTATAGGTTTCTTTCACCCTGTTAAAATGCATATTAAGGTTAGCCTTGCATGTGGTATGTCTATTCCTCCCTAATAACAATCTCTGTTTAGTATCCTGTTAACAGACAAATGCAAATGTAGGAAGAATGTAGAATGCCTGGCATTCTCTTCTTTCCTCTGCAACAATCAACATCAGGGCACACAATTTCACTATGTTCTACTCCATGGCCATTCAGTGGCTGGCTGAGAGTGAGGGCGGAGAATCAGAAAAGTAGCTGGCTATGTCCTGATAGCCAGATGCAGAATGGTGACTTAATTCATCAAGGACTCTGGAGGACCCTAGTGGATCTCTTTTGATGATGTCACCTTTCTGTGTTTGGTTACTAGAATGTAGCCAGACGCTTCTATGATCATATCCTCTGCTCTCCACCTGCCACTGAATGACTGTGAAGGGGGAGGATACTATCACAACACAATGGTGTGTCCATTGTGGGTAAGAGGGGAGTCGTAACAATTTTATTTACAGACGTTTTACACTAAACTCCATGATCTTGGCCCCAGTTTGTAAAAGACACACAAACTTATTCCAAGATATTGTAGGGGCTCTGTCCTATAGCAATTTCTGATTATGCTAGAAAGTATCCTTTTGATGGGCTTGTATACAGAAGTCTCCAAGACCACTACAGTTAAGTGGCTCCCAATGGGCCTCTGGTCCATGGCACCTCCAGTCAGAAACTTTGGCACAATGCCACTCAGACTGACCAGTTCCATCTTCTCTGCAATCCCACTGAGGTATGCTGGCAGAGCTTGTCTGCTAGTTGTAAACAGGATTTTGGCCTATTATGACTTGGGGCAGGAAGCACAGGATGATTGTATTTTGTGTTCTTTGTGCTCAAAACAATGCACAGGCTTTAAAACAGGTGTGGACAACTTGCAATGCTGAGCATCATTTCAAGAGCCCTCTGCAAATGATCTATTCAGGCCTCAGGCATGAGAGATTTGTTCTTTCCTTGGCAGTCACTGGGGAGGGAGAGAGAGTTAGCAGAAAGAGAGAAAAGAGAGATGGCCCTTCCCATTTTTGGCTGTAGTCTCACCCACCATTAGTTGTGGCTCCACACATGCCAATAAGTGGATCCTGGCAGAATCTCCTCAAGGAAATGTGATCCTTCCAGAAAAAAGGGTCCCCACCCACCATGTGGGTATTTGGAAGATTTAGTTTTTGTCCTACAAATCTTTTCCTATTTTGAACACTTACTTGCAGAACTGGGTAACTTGCCCTCTGAAACTGTTTTCCAAACTGGAACTCTGATTTAAGGATCTTACCCACAATTCCTTTGAGAGGGCTGACAGACTTCATAAGGGATTTCAGTGCCTCATGTACTCCTCTATCATGCATCACCGTTTTCTGAAACATGCTGAGGAAAGTCTAAAAATAAACAAAAATGTAGATGAGCACATTAGTCTTGTTTACCTTCAGAAAAACGGACAACACCAGCACATGAGAAAAACATATATTAGCAGCCATTGTCTCTTTCTCACATGAAGACCTTAGGCCAGGGGTAGGCAACCTTTCCCCTTTAAGGGCTGAGGGACTTCAGCTCTCAGAAGCCTCAGCCATGTTGGCCAATAGTCCCATGTTGGCCAATAGCTCCTGGGATTCTGGGAGCTGAAGTCCCTCGGCCCTTAAAGGGCACAGGTTGCCTACCCCTGCCTTAGGCAAAGCACAGACATGGTACTGTAGCTGGTAAAATGAGACCAATAACGATAACCAGGGGTAGGCAACCTTTCCCCTTTAAGGGCCGAGGGACTTCAGCTCCCAAAGCACAGACATGGTACTGTAGCTGGTAAAATGAGACCAATAACAATAAAACTTTCCCAGGTTGTTGCATGGACAAATGAAAACAATGACCTTATCAATGCTTCTAAAGAGAGAATTTGTTTTCATTTACGTATTTTATAGTTTGTGACAGGATCTGAGTCCCATTTCCTGCCATAGCTTAAAGAGATATGCTTTGCATGATTATAGCATTTTAATACTGGATGATGGGATGTGTTGTCATGGGCTAATAATAATATTGGCACCTACATTACTTGAAGAGGCAGATGTGTGGGGAGTAGAGATTATTCTGGGAATGTCAAGGCTAGTTCCATGAGAACAGCTGGTACAGAGTTGGATGGAGTGCCTACCCTGGGAATGAAATATTACAGTGGACTCTTGGTGTTCACAGTGGGCCTTTGGTTCTGGGAATCCCTGTGGATAGCAAAATCCATGGATGCTCAAATCCCATCCCATCAAATCCCAATAAAATGGTGTCCCTTATATAAAATGGCAAAAATCAAGGTTTGATTATTGCAATTTATTTATTTAAAAAAACATTTTCAAGACCTGAATGATTGAATTAATGTGTGATAAATGGGAATCCCTCCATTTATCAGAGTCTTCTTCCCAGATGACAAAGGATTCAATGTTGGGAGATGTACATTTTAATGAGGGTTTACATCACAGCTGATGAGATGGTAACTGTCCAATGAGATGGGCAGTTGGGGAGAAGCAAGAACCTTCGAGATGGTTCTGAAAGAGAGGTTTTAAAAAGCCTGGATGCAACATGAGGCTTTTGTTTGTCTGTCTGTCCGTCTGCCTGCCTGTTGGTTGGTGGTCTCTGATTCTTGTGAGGCAGACCATGAGGAATTTGGTGGAGCTGGACATGGAGTCCAGGCTCCCAGGATACAGAAACATCAAGGACTACAAATTCCATCTGGCCTGTAAGATTAGGAACATGTACCAGTCCATGGTGTCAGGATTTTTGATTTGTTTTACTGGCTTGGATGAAACAATTGTACTCTGTAACTGATATTTCTGTTTGTGCCTTAAGGACAAGTTGGTCCTGCATGTACTGATAACCCTTTGCTCTAGAACTCCTTTAATTAAAACAAAGCTTTTCTTTAAAGTACTCTGTCTCTTTGTGCTCCTTTTCATGTACTTTAGCTTGGCTAGTTCTTTCCTAAGATGGCTAGGGAGAGTATAAGTGGAATCCCCCAGCAAAGTCCCAATCTATTGCTAAGGTAGTACGGATAATTCATTGGGTGGTGGCAGTGAGGTTTGTTATTAGATAAAAAAAAGTCGTCTCAAGGGGTCCCATCCAGCTCAGCAGGAGTGGAGGAGGACTGTAGAGAACCTTCACATGGTGGTGGCAGTTTTGGACCTTGAGGTGTGGGTGACGTGAGTACAGAGGACCAACTGTGTGAGTTTCTATGGGTGAATGGGGTGTAAGCCCATTCCAAGTTTGAATTGCTATGTGCTTTATTTATACAGTCTGCCTTCCATATCCACAAATTGTGCATCCATAGATTCAACCATCCATTGCTTGACAATATTCAAAAATGTTCTTCCAAAAGCAAACCTTGACTTTGCCATTTTATATAAAGGACATCACTTTATTATGCTACTGTATATAATGGGACTTGAGCATCCATTGATTTTGGTATCCACAGGGGATCCTGGAACCAAA
This sequence comes from Phrynosoma blainvillii, assembly GCA_026167975.1. Lineage (NCBI taxonomy): Eukaryota > Metazoa > Chordata > Lepidosauria > Squamata > Phrynosomatidae > Phrynosoma > Phrynosoma blainvillii. Next base: position 18,611,809 of record JANUYF010000004.1, on the reverse strand, counting down.
ATCTCAGCAGATACCAAGGGACCACTGTATTGTGTAACTGTTCATGTCTCAGTCCTGATGACATAAGTCTGCTGTGAACATCTTTGGTTTTCTGAATAAAGTTTTCTTGTTTTAATACTGGAGCTTGGATTTCTGAACTGAAGTGATTCTATACATGCTCATTTGGACAGGAAGGGAGGGGGAAATCAGCCCCTACTCAGTTGCCCACCCCTGTGAACCTGTTGCCACAAGCCACCCTTACCCAGTTCTGAGGCTACTCACCATCCCAACCCCTCACTAACAGACAACTTTGACAAACCTACTGCAAAGTCACCCAGACATCTACCAATAGATCCTAATCTATTCTCTCCATATTTCTGCATTATAAATACCACATACCTGAAGTTCCTTCACAATCATGAAGCAGAGAAGCCTGTCTAAACCATTCAGGCCAAAGGTGCCCAAAGTGTCCTGGATCTCAGAAAAGAGGCGGCTGCTGGATACTTCCTGATGCGTTTTCATATCATACCAGGTATTCAGTTGGTCAATGTAACATGCAACTCTAATAGGAAATGGGTGGGGAATTGATGGAAAACACTAGTGAAAGATGACATTAGAATGACAGGCACATTCATTCAGGAGGTTTAATATAAACTTCGTGTAAACTCTGATCAAGATCAAGTAAGTTAATACAAGGGCTGAGCTCTGTGCTGTTATCAAAGATCATCTCTTATGAACATGTCCTTCCCCCGCTGTTAGCATTGTTTTGAGAGGGACATTTGTGCAAAATGAGAAGATTTTTTCTCATTCAGACTAAGGGCAAAGAAGCACTGCCCTCATTTTGATTTTGTTTTTCAATTACATAATTTAACCTGATTGGTTATACAAAGCTATAATGTAACAATAATGATTCTGTGATCCCTAAATGTCTGGGACTATTTTAGGAGGAAGCTCTTTAAAGAAATAGAAAAAGAACTATGGAAAAAGACAGCTAATAATTATCTGGCAAATAGTTGGCAAAAGATAAGAGGAAGTTTTTATGACAATGTTGTCACAAACCTCCACCTTTTGCCCATTTCGTTTTTGTGGGTAAATAAATATTTCTCACAGCACTAATGATTACACAATTACCAAAGGCTATGATTTCAGAAATAGCCCGACAGGTATGATGATGTTAAGTCATGTACAGCACTCACTTTGGGTCGGTGATCCTCAGAATCTCTCGGCACAGACGACCAATAAATGTAACAGATTCATCCACTGGTGCAAATTTTGGTATTGGGATATGGGTGGATTGGTATATACTTTGCCAATCTTGAATCTAAAAGATAATGTAGTCAAATAATTTTGAGGATTATTTTGAACTAAAACATTTATTTTACTTTAAGGTTAGATTTTTGAGCAAGACACTCTCCATGGGCCTTTATCAGTCTAGAAAAGGCGAGGCACACACACTATTCAATTATAATAATATCCAAAATCCATAAAACAGAGGTACCGGTTTTTATTGGACTAAGCAAAATGCACAAAATACATGATGCAAGCTTTCAAAGCTCCACTGGCTTCTGCATCAGGTAACAATGTTAAAATCATATTTCTTTGCCTGATGAAGAAGTCAGTAGAGCTTCGAAGGCTTGCATCATATATTTTGTGCATTTTGGTTGGTCCAATAAAGGTATCACTGTTATCCTACACTTCCTCAAAGAGAATACATCCAGGTAATTTTAGACCCTGACCTTACTGGGGCCTCCTTTAATTGTTTATTTTAAAACAATTTTATTAAATCTGCTGAACATACATGCCATCATTGACACATTTACAACTTAAATCTACATAGGATAACTTGGTGTCACTCCTTTAGAGAATCATGAAGTATGACTTCAGCTGCAAAGTGCACAACCAGCATTTTTCTTCTTCCCCACCTCCTGACCTGTTTTACATTCCTGAAATAATGCAGAATTTTCCCTTCCCTTTGCCAACCCTGGTTAAAAAACAAACAAACAAGAAGAGCATATACATTGAGAATCCTAAATTACAGATGGATTTAAAATGATTGTATAAATACCTCTATCACTGTATTCTATCTTAATGATAATTTGACTATGGAATGGGTCACAGAACTAAGCACTTAGCTAGACTATTTTGTACCTTTGTCCTTAAGAAGTTATTGCATTCCTGCTCCACGTTGTAATTGATAATTCGTGACACTTCTTCTTGCCAGATTTTTAAGCCATAAATGTTGACATAATCCTGGATGTACTCAAAGGAACGATGGAATCCATCCATGGTAGCTGCCATGTCTTTCAACTTGGGCATGAGTTCACTGGGCTATGAAAACAAGGAAGATCAATAATACCATTAGGAAGACAGTAAACAGAATCTCAGTACTGCTCAACAATTTTTGTACATAGTGACAAAGATGGAGAATACTAAAAACTGTCCACATGAAGTAGGGGGAAATTAATGTAGCATTTTTATAAGGTAGCCTCATGTGGTCTCAGAACAAAGTTTAAACTGTAAAAGACAATACAAAGGAAACACAGAAGGAAGCTCCATTATCTATATTGTAATTTAAGCTTCTATGCCAGAGATGGAGAAAGCGGGGCACTCAAGGCTATTTTTGTGGCCCTTGACTCTTTCAGATTCCTTGGGACTGCCCTTTCTCTGGCCAAAAAATGGCTGAAATCCTGAGGAGCAGCAATTCACTTTGCAGGGCTCCTCTGGATTGTTTAATATTTCTTTTAATCCCCTCCCAAACATTTGGACATTTGGCCACTTCCAGTTTTGTTTTTGTTTTTTAAGAATTGCTGGCAGTTACATGTAACCCCTAGAGCAGGGGTAGGCAATTTTTTGAGCCAGGGGCCGGGTTGCTGTCCCTCAGACAATTGGGGGGGGGCCGAAGCACCAAAAATAAATAAATAAATATATAATTTTTTTAAAAAAATATGCATGCACACTCTCTCAGCCCCAGAAAAGCCATGGCAAAACCCCTGTGGAGATTTTGCCAAGAAAACCCCAAGAACAAGTAATAACAACAATAATCAATATCATCATGGCGGGCGGCAGTGGTGGCGGCGGCGGCAGGACCGGCCTGGGGCCGGTCCAAAGGCCTCAGGGGGGCGCATCCGGCCCCTGGGCCTTAGGTTGCCTACTCCTGCCCTAGAGGATGCCAGGTGCAGAAACGTAACTCTCAGACCCAAAGACCCACTCCTGTGTTATACAAATCGACATGGTTGATTATAGAATCATGAGACTTGGGCTGGCATCCTGTTAGTGGCATACACAGATGTAGGTCATCCTCTCATACCTATGTATATCTTGTTTTGGTCACTTCTGATATTGCTATTCCCTACTGACCAAGCTCTCCCCCAGCTTACTTCACAGCTACTGCAGTCCCCGCTCCATTTCATGCCTAGTGGTGTGTGTGGGGAGATTTGAGAAGCACCTGTCCCCACAGTGAGGTGTAGAATGACTACCTCACTTGCTGAGATCTCTGGGGGGCTCTGGTTAACTTCAGTGAATGATCTAATCATTTGGCATCTGACTACAGGGTCACAGCCAGATGCTTTTTCATCTCTTTGCTTCACCAGATCAGGAATGGCCATGATGGGACTCTACAGAAAGTTCAGGGGTGGTAGTGAATGATCAGCTGTCATACAGAAATCCAGGCTTAGTGCATCCTCTAATGGGGCCAAATGTTGTTAATTTCTAACTACGTTTAACGGTTTGTAAGCTGCCTTGAGTCCCAAACTGGGAAAAAGGTGGGATATAAATAAATAAATAAATATAACAACAGTAACAAAACAAAGAGTGTTGCAATGTTTTGGACTCAATCCATAAATGATATGGGATCTCAAATGTATACTTGGAATGTCTGTATTTTTGTCTTAGAATGAACATTTATGAATGGATGTTGACCCAACATTTACCTGCACCTACCTGCATCTTGAACTTTTTTTTTGCAAAGGGGTTGGGAATTCAGGACTAACCAATAAACTTTGCCATGGGGGGGGGGGAACTGCTGGTTTTGATTTGTTTTGTATGGAGCTTCATACAAAACATATTTTAAGGACTGTAGGTGCTATCACTCAAAATTTTAGCTTCATTCAAACCACAAGCGAAATCGTCAATATCAACCTAGATAATGGTGGGCATTGTTTCTATTTAGTGTAACTGGATATACAGTGACAGCACTGTATCACAGTTGGCTTAGTCCAAGCAGATATATGCTTGGAAGCAGAGGAAAATTAGAAGCATTTGAGAAAGACTCTTGATACCTTGGCTTTAGGGTTGAAGGTGAGTCCTCTGTGTAGAGCTAGGGCCACTCGTTTCACGAGCTCCTTCCTTATTCCATCTTCTAGTAACTGCTTTGGATCTACCTAAGTAGGAAGGAAATGTGCAAGAGAGGAGTCATGTTGTATGAAGCCCAACCTTCTTTCTCCAAGTGTGAATGCAACAATTCCATCACTCTGCCACACATAACAACTGTAACCTATGGTCTGTATTTGGTCACGACTTCATTTGGGGGGATTTTTATTCATTTATATTACACTTTTCCCCAATAATAGGACTTCATGGTGTTCATAAATTATTAAAACAATACAGATTAAAAGAGAGTGATCTGAATGTTGGACTACGATGTTAGAGACCAGGGTTCAAATCCCCATTCAGCCATGGAAATCCACTGGGTGATCTTGGGCAAGTCACACTTTTTCAGCCCCCCCCCCACATCTCGCCAAAAACAACAACAACAACAACAACAACAACAACAAAAAAAAAACCAAAACAAAACAAAAAACTCAACCCCAAACCCATGGCTCACCAAAAGTTGGAAACGACTTGAAGGCAAACAACGACAGATTTAAAATATCAGTTAAAATATAAATATAAAATTAAATCATCAATTAACTAAAATTAAATAGTTTGACCATTTGTAGAGTTTAAACCAGGGGTAGGCAACCTTTCCCCTTCCCCATGTTGGCCAATAGCTCCTGGGATTCTGGAAGCTGAAGTCCCTCGGCCCTTAAAGGGGAAAGAGTGCCCACCCCTGGTTTAAGCCATTTAAAGTTCATTAAAAGACGAACTATAAAAATTCCACAAACAGCATACCATTAAAAACCCATTGCAGTCAATACCTAAAAGTCTAATAGAGTAGGAATGTTTTTATTTGCTAGAGGAAAAAACAAGGAGGGAGTTTCAAAAACTGGGAATGGGCACTAAGAAACCCTTCTCTCTTGTTCCCACCAAACATTCCTGTGAAGTTAAGAGAGAGAAAAGGGCCTCTTCTGAAGATCTTGAACAGGTTCATATAGGAAGAGATATGGCCCTTCAAACAGCCTGGACCCATACAGGGCTTTATAGATCATCACCAGCACTTCGAATTGTGGCCAGAAATGGACTGGCAGCCAGTGGAACTGTTACAATAAGGCAGGGGTAGGCAACCTTTCCCCTTTAAGGGCCGAGGGACTTCAGCTCCCAGAAGCCTCAGCCATGTTGGCCAATAGTCCCATGTTGGCCAATAGCTCCTGGAATTCTGGGAGCTGAAGTCCCTTGGCCCTTAAAGGGGAAAGGTTGCCTACCCCTGCAATAAGGGAATTGTATTGCAGTGTATTTTTGGGTTGCCTCATAAAAGTATCACCATGATGTGTACTTGGATTTTGTTGTACTTTGTTCGCTTCTGCACCACCGGTCTAAGCCAAGTAGAGACCAATGTGATGATGTCAGTGCTACTAATCAATCAGACTTTATGGGAACTAAGAGGAAGGGGTCCTATCTTTTAGTTGTGATTATGCTAGGATGAGTGCCAATGAAGGGTTAAGTATCCTCCTCCTCCTGCTCCCCCCCCAAAATTGGGACTCAGAGCGGCTTACAATTTTTTTAAAAACATACAATTAAAACAATAAAAAGTGAGCATTAAAATAGAATTAAACTATTATAATATTAAAACAGATCACTCTTTAAAGGAATAAAATACAGTTAAAAAAGATAAAAGTGCTTGAAAACAGTACACTATAAAACAGTACAACATCCCCAGTCCACTCTTTAAAGACTTTGTTTTAAGTAGAAGAAACCTTGGCCCTTGCTGTTTTTGCAGTGACACTTTCTTTTGTATTCATCTCTCCCACCTGTTGATGTCACATGGAAAATTCTCATGTGCTGGAATTACAATAATCTCTGTCTTGCCTTTTATTTTGTGTTGCCAAAGTTCGCAAGTGACTCAGGGCCTGAACAGACTGCCAGAAATAATCCATCTTGAGACCACTTTAACTGTCCTGGCTCAATGCTAGAGAATTATGGGAACTGTAGTTTTTTTTTGAGACATTGAGCATTCTCTGTCAGAGAACTCTGGTGCCACAATAAGCTATAGTTCCCAGGATTCCCTAGTACTGAGCCAGGGCAGTTAAAGTGGTCTCAAACTGGATTATTTCTGGCAGTCTGTTCATGCCCTCAGTTGAGATGAAGGCAGTAAATCCTAAGCATAGGATCGTATACACCCAAAATATGTGGAATACCTTTCTCAGATTTTAGATTCTTAATAAACCTTCCCAACCATATCTACCGGCAACCCCACGCTGCAGCCCCGATCCTCCATTTTGCTGCCCTAAGAGCTGGTGCCGTGGCTCTTCAGTGCCCTTTTGGCGCAGCATGTTTAAACTCTGAGCTGGGAGAGTGTCCTGACGCCGCACGCTGTACATACGGCTCCGTGGAGTCAGGATGGGTCAGGGTAGGGTTGGGGTGGCCAGCATGCACTGCTCTGCCCCAACTCCACCTCCAGGCCAGCCCTTTGGGCCGGTCTGCAACGGTCCATAGTAAATTCACCCTGGGTTTATTTTACACTTTAAAATAGCTATCCAAGGTGCTGAACCATATTCTCTAACTAGTTTCAACATGTGGATAGTTACTCTAGCGTTCCAAAGTGGATTCACTGCACCCTTGACATGGAAGATAGAGGCCATCCTATGACCTGCTCTCTTGATATGCTGAGACTACATATCCTATCTTTTTCAGCCAGTGTTGCTACTTGCCTCCTAACCTAGCAACATCTAGAAGTATTAATCTATAATTCCCATCACTTTCCAAACAGAAGCCACTCCTTTGCCAAAATGATGCAACTGCAGATGATGGATTGTAGCCTAGGAGATGTGAAAGGCAAGTGGTTGGAAGAAAGAGGATAAATAAGCAGTATTATCTTTACCTATTGGTACATGTTGTGTCTTGTATACTAAGGTCCCAGGTTTGATCCCTGGAATAGTGATTGAAAAAGATCAAACACATCTCCTTTTGCGCCGTCAAAGACCTGCTGCTATTCAGAAAAGCAAAGTAACCCTTAGAAAGTAGCATCAACACATGTTTGCATGGCGAAGAGTCTGTGTTTCCAACTGCTTTCTGATTTTTTTCCAGTTTGCTTTTGTAATGGAAATCTTTACCTTAATAATCCCGACCAGTGTTGTTTTCATCATCAGGATGCCCTCCGTGAAAATTGAAATGGCATGTGTTAGCTTAGCAACCTTTGAAAAGGAAATGAGAGGCTAGCTGTTAAAAAGTAGTAACAATTAAAGTCAATACAACTCACTGCTAAAGACGTTTCCCCTCCTTCCTCACAATCATTGCGTTTTATAAAATATCTACAGCTATCACTTGCCTTAGGACACACCTCTTCAAATCTGTGGCCTACTGTGCTGGAAACAATCCACTAGCTATAAACAGTGATTCTATTGGGGGATCAATCATCATCTCACTGGAAATACAGAAGAAGGCTTTAAAATATTTAAGTGGTCAGAATGGCCTAAATCAAGCAGTTAGGGCAAACTAGAGTAGATCCACTGACTCAATGGAACCTACATTAAGTATTGAGACTTATCAAATTTTTATTGCTTCAATGAGTTTACTCTAGTTGGGTAATAACTAGATTTAGGATAGGAATGGAATCATGTGGCCCTCCAGATATTACAAACCTACAAGTCCAACAATAAATAGATTTACTAAATAAATAAATAAAAGAGAAAAAAATTGAGACTTTATTGTCATAGGATGGGATGATGGGCAAATAATGAAATAGATTTGAAAAAAAGAGAAAGGAATTAAATACATTTGTCCCTCCACATTTGCTGGGGTTAGGGCCACGGGCCCTGTGAATATGGAAAAACCACAAATAACAAAAATACTATGTTTTTACCTGAGCGAACAACTCTCTAGGAATCTCTAGGTCCTCCAGTGCACTGTAGTCAACATCTGCCAGAAACTGAGCTTAGAATTGTGCTGGAGGAGTGTTCTCTTTAGGAATCTCTAAGTCCTTTAGTGCGACTTTTGGTTGACGTTGACCATAGAGTTGCACTGGAGGACCTAGATATTCCTAGAGAGAACATATTAATAAAATCTGTGAATAATCAAATCCGCAAAAGTCAAAGCCGCAAATGTGGAGGGACAACTGTATAGAGCTAGGATGCTTTAATGAAATCTTCGCATCTGAAAAAGCACACTTGTGAATACCTGTTGCCAAAATCAACAGAAGAGAGGTATTGTTTCTTTCCTACTTGTGGATATTTGATTGCTGGCTGTGGTAGTCTGGTAGGGCTTCTCTTATGTTTTTATAATACTAATTCATATTTCCACAACCCACTTTCAGACACACTGGATAGGAGTTGTAGTCCAGCATATCCAGAGGGGTTTTTTTGGTAGGGGGAAGCTACCTTGTACTAGTTGGCATCTATGTTCATCAGTATCCCTACTTTGCCCCCCTCCCAGGTTTTTAAAAACAAAATTCACCTCATATCGTGGTCCAAGCTGGGCATAATCCCGCAGTTTGTCTTTGTCCAGGCGGGTAGGCACTTCAATGATGTCATGTGTCTGCAACTTTATAATCTTAAGGAGGGAGGTAAACATGCTTTCTGGGATGATCTGCAAAACCTTTTTTTTTTAACCAAAAGCAAAAAGATTGATTCAATCTGTAGCAGTACTCTTGAAAGCAAACATTTAAAAAAAGAAAATGAACACATCAGGAGCAGGATTAAAGGACTGTCGTACCTTTCTTACATAAGACACCAGTTCTCCAGAATAATACTGTGATACGCTGAGAAGATCAGGGCTGTTTGCTTGATTGATACGAAGCAATGGCATATCAAGAGCTGAAGCCAGCTACAAGTCAAACACAGAAGGATTTAGGTTCCTACGTAGTAAGACAAGTAACCATGTCAAGGGCTATCAAAATGGATAAGGCCTAGGTCACTTCCCCACAGACAAAAGCTTGAGAAACTTGCTTTTTGCTTTTTGGCACTATAGCTCCTAAAATATCCCCTACCAGCATGTCTGCTATCCTTAGCAACTGCAGCAAGATGGAAGAAATGCCAAGGAGTGTGCCCGTTCACACTCTGGATTGAATTGCATTAGTTTTGAATTGGGCTGAGTTCCAGAGGGATCAGCATTTCCATCTAAAATGGATTTCGAGCAATGGGAAAAAGTCTGAGAATCTAGTGCTTAAAACCCATCTTCTATTTTGAAGAGAAGAACTCCAATTTGAGTGCAATTATAAAACAATATAATTGTTAGTTTCTTGACTCCAAGCTGAGGTGTTCAATATCATGCACTGGATTGTGTAAAGCATCTGGTTCATGTCAGTTTTATAGCCCTACTCACCTTTAAAAATGTGGCTCTAAGTTTGGTTACCATAGATGGGTTAGCCCTGATACTTTCTTGCATGATAGATGTGAAACTGGAAGACAGAAAAGGGAGGGAGAAATTATCTCAACTAGCAACTCAAGTCATTTATTTGAACACCTAATTTTCATGGAGAAGGTATACATGGTTGCCCCATCTTCAGGTTGCAGAGCAGGGGCTGGGGGAATACCTCTCCCACATGAATAAAACATATCAAACACTTTATTTATTTATACTCATATTTCCTCCAAGACTGGGTTGCATCTGTACTGCTGAAATAATCCAGATATCACTTTAATTACCATGGCGCAATACTATGGAATTCTGGGAACTGCAGTTTATTGTGGCACCAGAGCTCTCTGACAGAGAAAGCTAAATGTCTCACAAAACTACAATTTACAAATATGGGAAGGTATAGTCCTTTGTACAGACTAGACTTGACTTGTGTAGGGCTTTACAGGTGATAACCAACACTTTGAAATGTGCCTGGAAACAGACCAGTAGGCAGTGGGGCTACTGTAACAAGGGAGTCATATATCCTGATGTAACCCATGCTGTTACTTTAGCCATTATTGAGAATTTGGTGTAGATGGAGTACACTGTAACATCATACCAGTGTGCTTCCAATAGAGGAGGTGTTAGTTGCCCCCTTCTTTTAGTTGAAAAACACAGAGTATGTTCAGTATAGTGTTTTCCCTCAGAAGAGTCCAGTGTGACACCTATCAGCAGGGAGCAAAGGGTTGCTTCTGAGGGGAACAGAGCTGATCAAAAAATCTGTTTTTAAAAATTACAAAAATCATTCAAGAGATCCAGAGAAGACACTAAGATTGTGGAAAAGATTGTGAGATTTGTCTCTAAGACTTGTTTTTAGAATAAGACAATATTTGCATTGCAATATAAATTATATTGTATTGTTAAATGTCAAGAAAGTGAATTGGAAAGGAATGTACTCATTTGACATGTGGTGCTGGACAAGAGTTTGCCGGATGCTGCCAAAAAGATAGATAAATGGGTCCCAGAGCAAATCAAGCCTGAACTCTCCCTAGAAGCCAAGATAACTAAACTGAGGCTGTTGTACTTTAGCCATATCATGAGAAGACAACTCACTAGAAAAGACAAGCATGCTTAGTAAAGTGGAAGGCAGTAGAAAAAAGGAAGACCGCATTACAGATGGATACACTCAAACAAGAAAGCCACAGCCCTGAGTCTGCAAGACCTGAGCAGGCTGTTGATGATAGAAGGACTTGGAGGTCTCTCATTCATAGGTTTGCCACAAATCAAAGTCAATTTGATGACTGTTAACAAACTGTTAAATGCTATTACTTGATTGCCGATACTGTAATTTTAAAAAGATTCAATTTAAATGAACACAAAAAAGAAAGTAATTGTTAGAAATTATTTGATGTTTGTATGTACTGAGGGGTAAAGGCTAATGCATCCATGGATGAAACATCTACTGTCTCATTTTAACTGAAACCTGCCTAACTATTAATGAATAGCAGGTTACGCTTGCACACTGAAAACCAGAGCATCAGGGAGAAACTTAGCCTAGGATGTTTCTTCCTTATAAGCAGCCTACTTTTTAGATGCTCCAGATGTCTCAGGGAATGGAGAGCTAGAACAAACAGAATTTGGACATCTTATTCTTTTGGACTACAGATCACAGAATTGCCTAGTAAGCACAGCCCTGGAACAGAAGTGTTCAATGAAAGTAATAAACCAACATAACACCTTTAATAACTGTACCTGTCAATTAGCTGCCAGGCATAGGAAAGATCACCAACAATCTGCATGGTGATCAAAACCTCTTCCTTAATGTTGATGGTGCGGATCATTTGATGGAGGAACTTCCGAGAATCAGCAAGAAACTGACAAACTTGCAGGTTGGACTCCAGTTGGTGAAATTCTTGAACCTTTCAACAATTAAAACACAACCCACCAAGAAAAGGTAAAGAAATTTTAAATCTTAGATATTTAATGAAATTCAAATATGTATGAAACAATTGATTTAAGCATTTATATTTTGCCCTCTATCTAAAGATCTAAGGGTGGTGTATAAAAAAATCAACTTGATCAATTTAAACTAACTAAATTTAAACTTATGTTTAAACAAACTAAAAGCATATTAAGCAACTTGACAAGTTAAAACAAGACTGTTTAAAACTTAATTAGAACAATTTAAAATAATATACTTGCAAGATCTGAATAAAATTTATTAGGCTCCAAAGGTGTGAGTAAAAAGCCATGTTTATCTCTGGCACTGGAATAATGCTAGAAGGCAAACTGTCAAAATCTTTAGCATAGAAACACAGTCAATCTTTCTTTGAATCTGATTGTCTTATTATTCACATACTCTTTCCATGGTGTCTTTTGCAGTATGGTTGTATAGAAGAGGGGATATCTTTAGTATGTAATGAAATAATGAGTCTGCTACAGGCCAGATTGCAGTTGATACATGTTGAGTTTCCCTTATCTGAAGTGTGTGGGACCAGAGGTGTTTTGAATGTGGATTTTTTAAAAAAATTTGGAATACCTTTATTTGCATATACATCCACACACATCTGAATACAAAATTCATTTCTGTTTCATATACATCTTATACACATAGTCTGAAGTTAATTTAATTTTATACTGTATTTTTAATAATGTAGTACATGAAACAACGTTTGTGTACACTGAGCCATTAGAATGCAACGATGGCACTATCTCAGCCACCCATGGGAAAGGTTTTGGTTTTTGGAATATTTCAGGTTTTGGAATTCCTGAAGGGAAACTCAAACTGTATTTCTAAAGCATGGTGGTAAATGAACATCAGTTTAATAATAATCTGTCTTTCCATGTGCTAATTATCACCCAACTTTTGGGGATATGGAGCCATGAAAGCTAAGTGGAGACCAGGTTCAGCTCCTCACTCTGTAAAGACACCCACCAAGTGATCCTGGCCCTTTCAATGTCTCTCAACTTAATTTATATGGCAGAATTGCTCTGAGGGTAAAATGGGAGGTGTCAGTGTGTGTGCAAACTCCCTTAAGCTCTATGGAGGAAAGCTGCAGTGAGCATGGTCTCTCACTCCATGTAAATGGGTTTTAGAGTTCTTCATAGCATCATGGGCAACATTAAAAGATGTATGGTGGCACAGAAAGGGTTACTTTGCATAGAGTTTGTTGCTGTGTGCCTCCAGGTAATTTTCAGCTTATGATGACCCTATCAGAGGGTTTTCTTGGCATATTTGCCTTTGAAGGTACCCACTCACCATCCTCTGAGACTGAGAGTGTGTGACTTGCACAGGGTCACTCAGTGTGTTTCCATGTTTGAGTAGGGATTTGCACTCTGATATCCACAGATGTAGTCCAACACTCAGACCATTACAACATTCTGGCCCTCTTGTATACAATAGGCCCTGCTGAATAAAATTGGGAAGGAAGGCTGGGAACATTGGGTGGGTGTGGGGAACTTTCTTGATAGCAACCTGCTAGTACAGTTGTCACTGCCATTAAGACAGATAAAACATCTGCAAATATTTGACTTCCTTGGTTTACATCTGCACTATATAAGCCAGGGGTAGGCAACCTTTCCCCTTTAAGGGCCGAAGGACTTCAGCTCCCAGAAGCCTCAGCCATGTTGGCCAATAGTCCCATGTTGGCCAATAGCTCCTGGGATTCTGGGAGCTGAAGTCCCTCGACCCTTAAAGGGGAAAGGTTGCCTACCCCTGATATAAGCCATGGCAGTCCATTGATCATGACCCTCACCTGGGGTTTTTTTTATAGGTCCAATTCCAATGACTGCTGTGAGGGGATAATGGAACCCACCATCTAAAGAACTGGAATGCTTTCTCTGCTGTAGTCCATCACCTGCTGCATGATTTACCACCAATAAAGTTTATCTTACAGCAGTGATGGCTGTCAGTGCTCATTATCAAATGAAGTCTTGAAGTATATAATCTGGAATTATAGCCAGCTTTAGCTCAAAACATTAGGCAAGATATGAATGCAATAAAGTAATAAACCAGAGTTTGGAATAAGCAAATTACAATCAGTGCAGTTACTTTGGGGGACAAAAGTCACATTAAGTTACATTTCAGAGTAGGACAGCAGTAGAGACATCCCTAACCCTGCCTGTCTTACCTCCTCCAAAGCTTGTATTAGTTGCACTGTCTTCCTGCCCGCAGCAGTGGAGTCTTCATAATTTAGAGACATTATTTGTTTCGATATTTCTCTGAACCAAGCTTGAAGATTTTCTGTTTTGGCAGGAAAAAAGGAAGACATTTTAAATTTGTGGCCATTTAAATTCAAAGGCCTCCCCTCTTAAAGTGAAACATATGCTTCAGTCTTGCACACAAAGTATTTACAAAAAATATCTACTGCCTTTTTACAGTCTCCAAGGCAGAGCAATTCAAATAAGAAATAATTAAATAAAAAAAAAATCACAGTACAATAAAACTGTATTTTTTTAAAAATAGGTTAGAGCACTGGACTGCTAATGCACAGTCAAAATGTATGGCACACCAGTGATCCAACACACTAAAGCAGCTTCTTATAGTCTTATCTCTACAAAGTATGAGCTAAAGAAAGGATTTGGCTACATGATTAAAATACTAATTCTATTCAAATATAATGAAATACCTCCACATGCGATTCAGAGGAATTTGGACTTTTTGCAATGGGGGGGGGGGACTCCTCAAACTACAAAAAAGGAATCATGTTTTTACTGGAGTATTCATGGGGATGCACATTATTGAATGTGTAGTCGTCCGTCCGCTTCACATGAATTTGTATGGCTGAGCATTTTAGGCAGAGGGAAGGCAAATAGAGGCAAATTTGTGCAGGAAAGTGAAAATAATTAAATGTCAATGTGGATATGCAAAAATCTGCAGCAAGTTGCATAATATACTTACGTGCAGACTAGCGCAAAAGCAATGAATAACAAAGAGCTAAAGACAAGCAATCAATAACAAAATGCTTAAGCATGTCAATGTACCATTTTTCTCGACTCTTGTTAGAGGCTTAACACCTGAAAAGACATCTGCCAGTTCAGCTATCCTTTCTGATCCTTCTTTTCTGTAGCTTTCCCATTTTGCTTGCTTTTCTGATAACATCTGCTTGAACATCTAATGAAAAGGAAGGACTTTCTTAGATTAAATCAGAACAGCCTACCATAAGTGAAAGTGAAACACTGCAGCAATCAATGATATACTTTAGTATGGATTGACCCTTACTGATACAGCAATAAGGACCACTGGTATACTATCAATAGAATAGCAAGTCTGTGCTGAAGATGGAAGAAAATGTGGAGTTGGAAAGTTCTTTGAAGCTTCTTTCCACCAATGCTGAAAAGGCAATGCAGTACAGTGCAAGCGAATGCAGTACTGAAACTTCAAAGAAAGCTTTTGCATTTTAAAAGTTCTTTCCTATGAATGTGCATATTCCTGAGTATGCCAAATTGCCAATGGTATCTTACCTCTTTCAAGATGAATTCAAATTGTGCTGTGTCCAGGAGAAGCTGGAAAAGTATCTTAGGATTGTACCTGGAATCTGTTAAGACTTGGTCCTTTATCTGCCGAAGACGCTTGCTATTTGGATCATAACCTAGGGGAAAATAGAAGGGAATAACAAATGTTTTCTCCAGAGAAAGAGAACATATTTTAAACATTTATCCTGAATGAACACAAATACTGCCTTGGGGCACTTAAAAAACTATCAGGTTTTATTTGGCATAAACTTTCATGAAATTGGGCTGCCCTTCATGAAACTGGGTTGCAGTTCATACTCCTTATGGTGCCAAAAGACTTCCCACTTAGTAATGGAAAGATATAGGCTTTCTAAATGAGCCAAACCAAGGCAAAACATTACCCAAGTCAGCCGTATGAAGCATCAGCCATCGGATTGCCACGTTGCAGTCTCTTAAGCAGTTCAGTAGCTTGGGTATGTTGTCCAGCACCAGTTCCTCTCTCAAGCAGCCTTCCTTAAGAAACTGCTGTACCTGGGTGTGAACACGTTCTATGACAGCAGCAGACCGGCTGGCCTTTAGAGACAAAAATTGGAGCATCAGTAGAAAAGAAAGCCTATAGGGAGATACCCCAATTGCAAGAGTTTAAATACTTCTAACCTGGGGGATATCATTTTTTTTAAACATGACCTATACACAACACAATCAAATAGAAGGGTAGCCACACTGACCATAAAATCCATTTCAATGTCTATATTGTGGCACTATCTTTATTAGGTAGGTAAGGGAAAGGTATTTCCCGTTGACGAGGTTGTCAAGTCGTATCCCACCATAGGGGGCGGTGCTCATCTCCGTTACTAAGTCAAAGAGCCAAGTAAAAAAGCTATATATTAAACTAGAAACATCGGATGTCAGGCAGTTTACAAGAAATACTCTTTCATATAAACTCCTACTTTGCTTAAAGCACCACATGAATCTTGCCTACCTGTTCCTTGACATTGGAAAGATCCAATGTGTAGTTCAGAGCAGTTTTTGCTGCTTTGTAAGGTTCCCAAGCTTCTGCTAGATTGACAGAGATCCCCATATAAATGCTAATAACCTGCAAACAGAAGCAGAAACCATGTGCCTATCATTTAATTAATTAATTAATTAATTATCCTGACATTCTCCCTAAATGCAGCATTCAGAGGTTTTCAGGGAAATGTGGCTATTAATACACTACAAACATAACCATCTAACAGAAGCCATCACTCACCATTAAGCACCCATAATTCTTCTGAAGACAACAAAATCAGAAATAAATGCAGACTACTGGAAAAGCAACACGGCCTGATCTCTTAATAATGTTTAGGTAACTGAACATCTATACTCAGAGCCAATGTGTTGTAGTGGTTTGAAGCTTGGACTAGGACTCTGGACCATGCTGGACCATGGAAACTTACTGGCTGACCCTGGGCAAGTTAAACTCTCTCAGCCTCAGAGGCAAAGGCAAACCCCCTCTGAAAAAAATTGTCAAGCAAATCCTGTAATAGGGTCACCATAAGTTGGAAATGACTTGAAGACACATAGTAACAACATCTATACTAGTCTCAATGCAGCTAAGTCTAAATTAGAGGTGGGAAATACATGGCTTTCTAGATGGTGGTGAACTGCATCTCTCACTGGCTACCTGATTGGAGCTGCAGTTCAACATATGGAGGACATGTTTCTCAACCTAAAGAGCCTAGGACTCAAACAGTAAGCATGAAGTACAGTAGGCCCTCCTTGTCACTGGGATTCCAATCCATGAATCTGACCACTTGCAGATCGCCACGCCCCATATTATTCAGTGGTGGTGATGTGAATGGGAGATTAAGTGTGTACATTCATGTAGCTGCCGTTGAATAATATGGGGTGTGATTGTTCTTCTTAGCATCTGCGTGGGGCTCCCCCAAAACTTAACCCTTACCGATATGGAGGGGCCATTGTATAAGCACTAACGGACTGGGTGGGGATGGAGCAGCATCACTTGACTGGCTCTAGCCTTCAACAAGGTTTCTTATTAGTGCAATCCTTTTTGTTCCCTCCTATGAAGTAACACAAGCCAGTTCCCACAACTTCCATGTATCATTGTACGTTCAAGACACATGGCAGTACCATAGCTGGACTAGAGGGGAGAAGAAAGAGCCCTCCAAATCACACTTGGTATAAGCAATGGTGACCTCCCTTTTTCCTCCCTGCCTGCAGACAAAAATCCTTTTCACAATCAGACAGGCTCAATAGTGAAGCTCCAATTCTGTTCACTCTCTGGCCCAAAGCACATCTGCCTTAACTTGCTTCCCTTGGAGCTGCTATTGACAGGTAATGATGGTAGTGATGATGATGTCAAACTTAGTGATGAGGAAGAACTTTTAAACAAGTGTGTGGGAGGGAAATGTTGGTTCCTTTCATGCCACAGGACCTCAACAGAAAGAAGGGAGCTACTCCTTCCTGCCATCTGGAATAGGAAGTGGTGTGTATGTGTAGAGAAAATGGGTGACCAGGTGCTGGGGAGATAGCAGGGAAGTGGAGCATCCATGATGGTATGGAGGAGGGAGAGTGGGTGGATGGTCTCCTCAACCTTGGCAGCAACCATTAGTCAAGGCCATTCACTTTCCCACAACGATTCCTTTGCTTCATTTTGGATTCTTTAATAACATAGCTATTAAAAGTTTAAGAATCTATGGGAAGAGAAAAGAGTGAGGGAAGAGAAAAAACACATGTGTCGAAATGTATCAGGACATTTTGCTACTTCAGTTCAATACTAAAACTAATTTTGATAAGGATAATAATGGTGCTGTTAATGACAATAACGACAGTAATAAAGTGATATTCATCATTATAGTATAATAGTAACAACAACAAATTGAGAGTCATGGCCTCTTGGAAAATAAAACAACTGCTGATAGGTGCTGTGAGGATCTGAAAAAAACATCCAAGTAAAATTGCCTTAGACTGGATCATAACAGCACAATTACAAAAAATGACAGTATTTGGAACAGGTCATACTATCTGATGATATTTCACTGATTCCTGAATTCTTGGACAGAATTTGTATCACTGATGGTCCAAAAGTCTAGTTGTAATAAAACTAGATAACAACGGTAATAGTAGCAGTAAGAATAATCATTTTACCCAGTTGTCTGGAAAATATTTATCCACTATTTCTCTCATTTTTGCTTGCTGTGTGTGAAGAATGGATGCATCAAAATAAAGTGACACATACAACATGGCTGCCTGGGTAGCGAGAGCAGTGCTGCGGTGTTCTGGTAATGGATATGCAGAAACCTGTAAAAAGAGAGGAGCAATATTTAAGAACTGTATGGAAAATATTTGGTGACAAAGGGTGAACCTAACAATATAGCAGTATGGCACAGGCTAGGCCTAGATCCCCATTTTCCTTCCCTATCTAGCAACTCTGCCATGACTTACCTGGTTATATATGTCATCTGATCTCAACCGACCAATAACCATGCTGATGAAGGTTTCATTTATGGGCACTCTGCTGAAGTAACTCTCAGGGTAATTAGGAGGCCTCTTTGCTCCAGGCTGGCTTGAATACCCTGTGCTCCGAAACAGCTTACAGATGTCATCAATGTTCGAATCAGCAGAGCGTGCAGCACTGGAAAATGAAACAAGAAGAAAATTTCAGACATAAGGCTTTGGCCAAGAAAAGGGAGAAACCTGAAAGCAAGAGGTATCACAAAATCTCTTATTAACAGCTGGAGCCTGTTGATACCACACAATTATACTGTTATGATCCTAATTTAATTGCCATGGCTACGTACATACTTGAATTCAGAATTTTTACAGGTTGAGTATCCCTTATCTGAAATGGTTAGGACCAGAAGAGCTTGGGATTTTGGAGTTTTGGGGATTTCAGAATACCCAAATTTGCACATATGTACACAACACATTGTCTTGGAGATGGGACCCAAATCTAAATATAAAACTTAAGTTATGTTTCATATACACCTTATACACATAGCCTGAAAATAACTTTATACATTATATTTTAAATAATTTTGTGTGTGAAACAAGGTTTGTGTATACTGAACCATCAGAAAGTAAAGGTGTCACAGACCATCTCAGCCACCCATGAAAAATATTTTGGTTTTTTGAGTATTTTGCAATTCCAGATAAGGGAGACTCAGCCTATTTGGTTAAGCACTGGAGAACCCTAGCTGGGAATTCTACATAACGCTCACTAAACCCGCAATTTCACAGGATGTTGCTACGGCAGTTAAAGTGGAATATAGCACTAACTGTGTAACGTGAATGAACCCTGTCCTGATGCAGTTTAAAATGAATTCAATATACCTTACAGGGAGGATTCTTGGGGGGGGGAATGATTTATTTATAACTTTTTATGCCTCTTAATGATTTTATACTGGTTTAATGTAATGGTTTTCAAGTCTCTTTAAAATTTTATTGTTAGGTTTTAGTTGATTCTTCTTGTGAACTGTTTTGCGTCCCACTCTGGGTGTCAAATCCAGAAGGATACCAAAGTTCAGAAATTCAGGCTCAGTAGTAAAAACTCTGAAAGCTTTATTAAGAAAACTATTGATCTGACTTTCATTGTCAGAACTGAACAGCAAACATTACAATCACAGAATTAAACGACACATAATTCAAACTTCAGGAGGGATAAATTCTTATTCATTAAGCTAATAAACATATTCCTCCTTTCTACATCACCTTTCTCACTTTGTTGTGCCAGTCAGACACATTCTTACACATGATCTTGAACAGGTTCGCCTCCTTTCCTGACTTATCGCACCTGTTCTAAAGCATTTCTAAGGCATACAATCATTACTACTTATCCCATCATTATATTATGATGGGACAAAAGCATATCCAAGTCCTGATACTTGGAGAAAGATGGCATATAAATGAAATAAAATAATAAACAAATAAACAATTCTTTATGATTTTTTGTGGGTTTTTCGGGCTGTGTGGCCATGTTCTAGAAGAGTTTCTTTCTGACGTTTCGCCAGCATCTGTGGCTGGCATCTTCAGGGAATACTGGAATGGAAGAGAGTGGGTCTATATATACTGTGAGACCCTGGGTAGGGAGGAGTGATTCCCATGTAAACTGTGTATTGTTCTGTGTTGAATAGGTATTGTTCTGTTGTTAATGGCATGGCTTCCAGGTGGGAGGATATGCAATCAAGGATATTGTCTGCTATTCCCATGTAAACTGTGTATTGTTCTGTGTTGAATAGGTATTGTTCTGTTGTTAATGGCATGGCTTCAGGGTGGGAGGATATGCAATCATGGATATTGTCTGCTACTGTCTGTTGGGAAAGCCCCTGACTCAGTTGGTTTCCCATTTGCATTTGCTGAGTGCTGATTTTCTTATATTGTAGGACTGGTAGCCAAACCTTGTTTACTTTAAGGGCTCCTTCTTTCCTGTTGAAGTTATCCAAGTGTTTGTGGATTTCGATGGCTTCGATCAGTTTAGAATGCACAGGGAAGCCATTGAAATCCACAAACACTTGGATAACTTCAACAGGAAATAAGAAACCCTTAAAGTAAACCTTGTTTGTAGCATGCATGTTCATCTTTTCTATGCAGCTTTGAGGGCCTTTCACCAGGAAAAGACATACAAGCATGCACCAGCACAACTTGACAATAACAACTAACACTAGTGAGTTAGTATGTAGAGAGATCTTGTAACACCTTTGAGACTAAGGGCCTTTGCAGACTGCTAGAAATAGTGCAAATTGAGTCCACTTTAAGGGTTAGGGTTAGGGAATTGTATTTTATTGTGGCACTAGAGCTCTCTGACAGAGAAGGCTCAATGTCTCAGAAAAAAAAAAACACAATTCCCATGATTCCCTAGCACTAACTCTAACCCTTAAAGTGGACTCAATTTGCACTATTTCTGGCAGTCTGCAAAGGCCCTAAGTTGGCAGCATGAGCTTTCATAGACATAGAAATGAGACTACGTGTGAAAGGGATCTAGAAGTCCAGGTAGACCACAAGTTGAACATGAGTCAACAGTGCGATGCAGCAGCTAAAAAGGCCAATGCAATTTTAGGCTGCATCAGTAGAAGTATAGTGTCTAGATCAAGAGAAGTAATAGTGCCACTCTATTCTGCTTTGGTCAGGCCTCACCTGGAATACTGTGTCCAGTTCTGGGCACCATAATTCAAAAAGGATGTGGAGAAACTGGAGCGTGTCCAAAGGAGGGCAACTAAAATGGTGAAAGGTCTGGAAACCAAGCCCTACGAGGAACGACTTAGGGAGCTGGGGATGTTTAGCCTGGAGAAGAGAAGACTGAGAGGTGATATGATAGCTGTGTTTAAATATTTGAAGGGATGTCATATTGAGGAGGGAACAAGCTTGTTTTCTGCTGCTCCAGAGACTAGGACCCGAAACAATGGATGCAAGCTGCAAGAAAAGAGATTCCACCTCAACATTAGGAGGAACTTCCTGACAGTAAGGGCTGTTCGACAGTGGAACACACTCCCTCGGAGAGTAGTGGAGTCTTCTTCCTTGGAGGTCTTTAAGCAGCGGCTGGATGGTCATCTGTCGGGGATGCTTTGATTGGGAGTTCCTGCATGGCAGGGGTTGGACTGGATGACCCTTGTGGTCTCTTCCAACTCTATGATTCTATGATTCTATGATTCTATGATTCTATGAAAGTCTACTTCCTCAGATGCATCTGAGCTCATGCTGTCAACGCTTTTCTTTCAGTTAGTCTCAAAGGTGCTACAAGATCTTTCTACATACTGATTCTAACATGGCTATATATATCTTTGAATTCTACAGCTAGAAAGTCAAGACAAAGTTTTTAATACAAACATTCTATTCAACAGTGAGAATACCTGTATCTATAATAGGAAACGAGCATTCTCTCCCGGACCTCGCCTTCAATTTTCTGATCAATAACCAGCAGCATAACACCATACAAGTAGAGGGCTTCACACTATGGCAACAAAAAAGAACAGTCTTCAAGAAGATTAAACAGAACAGTTAAACAGTCATGTTTTTGCCAATCTCTGATCTCTGTGAAGACAGGGGGCCTGTTTTCAAGCGATGATTTTGTTTTTGTACTTAACTGCTTTTTATGTTTTGTCAGTTGCTCTAGTGCCCCCAAGTGTATAACTAATTCTCAGACTGTGTGCTGGTGTTGACTAGCATACTGCAAATGACTTAGGGAAAATAATAGTTGTCCAGGTGGGATCAAAGAACCCTCCCAAAGATGAAAGGTGAGTGCTACATCTGTACATGGATTTTGTAGGTCTGGTCTTGCTTCTTTTTAATCAGCTTCTACTAAAAGCAGTACATCCAGCCATATCTTTCCAATGGATGCAAGTGGGTACTCCTGACAAAGAGACACAGAAAATATCTCAGATTCAAAAGGAGTCAAAGTGGTATAGTGGTCTCTAGTAGTCAGAGCATTGGACTACAATTCTGGAGAACAAGGTTTGAATCCTTGCTTGGCTATGAAAACTCATTGGGTGACCTTGGGCAAGTCACACTCTGAGGCTCAGGGGAAGGCAATGACAAACCTCCTCTGAACAATTTTGCCAAGAAACCCCATGTTAGGTTCACCTTAGTGTTGCCATAAGTTGGAAATGACTTGAATGCACACAAAAACAACAACAAGAAAAGAGGTCTGCCAAATGTTTCTCTGTTCTAGATTTGCTTTCTTTTCATCATATGCCCAGAAATACCGGTAGTGGACTTCACTGAAGGTGGGCAACTCTTCCAAGCTTTAATAAACAAAACCTTGGTTTTGCATAACTCTTTTTAACTCTGAAAAGAAGTGTTTCACAGCTCTTATTTATTTGGTTTTATAGGCTACCATCCAATTCACCATAGAGCAAGTGACAAATTAAAAAGGAGTTGGGCAACATAAAGGCAGTAAGCTACCAGTGCCTTCCAGACGTTTTTGTAATGCCCACTGCCTCCACTGGATGCTTCTGACAGAACCGAGCTGCCCAAGTTCCTAAGTGCAACCAACAAACACAGGAAGCCACCTGCTACATCTCAGCATGTGGAGATACTTTTAGAAAGCCAACCTCAGGCCCAGCTTGGAAAGTTACTTTTAAAAAGTATTTTGTTGAGTAACTCTATACAAAGACCCCTTTCCTTTCAAGCAACTCAACACCATAAACACTATGAGAGTAATATTTTCCTATTACCCTTTAGCTCCTTTTGGAGGGAAAATCTATCTTTAAAAGAAAGTAAGAAAATGTCCCCCATGTTGTTTTTTTAAAAAAATCTTCACAATGATACTGAGAAACATTTTTTCACCTCCCTCGTTGAACCATTAACCAGTAAATGTCATTTATTGTGTGGCAAAAAACAATGGCACTACCAGGTATTCCGCCCCCCCATCTCCTGAAAAAGGAATATTGTTATTCTTTTTTCCCTTTACATTATAAATGATACTGGTGCACCTATTAATCCAGGCTCTAACCTTGCATAATGTTAGCACATGAGTTGTTGTTGTTATGTGTCTACAAGTCAACTCTAACTCATGGTGACCCTCTCATAGGATTTTCTTGACAGGATTTGTTTAGGGGTGGGTGGGTTGCTATTGCTTTCCTTGGAGGCTGAGTGTGTGACTTGCCCAAGATTGCCTAGTGGGAACCCTCAACTTAATGGGGATACGAATCCTGGTCTCTCAGACTCCTAGATCTAATCTACACTGCAGAAAGAATGCAGTTTGACACCACTTTAACTGCCATGGCTCAATGCTATGAAATTCTGGGATTTGTAGTTTTGTGAGATATTTAGCTTTCTCTCAGAGCACTGGTGTCACAACAAACTATAACTCCCAAGATACCATAAGATAGAGCCATGACAGTTAAAGCGGTGTCAAACCGCATTATTTCTGTAGTGCAGATTAGACCCTAGGCCAACATTCAAATTACTCTACCATACTGGTTATATGCCTCATGTAGTTCTCCCAGTAATTTGGGACCATGAAGGGATTTATACAAGTTGAGAAGTTGCATGGGGCCCAGATCTCTAAAAGGGAAAGACAGAGAAGAATATAGCATGAGGAAGCAGACTTATTCCCAACCATTTTGAACACAGTTTGCATAATAATATGACACCTAGTAAGTAAGGCCTACTGAGTTCAATACAGCTTAGCTCTATGTAAGCATACATATGACTGTGGTCTAAGTCAGTAGATTTTTGTACAGAAGCCCATAAGCTTACCAATAGCTGTTTCCCATCCTCATTAAGGAGCACAGTTTCTAAGGTTTGCTGGATATAAACTCCTTCATTGAGGTCATCCAGATATCTATGTATGAAACAAAAGAATAGTTTAATCTCTGGAGAAGTCAAGGCTGGAGAGGTTTTCCTGCAGTGCGTATGAAATCTTTTCTATGCCTTGATATGAAAAACAAAACAGAACATACCACTACATCTGAGAGGTATGCCAAAAGCTGAATGCTTTGCAAAACTTACTTTTTTTTTTTTTTAAAGTTGTCTGTTTGATAGCAGTAGCAGCAGGAATAGCAGCAGAGGAAACAGCTAGAACCTAACACTTGCAACAACTTTTCTGTAGCTTTCATGCAGAGTGGTTTGTAGATATAAGAACTGTAAGCTCTTTAGGAAAAAAGCAAGGGGGGGGCGTGACCAGCCATAAAACATGGCAGACACATAAAGAGCTTGCCTCAATCCTGATAATTAATTATAAATAAAAGCAAGAATTTCAGCTTAAAAATCAACAAGATTGTGCGTATTGATGTCCACATTAAAGAGGGCATCTGATTAATGTATTACGGATTTTTGCACACCTGCAAAAGAAGCAAAACCACAACTGGAGGAGAGAGGCCCGATAACTACCAACACGAGATGTGGCTCTAATAAGTCAAGTAAAATGGGGAACCTTGGATCTCCTGTTGTCTCAGACATTCCCTTTCCAGAATTATTGGAAAAGCGACATGAAAATTTGGTCAGGAATCTACAAAGGGACTGGTCACTTGCTTTAGAGCCACTTAGGGCCTTTGCAGACTGCTAGAAATAGTGCAATTTAGTCCACTTTAAGGGTTAGGGTTAGAGTTAGGGAATCATGGGAACTGTATTTTATTGTAGCACCAGAGCTCTCTGACAGAGAAGGCTCAATGTCTCAGAAAAAAACCCAATTCCCATGAGTCCCTAGCACTAACCCTAACTCTTAAAGTGGACTCAATTTGCACTATTTCTGGCAGTCTGCAAAGGCTTTTAGTTTGAAAATCTCTGAGATTTTAAACAAAATCCAAGACATAGAGGAAATGGCAAATATTGCCTTCCAACAGCGATCTCATCATGAAAAGAGAATTTGCACATTAGAAGAAGCAAATTATCACCTGCAAAATAAGCTGGAGGATTTGGAGAACTGAGAAAGATGATTAAACCTTTGTCTGAAGTGCATTCCCGAATCGGTGACCCCCTCCTCCCTACAAGATTCAATACTTGCATGGATGATAAAATAAATCCTGAGCTAAACCTGTCTCCAGCAGACATAGAACACATGCATCACTCCCTAAAGCCACAACAGTCAGCTAACAAGGCCCCCAGGAATATTATCATGCAAATTGCAAGATTTCCAAGGAAAACTTTAGTTTTGAACACCTTATCGAGAGTCACAGATCTTAATTATGAGGGGCATAAAGTGGCAGTCTATCAAGATGCTTCAGTGCAGACACTAATAAAAAGACAGTCCTTCAAGCCTTTTATAGCTGTCTTGCTCTCCAAGGGAATAAAATACAGATGGGGATTCCACTTCAAGCTCATTATCTTCTATGGCAATTAGACCCTAATGCTTCTACCAAAGGCCAAATGATGCAAATTTTTGAGACTCCAAGCATCACAATACCCACGGATCTTGAAAAAAATACCTGCTCAATTAGATCTAATGAGACCCCTGAGGCCAATAGCTATCGAGGAACATTATGGCAGACGGTACAGAAGTTCCAATTTCTTTTTACAATCCAGTATAGTATTACATGGCATCCCTGAGAATCATTTCCTATAATGTTAAGGGCTTGTGCTCAGCAAAAAAGAGGGGAAATCCTAAAACAAATCAAACAACTACATCCAAATTTCTTATTCCTTCAAGAAACACATCGTAAGGGTTCTGATCCCATCCTCCCCCCCAAAATTGTTTGGAAACCACTATGTAGTGGGGAGCATGGGAAAAGCCAAAGGGGTAGCTATTCTCCTAGACAAATCATGTCCTTTTGTGGTAAACAATGAATTTAGAGATGATGCTGGGCACTACCTAATACTGACAGGGGAAATTTTTGGGCAACCCTACATTCTAGGCACCTTCTATTCACCCAATACAGGACAGCACCAATTTCTGTCAGCTTTTTTACATCATCTAAGTGAAGTGGTTTTTGTTTGAATAGTGCTGGGAGGTGATCCTAATCAAGTTTAGCACTCCTATCTTGATAAATCAAAACCTCCTAAACATACAAGCCCAACAGCATTGATGCAGATAATTAAAGATGCGGGGTCACTTGACCCTTGGAGATCTCTACACTCCATAGAGAAAGACGTCACCTTCTACTCAGCAGTCCATAAGACATAATCTAGAATTTATCATTTTTTTAATCTCCAAGTCTACAGTGCAGATGTACCCAGTTATTTCTACAGTGCAGATGTACCCAGTTAGTTCTTTTTTAATGGTTGCAATTCTTTTAACTGCCCCCATTTTATTGGGATTTTATACTGATAACTGATGGCATCATGCAAGCACACTGGGATGTGAAATCATACATGGAATGCTTTGACAGAAATACTATCAAAAAGGAACCCATCCATTACCGTTGTGATTACATTAGAGATCAGTTACCTGTTTAAATCGACTATATATTTATGGACGCTTTGGAAAGCCTGATAAAATCTTGTCAAGATTTCAATGTTGTTTTCACGAAATTCATCATCTAGATCCAGGAGGTCAGGTTTGGCTTCCAATTTTCCTTCACATGCCTCAGACCCCTGGAGAAAAGAAATAAATACTTGGGTCAAAATCTGTTCCACCACCACCACCAGCCCCCATAAATGGGAACAAAGTTATTATGTTTAAAATCTTAAAGGCACAATTCACTTGGTATATGAACCAAGACCTCAAATGTGTAACTGAACATGTGACCAAATGCCAGATCAATATGAAATGTACCTTCATGTGCAATAGTCTTACATGTGAAATTCCATTTCCATAAGCCTGAATTGGATGCAACCATTCCACATCAAACAAAAATGTCCAACTTTTCCCACAGGAGAATTCATGAGTACATAAGAAACCAATAGGAATCCAGCCATTGCATTCAGTGGTTGAGAGTGGAATGTACAAAATGTTTGGGTATCTCTAAGCTTGCTGCCTCCCCCCTTTCTTGCATATAAAATGGTATAGCTTGTGACAGAAGCATCGGCACTCACCCCTGAATATTAGAAACAGAGGAAATTACTAAACTAAGCAATGAAGACTAAATATTTTTAATTGACGACTCAAGAATGGTCCATTTCAATCATAATAAAAAACAACAATTCACTAAGGGGATTTTTTTAAGAGTTCTTCAGAAAAGCTAAATTCTTACCTTGAAGTAGCTGAAATCAAATATGATATCACCATATTTCTGTTGGTCAGCTTTGTCTTTGAGTCGGAACACACTCGGAATGAATTCTGACAGTCGCAGAAATTCTGCAATTATTGCATTTCCACAAGAGACAATCCTAAGAATTGCCTGCCCACAGTGATTGTTTTCAGCTAGGAAGTCCAACATGGTGAAGGGATGGGAAGCATTCAAAAGTGTATTTTTCAGTTCAAGTCTATTTTTTCACTGCTTGAGTTATCTGATGAGAGATGCATTGCTAAGTCCCTCTATTAACATACCTGAAAATCATGAAACACAGGATATATTTTGATACTTTGTATTCTGGATTTTTCTTTCTGCAATATGTTCTGTTTTGCCAACTAGTTTTTACTTTAAGCACAAAAAAGGACTAGTTTTGAATATCACAAATTTAATATTCTTAAAAGATGAGTTGGGGATGCAACAGTAATCAGTTCTTCTCTATAAAATATGCTTAGGGCACCCACTGAAAAGTACTGAAAACAGTGTATTGGGCAGAGACAGAGACTTGAAAAGTTATTTTTTTCAGTTGTACTTCTTAGCAATCTCCAAGCAGTGTGTCCAGGGACCATGCTAGCTAGGAAATTCTGGAAGTAACTTTCCTAAATTCTGGATAAAGCAGATAGGCAACTGGCAGTCTATGGACTATTAGTAGGCCTAGGTGTGGTGTAGTTGTTTGATTGTTGGACTATCACTCTTCAAAACAGGGTTTGAATCCCTGCTCGGCCATGGAAACCCATGGCAAGTCACACTCTCTCAGCCTCAGAGGAAGGCAAAAGCAACCCCCTTCAAATGAATCTTGCAAAGAAAACCCTGTGATAGATCCACCACAGGGTCCCTGTAAGTCAGAAATGACTTGAAGGTATACAAAAACAGCAACAACAAGTGCAATTTTATCAGGCCAAAGTAGCACTATCCAAGTTTTGACTGGTACCTGCACTTCCACACATGTGTAAAAAATGTTCTAGGGCCAAAAGAAACAGATATACTTTATGTGATATCATCAGTGCTAGAGCTTCTTTTCTTGACTGTATATGTGGAAGTACAATATATGGAAGTCTCCTTCCTTGGAGATCTTTAAGCAGAGGCTGGATGGCCATCTGTCAGGGATGTTTTGATTGGGAGTTCCTGCATGGCAGGGGGTTGGACTGGATGGCCCTTGTGGTCTCTTCCATCTCTATGATTCTATGATTTTGATTATGTACTGATTTTGATTATGTACTGATTATGTACTATGATTATGTACTGATTTTATGATGTAAGCCGCCCCGATTGTGCTCAGAGGGGCGGGGTATTAAATAAAAATTATTATTATTATTATTATTATTATTATTATTATTATTCTACATGCCTGTTGGTAAGTTGCATACAAGGAAGGGGTTGTGTCCTTTTGCTATATTTGCTACAAATGCACTAACTTGGTGATGGAACCTGATTCCACAATAAACAGGACTCACAATACACAGCAAGATCCTAGTCTATATCCTGAAAAACAAAGTAACTCCAAGAATCCAAAAGGCAGCTGTCTTTGGGATAAAATATTCTACATGGACCCAGTATAGCTGGTGTCAGCCTCCTGTTTAGGTGTCAGATTTCCAGCTATTTTGCTCCTTTGACTGCTTTGAATCCCATTTTTGGGAGAAAGGTGGGGTATAAATTCAAAGAATAAATACAATTTACCAATTAGTTCTCCTCTTTCAATTTTCTTATCTTTTAAAACAGGGGTAGGCAACCTAAGGCCCGGGGTCCGGATGTGGCCCCTGAGGCCTTTGGACCGGCCCCAGGTCAGTCCTGCCGCCACCGCCATGATGATATTTATTGTTGTTATTACTTGTTCTTGGGGTTTTCTTGGCAAAATCTCCACAGGGGTTTTGCCATGGCTTTTCTGGGGCTGAGACAGTGTGCATGCATATTTTTTAAATTTTTAATTTTTAAAAAAAATTATTTTTATTTTTATTTATTTATTTTTGGTGCTTCGCCCCCCCCCCCCCAATTGTCTGAGGGACAGCAACCCGGCCCCCGGCTCAAAAAGGTTGCCTACCCCTGTTTTA
Source organism: Phrynosoma blainvillii (assembly GCA_026167975.1). Taxonomy (NCBI): domain Eukaryota; kingdom Metazoa; phylum Chordata; class Lepidosauria; order Squamata; family Phrynosomatidae; genus Phrynosoma; species Phrynosoma blainvillii. The sequence goes on along the minus strand of JANUYF010000004.1, from coordinate 18,582,072 downwards.
AAATAATAATAATAATAATAATAATAATAATAAAATTTATTTATACCCCGCCCCTCTGAGTACAATCGAGGCGGCTAACAAGATTTAAGATTGCATGCAATATAAATCCACAAGCCCCCAAAACCACCCACCCCTTAAAAAAGTATTAAATCAAAAACTGTTAGAACATCTTAGTAGAATGAGTAGAACAGTGAGCTACTTGACAGAGTTACTGTGAAGAAGCATCCAAAATCCACAAAACAGTGATATCTTTAGTAGACCAACCAAATTGGACACAATATATGATGCAAGCTTCCAAAGCTCCACTGGCTTCTTCAAGAAGCAGTAACATTAAGCTAGGATATTCATTGTTCTGCTGCTTTACAGTGACCCTAAGGCGAACCTATTATGGGTTTTCTTGGCAAGTTTCTTCAGAGGTGGTTTGCCATTGCCATCCTGAGGCTGAGAGAGTATGACTTGTCCATGTGGATTTACATGGTTGAGCTAGGATTCGAACCCTGGTCTCCAGACTCATAATCCAATGCTCACACCAGTACACCACATTGGTGTTCTCCTTTAGATATTGTTGGGACTACAATTCCCAGCAGTACTAGCCTTCATGTCAAGTGGTGAGGAATGTTGGGATTTGCAGTCCAACAACATCTGCTGGGCTGCATGATTCCCAACCTGGCTTTAAGCATGTGTGTCTTGAAGATCTATCCTCATTGTTACTAACTACTTCCCCAAAGTAGTTAGTTAACTATTACCCCCCAACTCAGAATGGTGGGATCTGTACTTTGGTGTGGCACCAGTACTCTTTGGAAGAGTAGGCTAAAGATTTGTAAAACTACAAATCCCAGAATGAAGCTACAGCACTTAAAGTGGTGTCAAACTGCCTTACTTCTACAGATGCAACCTGAGAAGAGAGGGACTGAGGAATAAATCAGTTTAATTCTGTAGTCCAGACAGACACTTAAACCCTTTCTGTCTTCCACTTTTAGTTCTCCCTTAGTTTTGCACAATACTTTTCTCTTCCTGTCACTAAGGCAAGCAGCTTCCTCTCTCCACCCAACTTCTGGGAATTTTGGTCCAAAACACACTGCAGAAATAACCAATTTGAGACCCCTTTAACTGTCCTGGCTCAATGCTAGGGAAATCTGGGAACTGTAGTTCTGAGAGACATTTATTTAGCCTTCTCTATTAGAGAGCTTTGGTGCCAGAATAAACTACAATTCCCATGATTCCTTAGCACTTAGCTAGGGGCAGTTAAAGCAGTCTCAAACTGGGTTATTTCTGTAGTGTGTTTTGGACCTTTGGCATTCTTCACACGAAACCTCTTCTCTCCAGTTGCAATACAACAGATGGAGTAAAAGTGTGAAGTTATACTGGTTCCAATTCATGCTAGTTCTCATAGTTTCATCCTAAGGCTTCCAGAGATTTGTAGTATGTTAGGGTACTCAAGTACCTGGGGGTGCTTCTACACTGTAGAAATACTGCAGTCTGACACTACTTTAACTGTCATGGTTGTTAAAACGGTGCCGAACTGCATTATTTCAACAGTGTAGACGCATCCTGAGACAGAAGGCTAAACACATCACAAACCTACAAATCCCAGAACTGTGTAGGATGGAGCCATGGCAGTAAAAGCAGTGTCAAACTACATTATTTCTAGTGTAGATGCATCCTGAGGTAGAAGACTAAATAACTCGTTGCTGTTCTTGTTGTTGTGCGCCTTCAATTTATTTCTGACTAATGGCAACCCTAAGGCAAACCTATCATGGGGTTTTCTTGGCAAATTTCTTCAAGTTTTGCCATGGACATCCCCTCACATTGAGAGAGTGTGACTTCCTCACGGTCACCCAGTGGGTTTCCATTGCTGAGCCAGGATTCAAACCTTGGTCTTCAGTCAGAGCCCAAAGCTCAAACCAATATGCCCCACTGGCTCTCACAAACTTACAAACTTCAGAGTTGCACAACACAGAACCATGGAAGTTAAAGCGGCGTCAAACTGCATTATTATCTAGCCTTCTCTGTCAGACAACTCTGGTGGTACAACAAACTACAAATCCCAGAACTGCAGTTTTGTGAGATATTGTCATTTTGTGAGACATCCAGCCTTCTCTGTCAGAGAGCCCTGGTGCCACAGCAAACCCACAAATCCCAGAACTGCAGTTTTGTGAGATATCTAGGCTTCTGTGTCAGAGAGCTCTGATGCCACAACAAACTCACAAATCCCAGAACTGCACAGCATGGAGCTTTGGCAGCTGAAGCGGTATCAAACTGCATTATCCCCACAGTGTAGATGCTCCCTTTCTGCAAGGAGGAGGGAAAGATGAATCAATTCTTTCTTTCTTTCCTTCCTTCCTTCCAAAACCCAATTCTCTCTCTCTCTCTCTCTCTTTCCCCCCCTCTCCCCCAGGCAGCTCCTTTCCCAGCCATAAGAAAGAAGAAGAGAAGGCTTACTGGTCTGGAAATGGCATCTGGAGGGTGCAAAGCCAAAAGGCAGCCATGAGCCTCCTCCTCCTCCTCCTGCTGCTGCTGTTGTCACATGAGGGCGGCCTTCCCAGTCATGTGCAATGGCGCCGGATGATGATGACAATGAAGCCCCGGCCCCTTTCCCTCCTCCGCCTGGCTTCCCTCCTTCCTCGGCGGTCCGCTTCTGTAGCCAATGGGCCAGTGCTTCCAACTTTAGTGGAAGGGGAGAGACTAAAAGCGCCCTCAGAGACCTAAAGAAAGGCCACAAGGTAAGACGCTCCTCTTCCTCCCCCTCTTGCATAGACTTTAGCTGCATCTGCACTGCAGGGACAATCCGGTTTGGCACCGCTTCAACAGCCCTGGCTCTCTCCAGCGCTGTGGAATTCTGGGGTTTGTAGTTTGTGGTAAATCAGTTTAATTCTGTAGTCTAGACAGGCACTTACTTGTCTTTTAGGGCCAAACTGTACCCTTTGCCCCAAACTTTGCCCCAAACTGTATCCTTTAACCCAAACTTTGCCCCTATCTTTGCCCCAAACATTACTTCAAACTGTACCCTTTGCCCCAAACTTTACCACAAACTTTGAACTTTACCCCCAACTGTACCCTTTGCCCCAAACTTTACCCCAAACTCTACCCTTTAACCCAAACTTTACCCGACTTTGCCCCAAACTTTACCCCAAACTATCCTTTACCACAAATTGTACCCCAATCTTTGCCCCAAAATTTACCCCAAACAGTATCCTTTACCACAAACTTTGCCCCAATCATTGCCCCAAACTGTGCCCTTGAAGAGATTTTGGACTTCAGCTCCCAGAAGCCTTGGCTATGTTGGCCAAGAGTGTGGGATTCTGGGAGCTGAAGTCCAAAATCCCTTAAAGGGCACAGTTTGGGGACCACTGTTTTAGGAGGTGTCCACACTGCAGAAGTAATGAAGTTTAACACCGCTTTAACTGCCTTGGCTCTTCAGTGGTCCAATACACACTGCAGAAATAATCTAGTTTGAGACCGCTTTGACTGCCCTGGCTCAGTGCTAGGGAATCCTGGGAGTTGTAGTTTGTAGTGTCTGCAGCGCTCTCTGACAGAGAAGGCTAAATGTCTTACAAAACTACAGTTCCCAGAATTCCCTATCACTGAGCCAGGACAGTTAAAGCGGTCTCAAACTGGATTATTTCTACTAGTGTGTTTTGGACTAGTGCTGTGGAATTATGGGGTTTGTAGTCTTTTGTGGCACTGGAATGTTTTTAGGGGCTGTCCGCACTGCAGAAATAATGCAGTTTGACACCACTTTCACTGCTATGCCTCAATGTTATGGAATGCTGGAAACTTTAGTTTTGTGAGGCGTTTAGCCTTTTCTGCCAGGGAACTCTGGTGCCACAACAAACTACAATTCCCAGAATTCCATAGCCTTGAGCCATGGCAGTTAAAGCGGTGTCAACCTGGATTATTTCTGTAGTGTGGATGCTCCCTTTATGGTACCATTTGCTCCCTTGGTTGCATCCACACTGCAGAAATAATCCAGGCTGACACTGCTTCAACTTCCATAGCTCAAGGCTATGGAATTCTGGGAGTTGTACTTTCGTGAGACATTTAGCCTTCTCTGTCAGGGAGCTCTGGAGCCACAGCAAACTACAATTCCCAGAATTCCATAGCATTGAGCCATGGCATTTAAAGTAGCGTCAACCTGGATTATTTCTGCAGTGCGGATGCAGCCCTTGTTATCCCACAGTGATAAGAAGTTGTGTGTGTGTGTTGTTTTTAAAACAGGTGAATGATTTTGAATCTTATCTCAAAGGCTTGAGACCAGAAGCATTTTGGATTTTGGAGGATTTTGGATTTTTTCATTTTGGATTTCAGGATATGTATTTGCAAATATCCATCATGATCCCATCTGAAGAGATGGGACCCAAGTCCAGGGTGACCAGATCTCATAGCTGCAAAGGAGGACAAGGCACTGCAAAATGGAGGACGTCCAAGAAAAAAAGAGGACCTGACCAAAGAAAAGCTAGGGAACACTCCTATAAAAATAAATCCTTGCGTCTTAGACATGCTCAGAATGGAGGACATTTTGGAATTCCTCCTGGCCAGGGTGACCAGAGCTCATAACCACAAAGGAGGACAAAGCACCAGAAAAATAGGGGACATTCAAGGAAAAATGGAGGACATGACCAAAATACAAATTTAAATAAAACACTCCTATAAATTTTAAATTCATGCTTCTTGTCATGCTCAAAATGGAGGACATTTTGGAATTCCTCCAGGAGAAGAGGCTGAAATGTAGGATATGTCCTGGGAAAGGAGGATATCTGGTCATCTTGGGTATAGCCAATTCCACCCCCTTGGACAAACTTGCCAAGAAAACCCTGTGGATAGGGTCACCGTAAGTCAAAAACTTGAAGGCACACAACAACAACAGCCTTGTTTTGTTGTGTGCTTTCAAATCATTTCATATGGCAATCCTAAAGTGAATCTATCATGGGTTTTTCTTGGCAAGATTTGTTCAGAGGAGGTTTGCAATTGCCTTCCTCTGAGGCTGAGAGAGTGTAACTTGCCCAAGACCACCCACTGGGTTTCATGGCCAAGGTGGGAATTGAACCCTGGTCTCCAGAGTTACAGTCCGACACTCAAAAGTGCTACTCCATGCTAATAACATATAACATAATAATATCATAATAACATAATGTAATACATTATACTGTTGTTGTTGTTGTGTGTCTTCAAGTCATTTCTGACTTATGGCGACCTTATCATGGCAAGATTCTTCAGGGAAGGTTTGTCTTTGTCTTCTTCTGAAGCTGAGAGAGTGTGACTTTCCCATTATCCCACATTTAAAAGACGGGGGGAAGAAAGGAGGTGGATGCTTGATTTTGAAAAGGAGAGGTGCTCAGACTTGTGCAAAAGTATAGCAGTAACAGGGTGAGTCTCACTTATAGGAAAAGTTTGGGACCAGAATTGTTTTGGATTTTGGGATTTTAAAATAAATGTATTGAAATATTTAAATTTAAACATTTGTGCATGAAACAAACTTTGTGTACATTGAACCGTCAGAAAGCAAAGATGTCACTCTCTCAGCCACCCATGTGGGCAGTTTTGGATTTTGGGGTATTTGAATGCGGTCAGGATTGGGGGATGTTGAAGGAGGGCTGGAGACACACAGATCTCCGGTGTCAGGTTGAAGCAGTGTACCTGGTCTAAGCAATGCACTAAAGCAGGGTTTCCTAAACTTTGGTCCTGCAGATGTTTTGGACTTCAGTTCCCAGGTTCCCTACCCAGTTTGGCCAACAATCAAGGATTCTGGGAGTTGAAGTACGAAACATCTGGAAGACCGAAGTTTGGAAAACACTGCACTAGAGCATAAACTGGGTGAGTTTGTGATTCTGTTCTAGCCGATCCTATTGTAGCAGTGTGTGCCTACCTACAACAGGCAAAGTAAACAGCATCCTATACTGAGCAAGCATGGACAGGAAAGCAGAGAAAAGAGGAGAAAACGGATAAGCCTGCCTCACTAGCTATTCCCCGCATGTTACAGAAGGACAGATTTACAAGTCTGGCCACCTAAATGGAGTGGCATCAGTAGGATTGGTGTCACCCAGTACGGTAATTCATAGTGTCACCCCCTCCCAGCCCCATTGATCTCCTCCTGTACCACACCATACAGAATCCTTAGTAATGTTTTTTTGTACTAATGTTATTCATAAATCTTAATTCCCATATATCACCGAACGTAACGGTAATAGTTGTGACATAAACAACTAGCAAAATTAAAAGTATATTTTTCCAATTACAAGATCATATGCACAGCCTAAACGTATTTGCGTGTGTCTAGAGTCACGTGGTTAAAGTGAAAATTAGGTAAAGTGATTTTTAAACAACAAAAAATTAAAAATATATATTATTTTTTATTTAAAATTTAGTTTAAAAAACAACAACAATCTGTGGCCTGTCCTTCCTCCCCCCACTGAGCATTACCCCACTCCAGGGGTAGGCAACCTAAGGCCCAGGGGCTATGGCCCCCCCGAGGCCTTTGGGTTTTGCCATTCCAGGGGTTTTGCCATGGCTTTTCTGGGGCTGAGAGAGTGTGCATGCATATTTTTTTAATTTTTTTTAATTTTTGTAAAAAAATATATTTTTTATTTATTTGTTTGTTTGTTTGCTTATTTTTGGTGCTTCGGCCCCCGCAATTGTCTGAGGGACAGCAACCCGGCCCCCGGCTCAAAAAGGTTGCCTACCTCTGCCCCACTCACACCATCTCTTCAGCGTTTTAAAGGGAATGGAAATCATAAATGGAAATCACAAGAAGAGTGGATAAAGAAAGAGAAAAGAAAAGTGACGAAAGAAAAACAAAATCCCTGGATGCATTTTGGAAGAAGTCCTCAAATGATTTCTGGAAGCTTTTAAAAGCTTTTGTTTACTTTTGCAAGATCTTCCTGAACTGGTTGTTTCATTTCACATCTGCATCTTGGAGTAAAAAATATATATACATATATATATGTTGAACTGCTCTTCTTTTTAGTGGTGAAGGAACCTATCCCTATTTTTTCCATGTGAATCCCTAGGAATACATCTGGTTTATTCACGGATTTTGGTATCTACAGTGGCCCTGGAAGCAAACCCCAGCGGATACCAAGGGCCTACTGTATACAGTATTTGAAGACTTGAGGCAAGATAGGAAAAGTGGGTAGTTCTTATTGGTTACCTGGTCATATATTTTCCGTAGTTTTAAATAGACAAAATATTCTAATATTCATATCACATTTAACGTAATAAAGTACACTAACTAGCAGTCATTTCTCCGTGGCAATTTGTTGGCAAATGTGTATATTTTCGGTTACATTAAAACTATTTGGAAATTTGTTCCAGGTATGTAGCTGAGAGTTCAGTTTCTTTCTGTTCACTTTGAATAGTAGGTTTGATTTATGTTCAAAGAGTTCTTTAGTAGCCCAGAGAGTAGGTCAGTTTAATGCAATACCTTTTCACCTGTTGCAGAAACCCACTGGTGAAAATACTACTGAGCTGATCAACACCTTTTACACAATATTCATGGACTACTAGGTCTTTATTGACTATATCACTGCAAAATCCAAAGGGTTTCAGAGCATCTTAAAACAGAAGAGGAGAAAAGCTTCAAGTAGCATTGGAAAGTGGCTTGGCATCTCCATTTAATAAACTGATTAGAAAATATAAAGCTTATTACAGTCATTGTTTTTAAATACAGTGTTATTTTGAAACTTCGTCACAGATTGTATCAGCAGATCATAAACACTCAGAGCTAATTAGGAATCAAAAGCTGACAGCTTGCGAAAAGCAAGTTTAAATGTGAAACAAACAAACGGAGAGCCTTCTGAATTCTTCTGAAGGCAGGCATATTACATCTAAGAAGTTCAAACAAAAATCCACCAAACAGTGATTGATACCTTTATTGGCCAACCAAAATGCACAAGATACGAATTGCAAGCTTTCGAAGCTCCACTGGCTTCTTCATCAGGCCACATGGTACAACCCAAACAGGAGAAAAAATGGAGATGTTAGCAAGATGCCTGCATTTTGTTGTTTCTGTCCTTAGTTAAGATGGTATTGGGAGGGCATCTCTTGCAGACTGGATCCTCCTCCTTCTGGCCATGTGGCAATTGGGAGATTTTCAAAGTCCAGGAAATTTAAAGTCCATTTGCATCTCCACAAGGACTCCTCTCTTCTTGCAAATCCAATGTGTCTCCATTCCTGTGAGGCTACAGACCTCTTTGTAGGCAGACGACAATGGCTCTAAGAAGTGTCATAGATACCTGTACCTTTGAATTTCAGATTTCGTGTTGAAATGTGAACTCGGTCAACAATGTGGGGATGTGTGTCCCTCGTTTTGCAGGGGCAAAAGGTATTGGTAGACATGAGTAGATGTGTTTGGATCCTTTCTGTTGTCCATCTTTGCTGCTTTGACTTTTATGGATTTGATTATTCATTTATTTGATTAATACGTTTTCTGTGGTCAACACCTGTCAGAAGTCACCCTGGAGGACCTAGGAATTCCTATAGAGAACACTTTTCTACTTATTTGTAAGTCCTCCAGTGCAATTCTGTGGTCACCTTCTGGCAAATGTTGACCACAGACTTGAGCTGGAGGACAAGAGATTCCTAGAGAGGTGTTCTCTTGGGTTAAAATAACCAAAACCCAGTCATTTTTTATTTGTGATTTTCCCACTAACCCCACTGCACATTGAGCACCTTACTAGAACCATTCTTAAATGCAATATGCTCTCTTGCCTATGGATGATTGTGTCTTTTCATTTCTTGGCAGTGTTCAAAGAGAAATTGTAGAGCCAACCCATTAGCAAAAATCTTCCAATAGAAGGCAATGTTTTCCAGATTCATCTAGGAAACTTGGAGGTTATTACGTATTTTTGGTAAGATAATTAGCCATAGTGGATAAGCTCCACTGTCCCCCTAAAGATGGCTTGCACGGGTCCTAATCCCCTGCTATAGTGACCAGCCACAGGAGTTAGGTTTCTTAAGAAGTCAAATCTGTTTTCACATAGGATAATATCCAGGGTTGCTGCCCTGACTGATACCCAACATAAACACCAAAATCATCTGAGGAAGTAGGTGCAAGTCTGCAAAAGCTCATGCTACCAACTTACACCTTTCAGTTAGTCGCAAAGGTGCTGCAAGATCCCTTTCCATACTGATTTTTCAGACTAACACAGCTATGTCTTTGAATTCAATATAAACCCTATATGTGTGTGTGTCACATAGAATATTTCCCCAATGTTCTCTACAGTGCACTGCTGCTAATGGAAAGTCTGTGGCTCCATTGTGTGACTTCTGATTTGCCAACACAAGGTGTCAGGCCCAATATTCTGATGGTGGGGTGTGCCTTTAAGTCCTTTCCGACTCATGGCAACCCTAAGGCAAACCTATCACGAGGTTTTCTTGGCAAAGTTTGTTCAGAGGAGGTTTGTCATTGCCTTCCCCTGAGGCTGAGAGCATGTGACCTGCCCAAGATCACACAGTGGATTTTATGGCCGAGCTGGGAATTGAACCCTGGTCTCCAGAGTCCTAGTCCAAAACTCAAACCACTATACTACACTGGCTCTCATACTACTCTGCACTTAAGAGGGCCTTCTTGGTGTCTGCTCCCAGGTTGTGAAACTCCCTTGCAAGGAAGATTAGGCTGGCTGTTATCCTTCCATTGCCAGGCAAATACCTCTTGGAAGAGGCTTTTATTGGGTTGATTTGTTTTTGCTGCGTTTCTTCAAGTCATTTCCGACTTACGGTGACCCTAAGGCAAACCTATCACAGGGTTGTCTTGGCCAGATTTGTTAAGAGCGGGTTTGCCTTTGCCTTCCTCTGAAGCTGAGAGAATGTGCCATGCCCAAAGTTACCCAGGCTCTATCTGCATTACAGAAATGATGTAGTTTGACACTGATTTAACTGCCATGGCTCAGTGCTATGGAATTCTGGGTTTTGTAGTTTTGTGAGATATTTAGCCTTCTCTGAGGGCTCTGTGTACCATAACATACTACAAATCTCAGGACTCCATAGGATTGAGCCATGGCAATTAAAGCGTCCTCAAACTGTGTTATTTCTGCAGCACAGATGCAGTCTCAGTGAGTTCCCATTGCCAAGCAGGGATTCGAACCCTGTTCTCTAGAGTTGTAGTCCAGTGCTCAAACCACTACACCACTCTGGGTGGGTGCTGTGGTTTTAATCCAATTATGTTTAAAAATTAGAATTTATTTGATTGTGTCTTAACATTATAACTTGTGCATTTTTTTAAAAAAAATCTGTATTTTAATTTTGCGAGCTACTTGAGTCTATATTCAGGGGTAGCTGTGCTGGCCATTTAGCAAATTTAAACTAATCCATCAGTGTGATACCTTTATTGGCCAACCAAAATGCACAATATACTTGTTGCAAGCTTTTGAAGCTCCATGGGCTTGTTCATCAGGCAAGATGTTACCAAAACAGGAGAACAACAATTGGAGATGTTAGTCAGATACCTGTATTTTGTTGTTTCTGTCCTTAGTTAAGATGGTATATGATGGGGAGGATATATTTTGCAGGCAGCCTCCTCCTCCTCCTCCTGGCCCTATGGCTATAGGGAGATTTGCAAAGTGTCCAGGAAATTTCAAATCCATTTGCATCTCAACAGGGACCCCTCTTTTGCAATCCATTCCAGTGTCTCCATTCCTGTGAGGCCACAAGTCTCTTTGTGGCAGAGAACAAGGAAGTCTCCATGTATTTGCATCAGGAATATTTTGGTAGATGTAGAGGTAAAACATGCAAATTCAGTCCAAATTTAAGAAGAAGAAAAATGGTTTTACCTTGGTTGAAGTTCCCAGTCCACAGGCTATTCTTCCTGGTTCCCCTGTTGCAGCTATAATGCAGCATCTCACAATACAGCAAACATTCAAGGGTCGTTGTGTTGGCCATTTAGCAAATTCAGACAAAAATCCATCAGTGATACCTTTATTGACCAACCAAAATGCACAATATATTTGTTGCAAGCTTTCAAAGCTCCATGGGCTTCTTCATCATCAGGCAAGATGTTACAAACCAAAACAGGAGAAAAACAATTGGAGATGTTAGTCAGATGCCTACATGTTATTTCAGTCTTTAGTTAAGATGGTCTATGGTTAGGAGGATATCTTTGAGTCTAGTTTGCAGAGAAAGGTGAGAGATTAAGTGTGGGAGGCGCCATTTTGGAAGGCCCCACTGCGCCACGGCCGTGGGGTCTTCCAAAATGGCATGTGTTGTTGTGGACATGTGCCCGCGCTTGCACGGTGGTGCAGCGCCGCACGCGGGGCAGTGATGGCGGCGGCAGGACTGGCCATGGGCCGGTTCTAAGGCCTCGGCGGGCTGGGTCTGGCCCGCGAGCCATAGTTTGCTGACCCCTGGTTTAGAACTTGTGACTTTTCGAGAGACATAATATTGTACCTCAGTGTAATTTATGTTAATGTATTGTTACTTATTGGTTTCAACTGATCTTATTATATGCTTTCCTGAGATCTTTGGTCATTGGGAGGGAAAGAAATTGAATGAATGAATGAATGAATGAATGAAGTTTCAGGAGAAGATGCACTTTGTCTCAATGCCAGTCTCAGGAGGTATAAAATAGATCTTTTCCATGGGGAAGTGGAATACGATAAATTTGTATTCCCTTTCTGCTCTTGAAAGTGTGTCTGCCCAAAACGGCAAATTCTAGCATTATATTTGTTTATATTTAATTTACTGTTTTGTATTGTTTTAACTCTGATTTGTTTTAATCAAATACTATAAGCTGTTTTGGATCCCATATTGAGGGTAAGGCAGGATATTAATTAATGGGTTGTTTTTACACCTGTTAACAGTTAGTGGTATTGTTTTTAATTATTTTTATTAATTTAAAAAAATAATGAAATAAGATCAAAAAATGCTTTGACACATGGTGATAATTTCATACGTATTCAAACTCTTACAACATTATACTAGGTTCCAAATTATAAAGACAATTAAATACTATTAGATTTTTACAGCATGTGACAAAACATGTAAAAGATTGCGACTTCCCGTCGTTTTTCATTGATTGAGAAAAGAGAATATTTTGCCCTTTAAGTACCTCTCTTAGACTAACATATATAGCTAGTAATCTTTACATTATTTATATTGCTACTATCTGAATCGGTTAACTTTCCATAAAGTAATACATAAAATTAATACCATAAATCAACTACTAATAGTGTGTTCCCCTGTTTATCAATTAGTTATACTATATTATACATACTTTATATCTTTTTATTACACAATTAAATGTTTTGATAACAATTTTCCTCTTTAATTATAACACTTTGTGTCTTCTATAATGCCTTTTGCTCTTCTGAGTTGGGTCACTTCCTTTCCTTCTGTCTCTTTCTTTCTCTGTCTATTCTTTTTTTTTATTCTTTTTCTTTCTTTTCTTCTTAAGTTTTCCATTTTTTTTCTAATGGAGTCCATTCCTTTTTTATTTTATTTATTTGTTTATTTTTAATTAAAGAAGTCATAATGTCAAGTTCTCTCATGTCCAAAATTTTTAATTTCCATTCAAATAATGTTTGGGTTTCTTCCTGTTTCCATTTTCTGGTTATCACTAGTCTGGCGGCCATGATTAGATATAACAAAATTTTCCAAAGGGATCTTTTTTTGGTAATACTGAAGTTATATTGAGCAAGTATAGTTCTGGCATTAGTGGATAGTGGATATTTAATTTTTCTTGAATTATCACATGTACTTTGGACCAGAACTTCTTAATGCATGGACAAGACCACCACATGTGAAATAACGTGCCAACCTCCTTACTGCATTTCCAACACATTTCTTTGCCAGATCTTTGAATTTTAACTGGTGTAAGATACCATCTATTTAATATTTTTATAAAGTTCTCTTTAAGTGCTTGTGATGCAGTGAAATGGTGTTTTTTTTCCCATGCTACCTTCCAGCTCTCAAGAGGACAGTTAGTGGTATTTTAACCACTAAATATATGTTATGATAACATAACACATATTTTAATTAATATATTAAATTCTGTTTTAACCTTTTTTTTAATCATCAGGTTTTTAACTTTATCTTGTTTTAGTCTACTTGTAAGCTGCCTGGGTTCCAATGTCAGGGAGAAGGGTGGGATAACAATTAAATAAATGAATAAAAATAAATAATAAAACGCATATATTTTCCAGGAAATTAGATGAGAATGCCTGGCCGTACTGTGATCTCCTTCAGTGGTGTGGACACATGCCTTTCATCTCTGAAACAATGCCAATGCTACATAGGTATTGGAATGGACATCGCTACAAACGTTGCTCTGGACCTTGTGGAAAATCACAGTGAGTCTCTCTCTCTTTTTTAAAGAACTAGCTTTGTTCTCTCTGCTGTCACTTCTCAAGGCTTCTCATAAGTCCTAGAATGAAAAAATGCCTCCGGGGGAGAAATAAGCGCTATCCATCTTTGGTTTGGTGAGAACTACTCACCTTGCTGAGTGTGTGGGAAAGAGACAAGGGTAATGTGTCATCTCCCTGCCTGCATAAATCACTCCAGAATGAAAATTGCATTCTCCCTTTCCTCTCAGGTAATTTTGTAATTTTTAATAACAAAGCAGATTTGAATACAAGTGTGATCATAACCGTGTTTTCTTTTGTGTTGCAAAATTCAAATTTAGGTTGGTTTGCACATAGCACTTTCCACTGCATACTTTTTCATTTTCAGATCCTTCTTCACTCTGGTATGTGCAGGAGAAATTATTATCAGAATGCACATTATTCATAGATGTCAGGACAGTTTATGATGGGCTTGTAAGGGCTATGTTACTGCATGAACAGTGCCTAGTAGAAGTGCTGGTAGCCCTCCGTATCCACAGATTCTGCATCCATGGATTTAACCATCTACGGCTTGAAAATATATATATTTTTAAATCCAAAAACAAACTTTGATGTTGCCATTTTATAGAAGGGGCACCATTTTACTATGCCATTGTATATAATGAGATTTGACTATCCACAGATCTTAATATCCACGAGGGGTCTTGGAACCAAAACCACAGTACATACCAAGGGACCACTGTATTCACCCCCTTGACATTGCCACATTTTGTTGTGTTACAAGCTGCAATTGAAATGGATTTAATTGGTATAATTACCACCTGAGGTACATAAAATACTCTACATTGTGAAAGTGCAAAATAATTTTAATGGGGAGTAAAAGTTAAATAAACAGAAACAAACTGGTACTCATTGGCATTCATTCCCTTCATAAGATCTGATGCAACCCATTGGGTGCAGAAGCCACAGGAGCAATTGAATAGATTCCACTTGTGTGCAGTTCCAAAGAAATGTCTAAAAGCTTCCATTGCACCACCTCACTCTGGCTTTATCCCAGTATTGGGAGCACATATGTGTCTAAAAATCTTTGAGGCCTTTGCCATTGTTCACCATGGGCAAGAATTCCCCCATAAAAGACAGAATGTAGTAATAGGATTTTGCTCTGCTGCAAACCATCATTTGTATCCATTCATCACCATGATATTTAATAAAATATTCACCCAAGAGTTTCATGAAAGCAAGACTATCTTTTGGTATGCTGTGATGAGGATCAAGCATGAGATTAAAATATCCACAGTGAGAATGGATATAGAACCATAGAGTTGGAAGAGACCACAAGGGCTATCCAGTCCAACCCCCCTGCCATGCAGGAACTCAAAATCAAACCATCCCTGAAAAATCAAACCATCCAGCCTCTGTTTAAAGACCTCCAAAGTAGGAGACTCCACCACACTCCGAGGGAGAGTGTTCCACTTTTGAACAGCTCTCACCGTCAGGAAGTTCTTCCTAATGTTGAGGTGGAATCTCTTTTCCTGTAACTTGCATCCGTTGTTCTGAGTCCTGTTCTCTGGAGCAGCAGAAAACAACCTTGCTCCATCCTCAAATATTTAAACAGGGCTATCATATCTCTTCTTAATCATCTCTTCTCCAGGCTAAACATACCCAGTTCCCTAAGTCGTTCCTCATAGGGCATGATTTCCAGACCCTTCACCATTTTAGTTGCCCTCCTCTGAACATGTTCCAGTTTTTCAACATCCTTTTTGAATTGTGTTGCCATTTGCAAAGTTTCTGAAGATGTAGAAAAATGCCTGCCTGCTGTGAAAAATCAGGGTGGGGTGGAGAGTGAACCAACTTCACAGCAAGTACACTGTGTACCCACATTTAGCATGGGT
The DNA here is from genome assembly GCA_026167975.1 of Phrynosoma blainvillii. Lineage (NCBI taxonomy): Eukaryota > Metazoa > Chordata > Lepidosauria > Squamata > Phrynosomatidae > Phrynosoma > Phrynosoma blainvillii. The sequence goes on along the minus strand of JANUYF010000004.1, from coordinate 18,566,909 downwards.
TGTGTTAGCTTTGGTTTCAAATTTGCTGACCCCCCTAATAGAATTAGGGAAAGCTCCATGAGGAGACTGCTGCCTTGATGTTTTGGTTCAGCCTAGAGACTGTTTGCCAGTCCAAAGATGTACACAGCTCTCTTAGTAGTCTGCATGCTTGGATGTTTAAAGGGAAGCCAAGAAAAGAGGTTTGAGGAAAGTTTTTTTTTTCTAGTAACAGCTCCTGGAATTTCCAGCCAATAGATTCCAGGGACAGAGGATACTTTTTCTGGACTACATTTCCCAGGTCTTATTGTGGCTGGAGGATTCTTGGATTTATAATTTGAAAAAAGAAACTTCTTCTGAGAGACACCAGTGTAAATTGCTAAGTGGAGGAGATTCACTAGCATGGCAATGAGAGCATATGTCTCATGACATTATGGTCTGCAGTTGAATTAAGTTGCCAGATTTGGTATTCTTAACCCCTTTTTCTAAACACTGAAAATCTCACATAACATAGCTTAGACATTTCTCTAAATTACTGTACAAATTTCCATAATTGTTAGGGAAGGTAAAGAAACCACAGGATACCTACTCTAATAGAACAGTAGAGGGAGCTCATGCTTAAAGTAATATCCACAAACATACATTATTAATCTAAGAGATTTGGTTCCAAATATTTCAGGACTTTAGAACTTGTTTCCATCACACACATTAATAACTTGATACATTATTTGCTTTTGAATCAGTTTATCAGATACCTCTCTGTGTTATTATCACAGCCTCATCAAAACCATAGGTATCTGAGGTCCCAAACAATGTAAAAAAATTTTACTAGTTGAAATGTGAAACATTACAGTTTATGGTGTTTTTTTAAAAAAAATATTTTCTGTTTTCAGTTTCAGTAATAATCCACGATCAAAACAGCCTCAAGGCACATCCAACTGCACATGTAGTGGTTTGAGTGCTGGACTAGGATTATGGAAGACCAGAGTTTGAATCCATGCTCAGCTAAGGAAACAACTGGGTGTCCTTGGGCACATTTCCTAAGCCAAGTTGAATTTGACTTACCAAAATTCTAGTCAAGGTCCTTCATGGCAAGATTTATTCTGATAAAAATTTTCAATTTCTGTGTCTGGTTTTGAAAGCTGGAGAGTGAAGAAAGTTGACAGGAAAGGAATGTATTCCTTTGAAATGTTGGTGCTGGAAGAGAAGTCTATGGATACCATAGACTGCCAAAAATGCAAATAAATGGATCCTAAAACAAATCAAGCCTGAACTTACCCTAGAAGCCAGAATGATCAAACAAGGCCATTGTACTTTGCCATATTATGGTTCTATGTGTCTCATTAGAAAGGACAATAATACTTTCTAAAGCGGGAGGCAATGGGGAAAAGAGGAAGACTGCATTCCAGGTGGATAGACACAATCAAGGAGGCGACACCACTGAGTCAATATACCTGAGCAAGGCTGTTAATGACAAGGTGTCTTGGATGTTTTTTATTCATAGGGTCACCATGAGTCAAATCTGAATTGATAGCAGTTAATAACAAAGGCTGAGAAAGTTGACTTGCCACTTAGTGGGTTTTGATGGCTGAGCAGGGATCTGAGCTCTAGTCTTCCAGATTCCTGGTTTAACACTCAAACCAGTACACCATGCTGGCTCTCTACATGTCCTGATGTACATGTGTGCCTTCAAGTCACCTATTGACTTATGATAACCCCATGAATTTATTTCATAAGGCTTTTCTTAGGCAAGGGGTACTCAGAGTTGGTGTTGCCACTTCCTTTCTCTGAAATATAACCTACAGCAGGGGTAGGCAACCTTTTTGAGCCGGGGGCCGGGTTGCTGTTCCTCAGACAATTTGGGGGGGGGGGGTTGAAGCACCAAAATAAAATAAACAAACAAATAAATAAATAAATATAAAAATTAAAAATTAAAAAAAATAAACATTAAAAAATATGCATGCACACTCTCTCAGCCCCAGAAAAGCCATGGCAAAACCCCTGTGGAGATTTTGCCAAGAAAACCCCAAGAACAAGTAATAACAACAATAATCAATATCATCATGGCGGTGGCGGTGGCGGCAGGACCGGCCTGGGGCCGGTCCAAATGCTTCGGGGGGCCGCATCCGGCCCCCCGAGCCTTAGGCTGCCTACCCCTGGCCTACAGCACTTGGTATTCATTGGTGATCTCCCATCTCGATATTTAACCATGGCTGACCCTTCTTAGCTTCCAAGATCAGATGGGATCTGGTACCTTTAAGATAGTTAGGCCCCTGATGCATAGAGTTGTACGATTATTCCTAGAAAAGCACAAATACATGATTGCACCAAAACTAGTTTTGTGCTATAGATTATTTTTTAAGAAACATTTTCTGTAATATACATGTGAGCTGAATTTTCAGCATTGTTGTTTTACTGATTATGAGGGGGAAACCTCCAAGAGGTGGCAGCTGAGGGTTCATGTTGCAAATCATATGCAGTTAATCATTCACCTGTTACAGCAATCTCTGGAATGTCTGCATCTCACTGTGATTAGGAGTTTGGCTGTTAGGTCCCTGTTGCAAGGATTAAGATTCCAGCCTGAAAGAGGGGCTGAATAAATACCAGAGGCTAAAGAGTTGAGGAACATAGGGCCCAAAGTATTATTTTAAAGCAGTCTTCAATCTCATGGGATTGACTTTATTTCTTACTAGAACTGTGTAATCCAACAACTGGAGCCTGGTGTAAAAGACATATGCTTGGTATTTAAGAATTTGGAGCTCAGGAATTTATTTGGCAAAGAGTACTAAAACTGGATGGACCTCACAGGTCTTCTGTAGAGAAATTCATGCAGTGTTAACCCAAACTTTGTACACTTCAACAGTATAATTTGGGGTCATGGAGGAGTGGGGCTCATTTTGTTGTTGCTGTTGTTAAATAATTGAGAGTTAGAAGTTCTTATAGATCATCCAGAGTTCCAGATCTGTCTTAATATAGGGCTGGGCAAGTGGCAATCCAAATTTATATTGTTTGTTTTTTACTAGGGCTGTAGCATCTCTAGTGGTCTGTGCTGAGCTTGCTCAGTTGCAAGCAAAGGCTGGAAGAAAGTAATTTTTGACTGCTCCTCCCAGAATCCCCCATTCCTGCTCTGCCTGGAAGTTCAGCAGACCTGTTTCTAGAGACTTAGGGCTTTTACAGACTGCCAGAAATAATGCAGCTTGAGGCCACTTTAACTGTCCTGGCTCAGTGGTAGGGAATCATGGGAATTGTATTTTTTTCTGGGACATTGATCCTTCTCTGTCAGAGAGCTCTGGTGCCACAATAAACTACAGTTCCCATGATTCCTTACCATTGAGCCAGGACAGTTAAAGTGGCCTCAAGCTGCATTATTTTTGGCAGTCTGTAAAGGCCCATAGTTGGATTTACTGTCAGTTTATGAACAGAACGTTCCTCAAGTTTGTGAACAGAGTTGGAATGTTTAAATGGATTATTTGGGATGAAATGGGGAATCGAACTCAGAGGATACCAAGGGCCCATTGTATTAATTGATTTGCCCTAAAGGCCGCTTCTCCACTCTTTTCAACAATACCCTGACTCTCTGAAGGAGATTGTTTCTTGGATGGAAGGGGAGGTTACAGGGAAAGGAGTGTAAAAGCACTTTGGGGAAGCCTGTGTCTCATTGGTACAGCAGATACTTGACTTGGAAAGATGACTATGATGTCCAGCCTGGACTGTTTAAATTCTCCCCTGCATTTTCCTTCATTTTTAGTTCACTCCTTAGTATGTTTGAGCATAGGCATGTTCCATTGTATTAGTTCGTGGGAGGAGCTGTAGGAGTCCCCTGCATTTTTCTAGTTTTTGGTTTGCCCCTTCTCAGCAAGCTCTGCTTCAGCTTGGTATTTTTAGTTTTTCTTAGGCAGGCTTGGCTTTATCTGTTTGGTGGCAAACAGGCACAGACAGACAGAAAGGGCATTTCTTACACCATTTAGCCAATTTACTTACCATTAGCCAATTTAGTTACCATTTAGTCAGAGTAGTTACCAAAACCAGTTAATTAAATTGAATATCAACAACAAAGAAGTCAAGAGCACCAGAAGCTGAAAGACCCTGCACCAGCTTCATTGAGTAGGAGATCAAATCAAGATCAAACCCAGAGAGATGACAACACTGAAGATTGCTGAAACCTAAACTGTAAAGTACCTTTTATTTTAAGCCTGTTAGAGCTGGGGAGGAGAAACCCTTTTCCTTTTGTTCTTCAAAATAAATTTCCCCTTTTTGGACTTTACATTCAGCTTTGGAGCCTTTTTGGGTAAAAGAGTTTGATCTCACCAGGGTACTGGCGTTGCACACCCATATTTGCCACCACCTTTAGTTGGGTGTGTCTTCACAGTGACACTGTTCAATCCTTTGCATTGTCAAACTGAGTTGCAAATACTCTTTCTTGAAACCCTGAATGGTCTCTGCCTGTCAGCATAGCCATTGCTAGGCAAAGTGAACCAATTATCTGACTTGGTCTGAACAGCTTCTGAATGTACTTTGAGTGGAACTCTGCTCCAGGAATTTTGGATCCACCCTGTGGATGCTTGGCATATATTCTGCTTACTTTATTTTTAATGTGTAACCCCAGGCTTAACACCAGCCTTTTCATGTGGCCTGAGAAAGGGTTTTGTAAAACTTGAAAGCTTGCATATTCTTGCCAAAAGAGACATGGCAGGTTTTACCACTTAGGCATCATCATTTGAAGAGTCTTAGAGGAGCTGACTTTTTAGGAATCAAGCCAAAAATAAGAACTTCCTGGGGTTGACAGCTGGGTAAGATGAGTAGGGTCCATATGAAGTTCATTCTATATTAGGCACCCTTTGTGTGTTGGCTGTATCAGGTTGAAATACAAAAAGGCAGTTAAATAATAGAAATTAGAAATCTCCCCTCTCCAGTATTTGATCTGAAAGGTGGGATGGATGAAGCAAGCATTGCTGCAGTCTCTTCATCTTCTGATTTACCTTATGAAGATACCTCCTAGGTGACCTTTTGCTTTTGTGTCATTAACCTGAGAGAAAGTGAGCTGACTTTCAATATCGGGGTTTCCCCTTCCACCAGCTTCCTCATTAGAAAACATCTCCTCAAAAGGTTGCTGTTAAAGGGAGATTTTTTGGTGTTGATAGTCCTGCAGGTTTGCTGCTTTTATGCTTTTCAAATAAATTCCTGAGCAATATTGTATTGAATTATATTGAAGTGATATTAAATATCACTTGTATTCAGTAGTGATGCTGCCCAAAGTTATACAGTTGGCCCTCCACATTTGCAGTTTTGACTTTTGCAGATTTTATCATTTGCAGTTTTGATTAATACATTCTCTCTAGAAATCTCTGAACTATTCCAATGCAATTCTGTTGGAAGTTGACCAGAGAGGTGTGCTGGAGAACTGAGAAGTTACTAGAGAAAACACTACTCTAGGCATTTGTAGGTCCTCCAGCATGATTCTGTGATCGATTTCTGGAGATGTTGACCATATAGTTGCACTGGAGGATCTGGAGATTCCTAGAGGTGTTTTCTTAGGTTAAAAAATGTTGTTGTTTTTTATTTACAGTTTTTCCATATTCATGGGGTCCTTCGCCCCTACCCCAGTGAATGTGGAGGGATGCTGTAATTCATCTGGAATGTGGATTTGCCTAGCTCATGATTTTTTTGTGGAAAAGCAATCAATATGAGCTTAACATTATTTCTTTCAAAACAGGGGTGTTTAATATCTAAAGTGAATGGGGGGATCATATGGCCCTCCAGATGTTGTTGGGCTGCAACTCCCAGCATTGTTCACCATTGGCTATACTGGATAGGGATGATGGGACTTACAGCCCGATTATATCTGGACAGGTGCATTACTCTCCTTCTCATCTAAATCTTGGAGAAAAATCAGATGAATTTTTAAAACCAATGTAACACAGCATTAGGAGAAAATATAACACTTTTTCAGAGTAAACCAAATTTTGACCCCGTTTCCAAATCAAGCTGACCAGGATTTAAACATCACTGTTTCAGTTCATCACTTGGCAGCAATCAATTGGTACTTTGATTGTGTATTCATTCCTACATGGCAGGAGGTTGTACTGAATGGCCCTTCTGGTCTCTTCCAACTCTATGATTTTATAAGCATGTTTAGAACTGCAGCCTGAATCAAATTGGTTCCTACAGAGAAGTGCATAATGTAACTGTGTTATGAAGAACCCACTTGAAAAGCCATTTTCATTTTCCTTTGAGGTGTTTTGGAGTGATTCATGCTTTAAGCTTCATGGAAGCTGATTCAGTCCATTTGGAAAGAGAGATGGCAGTTGTATAAAGACTTGCTGAATCCAACATTTACAGTGAGGTCTTCATAAGGATTAAAGAGGAGCCATACTGAGAAATAATTGATGCTCTCCAACTTGTAACATATCTTCCTTTTTTAAAATTAAAAAAATAGAAACCTGTCTATTACTTGTTAATATAATAGCTATCTGTTACTTTATAATTACTCGTTTAATAACTTATTAAAGCAGTGAGTAGTAGTGGTGATTTGTTTGCTTAGTTTATTTAGACAGTACCCTTTCAGTCTTAGGTCATCCAAGTAGAAATATGTTCATGAGAAATCATATGTAAGATAGCTGTTCAACAATGGAATAGATTGCCTCAGAAGTGGATGGGCTCTCCTTCTTTTGAGAGCTTTAAACAGATGTTGGATGGCCGTTTCTTGAGACTACCGGAGCTGTACATTTCTGCAAAATGGGGAGTTAGATTAGATGGTGTGTGCAGTCCTTTCCAACTCTAAGATTCTATAAAATACAGTATCAGACAACAATAAATCAACACCATTGAAAATAGCAAATCCCAGGATTCTGTAGGATGGAGCTACAGCATTTATAACGGTATCAAGGTCTATTATTTCTACAATATAAATGCACCCTCAGGTATGTGGGAGTGGGGGGAGAGCAAGTTCAGTTGGTTTCTGGGTGAATTCTTGTTGAAAATTGTCCTGGCCCTGGTAGAATTGACCTCCACACAGCCTAGGGCACATTTGGGAGCAAAAAAAGAGAAATAAATAAAATAGAAATAAATAGGGATGGGAGATCAGCAATGGGGAATGCAGACGTTTAAGTTCCATGGTGGGAGATAACAGTGCAATCCCCTAACCCTTGACAGTTTCACACCCCTGCATGAGGGCAATTGAGTCAGTTGTCTTAGATGGCAAACACTGGAGAGACTTTTCAAAACACAATTATAGTGCTGTATTTCCACTTTCACTGCCATGATTGCATCCTGTGCATTTTCAGGGTTTGTGATTTGGGGAGGCATTAGAGCTGTCTGCCTGAGAATGCTGTTAGCTACCCTTGAGTCGGTCTCAACTAATGGTGACTCTGTGGATGAGACATCTCCAAGCCCCGCATCCTCCATTGCTCTGCTTAGATCTTGTAGATTCAGGCCTGTGACCTCTCTGATTGAGTCTAACCATCTGGCATGTGGTCTTCCTCTCATTCTGCTGCTTTCTACCTTTCCTAGCATTATTGTCTTGTCATGCCTCCTCATAATGTGGCCAAAAATATGGCAGCCCCAGTTTAATCATTTTGGCTTCCAGGGAGAGTTCAGGCTCGATCTGTTCAAAGACCCATTTTGTCTTTTTTGCTGTCCACAGTATTCTCAGCACTCTTCTCCAGCACCACATCTCAAATGATTTGATGTTCTTTTGTCCGCCTTCTTCGCTGTCCAGCTCTTGCATCTGCACATGGTGATGGAGAATACAGTGGACTGGATTATTCTAACTTTAGTGCTCAGTTGTATATCTTTACAATTTAGGATCTTGTCTAGTTCTTTTACTGCTGCCCTTCCTATTCCTAGTCACCTTCTGATTTCTTGACTGCAGCCTCCCTAAACTGCAAATGCCAGCATACCATAGGATGGAGGCATGACAATTAAAAGTGGAATCATAGTGCTGCAGCTGCATTGTGTGAAAGGGCCCTAGGAGGTTCCCCTCTGTTTGAAGACAAAACTATGCATGCCACGCATCCTGTCTGGGTTTCTTTACTACCTTGTGTGGTAGTGGGCACTGTCCTATTCCAAATGTTGAAATAAATTTCAGTACTTTGTGATTCAGTGTAAGAAACGTTGGCCACAGGAAGAGAGAAACAGAAGAATCAGCTCTTGATGAAGGGTCTTCCTAAAATGCATCAGCAGGATTAAATAAAAGCCTTTTTAACAACACAGCTTAATGTCTTGTCCACAACACCGGAGTACATCTCTCATTTTCTTTGAAGTAAATTTCACCTAGGGTTGCCAGAGTGGAAACTGGAGAGAGAATTGCAACAGGTGTAGCTTGTCAGACAACCAGGTATCATGCAACACCTGCTGAAATTCCCTCTTCAGCACATGCATTAAAAGTACAGGGGCCCTCTCCAGTTTTCACTCTGGCAACCCTAGTTTTACCCATCCATCTCTGTGACATATGGAGGAGGTGCCATTTTGTATTATGCTACTTGTAGAGATCTGGCTTCTCTCTACAGAACATATAGAGAAGGTGTATGGATTTTGTGGGGATATGATGGAAAGGTTGAGATGACTTCCTTGATGTAATGCAGGGTGTGGGGATTGTGTGGCCCTCCCAAGTGTTGTTGGACTTCAACTCCCAACAGTCCTAGCCAGCATAGGCAATGGTGGGGGATGCTGGAAGTTGTAGTTCCAGAACATCTGGAAGCTTGCATGATTCCCGATGCTGCTTCACAAAGTGATTAATGGTGCAAGAGGGAATTCCAGACCCGCAGGTTCCACATTTGACTATACCATCTTGGACATGTCAAGACAGTGATCTTATTGTGTGTGAAAATGATTGCTTAAACCTCCCCCATTTAAACTTGCCCCTCTTTCTGAATGGAAGATATTCAGCAAGTTTTAACAAACTAGACAGGCTGGAACAAATTAACTGGTTTAAAAGTAAACACAGCTTTGTGTGTGTGCTCATTTTGGAGTTGGAGGGCTTCCTCTGTGTAAATATTATGCTTCTGTAGTCCCCCTCCCCTTTCTTAGTCATCACACTTGCTCTAAATGCTTATAGAAAGGGCATATTGTACCCATATGAGGGCAAACTTGAACCGTAATTTTTTGGGCTGTTTTCTATCCTCCCCCGCCCCCCCCCCCCCCGGTGATTCACAATGACTGCAGCAGCTTTTGCAGAATTTGAGTCCTGCCAAATTGAATGACATTTCCATCTAGTTCAATGGCATTTCAACAGTGGGGATGCTTATAAGCTAAGCATTAATGTATTTAAGAAGACAAGATTTCTTTCCTTTTGCTTGTCCTCATCATCTGGCATTCAGAGCTGTGTTCAAAGTAACAAAGTTACTTCCAATGTAGTTACTTTTTTTGTTGATGACATCACAATGAAGTGACATTTCAAAAGAAATGGAAGAATGCAAACATTTTTAGACACACTTTGGTGAGAACACTTCAAATTTCCAGCTTTTATATTGTTGCTGTTACGTGCCTTCAAGTCAACTCTGATTTATGGTGACCCAGTCCTAGAATTTGCTTGGCAAGAGCTTTTCAGAGAAGGCTTACCATCGCCTTCCTCTTAAGCTGAGAGTGTGTGTGACTTGCCCAAGGACAGTGGCTTTCCATGGCTTTGGTCTCTTGGAGTCCTTATCCTGCACTCAATCCATTATAACACACCGGCTCTCAACTTCATACCATTCTGTTATTCAACTTTTAGGCCATTTTCTTATGGATCTGCCCTCAATAATAATAATAATAATAATAATGAAAGATAACCAATATCCAATGTGTGATGCAACAAACAATGCAATTGTGTACCTCCTTGAAATCTTATTATATAGGGCAGGGTATAGATACTGCTTTTCACATGTTTCTCCTGGTCTGCAATGGCCAGGAAGCAGTGGATGAAAATACTAGCTCAACATAAGTAAGGGAATCTACCTGTTCAATTTTATTAGTATAAAGAAACTTCTGGTATATATAAATATTGCAAATAATCAAACAAACATTGGAACAAGTACCATCAGTGAATGAAAAAACTACCAGGAATTAGTTATTTTAAAAAAGTTACTTTCCAAGATTTAGAACTATTATTCCTCTGGAGAATGTGAAGGTTCTCCAAATTATCATGGCTAATGCCATTGATAGAATTACCTTCATGAATCTGAGTACTATTTTTTTTTAATAAAGAGAGCTGTCCAATCAGCATGGATTTTTTTTTAAAAAAAACCATACAGTTTACAGATTCTGGGAGTCAAAATCCAAAAACTAACTTTTCCAAGGTCATAGAATTCAAAGACATAGCCGTGTTAGTCTGGGAAATCAGTATGCAGTGGGATCTTGTAGCATCTTTGAGATTAACTGAAAGAAAGAAGTTGGTAGCATGAGCTTTTTAGACTTTAGCCTTCTTCCTTAGATGCATGTTTTAAACTCAAGTCAACAAAAGCTCATGCTACCAACTTCTTCCTTTCACTTTTTCAGGGGTAGCAATATAATCTGTCAGCACCATGTTTGAAGTTATTAAATTCCATGAAGTCCCTAAATCACTAGCTCACCAATGTGGAGGACCAAGGTGTACTGGCAAATATCTCCCACCTTCCTCTAGCAGGAACTTGCATGAGCAGATTTTCATGGCTGGCACTCCTGGATTGGATCCTGCTCAAACTCTTAGTTAATACTTTTATTATTTAACAAAAATTAACATTATTCTTAGTAGTTGGAACCTCACCTTGTAGAATAATACTCTGTTTAAGACAGAGGAAGCATTTGTTTTTTACTCTTTTCTGCTTATGGTCTGTACTTTTAAAAACTGTGTATGCAAAAAATATATAACAGTTGATCTATTTGCTAGTCTTGTAGATCAGGTTGAGGTCCTTTCTGGCTTTGTTCTTATTCTGGTTCTGCAAGTGACTCATTTTTGTATCCTGAGGGGAAGTTGACTGATATTCATAATAGTTCAGTTTCCCATCTGAAAAATTAGAAACCTCCCTTGTCAGTCATTTAGCAAACTTTCATTACAAGGTACTGGATATACATTTACTTCAAGGTATATCATAATTTTAATGCTTGATAGAATTTAATTCTTACTAATTGTAAGTATTTTTATGCCACTTTCCCATCACATTTGTAGTGCAGTTTATTAAAAGAATAAATCAGTTAAAATGTAAATAAAAAAAGATAATTACATTAAATGCTTGAAGAGTTCCTATTAGTATATGCTGACTAGGTGAGCGATAGATAACTTCTATATTTTCAGTGGTCCCTATGTAGTTATTAATAATTTTTATTTAGGAAGTGTGTTAATAAAAACAAGGAAATGTAGAAAAATATTTTCTGGATATCAGTCAAAGGAAGTTCATGATTCTGTAATATAATATCAGTTTAGTTGATCTGAGATTATTACAATTATATCTCAGTTAATGAAATAGATGTGTTACAGATTGAGTGTCCATTATCCAGAGTTCCAAAATCTGAAATATTCCAAAATAAATTGTCTACATAGGTGGCCGAGACAGTGGTTCAATGGTGGCTCAATGTAACAAACTTTGGTCTAAACACACTGCAGAAATAATCCAGTTTAAGATTGCTTTGACTGCCCTGGCTCAGTGCTAGGGAATCCTGGGAGTTGTAGTTTGTAGTGTCTGCAGCGCTCTCTGACAGAGAAGGCTAAATGTCTCACAAAACTATAATTCCCAGAATTCCCAAGCATTGAGCAAGAGCAGTTAAAGCGGTCTCAAACTGGATTCTTTCTGCAGTGTGTTTTGGACCTTTGTTTCATGTACAAAATTATTGAAAGTATTGTGAATAACATCACCTTCAGGCTGTGTGTAAAAGTATATGAAACGTAAATGAATTTCATGTTTGGACTTGGGTCCCATCTCTAAGATACCTCATTATGTATACACAAATATTGCAAAATCGGAAAAACTCCAAAATCCAAAACACTTCTGGTCCAAAGTATTTTTGGATACAAAGTACTCAGCCTGTAGTTCTATAACAGAAAATTTGGTATGGGATGTAGAAATAAGATGGAAAGAATAGGGATAGGTTTCTGCACCACATTAAATAAATGCAGTTTACATTCAGTAAATTTTCCATGTGCACATGTGAAATTAAACACCAGGTCAGGTTAGTCTTGTATAAGTTAACAAAAAAACATTTCAAACCTTCAAATCTATACTCAGTTTATGGCAACCTCATGAATTTCATAGGGTTTTCTTTGGCAAGGAATATTAAAATTTAATACTGCCTGAGGGGGCTGGATTTGGTCCAGCAGTTTCCTAGATGTGGGTTATAAATTTGCCAAGAAGGACCGATATATGGAGATATAAAATGACAGGAAGCATATTTCTTCCTTTGGATTTTGTTTGGTTTCCTTCTGTTTGTGAATCAGAGAGAAATGGACAAGCTAGACTGTATGGCAAAGAAACTTTCTGGTTTCTCAAGGTCTGTGGTTGCTGTATGCTGTGGGAGTTCAACATGAGCTGTTCTTGATTCTCTCCCTTAATTGTCATCTTTTCACCACATGATGGTGCCATTTCCATCTGCTTGGATGTGAAATAATCATAATTACTTACCTGTTCTTGTGTACTTTCAATTCATTTCAGACATATGGATACTTTAAGATGAACCTATCACAGGGTTTTCTTGGTAGAATTTGTTCAGAGGTGGTTTGCCCTTGCCTTCTCCTGAAGCTGAGAGAGTATGACTTATCTAGAGGTTTCCATGGCTGAGCAGAGATTCGAACCATGGTCTCCAGAATCATAGTTCAGTGCTCAAACCACTGCACCACACTGGCCCTCTAGCCAGCTGGAAAAACGATCATTTAATGATATTCTTGAGTATGTTTTTTTTGTTTTACTCTGTTGTAAAATAAGGAGAGATTGTTGTTTAAATGTAATGCGCATTATGGATATTATTTCCAGATTATTTTTTTCAGATGAGCTTAAAATAGAAGTTTAGTATTGCAACTTTAGGTCTGGATTGCAGCATTGTTGCACTGTAACAGGAAACCATTTATATTGAAAACCAGAAAAAAATCTGATCAATAAAAAGAAAGTTTTAAAAGGAAGATATCTCAGGAATTTTATATTAATGCGCATTTATGTCAGTACCATGAATTTTAGAGCACTGTCAGTTTACAGTGCCTTAAAACACCTGTTTCTCTCAATATTGTGATTCAGCTCTGATTGTAGCACATTTCTGGAAAACCCGATGCAAAAGGTAAGTCTTTTTAATGTGGGAGAAGGGATGGAAACTCCAAATTGGGTCAGATGAGCTGAAAATAGAAGTGTTGTGTAAACAGCCCAGAGTCAGTTTGGGGGTTTGGAGCTGTAGTGTAAACAACTTGCAGCCAGCCTGGGAGGAATTTGGGATATATCATTAATGTAGACAAACCCAAAATTGCCTTACTTATTTTCCATCACTTACATGCCTTCCAACTCTCCTGATCTGTGAGGAACAGTCCCAATCAATTCTCTATCATTCCACTTTTTCAGCTGCTTTTAAAATGCCCCAGTTTCTCTGTCCTCTGCCACATTTCCTCTTTGTTGTAAGTTTACTTCCATTGATAGAGACTGAGTTCAAAGTGGAAAGGTAGTTTATACTCAATTAATTCAAGAAAGTGGAGAGGAGGGGGTGTTATCTTGTCCTTCCCAATAGTCTTGGACAAGAGCAAACTGCTGCAGCCTCTCCTAGGGCCTTTGCAGACTGCTAGAAATAGTGCAAATTGAGTCCAGTTTTAGGGTTAGGGTTAGGGTTAGGGAATCATGGGAACTGTATTTTATTGTGGCCCCAGAGCTCTCTGACAGAGAAGGCTCAATGTCTCAGAAAAAAAAAAAAAACAATTCCCATGATTCCCTAGCACTAACCCTAACCCTAAAAGTGGACTCCATTTGCACTATTTCTGACACTCTGCAAAGGCCCCTAGTTTATATGCTTTTTTTCTCAGTAATAGGTTTTGCCACCTTTACTACACTCTTATGTCAGCTACATATGTCAATGTTTTCATCTGTGAAATGTCAGAAGGTATATGCTGTTTGAGCAGAGCCATAGGCAGTTGTGGAATCTGAGTTTGATAATGATACTTTCTGGACTGCACTTCCCAGAATACTGCATGGGGTAGGTTGGCTGGGGGATTCTGGGAACTGTGGCCCCCAAAAGGACTTTTTCAGGCTCTCTATGAAGTATGGCCCCTGGAGCCAAGGGTTGAAGGAGGAGATCCAAGGCGAGAATAAGGAAAGACTATATCATTATCCAAGCAAAGTTCTAGTTGAAACTTTCCACTTTGAACTCAGTCTTTATAGCTCGTCCTGTTCAGGAGAGCAGGTGGAGTGGACAGAACCACTCCAGAACCTGGGAACCATTTGCTAAAGAGAGATGCTGCAGACCACTCTGCTGCCCCCAAAGAGTATGGAAACCAGAGTACTCCCAGGTCAATCTCTTTTCAGCCACAAAACGGATTGGATGGCCCTAGACTAGTCACCCATTGCAAAACTCAGCTATAAGCTGTACTGAGTTCAATGGGACATGTCCCCAGGTAAGTATGAAGAATTATGCATGCTCATTGGGGTATCTGGAGTTTGCCTGCACACTCTCACACATTGCAGATGAGCCAACAGATGTCCATATGGCAAGAACTGAACTTGTTTCTCCACTATGAATGTTCTGAACATACAGAAAGGGCTTATTCCAGTATGGAAATGGCAGCTTGTATTAAACAACTACAGTTGGCCCTCCATATCCACGGATTCCTTATCCATTGATTCAATCATCCATGGCTTGAAAATATTTTTAAAAAAATACATAAAATCCAAAAAGCAAAATTTGATTTTGCCATTTTACCCCATCATTGTATTCAATTGGGCTTGAGCATCCATGGATTTTTATATCCACGGGGGGTCCTGGAACCTAACCCCGGTGGATATGAAGCACCCACTGTATTATAGCAGGAGGCAATAGCGTGTAAATGTCCTGAAAATGGGTGTTGTTTATGTGTCCTCTGGCCACACCTGATTCTTTATTCTGGCAAACTGAGCAGGTGACAGGTATACTGTCCGTGGCTCCCATATACTTCTGACTCTATGAGATATCATCATGCTGCATGGAGGTTCATATAGCATTAAACGAGTTGAAGAATCATTAATGCACTTGAGGTGCTTAATTTTGCATTCAGCAATGGAAAACTGCCCTTATTTCAAATCTAAAACCATTTCCTCCTGCAACAATGTGTGGGTGTAAAGTGACATAATAAAGGGCCTACTTCACCTACTCTCATTAGTTTCAAGGCATCTTCTGGGTTTAAAAAAAAAAAGGCTTGACCTTGTTAATTCTGAAT
The DNA here is from genome assembly GCA_026167975.1 of Phrynosoma blainvillii. Lineage (NCBI taxonomy): Eukaryota > Metazoa > Chordata > Lepidosauria > Squamata > Phrynosomatidae > Phrynosoma > Phrynosoma blainvillii. The sequence continues at coordinate 18,551,605 of JANUYF010000004.1, read as the reverse complement.
GGTCCTTCTGTAACAGCCTGTGGGAGCTGAGTAATATAGTAAAGAAGATATTTCATGAAGTCTCCTTAGTTTCAAGGCTACTTGGGAACCTTAATGGAGGTGGGAGGAGATACCTGACAGCAAAATACTCTCAACCACCTTGGCTTGTAGGGTGTTAAGTAGTAGCCTGTGCTGGAAGGACATTAAGTTTGATGAGGCACCATTTTCTTTCTTGACTTTAAGACATGGACTGGATATTTAAGAGTGTGTGTCAGGATGGAGTCAAGAGCTGCTGGACTCTAGACAGGTAGTAACAGATCTTGGGAAAATCCCTCTTTTTTGGGACTACAACTCCCAGTGTGCCACAGCCAGCATCACTGTGACTTTCTGGGAGTTGTAGATGAAAAAAAGAGCTTTCTCAAGGACCGGTGGTGGAGCACAGCGCTTGTATGCGGAATGGCTCCGATTCAGTCCCTGGCATCCATGTTAAAAAGGGACCAGCTGGCAGATGACCAGGAAATAGTTATTTTTGGAAAATCATGGCTAGTCAGAGCAGATGACTCTCATTCTGACATGAAGAAAGACAGCTTAGCCTGCTCTGCGAGGAAGGTGGAACATGAGTTCAGTTGAGGAGGGGTCTGAGAGATGTTTGGTCTCTACCTAGATGATGGGTTCCTGAGACAGAGGAGTCAAGCAAATGCTGGAATTTTATATGATTCCCTTGAATGAAATCCTATTGACTTCTTTAGTTGCTTGACATATTGTTGGACTTGTAGTGACTCTCTAGACATCTAAAGTGTTGTTTTAGGCCAGCATTTCCTTCTTCTTCCCACCGTCTGTTCTCATATTCCCTCCTTCCACTTTTTCTTCATTATCATTCCTTCCATTCCTCACCCTTCCCTTCCTTTTTCTGATTTCCAGCTCTTTCATCTTGCCTTTCCCAATCTCCTGTTTCTTTTGCTTCTAGCCTCTCTTCTCACAATGGAGGAGGTACTGGTATTTCTTCTTGACCCCACTTTTCATGACTTCACTAACCACAGCTCCTGTTCCTGAGCCTGTACCACTGGTTGTGTCAACCTGCCCCAATTCTTGCGAAGGTTGGGGAGAAAGAAGACAGTTCGGCAATTCCTTATATCTATTAACAGCTGTAGAATTCAGAGAAATAGCCATATTAATCAGGAATATCAGTACGCAAAGGGATCTTGTAGCACGTTTGAGACTAACTGCGGAAGAAGTTGTAGCATAAACTTTCATAGGCTTGGTCTACTTCAGGCATGTCTGAACATCTGGAATCCACAAGATGTTGCCATGGCAGTTAAATGGAATGATACCACTATAACTGTGTAGTGGCAAATGGCCTAGGGTCCACTGGTGGTTGCCTTGCCATGTTGAGAGGGCTGGTACAAGATGGTCTTGTCCTGAGGTGGGAGCAGCAAGTGGCATCCACATTTGCCCAATTCATAGTACCCTGCATAGTATCTCAGACCAGTCAAGAATTCAAAGACATAGCCCTATTAGTCCAGAAAATCAGTATGCAAAGGGATCTTGTAGCAACTTTGAGACTAACTAAAGAAAGAAGCTGGTAGCATGAGCTTTTGTAGACTTGAGCCTACTTCCTCAGATTCATATTTAAAATAGTCAAGCTATTTTGCACAAGAGGCAGAAAATTCCACAAGTACCTTGCTCCATCCCTGTTAATAAAAATACAGGTTGAATATCTGAAATTTTGAAATACAAAATACTCTGAAATCCAAAACATTTTTCATTGGCTGAGATAGTGACACTTTTGCTTTCTGATAGTTTGGTGTATATAAACTTAGTTTCATGCACAAAATCATTAAAAATATTATGTATAAAGTTAACTTCAGGCTATGTGTATAAGTTGTATATGAAATATAAACAAATTTCATGTTTAGACTTGGGTCCTATATCCAAGATATCTCATGATGTATATGCAAATATTCCAAAATGATAAATTAGTAAAAAAAATCCAAAATCCCAAAACTCTTCTAGTCCCAAACATTTTGGATAAGGGAGATTCAGCCTATACGATAATGGTACAGTACAAACAAGTCATTGTCTTTTCATGGCTTCTTAAACAAGCTGCCTGAGATGGCCACGTCATTTTGCCTAATGGTAGGGCTGACTTTTCATTTTATGGATTCCCAAGTCATCTGCTGAATTTCTCTACAGTTCCTTTAAGACAAGAGGGTGCTGACTTACTACATAGGGTTGCTATATGGCTTCACTGCACCCTGTCACTTCTCTTCCAGTATAGCCAATTAAGGAAGAAGGATCAGACTTTAGAAAGATCTCAGAGGTAGATTTCCCTCTGTAGCCCAATTCAGCATTGCTTGTTCTTTACTTCAAGTCACAACAAGAAATGACCAATAAATGTTAGCTTTTTTATAAGAAAGACAATCTGTGATTTAATGATGCATCTCTACCCCCATAACCCTTGGGTATTGTCGAAGTACAGACTTAATAGGCAATATATAATAAGATCCTGATGTAGGAATTTGGAGGGCTGAAGTGATCTTTATTGGACTATTAGGCTGGAGATGGAAGCAATACTAAACATTTTCTAGAAGTGAAGATTGCCTTTATCTATTTATGGATTTGTCTGTAATTGACCTCTTAAGTATCATTTCATTGTGTTGTGAAAGAATGAAGCAATTCTGAAATCAGTTATTACATACTCAATGAGATAAATAAAGCAAATGGCTCCATGATCTGAGCTAAATGGGCTATAACCTGATTTATTTATTTTCTTATTTATTCATTTATTATAGATAAGAAAATTCAGAGAGAGAACCTAGCAGCAGCAAGACCAAATTCTGAAGACAAGTCATCACAATGCAAATTGGCCACATGTCGTCTCACACAGTTCATTTATGATCAGGGTCACAAATTGTATTTTTTTTCTGTTCTAGTATGTTCTTTCCCACTCCCAAAAATCTTTAATTTTGCTTTAAAACTTGTGGCTTTAATAACACCTCAGCTGTGAATCTGAGGAAAGCCAACAATATCCATGAAAGTGCATGGTAAAATACTAGTTAGACTTAAAGGTGCTGCTAGATTCCTTTTTTCCTCCTTTCCTTTCCCTTTTTATATCTGTCTAAATCAGGGGTAGGCAACCTTTTTGAGCCAGGGGCCGGGTTGCTGTCCTTCAGACAATTGGGGGGCCGAAGCACCAAAAATAAATAAATAAATAAATAAAAATAAAAAATATTTAAAAATATATGCATGCACACTCTCTCAGCCCCAGAAAAGCCATGGCAAACCCCCTGTGGAGATTTTGCAAAGAAAACCCCAAGAACAAGTAATAAAAACAATAATCAATATCATCATGGCGGGCGGCGGCGGCAGTGGGGGGCGGCGGCGGCGGCGGCGGCAGGACCAGCCTGGGGCCGGTCCAAAGGCCTCAGGGGGCCGCATCCGGCCTCCGGGCCTTAGGTTGCCTACCCCTGGTCTAAATGATCTAAATTAGGAATGGACAACTGGGGATGGAGTGGGGGTTCCTTTTCTTCCCCCCCCCCCCCCCAACTTTTCTGGTGAGCTACATGGATATATCTGACATAACCAGAAGTGATGTCATGTGCCCATTCATTCATTGTGTCTGTGTGTCTATTGTTTATTTATTTAGTGCAATCAAATATACATTTACTGGTAGGTATACATTTACTGATAGAATCAGATGGATCTACAAAGTGGAAGCCTATAGCTTGGTAGTAACATACATGGTGCACATACCAGTAGTATTGTTTTCTGTCATCAGCAATCTTCAGTGATACTAAACATGGGGAAATGTGGGATTCTCTAGGTACTGTTCGACTGCAACTCTTTATCATTCCTCATTCTTAGCTGTGTTGTTTAGAGCTGGGAGAGCTAGTGTGGTGCAGTGGTTTGAATGATGGACTTTGACTCTAGAAACAGAGTTCAGATCCACATCCTCATCTAAAAATTGGCTAAATCATGTTGAACTGCTCTTTTTTTTAATCATGTAGGAATCTATCTCTGTCCTTTCCCTGTTATTTCTGCCTCTGGTACCAAATTTTCTGTTAAAAGAAGTGATGCTCAGGAACGCATCTGCTTCATTAAGGGGCTGAGCAGATATGGCCCATGTGAGCAACTAATGGAAGTATATACCTGTAATCTCATCATGAGAGTAGACCTTGGAGTGGCACTCACCAGCTGAAGATGCTATTGCTGAGATCTGCATGAGGTTGATTGGTACAAGCATCTAAGTGTCATTGGCAGAATCACCTGTTCAGCCACAAATACAGAATTTGGCTAGCAATACCCAGATGTTAGTACTAATCAGCTTCTTGCAGATCTCTTGATTTGTGGCTGCTGGAGAAAAATGTGAATGAAAACTCGGGCCTGCAGGCATTCTCTGGGGCATGTGATCTTGTTGAGTGGATAATTAAACAAGTGGATAATACCCAAGAAATGGTTTTCATAAGTGCCACCCTGAAATGTAGCTTTGAACTGTCCATGCTGATCTGGGATATATTTGAAACATAAAAACCTTATATTTCATAACAAAAAGCCTTCCACAAGATGTGCTGATTTGCTTGTTTGTTAACTGTGTTCAATTTAGGTGGTAGTGTCTTATAGTACTCAAATTAAATTATTTCTAAAAAAAGTTCTAGGATAATAGTCCTACTATAAGATGGCTTCCTTTGATGATGGTTTGGAAAGTGTTCAGAATACCATTGCTAGATTAATTGAAATTAGAAAAGAACTTGGAAAAATTACACCCATATCTCACTCTGATAAAGAAGCTCCTTTTAAAAAAGTGTTTTTATGTCTCTCCAGTCCTCCCTTCTGTGTAGCTAGAAGGTCTTTTTTTTTTTTTTTTTTGTAGCATTGCTATTGGGGAAAGAGGGCTAGAGAAACATAGACTTGGTGCCAGTTTGCATCAGCAGGTCTGCAGTAAACAATACTTATTACTTTCCTCCTGGTCCTAAACTAGTTGGATGTTTTTTAACAGCATCAGCATAGAGAGGAGCATGAAAAAGAGCTGGACAAACAGACTTTTTGTGTCAGATTGCTGCAGAGTGTCTACAGTAATCAATGAAACAGACCTTAAGATGAAAAAGAATGGGATTCTACTCTAGCTGAACCTTCTATATCTCTGTGTTCTTTCCTACAACAGGCAAGGTAAACACCAGCTGCTTCCAGAATCCCTTTCTAAGCAAAACAGAAGAAAAAGAAAGAGCAGATAAACTTGCTTCACAGCCTGTTAAAAAGCATAGATCGAGTAGAGGCTAGTGGAAAGAAACCCAACAAACCAACATCCCTGGATGCATTTTGGAAGAAGCCTCCGGTGGTCTCTAGATGGTTCAAACTCAGCAAGGATTGCTTAACCTGGTTGTTTAATTTCACATATCTGTACTTTCTTGAATTGCACTCCATGCCCATCCCTCAGACAACACAGGGAAGGGGTACCTGAAGAGTTGCCAGTCTCCATGTCTGTCTGTCCATAGTTTATAGATATCATTGGAAGCGCAGTTTGTGGCCCTGGTGGCGCAGTGGTTAAATGCCTGTACTTCAGCCACTCACTCATAGACCACAAGGTTGCGAGTTCAATACTAGCCAGGGCTCAGGCTAGACTCAGGCCTGCATCCTTCCGAGGTTGCTAAAATGAGTACCCAGCTGTTGGGGGGCAATGAGTTTACAGTTGTAAACCGCTTAGACATCCCATAGTGCGATATGAAGCGGTATATAAATGAAGCTGCTTTGCTTTGCTTTGCTTTGTTCCTGCCACTTGATGAATGGTAGTTGGCTAGTGGTGGCATCTTGCCTTTGGAATGCTCTCTCCAGGCTCATTTAGTGCCCTCACTGATTTCTTTTTCCATGTCAGGCAACAACCGTGTCCCCCTCAACGTTCTAAGTTAGTTTTAGAATTTTGTTGATGTATTTTATTCAACTTGTATGAGAAAATATCATAGGAAAGCAGGTTTAGATTCAGAATAAGGAAGAGTGAAGACAGGAAGAAGGAACATCAACAATCTAAGATATGCATGCAGCACCATACTACTAGAAGAAGACATCATAGACTTGGAACAGTTACTTAGAAAGGTAAAAAAAGGCAGACTTAATGCTGATCATAAAGAAAAGAAAAATAATGACCATGGATACACTACATACATTCAACCTAGAGAATGAGGAAATTGAACCCATACCTTGGATGAAACGTTGGTACGAATGAAGACAACAGTCAGGAAATCAGAAGGAGACTAGGAGTGGGAAGAGCAGCTATGAAGGAACTAGACAGAATCCTAAAGATATAGAATTGAATACTAAAGTTAGAATTGTCCAAGCTGTTGCATTTCCCATCACCGTGTACAGATGCAAGAGCTAGACAGCTGATAAGAAAGCTGATAAGAGGAAACTCAACTCATTTGAGATATGGAGAAAAGTGCTCAGGATACCATGGTCAGCCAAAAAGACAAGCAAATGGGTCCTTGAGCAGATAAAGCCAGAAATCTCCCTGGAAGCCAAGATGATTAAATTGAGGCTGTTGTACTTTGGCCACATTGTGAGAAAGCATAAATCATTAGAAAAGACAGTAATGCTAGGAAAGATGGAGGGTAGCAGAAAGAGAGTAGGACTGCATGCCAGATGGATGGACCTGATCCTGTAATTACAAGATCTAAGCAGAGGAGTGGAGGACAGGGCGTCTTGGAGATGTCTCATCCACAGGTCACTCTGTGTCAGGGATGACTCAAGGACAGTTAACAACAGCAAAAATTATTTAGATGTTGTTTGTATAGTATTGCTGTCTCTGTATTATTTATTTTATGGTGGTCTTATTGTAAACTGTCCTAAGAATGTATTTGAAGGTCAGAATATAAATCAATTAAAAAAAGAAGAAGTAAAATCAAGGAGCATGTTCATGCCATATACTTGGATTGGTTTAATAGGCATATTGTATCCCAAGTGAATCCCAGAAACTATAATTGGGAGACTAGGAAGATAGGTGCTTTGCATGTACCATTTCAGACTCTTGTCTATTTGACTTGGTATTGCCTACTCTGGCTGGTAATGGCTCTCCAGGTATCTTGCAGAACACTTTTGTCAAACTTATATCCCTGGGATTCCTAAATTTGCAATTCCTTGCCAAACTTAAATCCCTAGGATTCTTTGAACGCTAAAGTGATAGAAAGTTTGTCCATAAAGTTAACATAATCCTGCTGTAAAAACAGGTTTCTTTGTATTTCAGTTCCTGGTACTAATCCAGATTAGTTTGTGACACTAGCAAGGGAACACAAGAACAAAGTTGATTGATGCTTTATATTTATAAAACTATAATGATACTGATAGGATCTATCACAATTGGTATAGCATCTAGCCTTTTGAATTCACATTTCAGTATGTTTGTTATGCAGAAGTGTATAGAATTCTCTTGAAAATATGTTTTCTATCTTTATTTCCTTAGGTGTTAAATTTTGAGCCAGATTTTTCTAATGCTGAAAACTGAAAATATGCCTTTGAACAAATGAAAACACAGATGCTCTCTCTATTTAAGTGTGACCTTCTACACATTCCATATTTGAATGCTATGGTTATGGAATCATGGCATATGCATTGCCTTGCTTATACTGCACCGTTTCAGAATTATAAATGCAAAATTTAAAAATACCTGAACGTTTTTGGAAGTATATTAAAGCAAATTAGGAAAGTGCGGTTGATTGTTTAGTTTTCCTTTCCTTTTTCTGTATCCAGCAAAGGAGAGCCAAATATATTGAGTATGCTGGCTTGAGCGTATTTATTGTGTAAAGCTTGCTGTCCCTGAACTGCAGTTAGTTCTTTGGCGTGATGCTAATCTTTGATGGGTAGCATCAATTTAATGCTTATCCTGCATTATCTAAAGCCACAAACATGCACACCTAGAAATTAAGACAGCCATAAGGACTCTGGTGTGCATCATTTTGAAATTAGCAACAGAGCCATTGTGGGTGGAATTCTGAGACCGGAAGAACGCGGCATAAGCGGTAATTAGTTAATATCCTTCTTGGCTCTGTTGTGTCCTGCCTGTTTGTTTGTTCCTCTCTCTTTCTCTTTCTGAAAAGTAGCTGTCAAAGATCTGCAAGAATTAATATATTGTGCTGAAAGACTTTCAGCCGATATCGTTGAGTATCCCAGATCATGCTGAGCTTCTCCTCCTTTATAAATAGTGTTAGAGATGTAGGTTGGCGAAGGTTTGTGTATACTTTTGTGTGTGATTCATTTGGGCCCTAGGGAAGGAGGTGACAGTTGCTTGCTCAACAAACCTTGCTTGTGTTTCATGGAACACAATCTGTCTCAGCTTTGTAGGTGGAAAGTTGCAGGCCTCCTGACAGTTCAGGGAACTACTTCCGCAGGGATCATGGAAAATTAGCTAACCACTAAAGGCACATAGGAAAGGGTAGTTCCTGAAAACTTTCACAATATTTGATGCAACTCAGGGTTTGGATGCTGGTGGGTGATGCAAAATCTTTCAAGTTCAGAAAGGAATTGAGCACAGGCATACCTTGGTTAACAAAAAAGCAACTCCTTTTTACAAAGTCATTTTATGCCTAGTGAACCCTCTGCCCCCTCCCCCCCCCTTTAAGCAGCATCAGGTTTGGAAGGACGGTGAACTTTCAATGTCAGGTTGCAGCAGCATGCCTGCAGTAAACAGTGCAATAAAGTCCCCATCACCATGTATTGGACAGTGAAGAAAACAGGTAGAAAGACAGGTGGAAAAACAACAATGCTAGGAAAGATGGGGGGTAGTAGAAAGAGAGGAAGGCCTCATATTAGATGAATAGATTCAATCAAGGAAGCCATGGCCCTGAGCCTGCAGGACTTGAGCAGAGCAGTTGAGGATGAGGGGCTTGGAGGTATCTCACTCATAGGGTTGCCATGAGTTGAAGTCAACTCAAAGGCAGTTAACAACAAACAATAATAATAATAATAATAAAATTTTATTTCTACCCCGCCCAATGGGTACCCAATCAGGGCGGCTTACAAGTTTAAAATCATAATCCAGATAAAACATATTTACACAAAGCCCTACCCACCCCCCTTAAAACAGTATTAAATCAACAATTATTTAAAACATAATTTAAAAATTAAGGTCCACACAGAATAAGTGAGACTGGCTCGATGATCCCTTCCATCTCACGATGGGGCCACGTAGGGGCATCCAAGCACAGGTCCTTATGTCCGGGGTGGGTAGCTAGTCTGGGAAGGCCTGCCGGAAGAGATCCGTCTTAATGGCCTTTTTGAAGCTCTCCAAAGATGTTAATAGACGGATCTCGTCCGGCAGGTTGTTCCAGAGCCTGGGGGCGACAACTGAAAAAGCCCTCCGGGAGGTGGCCGCCAGCCTCGATTTTTGAGGCTGTAGCAAATTCCTCCCGGAGGATCGAAGAGCGCGGGGAGGATTGTATGGGAGTAGGCGGTCCCTGAGATAGCTTGGGCCCAAGCCATTTAGGGCTTTAAAGGTAATAACCAACACCTTGTACCTGGCCCGGAAGCTGATAGGCAGCCAGTGGAGGGACCTTAAGACTGGAGTAACGTGATCCCTCCGAGATGTTCCCGAACAAGTCTGGCTGCCATGTTCTGAACCAGCTTTAATTTCCCAACCAGGAACAAGGGTAGCCCCATGTAGAGTGCATTACAGAAGTCGAGGCGTGAGGTTACCAACGCGTGCACCACAGTCTCAAGGTCCTTTACTTCCAGAAATGGGCGCAGCTGGCGTATCAGCCGAAGCTGATAACAGGCGCTCTTGACCGTCGCGTTAACCTGATTCGCCATCAGAAGCGACGAGTCAAGGAGCACCCCCAAGCTGCGAACACAGTCACTGGAGGAGAGCGTGACCCCATCCAGGACTGGAGGGTGCAACCCAATTCCTGGTTTCGGGGCTGATACCGTAAGCACCTCCGTCTTGTCTGGATTCAGCTTCAATCTGTTTTTCCTCATCCAGCCCATTACCGCCCCAAGACATTCATTGAGAGAAGAGGTGCCATTGGAATTCAAGGCCGACGAACGAGACATGGAGAAATAGATTTGGGTGTCATCAGCGTACTGATAACACCCAGCACCATAACTCCGTATTATCTCACCCAGCGGCTTCATATAGATGTTAAATAACATTGGGGACAGAATAGCCCCCTGAGGGACCCCACAAGTGAGGTCTCTCTTACCGGAGCTACAGTCCCCAATCAGCACCCTCTGGGACCGACCCGAGAGGAAGGACCGGAACCACTGCAAAGCAGTGCCCCCGATACCTAACCCCCTCAGGCGGTCCAAGAGGATGCCATGGTCTATTGTGTCAAAAGCCGCTGAGAGGTCTAAGCGCACCAATAGGGTCACGCTACCCTTGTCGATGCCCAGACGCAGATCGTCGGTCAAGGCAACCATGGCAGTCTCAACCCCAAATCCAGTCCTAAAGCCGGTTTGAAATGGGTCTAGATAATCGGTTTCATCCAAAACTGCCTGGAGCTGAAGAGCGACCGCCCTCTCGATCACCTTGCTCAAGAATGGCATCAATGAAACAGGCCTATAGTTCTTCATGTCCAGGGGGTCCAGAGAGGGCTTTTTCAGAAGCGGCCTGACTGCCGCTTCCTTCAAACATGATGGAACATGTCCCTCCCTGAAGGATGCATTGATAATATCCGTAAGGTGTCTCACCAATGCATCCCCCCCTGGACGGCCAGCCATGATGGGCAAGGGTCGAGAGGGCAAGTCGTCTTCCTCACCTTACCAAGCAGTTTGTCCACGTCCTTGGTACTCACAGATTGCCACTGATCCAGTAAAACTACATCGGCGGAGTCGGTGGATGCCTCGCCTATAGACTCTGTCCCAATAGTTGCGTCAAGGTCGGCTCTTATCTGAGAGATTTTATCTGCAAAGTAGTTGTTAAATATGTCACAGCAGGCTGTAGTCGGGAGAAGCAAGGGATTTGGCGCAGGGGGCACCTGCGTCATTTCCCTCACCACCTTAAACAGCTCTGCCGGACGAGACTCTGCAGACGCAATGCGTGCCGAGGAAAAAGCTTTCCTCGCTGCACGCAGCGTCTCCCGATAGGAATTAAGAAAATTCCTATGGCGAGTTCTGTCAGATAAGAGTCGAGATTTCCGCCACTCGCACTCTAGCCGTTGTCCATGCCGCTTCATCCTCCTCAGCTCAGGTGTAAACCATGGCTTCCGATTAGGAGCGGGATGGCAAGGGCGCTTGGGAGCGATCGTGTCGATGGCCTTGGTAAGATCACCATTCCAAGTGTCCACCAGAGCCTCGACAGGGTCACCGGCATTCCCAACCATTAATCCCTCTAAGGCTTTCCGGAATCCAATTGGCTCCATCAGCCTTCGAGGGCGGACCATTCTAATCGGTCCCCCACCCCCGGCGGGGCAGATGTTGACTCTGAGTTCTGTCTTGACCAGGAAATGATCCGTCCATGACAATGCGGAGGTATTTATAACCTCCGCCCACGGATATTCCTGTTCGGTACAGAAGACCGCATCGAGTGTATGACCCGCACAATGTGTAGGCCCAGAGACCAATTGGGATAGGCCCATGTTTGTCATGGTCTCCATGAACTCCCGAGCCGCTCCTGTTAAACTGGTCTCGAGCGGAATGTTGAAGTCCCCCAAAACCAAAAGTCTGGGAGACTCCAACAGAAGCTCAGAGACCAGTTGTGTCAGCTCGGTCAGGGAGTCTGCTAGACAACGAGGTGGTCGGTAGACTAGCAAAATCCCCAAAGCAAAAGAAAAACAAAGCAAAAGAATGGGATTCTACTCTAGGGATCCTACTGTAGCTGCTTCTGCCTCTCCATAATGAGCATGGTAAATAGCAGCTGCTTCCAGAATCCCTTAGTGAACATGCATGAACAGCAAAATGGAGAGAAAGGGGGGAAAGCATATACATCTGCTTCACCAGCTCTCTCACCATGTTAGAAAACCCCACACTTCTACAAGTGTAGCCTTCAGAATGAGAAGCAAAGAATAGTAGAGGATATTGAAAGTCATCCCTGGATGTATTTTGGAAGAAGCCTTCAGCTAGTCATTAGAAGGTTCAAAATGTTTTTATGCAATCAGTTATGAATAAAATGTTTACTGAAACAGATCATTGTTGGAACATCACTTGATGTGAAAGCCACTAGCTTCCACTGACTGAGATAGGATGTATGATTATAAATGCCATGGAGGAATCTCTATATTCTTAACAATACTATAAGTATTCTATAATAATACTTAACAATACTATAACAATAAGCCTTATTCTGCTGCCCAGTAAAACTGGATAACAGCACTTTTAGGGCAGATGCAGAATCAAGCAAGTGTAAAGACGTATCATTAAATACTAAAGTCAGAATCATCCATGCCATAGTAATTTCAGTTTCCATGTATGATTGTGAAAGATGAATAGTGAAGAAAGCTGACAGGAATAGAATAAACCCATTTGAAATGTATTGGTGGAGAGCATTACAGATACAATGAACTGTCAAAAAGATGAATAAATGGGTCCAAGAGCAATCTCTTGCTAGAAGCCAAGATGAGTAAACTGAGGACATATCATGACATATCATGAGATGATAAAAGATAGTAATTCTGGGAAAAGTCAAAAGGCAGTAAGACAAGAATAAGTGCACATTATAGATGGATTAAAGCAACAGTGGAAGCATGGCCCAGAGTTTGCAAGACTGAGCAGGATAGTTGATGACTCAGGATCGTGGATGTCTCTCATTCATAGTATTACCATAAGTTGAAGCCAACAACACCATTAAACATCCCATTGCAGATTTGTGGAAGCAGGCTTTGAAATGTTTTCTGTTCCCCCAGAAGGAAAGTCAGGTTCCAGGAATTTGCAAAATGACATGTTTACATGAAGCAAAACTGGACGAGTGAATGGCACATGATGTAACACAAAGGGGCCACTTTTTCCAGAATGGGAAATGACCAAAATATGTAAGTAGAGCAGCTAATATGACATAACTCTTCAAAGAAAGCATTCAAATGTTAAGCTCCATTTTTCTTTTCATTTTATTTATTCTTCCACTTTTATCATGCTCTTCTACAAAAATAAAGTAGTGCTCAAGGCAGTTTATAGACTTGTGCAACATAGGAGCATGAAAATAATCTCAAGAAGAAAAGTCAAGAAACTTTACTATTATAACTAAGATCCATTTTGGCAGATCCATTTCTATAGTTATGATAATTCAGTTGGGAGGATGACTTTCCAAGGTCTGCATTATGCAACCAGGTTAAGCAGTAAATGAAATGGGGCTTGTTTAAACACATGATGCACTGAGCTTCTGTATTTGGCATCTTGCATTACAAATTGTCATAGCCTTGTTAGGAAGGAATTGTAAGGACTTAGCATCATCCTGGCCAGGACTTTGTCCCTGTTGTGGTGCTCTTGTGGGGTCCGTGTTCCCATCCAAAAGAGATTGAGGGAGATTGCAAAAACAGTAGGATGTGTTGATAACTTTAGAACTTTGTATCATTTACATATACCAGTTTATATGTCTCAATGAAAAAAGATTATTAGGAAGAAGGGTAGGAAGTCAATTTAGAACACTCTGCCCAACCCTGTACCATCTAGTTGTGTTGGACTACAATTCCCATAATCTCCCAGCCATGATACCAGTAGTATTCCATCACTTCTGGGGGTTTATTAGAAGTTAGGAGATTTCACACAGGAGTTTAAAACAGATATTAAAGCTGGAGAATAGCGCCTTTGGCAATACTTATTGCATGGCATCATCCCTGTCTCATCATTGCTTTGCATTTGAGGTATTGTTACCGTGTCCCTTTTCATTGAAGGGGAAAACCTGTCAATGAGCTCCTAATTGCACTGCTGTGCCATTATTTCTCAGATGCAATAAGTTCCTCCAGCTGTAGTTCTGATATTGGGCAGTTACTTGATGTTGGTCTACTCATCCCCCTTGCATTCCCATCCAGGCTGTTTTTCTCCCCCTCCCCTTTCCTTTCCTTTCTTTTCATTACCCCCTTTTAAAAAAGCAAACTAAATTGCATTACCACAGTTGTTAAATGATTACCAATAAAGATCAAAATAAAAACAATTTAAAAAAACCCAAAGGCACACTGGGTAAGGCATAGGATAGGAAGGCAGGATTAAGGAGGAAGAGCATGCAAGGGGCCATGGATGGCAGAAACAGCCCCAGTCTCACTATTGAAGAGATTACGATAATGAATACTCCCAAATCAGTATGTATCCGTTTCCTTTAACTAATATGTTTGTGATGAGAATGAGGCTCATGGAATAATGTCCCCTGTTGAGAACACAAGTGGACTATTGGTGTCACTCCAGATGATGTGGGACAGCAACTCCCATAATCCCCTTTTTTTGGCTCTGTTGACTAATAGGGCTGATGGATTCAAAGATATAGCTGGGTTAGTCTGTAGAATCATTATGTAGAGAGATCTTGTAGAACCTTTGAGTCTAACTGAAAGGAGGAAGTTGGCAGCATGAGCTTTCATAGACATTTGTAGGGCTGATGGATGCGGCAGTCCCTCAACATTTGGGGACCCACTCATTGCCCTCTCTTGCTTTAAGTGATTGATAGATGGATTTTTAAAGGGTCCAATACACTACGTTTTGAAGAACATGTTTAGATTTGCTTAATTTCTGTGGGCAAGGGATTGCAGTTTTGGGGGGGCATTTTTAGCCCAACCACAGCCCCACTCCTTCCAGTGAGTTAGAAAACGCTGACAAAGTTTTTGATTTTTATAACTGGCTGGCATTTATAAAAATGGAGGATAATTATAGTTTCAGCTGTAGCTCAAGAGGAGAGGGCATTTATGTTTCTATTAAATATTTCCCAGGCAACGTTATGAGTCACTAAATACAACTTATGCACAAAATATCCTGATTGTCTAATGACTAGGTGTTGGTAACTGAAATTACGCGCACGCACTTACACATATATGCTCCCTCTCTCACACAGTCTTTGCTGCATAAATCCAGGGAAGTGACTCTCTGAGTAATACATTAGCCAAAGTTGCCCAAGAGCTGTGAAATGGCTTTTGATTGCAAAACATATAAAAATAGAGCCCACGTTTTGAAGAACCTGGAAAACACCTGTCATCCTATATGACAAAATGTTTCTTCTCCATGTATGCTGTCAAATAAAGGAGAGTGGTGGTTACATGCATAAAGGATATGAGCTAAATGTCATTGATAATGTTGAGGAAGTTAACTTGAGTTTCTGAATAAAAAGGCATTATTAGTCATAGTTGGTATGATGTGATGTATTGGAAATGGGGAGTACTTGGTTCAAAACTCTTTTTACAATGAAACCTAGATTGTTTCCTGGGCCAGGCAACTTTGTAGGATTGTTGTAAGGATAAAATGGGGAAGAGGATTTAAAAGATGGAGGATAAATGTGGATGGCTTTTTATGAAATGATAACTTCAAGTAGCATGAGCACTTTGCAAATTGATTTTGGTGTCTTCTACTCAGTAGAATCTATGAAGTATGAAATTACTTTGTTGTTATGACTTACGGCAACCCTCACAGGGTTTTCTTGGTAAGATTTGTTCAGAGGGAGTTGCCATTGCTTTCCTCTGAGACAGAGTGTGACTTTCTAAAGGTCACCCAATGTGTTTCCATGGTCAAGTGGAGATTTGAACTTAGGGGGGGTTGCAGACTGCCAGAAATAGTGCAAACTGAGTCCACTTTTAGGGTTAGGGTTAGGGAATCATGGGAACTGTATGTTATTGTGGCACCAGAGCTCTCTGACAGAGAAGGCTCAATGTCTTAGAAAAAAAAAAACAGTTCCCATGATTCCCTAGCACTAACCCTAAAAGTGGACTCAATTTGCACTATATCTGGCAGTCTGCAACCCCCCTAAGTCTTCCGGAGTCCTAGTCTAACACTGTAACTTCTACACCACACTGGCTCTCCTAAAAAGGTACTTATATATTTCTAATTGATCTGTTTCAGAAGTGGGGTGAAATCCTTTCCACCACTTTGCAACATGATACAGACAATTAGTTTCTTAGGTAGATGTGTACACATTGTAGTGCACCTCTTCCTCCTCCTTCCAGACCCTCCCTGGCCTTCAGCTACCTCTCCGGAGGCAGCTGAAGACCAGGAACGGCGCAGGGGAAGGAAGAGGAGGAGGGAGAGGCAGCTGAAGGCCCAGGAGGATGGGGGGAAGAAGTCCTGCCCGGAAGTCTTGCCAGAAGGTCTTTTAGTTTGGGCACTTGGCCCCTAAAAGGTTCACCATCACTGCTCTAGAGCTATAGCTCCGAAACCATCAGTCACAACTCTAGGGTACTTGGAAATTATACTGTTGTTGCTTCTAGGCGGCTTCCTGGAGAGCTGTTGGTCTTTCTGAGAAATTGTGCGCATCATATGCTGCTTGGTGTTTGGGTTAGAGAAAGGGAAGAATCATTTAAAGAAACATTTTCCATTTAAAGAAAGAAGAACTGTGCAATAGGTCAGGTTTGGGTAGTGGAACTTTCAAGGGGGACCCTTTCTAACTTTATTTTTTAAAAAAGCTCAAGTACCTGCATGGAGTAGCAATAATGCGTTAATAGCAACTGATGAATCATAACAGACCCACCAGACCAGTAACAGGTGGCAGGCAAACAAGCAAGTTAATGGATTCCATTTTTATAATAGCACTTGAATTTCCTACTTAGAGATCTTAGTTTTTCCCTGCAGTTGCTTGTTTAACTTTTGACCTGTGTCTGGCATGCATCTGTCTCCCTTAGAGTCATGACCTAGTTGTCTGAAAGAACACATGTAAAGACTTCTGTATTGGTTTTCTTTTTCAGATGATATGGAAGAGGTTAATGAAATGGAAAAGGTGATGTTGGAATGTGCTGCAATGAGTAGGGAAGTTAACCACTATGTCAGAGCAGTTGAAGAGACCGTAAATCAGGTAATTATTTTTTTTTTTACTTAACGCATACTTATCCAGTTCCTTAGGGAAAAAAGAAAGAAAGAGAGAGAGAGAGAAAGCTTCTAGAGCAACGTAGGCAGAGGGTGCATCTACACTGTAGAAATAAGGCAGCTTGACCCCACTTTAACTGCTATGTCTCCATCCTACAGAATCCTGGGGTTTGTAGTCTGGTGCGGCACTAACACTCTTTGGCAGACAAGGCTGAAGACCTGGTAAAACTACAAATCCCAGGATTCCATAGGATGGAGCTACAGCACTTAAAACAGACACACAATACCATATGAATAATATTATTACAAACAAATTGAAATCAGTAACAATACACTAATAATGTTGGTTCTGCTCTCAGTGAGCGTGGCAATACATAGATTACACAAGGACATGTTTCCAGCTTTCCTAGAAGCTTGTGTTTTGAACTTTCATAGTCAGAAGGCAGAGTATTCCTTGCCTATGAAAATCCTGTGAAATTCATGGGATTTCCGTAAGTTGACTGGCATCTCGACAGCACACACAGACACATACACACGAGTCAGAGCGGTCTCAGCAAATTGTCTCAGTACATCTCCCCCACTGTTATGAACTGTGAAGGAAGAGCTTATAGGAAGAGACAAGGGAAGAGTTTTCCTGGGGGGAGAGAGAAAGGGGGACCTGAAATCTTATCCTCCTACTTTATACAGTTGAGATGGGCAACTGTGGCCCTCAAGATAATTGCTAACCACAACAACCATGAGCCTTCCAGCCATCATATCCACTGGTGAGAGATCATGGGAGCTACAGTCCAGAAGCAAGGACTTGAGTGGAGCCTTTTGTGAACTCTTGTTACACAGCTTTCAGCAAAGGCTGATGGAAAACTTCTTTGTTTGTATTGAGTACTGTTATTAGCAAAAGGTGCAATGTGTTGGACATTAGTGGTCTTGACATATTTTATAATGCTGGAGATCCCTGAGCTGTTTGATGTGGGGCTGCTCTTCTTACAATCCTGCTATTTCGGCTGTTTCACTGGAACCATTTTTAGTAGTTTTATTAACTGCAACGATGTATGTTTTCAGCCAGCTAGTGAATATTGAGTAAATCATCCTGAGATAATCTTTCTGGAGGTTAAGCAAAATTTTTTTCCCCCTGTGACCTCAAATAATCCTTTACCCTTGTCACTTATAAAACAATAAAACTGTCTGCTGAAAATGAAAGATTGTCAGCAAAGCATACAGCTGGGTGGCTTTGAAAGTGAAGCTGTTGTTGACTTAAGCTGCCATCGGAGCAAACAAGCAGGTGAACCATACCAACATCCTCTTTTGCTTGATTCAACAGTTCAATGAGTAAGAAATGAGCCGTTGGATTTCAGTGGTATTTCCAGCAACAAACTGGGAAATCCTTTGTTTGATCAGGAACGGAAACTCCCTTCTGTGCTGCATTTTGCTCACCTGTAAGATGATTTACCTTTTGCTACTTCTCTTTTCCAGTTACTGTATTGCTCCCCACCGCCCACCATTACAAATTCACCCCCCCCCCCCCCCGCTTGTTCTTATGGTCAAGGTCTTAGACTATTAAGTCATCCTTTGGTTTAACATTTAGAAAGAAAAATCAGTTCCTCTTTCCCATATAATGCTGCCAAAGTAGAGCAAGTTAAGACAGACCTGGAAAACAGAGATGTTGTATTTAAAAATGGCTGCCTGGCTTCTTCAATGGGAAAGATTAAATATGACTACCAGTACTTCCTTAGATCCACCTGAAGTTTTGTTTGGTCATTTTTGTTTAGTCAAAAAGACAAACAAATGGGTCTTAGGGCAGATCAAGCCTGGACTCCCCCTGGAAGCCAAGATGACTAAGGTTGCCATACTTTAGTCACATCATGGGAAGGGATGATTGACTGGAAAAAACAAGAATGCTAAGAAGGGTGGAGGGCAACAGAAAGAGGAAAGCCATATATCAAATGGATGGACTCAGTCAAGGAGGACACAGCCATGAGCTTCAGGATCTGTGCAGAGTGATTAAGGACGGGAGCTTGGAGGTGTCTCATTCACAGGGTCACCATGATTTGAAACTGACTTGATGTCATGGAGAGGTGATAGAGCTTTGCAGCATGGACTAGTGAAACAGCTTTGAGCACATGCTGTGATTTGCCATTAGAAAACTCAAGTGGTTTCCATTCTGTTAACTGCCAAGGAATAGTTTTCTCTAAGGATGTGTTGATTCAGCCCATTTAATTTCCTGCCATGTAAGAACACAAGAATTGTTCCGTACACTCTGAAATTTCACAGATGAAAACTGGGAGGCATGTGGCCAAGCAATATCACTATATGGTCAAGATGATGACACCTACTGAAAAGGACAAACAGACAAGCTAGTAGAGGCTGCATCAGTTGCTTTTGCCTGAACCTACTGGGAAGGGAAATACAGTAGCCCTTTTGTTTTCATAGGGGATCCGTTCTGGACACCCTCCCGAAAATGGAAACTCGCAAATAATCAATCTTCATTGGCCTGTGTGTGCACCACAGGTGCATGCACCATTTAATTTAATGGAGCTCACCCCTCCGTGAATGATCAAGCCCATGGACTTCAAATCTGCGAAAACGGAGGGCCGACTGTAATCCTTCCCCTCCTCTCCTCCCTCATCTGATGTGTTAATTGAGCGCAAATTAGTTTTGCAGTGTGAATTCTGTTTGCAGCAATTGAAGGAAGCTGAGGACAAAGGGAAAAAGAGGAAGGAGAAGGAGGGAGAAACAGACATTTTTAAATCAGCTAAAAAAGTGGGAGAGCACAGGATTAATCAGGACTGTTCCTATTAAATTGGAATAGTTGGAGAATATGAAACAGGGTGCACAATGCATGAACCTGAAAGAATAGAGTATGTTATAGAGAAGCATTTGTTTGCAGCCACATGGTCACTTCCCTGCAATGTTTTAAGGATGATGGCAGGTGGAATTAACTGGAATTGATTCAGGATGCTAGCTCGCAGTAGATTGGATAGCAGCTTGGGAGAGCTGCTGGTTTCAGACGTGGATTTAACTTGTGGGAAATTCAGGCATTGGAATCCCTTCCTTCTCATCAATATTTATTATATAACAATGATCCTGATAGTAATCACTCTTGTGTACTCAAAAGCAATACTGAAGAGTTGCAAAAGAGGAACTGAATTAACAAAATGTTAATGCCTACAAGAAGAGATTATTGTTCCCCAGAAGAAAATTAGAGGCAAAACTGTAGCAATAGTATAAGAATATTTCCCTACAGCGGCAATCAAGGGTGTGTTATGTTGTTCCTTGAAAAAAATAGGTAAACGCACCAATATATAGCTGGGAAATATAGCTTTGCTCAAGTGCTTATGGTCAGATGTTCCTCAGTAACAAGTTGGAAAAAAATATGTTGATGTGGAAGCTAAAATGCAGCAATAAATGCCAAACCAGAACCTACTGTACTGATTCTCCATTTCATAATCTTTGTGTTAGCACAGCTTTGCAAATAAGGCCAGAAAAGGTAGTGCAGCCCACAACAAAATTTAATTGTCTGGTTGCCTACATGTGCTTGAATGAGTCATCTATGCTATATTAATTGTCTGGAAAAGGAGAAAAGCTTAAATTCACACGCTCATCTCCATGTGTAAAACTCTTGACTTAAGGTGATGATGACTACTTACAGGTGATACGTAGGGAAGGAAAAGGAAGGTGAGAAGTTTCCAATCCTTTCTCCTGTTTTCCTTCCTGCACTTCCCTCCTGTTCCACATCCCTTCCTAGAATTACAAAATCCTAGAGTTGGAAGAGACCACAAGTGCCATCCAGTCCAACCACCTGCCATGCAGGAATCTACAATCAAAGCACCCCGACAGATGGCCATCCAGCCTCTGTTCAAAGACCCCCAAAGAAGGAGACTCCACCACACTCTGAGGGAGTATCTACCACTGTTACTGTCAGGATGTTCTTCCTAATATTGAGATGGAATCTCTTTTTCTGTAGTTTGCATCCATAGCTCTGTGTCCTAGTCTCTGGAGCAGCAGAAAACAAGCCTGCCTTATCCTCAACATGACATCCCTTCATATATTTAAACAGGTCTATCATAACTAGGCTCATCCTAGGTTTTGGCCTGGCACAATCCTGAACTGACAACCCTACACCGTGGTACATGTTAGCTTTGCCTAGAGATTGGGATGAGAAGGGCCCTGAGCAGCCATAAGACTCTGCTTTGCAGCCCTCCAAGTCTTGTTGAGTACCCACAAATGGATTGCTCTGCTGATTTGTGGTGGCAGCTTTGTGAGTGGTATGGGAGTTGTGACCCTCTGAGGATCTGCAGGGATTGCCTTCTTAGACCTTATTTGGGCTTGTTGATATAGGGGCTCTACAGATGGCCCCTAAGGGGTGGCTCCATGCCGCCTCTGGGAGTGCTGGATCAGGTCGCGGCAACTGCATGCCGTGGCCCTGATTTGGCACTTTGCCACTCCAAAAAGAGCTGGCAAATGCCACTCCTTTTTGGACCGGCAAAAAGTCGCCTTTGCCGTGGCAGCTTTTCTGCGTTCCTTTGATGCAGCGTGTCTGTACGCTGCCCGCCGTGCGTTGGGCACACGGCATGACGGTGGTGTCGAGATGGCTGCCGTGCGGTCGCCACGTCCTTACTCCACCCCCAGGCTGGCCCTTTTGGCTGGTCTGTACAGGGTGATAGTTCTCTTAATGATGGGAGTTGTAGCTCTTCACCTCTGGCTCTAACTCACCACCTTGTTATGCAGAAGAGCTGACCAGCTTTGATCAGTGGTTGATGCTTCTTTCCCAAGCAGCAGAGTTTCAGAGAATAGGCTGAAGACCCTGACAAACTCTCCAAGCCTTCTCACTCTTCTTCCTGAGATGTCTCTAAACTTCTCCAGGATTCCTCTGGCTCTTGTATCTTCCCTCAAGACACCAGACAACTCAGTAGTCTTATATAAAAGATCTACTTTATTTTACTATATACATAAATACTATATGCCCTACAAATCACAATCTCTACACTTCACAATATCTCTAAACTACTCCACACTACACCACAATGTACATTAGCAAACATTGCAATTTATAGCCATTGTTAGACACCACCCACCAGTTTCCACCCAGTGGGTGTGTACATACATCTTGATTGGTCCACATAGATCATCCCATACCTAAGACCAACCCAAGTGTTTCATCACTTTACCTTGACCACTTAATGAGTCTCAGGTGTTTGCAATCTATCACAGGTGTTCTCAATATACCTTCTATAACTTTGTCCTTGGCTCTCAAGGCTTCTTAATTATATTATCTTTTTCACCTGTGTATCTTCCTGATTGCTCCTGCTTAGTCACTTTGACATTCACATAAATATTTTTATTTCTATTACTGTATATCCCATGTTGCTTTTTCCTTAACAGTCCAGACATTGAAAATGAACTCTCCTCCCTAGGAAGTTTGGTCCCTTTGTGAACTGCATTTCTTAGCCATGCTTCCGTGCAATACAGTTCTGGGAACTGGCTTAGATATATAGGTCTGCTTATCTATCTAGCTGCCTATCTATCACATTATTGATGTAATAATGATCTACAAATGTCAACTAGGCAGGTCCCTGCCCTAAGAAGCTTAACTCTCCATTTTGACAGTAGGAGCTCTTGAAAGAGAAGGAGGAGGAGTGCTTAGGGAAGGACTATTTTCATGTCTGCTTTAGAGTTTTTAATGTGCATAGCTGGCCGAGATACTGCAGGACCCCAGGTGCACTTTGAATCTCAGAAGGCCATGTTCTCTTGGGAAGCTGGAGGGGTTATTCTTTCATTGCAACAACATCCTGTCCTTGATGTTTTGTAAACTGCAAAATATAGCCAACATTGGGGTTTGCACCCGAATCGTAATTATAGCAAATAGGAGAGAGGCACAATTGCACTCCTCTTTGTTGTGGCTTTTTTTCCCTGCCCAGGAAGCAAACATAATTTTAAAGAAATCCCCCAGTTATAGTAATTGTGGAAAGTTGGAAATCCTTCCAGCATTTGGGTAATAAGCTTGTCTGAAAAGAATTCAAGTCCTATTGTGAACTAAAACCTTAATAAGTTTCATTTTCCAAATCCAGTTTGTCTGCATTTTTGAACTGCTAAAACTTTGAAATAGGTAAAATCCTTTCCTGCACTCATGGTCTATTAATAGCTTAAGTGCTCCTTTTTCCTGTTTTAAGAAAAGAAATGGCAATGCAAGCTTATATTTGCATTCTGATTTTTCAGCATTTGTTCCACTTTTCTAAAATGGAGCTAGGAATAACAGTTTGCTGGAGATTTCTTCTAAACAAATCCCATCAAAAGGAATGGATAATGGTTCCTTAATTCAGTGGGCCCATAAGGTACCATTTCATAACTTATGGGTGATAGTGCTTGCTGATATTCCAGAATTAAGAGAGAGTTGGCTGAATAAAATTTCCAGTCGTTGTGGGGTGACCCCACCAGTTGCTTGTCTGCCCTTACAGTCTGTCCAGCAAAAGAAAGAAAATAATAATAACTAGAAGCCTTATTGCATGAGAAAACAAAGAGGAAACCGAGCTGGAGATTAGCGGCTTTCTCTATGCCTTACCACATGATGTCATAATGCTTCAGTTTTCTTTCTGCAGGAGATGGTTTTAAAAGCATGTCTTTTGTCCAGATGGAAAAATCTGTTCGACAAATGACATGCTTTTACAACCGTCTCCCACAGGAAGAGAACTAAAGTGTTACGATGTCATGCAGTAAGGCACGGAGAAAGCTGCTACTCTCCAGCTCTGTTTATGCTTTGTTTTCTTGTGCGAGAAGGATCTAGGAAAAGCAGTAATTGCAGAATACATTAAGAGAAATAAGAAGTTTCTCTAAACATATGGAGTCTATATTATTCTTTCCAATTAGAATACCATGGGCCACAGACCAGAGCAAAACGTTTCAGGTTAGAGATGCAAAATGATGAGATGCAAAATGAATCCTGGGATGGGGGGGACAACTGTTTTATTTGCTGTGCCCAGTCATCCTATACAAACTAGGCTGATCTCCATATAGAAATACAGATCAACAGAAAACTTCAGATAATCTTTTAAGGGGAGCCCTCCAGGAACTCCCAATCAGTTCGCCTCCTAATCAATTTGTGACCGCCACCTCTTTTTGTTTGTTATTATTGTGTGTTTGTTTTATTTTGTTGGCTTTTAATCTTTGCTAGTTTAATACTTTTTTTAAGGGGGGAGGGCGAAGGGATTTGGATGTATGGTATTTTATCATTTGTTAAGCAACAGATAAATACAATTATAGGGATAGAAGTACAATTAAGTAAAGAAAATTGCTTGACTCTCAATTTAGGGGAATTAGGATTGAATAATAATCAAAAATATGTAATAAAACAATTTCTTAAAGCTGCTCATGCAGTGATTGCTTATGGATGGAAGGAAAAATCAAATTGGAATAAGGATTACTTATTTAAATACATAAAAGAATATATATTATTCGACTTCGTTAGGGAAAGAAGATTAAAATATATTGGAGAATATATTAAAGAACCATGGGAAGTCAAATGGGGATCAGTAATTAAGAATGTGAAAGGTAAAATGGGGTATGAGGAATTTAATAAGATAATCAATAATATTTTCCATATCTCCGAAATTGATTGTTAATTAGATTTGATTGTAAATTTCTCTATGCTGTTTTCTTATGGGGGGGGGGTGAGGGGAAAAATTACTATATGAAACATGATGGTATAATGTGTATTATATATGGTGTAATAAAAATTTTTAAAATTAAAAAAAAAAAAAAAAAAAAAAACCAGAAAACTTCAGATAATCTTTTAAGGGGAGCCCTCCAGGAACTCCCAATCAGTTTGCCTCCTAATCAATTTGTGACCGCCACCTCTTTTTGTTTGTTATTATTGTGTGTTTGTTTTATTTTGTTGGCTTTTAATCTTTGCTAGTTTAATACTTTTTTTAAGGGGGGGAGGGCGAAGGGATTTGGATGTATGGTATTTTATCATTTGTAAGCCGCCCCGATTGACCTCAGAGGGGCAGAGTATAAATAAATTTTATTATTATTATTATTATTATTATTATTAACATCTCAGTTTCTACTGATCTACTAATTTAGTGGGGGTGGGAAGAGGCTTTGTGGTTTAGCAAGACCTGGGAGTCGAAAATGCTGGGTAATCTACTGCAGATCATCTAGTGATCAGTTAATAGTTGCTTTCTTTCCTTTTTGTCTCTTCCTAATGTACACAGATTTCACAATCCAGCATTTTCTTACTACAGAATTTGGATTACTGAGTGCAGAACTTTATACCCCCTCCCTGCCCTTTGGGGGGCTTTCAAGAATGGCATCTGGGACATATTGGACACTAAGAGTCTTTTCATTCATTTCTCTTCTGTACAGCTTGTGTCTTATACCCAGAACTGGGATGTAGTGTGTCTCAGCGTAGAGCAGCATGAGTGGGAACGATCTCAGTTGTGGTCTCTGCTACTCTTTGTCATAGGAAGATATTTTTGTTTGTGGCTTTTCAGGGTTAAGAGCTTTGACCACTTCTGCTACATCCTCTGAAAGAGTATGAAAATGACTAAAAGGACAAATGTGGCTGCCTGTACAAGGTCACACAAAACCCCTCAACAGATGTTTGTAATGATTTTTCAGTGACTTGACTGAGAACAGGAAAGTGCTGGAAGATTATAGAACGGAGCCCTACATCCTGCCCATTCTTGTTACATAACAACTCGCTTCCCTTGATGGCTATTCAGGTTATGAAGCTAAGGAGAATTTATTGATTTGATTTCTATTCCAACTTTCTCCCAAAATGGGACTCAGAGCAGTTTACAATACAGATTAAAGCAAAATGGCTAAAATAATATGAATTCCAAAACTATACTAATTGTATTTTACAAATACAAAAAGTATTTAAAAATCCAGTTAAAACATTCCTTTGAGACTTTAAAACAAACAAACAAACAAAAGAACACCCACAAAGCATTTTCTACATACAGGTTGTGTCTCTGTTATCCAGAATTCCAAAATCCCAAATGCTCCAAAATCCAAAATTGTCCACATGGGTGGCTGAGATAGTGACACCTTTGCTTTCTGATGGTTCAGTCTACACAAACTTTGTTTTATGCACAAAATTAAAATATGTGTAAAATTACCTTCAGGCTATGTATATAAGGTGTGTACAAAACATACATGAATTTCATGTTTAGACTTGAGTTCTATCTCCAAGATATCACATTATGTTTATGGAAATATACCACCCGCCACCCCCAAAATTGAAATCCAAAACACTTCTGGTCCCAAGCATTTTGGATAGGGGAGACTCAACCTGTATTATAAACAACCAACCCATAGTATATCCGTATTAGCTTACACATTGTAAACCGCTTAGGGAGTGCTTAAGTATACTAATTAGCGGTATAGAAATGTACTTTCTATTGCTATTTACAATTTGTTTAAATATGAAGATCTTTGCCTGTTGGTGAAAAGAAAGCAGAGGGTGACAACACATAACCTGGGAGCAGCCACCAAGAAGGCCCTCTCTCATGTCCTCATCTTCCATGTCTTGGTGGGATGAAGAGAAGGCTGTCCCCCAAAAACTGTTATACTTGGGCAGGCTCATATAGGAAAACACAGGCTTTCAAATAGTCTGGACCCAAGCTGTATAGGACTTTAAGGGTCAGGACCAGACCCAAACATTTCGTTGTAATGTGGGGGAGGAAAGAGAAGAGAAGAGAAGATCATTTGGAAGGCAGAAAAATGTAAGGATATCAATGGATCGAAAAGCAACTCCACACCCCTTTCTGCTGCTTTTTCCTCTATTTTTTTGACTACAGTTTCCTATTTTTGATAGCAGCCGTGTTTGATCCATAATGTTTGAGATCTTAGGTAGCACTTTTGCCTTCTCTTTGAGATGGGAAGGGATCTGCTATTTTGAATGTGTTCCTCTTATTGTTATTAAGCTGCTCCTGATCATATTCAAGCTTGCCCTTTTGGCTTGGATGGTTTGCTTGTGAAATTTTTTGAATGGATTTGTACTTTGTAGATTTAAAAACAAACAACATAATATTTATTATTTGTTTTTCTTTTATTTTTCCCATGTGAATCTCAGACTTACTACTTTATCTTTCAGTCTCTCATGCTTTTAGTTTCTACTTTCATCAAAAGAGATTCCACCTAAACATTAGGAAAAACACCAGAATCTGGTCAAGATGGCAAAAGTTACTAATGAGGAAGAACACACAAGCTAAGAAAGGATGCAGGAATTTCTTTTTGTCTGAGCCTACTGGGTAGGGCACAGTTTCACACCATTTTTTCTCCCCCCTGCAGAATTAATGGAGTGTAAACTACTTTTGTACTTTGAACTCAGTTTGCAGCAATTGAAGTAAAGGGACAACAAAGGGGGAGGGGGAGAGAGAAACAAGGACATTTTAAAAAATATCTGAAAAAGTTTTACTAGAGACCATTCAATTAAATTGAGACAGTTGGAAGGTGTGCATGAATGCATCTCTTCTGCTTTGAATTATTTTTTTCCTTTCTACTCCAACCCTTTTTCTTAGGATTAATTACAGTACAGTTGGGATTGTAGTTAGTGTTTAGTATTGTGAATTCATGGAAACTTTGAAAGAAATTTATAATTTATTAGTAGTTGATTAGTCATTTCTTTTAGTGCATTATTTTTCTGTCAATTGCTTTCTGTATTCCCATGACACTCTTCTGTTTTTTCTATTAATTTTCTATTGTTTCTATATTTACATTTCCACACACTTTCCACCAATCAATATGTCTATTGACTTTTCCATTTATGCTGCTGTCTTGCCTCATTGCTGATGAGTCCGCATGTTTTTTTTTAAAAAAATCTCATTAAATAAATTGTTCTGCATTTATTTTCTGTCTCTGATCTTTTTTGATTGCCATTATCAGATCATCAGAGGAAGTTTAGTCAAACTAAAGGATATCCAATTTTTCATGGTAGACCTATTTAGTAGTGCCAGCAGTATTACCAGTATGTACGCCAGTGTATGCCAGTGTGGTGTAGTGGTTTGGTTGTTGGACTGTGACTCAGGACACTAGGGTTGATTCCTCACTTGGCTATGGAAACCCACTGGGAGATCCTGGGCAAGTCACACTCTCTCAGCCACAGAGGATGGCAATGTCAAACCCACTGTACCCACGTAAGACAGGAGTCCCTTAAACTGTGACTCATATACCGTATTTTTCGCCCTATAACACGCACTTTTTCTTCCCCTAAATGTGCGTGGGGAAGTGAGTACGCCCTATAGGGCGAAGGGCCGAGGCCGCGGGGAGAGCCCTCCTTCCCCCCGCGACCTCAGTCTTTGAATGGACTGGTGCTGGGATCGAAGCGATCCCGGCGCCAGCCCATTGAAAGACTGAGGCCGCCGGGAGAAGGAGCCCTTCTTCTCCCCCCGGCCTCAGTCTTGGAATGGGCTGGTGCCGGGATCGCTTCGATCCCGGCACCAGCCCATTCCAAGACTGAGGCCGGGGGGGAAGGAGGGCTCCTTCTCCCCCCGGCCTCAGTCTTTCAATGGGCTGGTGCCGGGATCGCTTCGATCCCGGCACCAGCCCATTCCAAGACTGAGGCCGGGGGGGGGGGGGGAAGGAGGGCTCCTTCTCCCCCCGGCCTCAGTCTTTCAATGGGCTGGTGCCGGGATCGCTTCGATCCCGGCACCAGCCCATTCCAAGACTGAGGCCGGGGGGGGGGGGGGGGGAAGGAGGGCTCCTTCTCCCCCCGGCCTCAGTCTTTCAATGGGCTGGCGCCGGGATCGCTTCGATCCCAGCACCAGCCCATTTAAAGACTGAGGCCGGGGGGAAAGGAGGGCTCCTTCTCCCCGCAACCTCAGTCTTTCAATGGGCTGGCGCCGGGATCGCTTCGATCCCAGCACCAGCCCATTCAAAGACTGAGGTCGCGGGGGGACCTCCCCGCGACCTCAGTTCAATGGGCTGGTGCTGGGATCGGTTCCTCCCCCCGCGACCTCAGTTCAATGGGCTGGTGCTGGGATCGGAGAAGTTCTCCGATCCCAGCACCAGCCCATTGAACAACCGGCCTCCGGCTAAAGGGAGGAATCCTTTTTTCTTGGATTTTCTTCCTTTAAAATTGGGTGCGCTTAATATGCTGGAGCGCCTTATATGGCGAAAAATACGGTACTTCTGTACTGTGCTAGTATTAAATTATAAGACATCATTTTATTCATACTGCTCAGGTCACTTTACCAGAACACTTAGATGAGAAACTGGTAGTACCATATCTATCAGATAATACTCTTTATATTACCAGGCAAGTGGTTGGTGTGGGATTTTTTTTTTAATGCTGTGTGTATTATGTATGAAAGAGCCAGTGTGGAGTAGTGGTTTGAGTGTTGAACTATGGCTCTTGAGATCAGGGTTCGATTCCACCCCCACCCACCCCCGCTATGGAAACCCACTGGGTAACCTTGTGCAAGTCACATACTCTCAGCCTCAGAAAACCTTGTGATAAGTTTGCTTTAGGGTCACTATAAGTCGGAAATGACTTGAAGGCACACAACAACAAGGCAGTACGGTGGGCCCTTGGTATCTGCTGGGATTTGGTTCCAAGACCTCCCATGGGTAGCAAAATCCATGGATGCTCAAGTCCCATTAAATACAACAGAATAGTAAAATAGTTCCCTTACATAAAATGGCAAAATTAAGGTTTACCTTTTGGAATTTAAATATATTTTAAATATTTTCAAGCTGTAGATCAGGGGTAGGCAACCTAAGGCCCGGGGGGCCAGATGCGGGCCCCCGAGGCTTTTGGACCGGCCCCAGGCCAGTGCCGCTGCCGCCCCCCACCATGATGATATTGATTATTGTTGTTATTACTTGTTCTTGGGGTTTTCTTGGCAAAATCTCTATAGGGGTTTTGCCATGGCTTTTCTGGGGCCGAGAGAGTGTGCATGCATATTTTTTATTTTTTAAAAAAATATATTTTATTTATTTATTTATTTATTTATTTTTGGTGCTTCGGCCCCCCAATTGTCTGAGGGACAGCAACCCGGCCCCCGGCTCAAAAAGGTTGCCTACCCCTGCTGTAGATGCTTGAATCCATGGATAAAAATGAATAAATCCATAGAGGGCTTACTGTACTAGTACTCCCATCAGGTTTGGGCAGCTGAGTCTAGGAACTGCCATTTTTATTCTCTCTTGTGTCTTAGAATGACCCTACATTGGGGACATGTAGTGTTTGTTTGTTTTATGAGACCCTCCAGTCCCCAAAAAGGGCTGCCATTTTAATTTTCCACAGTGTCCTAGAATGACATTCAGTCATTCAGATGATAGCAGATGACTCTGCTGCACAGCTGGTACAGATTCGAGTGCCTGCACCCATCTTCTTTGAAAAGGGCCCAAGACAGATATTAATGATCGGACCTTTTGAGGCTCCAGATGTTCTTGAATGATGCTGACCCTGGGGTCTTCTTGAAGGGTGACATGGCTACCTTCATTGATTTCTCACTGCAGACTCCTCCATAAGCTTACAATAAGGTCCTGGGTTCTGTGGAACATACTTTAAAACCACAGTTTCAGAGGACCTGGGGTGAGCCTCAGTATCTTTAAAAAATGGCGAAGTGTCAATATTGGTAATTGTGGAGAGCAAAAACACACATCACCATGTAATTTCGACAGCTCGGGCGGGTGTATTATATTTTTTATTTTCCCTCTCAAACATATTTTCTGTAAACCCTCAGCACATTGTCTGCTCAAATGAGTAATGCATGTTCGTAGATTTGTGTTAGCTTCTGAGTCACCTCTTTGTTTTATTATGACTTAAATCCCTATGGAAATGAAATATTGGTAGAGGACTTTAACCTTTTGTTCCAGGGATCTGTTTTGACATAATCATTCCGTATCAACACAGCCTCTGTTATGGGACAAACATTTTGGCTAGTGAGAGCTCTTTTTTTTTTTTTAAAGGGTATTTCATTCCTAACTGCTTTTGGGTTAAAAAATAAAGAGGAGACAAGACATATGGTGTACCCACCCTAAAATACGTATTTGTTTTCCTATGAGTAGCTGCTCTGGAATTCAGCCCACTTCTGACTCTGTTTGAATATGTTGGCCATGTGGCAGATGCTTCATGCCCACTGGAGTTTTTGGATTTGAATTTACCAGAATATCATCCTTTCTCTGTTGGAGAGCAAACTCTGTTTTTAAAACTCAAGACAGCATTTCAAAATGAGCCTGAGAGGTTATCACAGGCTAAATGGGGTTGCATTCAAGACCTTGGGGGGTACCCAAAGGAGTCCTTTGGATTTAGGGCAAAACCTGGCCCATCCTTCCTTAGGGTACATCTACACTGTATAAGTAATGTGGTTTGACGTGACTTTAACTGCCCTGGCTCCATTCTACAGTATCCTGGGGTTTCTAGTTTGGTGAGGCTCCAGCACTCTTTGACAAAGAAGGCTAAATACCTTGTAAAACTACAGATCCCAGGATTCCATAGGATGGATCTACACTTAAAAGTGATGTCAAGTTGCATTATTTCTAAAATGCAGACGTACCCTCAATCTGGTGCTCTCCAGTTGTTTTGGACTGCAGTCCCCATCAGCTCCACCCAACACAGCCAATGGTGATGAATGTGGGATTTGGAAGCTAAAACATCTGGAGGGTGCCAGGTAGAGAGAGGCTGATCTTGAATCACAAATCAGTCTTACAGCACCCCGTGATTAAAGGTGGTTTAGCGTTTCTGTGCATTTCAGCAGGGGTGAACAATTAGGGTGAGTCATGAGGCCATTTTCTTTCTCCCCCCTGGACTGTGTAGGGGTTGCGTGGGCTGGCACAATTGCCAAACACCAAGAACAGAAAATCAGGAGTTGCAGGAAGTTTGCAAAAACAGTTATTTTTTAAAAAAAAAATGTAGGAAGGCCTTGCAATCTATTGAAAAAGATGAAATGGTGCTCCAGCGGCTTCCAGGAGAAGCAATTCACACACACACACACACGAATTAGAAGAAGGGAGATCTGAGAATTTTAGAAAGCTCAAAGACTGCAAAAACATCCTTACATTTTACACTGTATTTGGGGAGAAGCAAAAATTGCCTTTATTGCCCTTACAATGTTAGTTTAATTCACACCACTTGGTTAATGAAATGGTGAGTACAGATGGAGGTGCCTGTATTATTATTTCTTTTTAAAATAAGATGTCTCTATCCAGCTCTTTCTCAGTAGCTCCAATAAATTTGAATTGTCCCATTATTGTATCACACTGGCCAAGTAGAAATTTCAGTTGAGACTGCTATCCAGGACCACATCCATTCTGGTCCGGCTTTAGTCCCAACTAGAGTAGAGCCATGAAATCAGTGGCATTTTGCTATATGTAAGATCATCATTTAACCATTGATTACATGGGTATATTTTAGTTTGGATTAACCACTAGGATTCAGGTTTTGTTGTTGTTAAGTGCCTTTGAGTCTACTTTGACCCATGGCAACCTTATAAAAGAAAGGCCTCCAAGTCATCTCAACTATCCTGCTCAGCTCCTTCAGATTGATGGCCATAGTTTCTTGGATTGCGTCTATCCATCTGGAATGTGTTTTTCCTCTTTTCCTGTTGCCTTCCACTTTACCAAGCATTATAGTCATTTCTAGTGAGTCCTTTCTTCCCATGATATGGCCAAAATAAAATAACCTCAGTTTAGTCAGGGAAAATTTGGGTGTAATCTGCTCTAGGACTCATCCATTGGTCTTTTTAATGTATTCTCAGCAATGCTTTTTAAATGAGTTGATTTTCCCCCTATCAGCTTTCTTCACTATCCAGCTCTTAGAACCATACATAGAATTGGGGAATACAATGGTACATCCTAACCTTAGTATTTAATGATTTATCTTTACAGTTCAGGATCTTGTCTAGTTCCTTCATAGCTGCCCTTCCAAGTCCTAGTCTTTGATTTTTGGACTGCATTCTCTGCTCTAATTGATTATTGAGCCCAGGTATGGAAAATCTTAATCTGTTTTAATCTCTTCATCATCTACAGTAGCCCCTCCCAATTCACAGGTGATCCTTTCCGGATCCCCCTGCGAAATGGCGGCTAGCAAATATTCGAGCCCCATTGAACATAACGATGTGCACGCCCATGGTGCATGTGGGGCTGCACACAGGCATGTGCCCCGTTTTGTCCCCCTTCTTTTGCCGCCCATGAACTGGCGAGGGATGCGGACTCCTAAGTCCGCAAAAATGGAGGGGCAAGTGTACTTCAAAATTATGGAGCTAATTTTTGGTCATGATTTTTGTTTTCTTGATTTTCAGAGGTAAACCTTACTTTTGTACTTTCTGCTTTGAGCTTCTTCAATAATTCAGGCCACTGTTCATATATCACATGGTTAAAACATCCGGATGTGATTCGTACTGTTTTTCTATATGGAGCCTGAATTTTACTATGGTCTTGGGACAGTTTTTTTCTGCTATATCAAAAATAAACAGCTGTTTTTAAAATAATAACATCAACACCAGAAATCCAACTGCATGATGATATATCTACATTGTGCATGCACTAGAAACAAAAATCTGACAAATCATGTTCATCTATAAGAAATAACAAGTAAAATTAAAGAAGAGGGAGGATACTATCTGCCTATGCTGTCTGGGGATGATGAGAGTTGCAGTCTAAAACCCATAGAGGGTGCCTGGTTAGGAAAAGCAGTTGTAAGGGATATGGCTTGCTATCGTTTCTTAGTTCATTTTAACATTTTTGTCCACTTTTCCTGGAGTCTTAGCATATCTAACACAGTGAAGTGGCATCTCTGGATAACTGAACTTATGCAACCCATGAGGTTCCCCAGATGATGGGTAATTTTTCCTGTTTTTATCTTGGATCAGTGATTGGAGATAAAGGAATTACTCCTATGTAGGCATACATTGTTCTTTCTCTAGTTAGTAAGAACACACCCAAATTGACAAGAATTTGGACAAGGAAGACAAAAAACAAGTGGTAACTAATGCAATTGACAAAATAGGATATTTGTGAAAGGTGAGAGTAGAGGGAGACTAAGAGTCTGCATAGCCTAAGAACAGAAGATAACCGTGACAGCTATTCAGTTTGTGGTCTGCATATGTCAAGATGACATTTGAGTAAAATGGACTGTGGTTATCCAAGAATATGTACATCTTTTTAGTGGTTGTGAATAGTTATTTTAAAATAGTTATTTTAAAATAACTAGAATAATCCCCCCCTCTTTTTCTCAATTTGAATATAAACATAAAAATTGCCTCACAGCACTGGAGAAGGAGCAAAGGGGTTGCAATAAATGGTAGTCAGTGACCACAAAAAGACACTTGTTTGATGAGATCCAAGGTCAGTCCAGTCCAAGAACCTGTCGTATATCTCCAGCATTTCGTATCTGGAGATATATTGCCTCTGAACTTAAGAGGAACCATTTTGCTGTCATGGCTAAAAGCTTTTGATAGATTTGCCCTCCATTAATTTCTTTGAGTCTCCCTTTTAAGCCATGCAACTCAATAGTCCTTATCTTGTCTCATGTAATGAAATAATTAATTACTGTCCCCTATACCTAACACACAGCTACATTATGTCATGGATCCAAAGAAGTTGTAGACACTAAATTGTCCTTCAGTAATCAAAGTACCCCTCATACCCTCTTAACATTCCTACAGATAGAGATCCTACATAATAATGAGATCTGTTGTTGTGTACCTTCAAGTCATTTCCAAGTCATTATGACAACCCTAAGGCAAACCTACCATGGGGTTTTGTTGGCAAGGTTTGTGCAGAGGAGGTTTGCCATTGCTTTCTCCTGAGGCTGAGAGCATGTGACTTGCCCAGTGTAACCCAGTGGGTTTCCTGGCTGAGCTGGGAATCAAACCCTGGTTTCCAGAGTCGTAGTCCAGTACTCAAACCAGTGTGCCACGCTGGCTCCTGTGATCATGAGATCTACCTGCTTTAAAAGTCTTAATGTATGCATTTTCAGTTCTGACGTATGTATTTTGATTCATGTGAGCCCTCTCTATCTGTCTTGAGTTCTGTAAATATATATGGCAGTCTCATAAAAATCTTATGTTGGGTAATTGATAACAATAACAATAACTGTTAGTTTCCTCCCCTCTCTTCCTCCTTCTGTTTGTGAATATCCCCTTATGCAAGGTATGCAAGGATGATTTTTGACCATCTTCATTAGCTCTGCCTTTAACTCTCATTACTGAGATGACTGTAACACTCTTATAGGATGTAGCCCCCTTGTTAAAGGGCTCACAACACTTTCACTGCTTAAAGTGAATCTTCCCGAGGCACGAGGAGAGGCTGGGGCGACTATAGGAGTTGCGTTGGGGAATGGGAGGTATGGCTGGAACAGAGTGGACAGATGTTACAAAAGAAGACGGGATCGCTGTTTAGTAGCTATCCCGCCTTCAGTCCCCTCTGTTTCCCAGAATGGTTTGGGGAGCGGACCAACCATTCCACAGAACCTCACTCTGCTCCTTTGCAACGCCAGGTCAGTAAAGAATAAGACTCATATCATCCAGGATCTTCTCCTGGATGAGGATGCCGACCTGGCTTGCATCACAGAGACCTGGCTGGGGGAGGATAGTGCTGTTACATGGGCACAGGCCCTCCCAGCCGGGTACTCTGTCAGTGAGCAGGTGAGGGGAAGTGGGCGAGGGGGCGGTGTGGCTCTAGTTCATAAGAATACCTTGACCTTGACCAGGATACCTATCCGGAACACGGTCCGCTTCGAGTGCATGTACCTTAGCCTGAAGACTAGGGATAGTTTAGGGATTCTGCTAGTCTACCGACCACCCCGTTATCTAGCAGACTCCCTGACCGAGCTGACACAGCTGGTCTCCGAGCTTTTGCTGGAGTCTCCCAGGCTTTTGGTTCTGGGGGACTTCAACATTCCGCTCGAGACCAGCTTAACAGGTGCGGCTCGGGAGTTCATGGATACCATGACAAACATGGGCCTATCCCAGTTAGTCAACGGGCCCACGCATTGTGCAGGTCATACACTCGATGCGGTCTTTAGTACGGAACAGGAATATCCGTGGGCGGAGGTAGTAAGTTCCTCCGCATTGTCATGGACGGATCATTTCCTGGTCAAAGTGGAACTGAGAGCCAATATCCGCTCCTCCGGGGGTGGAGGACCTATTCGAATGGTCCGCCCTCGAAGGTTAATGGAGCCAATTGGATTCCAGAAAGCCTTAGAGGGTTTAATGGTTGGGAATGCCGGTGATCCTGTCGAGGCTCTGGTTAATACTTGGAACAACGATCTTGCCAGGGCCATCGACACGATCGCCCCCAAGCGCCCTTGCCGCACCGCTTCTAATCGTAAGCCATGGTACACACCTGAGCTTAGGAAGATGAAGCGGGCTGGACAACGGCTAGAGTGCAGGTGGCGGAAAACTCGACTCTTATCTGACAGAACTCGCCATAGGAATTTTCTTTATTCCTATCGGGAGGCAATATATGCAGCGAGGAGAGCCTTCTCCTCTGCACGTATTGCGTCTGCAGAGTCCTGTCCAGCAGAGCTGTTTAGGGTGGTGAGGGAGATGACGCAGGTGCCTCCTGCGCCAAATCCCTTACTTAACCCGACAACAGCCTGCTGCGACGCATTTAATAACTTTTTTTGCAGATAAAATCTCTCAGATAAGAGCCGACATTGACGCGACCATTGGGACAGAGTCTATAGGCGAGGCGTCCACTGACTCCGTCGATGTAATTTTACTGGATCAGTGGCAATCTGTGAGTACCGAGGACGTGGACAAGCTGCTTGGTAAGGTGAGGAAGACGACTTGCCCTCTCGACCCTTGCCCATCTTGGCTGGCCGTCCAGGGGGGGGATGCATTGATGAGATTCCTTACGGATATCGTCAATGCATCCTTCAGGGAAGGACATGTTCCATCATGTCTAAAGGAAGCGGCGGTTAAGCCGCTTCTGAAAAAACCTTCCCTGGACCCCCTGGATATGAAAAACTATAGGCCTGTGTCATTGCTGCCATTTTTGAGCAAGGTGATCGAGAGGGCGGTTGCTCTTCAGCTCCAGGCAGTCTTGGATGAAACCGATTATCTAGACCCATTTCAAACCGGCTTCAGGACAGGCTTTGGGGTTGAGACTGCCATGGTTGCCTTGACCGACGATCTGCGTCTGAGCATCGACAGGGGTAGCGTGACCCTGTTGGTGCTCTTAGACCTCTCAGCGGCTTTTGATACGATAGATCACGGCATCCTCTTGGACCGCCTGAAGGGGTTAGGTATCGGGGGCACTGCTTTGCAGTGGTTCCGGTCCTTCCTCTCGGGTCGGTCCCAGAGGGTGCTGCTCGGGGACTGTAGCTCCAGTAAGAGAGACCTCACTTGTGGGGTCCCTCAGGGAGCTATTTTGTCCCCGATGTTGTTCAACATCTATATGAAGCCGCTGGGTGAGATAATACGGAGTTATGGTGCTGGGTGTTATCAGTACGCTGATGACACCCAAATCTATTTCTCCATATCTCGTTCGTCGGCCTCGAATTCCACTGGCATCTCTTCTCTCAATGAATGTCTTGGGGCGGTAATGGGCTGGATGAGGAAAATCAGATTGAAGCTGAATCCAGACAAGACGGAGGTGCTCACGGTAGCGGCCCCAAAACCAGGAATTGGGTTGCAACCTCCAGTCCTGGATGGGGTCACGCTCTCCTCCAGTGACTGTGTTCGCAGCTTGGGGGTGCTCCTTGACTCGTCGCTCCTGATGACAAATCAGGTAAATGCGACGGTCAGGAGCGCCTGTTATCAGCTTCGGCTGATACGCCAGCTGCGCCCTTTTCTGGAAGTAGGGGACCTTGAGACTGTTGTGCACGCGTTGGTAACCTCACGCCTTGACTTCTGTAATGCACTCTACATGGGGCTACCCTTGTGCCTGGTTCGGAAATTACAGCTGGTACAGAATATGGCAGCCAGACTTGTTTTGGGAACATCTCGGAGGGATCACATTACTCCGGTTCTGAGGTCCCTCCACTGGCTGCCTATCAGCTTCCGGGCCAGGTACAAGGTGTTGGTTATCACCTTTAAAGCCCTAAATGGCTTGGGTCCAAGCTATCTCAGGGACTGCCTTCTCCCATAGAATCCTCCCCGCGCTCTCCGGTCCTCCGGGAGGAAATTGCTGCAACTTCAAAAATCGAGGCTAGCGGCTACCTCCCGGGGGGCTTTCTCAGTTGTTGTCCCTAGACTCTGGAACGGCCTGCCGGACGAGATCCGTCAATTAACATCACTTGACAGCTTTAAAAAAAGCTGTCAAGACGGATCTCTTCCGGCAGGCCTTTCCAGATTAATTATCTAAGCCTCGGGTATAAATAAAAAACATTCTCCCCAGTGATCCTTACGTGGCCCCATCATCGATGGTTGGATCTCACTGGCTGGACACATACTCTGGGTCCTCATTTTATCTATCTTAAATAGCTGTGTTTCTTGTTGTTTTAAAATTTACTTGATTTAATATTGTTTTAAGGGGAGGTGGGGGGTTACTGTATATATATGTTTTATTGATGTACTCATTCTTAATTGTAAGCCGCCCAGATTGATATTTCAGAGGGCGGGGTATAAATAAATTTTATTATTATTATTATTATTATTATTATTATTAAATATATATGGCAGTCTCATAAAAATCTTATGTTGGGTAATTGATAACAATAACAATAACTGTTAGTTTCCTCCCCTCTCTTCCTCCTTCTGTTTGTGAATATCCCCTTATGCAAGGTACTGAAAAATAATCACAGCAGATGATCTGAGGAAGTACACTGAAGTCTATGAAAGCTCATGCTGTCAATTTCTTTCTTTCAGTTAGTCTCAAAGGTGCTACAAGATCTTTCTACATACTGATTCTACAGACTAACACAGCTATATCTTTGAGCTCTTGTTTTTTGCAACGTAATTCAAAATCTTGCTTTTTCCTACTGAATGTTCCCTCTGCTAAGCTTGAATCTGATCTCTTGTTGTAGGAGCAATATATCAGGTATAGCAAATACAATGCATATACTATTGCTTTTATAAGGAGTGTGCCCATTGACAGTGTAGTCCTTTGCACATCTTTACTAGGAAAAAATGCCTTAGTTTAATAAGATTTGTTCCTAAAAAGTGTGTGTAGGATACTTTAGATATAGCCATAGAATACATGTGTAGGATGCAGCTAACTTTCCTTGGCTCCTTTGGGTGAGTATAAAGTAGTGGCAGTGCAAAAAATAAAATTGTGTGTGAATGTCAGAGACACAGAAGGAGCAGAGTGCATTTTTGTGGGGCATGTTGGTGAGCCTTGGAGTATATAGTAGATTTCTGAAGGGCAGAATTTGACATATTAATATTTACTTTTGGATTCTGAATTTATTTCCTATGAAGAGACAGAGTTTAATTCTCAAGTCAGCATGTTTATGGTAGTTCCCTTATTTTACCTTTTAGTGTATGATTCAATTATATTTGCATGTGAAAAGTGCCTCTCCTTCAGATAAAAAAGAGGTCTAGTAAACATTACCCATTTGGTAATATTTATAATAAATTGCCTCCAGGTAAATTGGAAGGTTCATTGCAATATGCACTAATATGCAATAAGGTTACTGATAATTGTTGGTTTGTTTATTAAGAGTTGGGTCAACATTTTTGAGAAGAGATTTTTTTTTTTACTGAAAATCTTTCTGTCATCTCCCAATCTGTTGGCGAATTCCTCTCCCACACATGTATCAGTGGAAAATACCTAGCAAAAATCTCCTGCTTCCCCTCCTGCAAACAGAATGGAGGATTTTGGACAACCATTTTTACTTGAGACCTAATCCCCTCTCCCAATTTTCTTCTCCAAATGAAAAGGTTTTTGATTCTCTGCTTGGTAGACACAGCCTCATGGTTTTGCAATTATTTTTCACAAGTAGAGTGAGATGACAGTAGTGGGTGACTATTTTGGTCAGGAAACGTTCTTGGCCAAGCATCCATCCAGTATAACTCCTACTTCTCTTCTCACCCCAGCAACTATTTCATCATGCTCTGTTCATACATTTGCAAGACTGCTTTATCTTTTTTTAAAAAATATCTTTATTAGACACTTATTTTATAGTATAAAACAACATGTACAGAAAAAATAGAGCTAACAAACATTAAACAACACAAAGAACACACGAACAGGAAAAAGAGGGTTATACAACTGACTTCCCACTTGCCAGTCCTTGGTTATAATTGTCTGCTTATTCTACTTCCTCTATTGCATTACCTTTTAAATTTCTACCTGTGAATCTATTATTGCATAAACATCTGTTTATCCAATAATCACATAGTTGTCTCAATCTTACTTCAAGTATCATTTACCAAATCTTAGTTCTATTGCAACTACATAATCCATATTGCATTAGTTACATTAATTCTAACAACTTAATAATATGTAGTTTTATCCAGCCAATCGTCTTCTAATGAAAACCCCTCTCTATTAGCTTCTAATACCGTATTGTCTTTTTATTATCTTTCGTAACTCCATAAAATTCATTCTCTTATTTATATATCCTGTTCCAAAATCCAATCATCTAAATCATTTTCCCATACCGAATTAACCAGACAGCTTAAACAATTATGTAAGACTGCTTTATCTTAGTTCTTGTTGCTGTCATCACACAGAAGGAACAGGGCAGACAATTGGGTAAGTCTTTTTGGACTTCATTGCAGTTTTCTTTTGAGTCCAGCAGGTGGTAGAACGTGGCCTTTCCAACATGCTATTTGCAGTTTGTGTGTAATAAGCTTCTGTCATATTACAATTTTTTTTTTGGTGGCTTCTGGGAGGTAAGTGAAAGTAAGATAAAGGATGTCTTTGCAACATGTAGTGTGGCCTACCTAACATCCTTAAACTGAAGTTCAGCAGGCATTGGACAACGTGGTGATTTAGAGTGAAGGCAATGCTGTGTATCTGAAGGCAAGAGAAGTTGCAGACTGTATGGTAGAAATATGTTGTTAACTTTCATCTATCTTTCAGTCCTCTCATGGAAATCTTTTTTTTTTTTTTTGGTTTTTTCCCCTAATCCCCATGGTTGTGAGGTTTTGTCTTATCAAATATGAGCTGGTTTTGCTGACTAACTAGAAAGTACAGTTTATCTGATAGTCAGGAATGAGATAGCTTTGTTTGGAACAATTGCTCAGTCTTTCTACTGCCACGTCATTTTCGACTTCTGGTGATGCTAAGGCAATCCCTTTCTTGACAAGATTTGTTCAGAGGGGGTTTGCCTTTGCCTTTCTTTGTCAATCAAAGGATGCGGACAAAGGATGCGGACATGCACATTTCTCTTCCATTGTCATCTATCCCTCACCCTCCCAACAGGTTAGCATTATACTTTTCTCCAATCACTTACTGTTGGGATCTCTTTGGTTATTGTATGCTGCAAAATTTCCTGAAAACCGGAGCTTAATTCATATCTTTCCTCCCCACTCACACTTAGAATCATAGAATCGTTGAGTTGGAAGAGACCTCAAGGGCCATCAAATTGAACCCCTTGCCATTCAGGAAGACGCAATCAAAGCACCCCCAACAGATGAACATACAGCCTCTGTTTAAGAACCTCCAAAGAAGGAGACTCTACCACTTTCTGAGGGAGTATGTTCCAATAAGAACATCTCTTATTGTCAGGAAATTCCTCTTTTCCTGTAGTTTGCATTTATTGTTCCATGTCCTAGTCTCTGCAGCAGCAGAAAGCAAGCTTGCTCCATTCTTCTATATGACATCCTTTCAAATATTTCAACAGGGCTATCATATCACCTCTTAACCATTTCTCCAGGCTAAACATACCCAGCTTCCTAAGTAGCTCCTCATGGAACATGGTTTCCAGACCTTTCACCATTTTGATCGCCTTCCTTGGGACACGATTCAGCTTGTCGACGTCCTTTTTGAATTGTGGTGTCCAGAACTGGACACAACATTCCAGGTGAGGCTTGGCCAAAGCAGAACAAATCCTTCAAACCTGGAAGAAAGGAGACAGACTTTTAATATTAATCCTTCCTTCTCCTGGACAGTGGGTGAGAGGAGAAAGAGATAATAATTGGAGGGAGGGGAATGCCACTGGTTGGAGAGCTCCAGCCCCCTCCCTGCCAATGTGAAGGAATGAAAAACCATTTGTGTATTTCCTCCATAGCATGAAACATTTAACTATTTAAATGTCCATCACTTTCAGGAGGCAAAAAATAAAAATAGAAATTGAATACCAGTTCTAGTAAGTGGCTTCATTAGATGGGTGCCGGGGGGGGGGCAGTATGGCCTCAGAAAGGAGTGGGCTTCAGGAGGAGTCACAACGAAGGAAAAGGGCCAGTGCATCCCTCTGACTTTGCAACGGTAGTGGCTTCGTCCTCAGGAGGAAGGTGCCACCACGGTGAAAGAGAAGGATAAGTGTGTCCTTTTGGCCACCTCCACCTCCTCGGGCAGCCCTCTGCCACAGCAAGGGTGGGGATGCCATTGGTTCCAATCTGAAAGAAGTAATAAAATTTAAAATGCCAAGAAGAATAGGCAAACCCTATAAGCTCCCAAAAATCAAAGAAACCTGTTAGCATTAACACCCATCTGCCCATCTGTTTGCCTGTCTACCTGCCCTCTGCAATGCAAAGGCATTTGAAGATGTTCACACAGTCAATAATACTCATCCTTATGGATACTACTTTAAGAAGTTTAATTGCTTTTTCTTTGACATTTGAAGGCTTTTTTGTCCCCCTCACCCCCCCTCCAAATAGAGCGAATATGTTCAATCATGTATGGTCAGATCACTTTCTACTTGCATTTTACTAGAATAATTTTCATTTACAGTCATACTCTCTCAGCTCAGAGGATGGTCATAGCAAACTCCCTCTATAGAAACTTGCCAAGAAAACCCCATGATTGGGTCACCTTAGAGTTGCTGTAAGTCAAAAACAACTTGAAAGCACACATCATTATCAACAACAGACTGGCCCTTAGTTATTGTTATGTGCCTTCCAGTCAACTTCTACTTCTGGTCACCCTGTGGTAGGGTTTCCCTTCAAGATTTATTGAGAGGTGTTTTCCCATTCCCTTCCTCTAAAGCTGAGAGTGTGTGACTTGCCCACGATCACCCAGTGGGGTTTCAAACCCTGGTCTGCAAATCAGATTTTTCCTAGAGAACTAATTACTGTGGAGGAGGAGAATTTCAATGCTATCACAGTTGGGGGTTGCAGACTGCCAGAAATAGTGCAAATTGAGTCCACTTTTAGGGTTAGGGTTAGGGAATCATGGGAACTGTATTTTATTGTGGTACCAGAGCTCTCTGACAGAGAAGGCTCAATGTCTCAGAAAAAAAACACAATTCCCATGATTCCCTAGCACTAACCCTAACCCTAAAAGTGGACTCAATTTGCACTATTTCTGGCAGTCTGCAACCCCCCACAGTTTCTTCAATTGCCATCCTTATGAAAATCATCCTTCCTCTGTAATTCATCTTGGGAAAAAGGAAGAGGCAAGTGTCAGTTCCCCTTCCTTCTGAATCTTCAAGAAAAGCTCAGACTCAAAACCTTTTCTCTGAGAATGCTGCAAAAAGAAAAAGTTTGTGGGTGAATGAGTTACAAAGAGAGCTGGGGCAGGAAGGAGTGAGCTCAGCCATTGCTAATTTGGTTTTAGAGAGTTTAGCCTTTGGGAGCTGGCCTTTGGCTGTTTACTCATTTCGGTATTACTTTTGATTGGAGTATGGAATGCTGATCCCAAGCTTAGCTAAACATAGCTAGGAAATATGGCCCAAACACAGATATAATCTTGCACCCGTGCCTATAGCCGTGTGTTCACTGAGGCTCCCATGAACCTCCCACACATGGGAACTTTTTAGGGCTGGCAGCCAACTTAAAGAAATCACTTGTCCAAGCTAATTGTTTTGGTTAATTGATTGATCACATCATGATATACATGATGTATATCATACAAGAATAAACCAATAATTCCCAAATAGCATCTGTTTTTCAGACTGTTTTGTTATTGCTCTGTGCCTTCAAGTCGTTTCCAATTTATTATAGCAACCCTGTCACAGGATTTTCTTAGCCAGATTTTTGGGGAAGAGTGCCTTTGTCTTCCTCTGAGGCTGAGAGATTGTTTCCATGGCTGAGGGGGAATTCAAACCCTGTTCTCCAGAGTTATAGTCCAGCACTCAAACCACTACACCATACTAGACTGTAGAGTAGTGCTCCATAAGCTATCTGATGTGGGGGACTGATACCCTTTTTCTCCCAGGGACTGGCATCACATTTCTGCCCATTGGCTATAATTGCTTCTTTCCTTCCTTGAGGTTTCCTGGCAGTGATGGTGAACTTTTACCCAAACTCAGTAGTGTTTCCGTGCCAGGTATCATCTGGTGCGGGATGTGGGGGCACTTCTGGGGGGATGGGCTGTCGGGGGGGGTCTGTGGGGCTTCTAGGGACAGTGCACACTCCCTCTCTCAAATGAAAC
Source organism: Phrynosoma blainvillii (assembly GCA_026167975.1). Lineage (NCBI taxonomy): Eukaryota > Metazoa > Chordata > Lepidosauria > Squamata > Phrynosomatidae > Phrynosoma > Phrynosoma blainvillii. Next base: position 18,507,358 of record JANUYF010000004.1, on the reverse strand, counting down.
TTTTTTTAACCAAGTCCACAGAAGTCCTTCCCCCTCCATCTAGTGAGAGGGATGACACTTCCAAGTTTTAAAATACTGCCTTCTCAACCACCACCTCCCAAAAAAGTCTGGCAACATTTGGTTTTTTTTTTTAAACCTAGGGAGCCACCAACTTCCCTCCATGTGAGGCTTGGGGTGGATACTTGGGGGGCGAAGGGAGCTGGGTTCAAAACACCTCCTGCTCTACTTGAGGGAAGGAAAGGAGGAAAACAAGAGGGAGCTCCCAGGGATTTCCCCCCCCCCCATCCATGGTGGTGCCCCTAAGCTTCACCCCCTGCTTTGGAGACATTGCCAGGAAATGAAGAAAACAGAATTTTGCTTCATGCGGGTCACCAAACAGAAGTTCCCTCTAGAGCGGCAAAACCAAATTTGGAGGGATGGGGATGGGAACGGTTGGATGATAACACACTGAAAAAAATCACTATGCAATGAGATCTTGTAGCACCTTTGAGACTATATGGAAGATGTAGTAGCATAAGTTGTCATAGACTTCATCTCCTTCCTCAGATGAAACAAATAACATTTTGAAGGAGTTGCTGGGATGACTCAAGAGTTACAGAAGTAGGTCTAGCAAGCCTCCTGAAATTCATGGGCTGAACTTTCCCTATTCCTGCCCCAAGCCTACCAATGTCATAACATGCTTTCTGGCTCCAGATGGCAACTCCCTCACCGAATCTAAGAAGCTGATGGCAGTTGAGGGGCTCTCTTTGCAGCAGGACTTGAGAGACACTGAAGAGTCACCCCCTTCTTTTGGTGAAGAGAGAAGGAGAAACTTCACAGGTGTCAATGTCTGTTAAACAGGAAATACTGATCTATAATTATGATTCCCAAGCACCTGGTGTCAAGAGACAGCCACCTATGAATCATTATTCACAATTATTCAGTCTCTTTGACTAGCAGTGTTCTTGGTGCTCATGTGTTTCTTGGGATTTTTGACTTCTAGAATGTCTATGTTTAACAGCTCTGTTTTACCCCTCTTTGGCTTTGATTATCTGGACTACAGGCTTTGTGTAATGACCTGCGAACTGACTGTGATCTTGGTCCTGCACCTCTCTTCATCTTCCTGGATTACCTGTGCATGACTTGGACTAGATTGAGTTACCTGTAGCTGCTTCCCCTATGATAATCTGTCTCTCTGGACACATGCTGCCTGTCGGCATAAGGCAACTAACTGGATCTGATATAAAATAGTGACCAGAGCACAAAAACCAACATCTACTGTGGGAGGGGGGCAACTGTATAGGGCAGGGGTAGGCAACCTTTCCCCTTTAAGGGCCAAGGGACTTCAGCTCCCAGAAGCCTCAGCCATTTTGGCCAATAGTCCCATGTTGGCCAATAGCTCCTGGGATTCTGGGAGCTGAAGTCCCTCGGCCCTTAAAGGGGAAAGGTTGCCTACCCCTGGTATAGGGCATGGGGAGTATTTTTCCTCCCTGGGCCAGTCTGGTGAGCTGTGCTGGTGCATTTCAGTGCACCAAAGTGACACAACATTGCTACCTGCCATTTTTGGCAGATTTTGAGTCTATATTTTCTTTTTTGTTCATTTATTTTAGGGTTGATTTGGGGGGTTAGAGGAATGAAACTGCTACACTTTTAGGTCGTTTTGGAAAATTAACCTGAAAATCAACCTGAAAACATTTGGGGGAGGGGGTCCAAGGTTTTGGGAGAATCTCTCAGGGGATCTCAGGGGCAATACATGAGGGTCCTAAGGGTGACATGCAGTCCGCAGTCTACACTTTGGCCACTGTGATATGCTGATTCTTTGGATGGTTCAGTTGGTTATTGGCTACTGCTTGCTGAACACAGTTTTTTGTCTGATTCAAAGTAGTTCTAGAAAAAAAGACACAGCAAAGTATAACATGTAATATTGAATTTATGCATTTAATTGATCAGAATATTTTGTTTGTTGAACCTAATTAATCAGTCTTCCCACTCACTTCATCAAAGGAGGCTCCTGAAGTGCTCTTTCCAGTGAAGTAAATATATAGAGTAATTTCATACAAGCACTGGATTTCCCAAAATGTGATTGTCAAATTCAGGCTCTGAATTTGGAGTTTTTCAATTTTCTGCTTTCAGAAAGTGGCTGTATGAATTCTTCCTACACCTGCCCAGTGAGCATCATGAACTGCCAAGTAATTCCTACATGTCTCTGTAGAGGGAAAGGTTAAATCTGCCGTAAGGAAAGAAAAAAAGACAGAGAAAGGATAATTCAGATGAAGCAATTTAGGAGAAGGTGATACTGAAGTAAGGAAATGATCTTGGAAGAAAGCTGAGGTGCAAGATCATAATCAGATGAGTCAGGATTTTTTGTGGGATGGAAAGGGAGATAAGTTTGGAGATAGAGGATCAGAGGTGCCATTATTTATCTTTTCTTTTCTTTTTTAAAGAAATAATAATCTCTGATCTGAAAATTTCAGGGTGTTCAACTTTTCTGAGCTACCCTTCAGCCATTTAGACTCATACTAAGTACTTTTATAAATATGCTTGCTATAATAATTAGATGTATCAGAACTTAGCAACCTTGCTTCATGACAACCTGAGGCAGCCACTGCATGAGTGGTTGATAAAATATTACTGTATAATGTCTGTGTGTTTGTGAAGGAGTGTTTGGAAAATGCCTGTGTTTTTTTTTAAATTATTATTATTATTATTATTATTATTATTATTATTTTGGTGGTGGGGAAACTACAGCCTGGCTTACCTCCCTGTCCAGAGCACCCTCAAGCTCTTAAGAAAAGTTTTGGTTCAGTCAAAGTCCAGAACACAGCACTGTGTGACGCCTCAAATTCCACAATTTTCCCATTACATTTTCCCCAATGTTTGTTACAGGGAGGTCAAAATGTGGAAGTGGTTGTAGCGGCAACTATGATGGTGATTTCAAAACAAACTTTTACCATGGTGAGAAGCTTTCCCTTCCAGTTCTGTGACACTAGACAACCCTCAACAGCTGTTTCTCTAAATGTTAGTATGGAGCCAACTATGGTGGCCCAAGAGCTTAGAGATTTCAGAGACTTTTGGGTAGGTCCCAGGATCTTTAACTAAAAAGCACTAGCATCCATTTCCTACTACCTGGCAGAGAATGAAGGAGATTGGAAAAGGAGACTTTCAGAGTGAGAGAATTCGAACTTTCTGGCATTTTCCTCTGTTTTCACTCCTAATTTCTTTTTATTTCACCTCTTTCTTCAAACATAGACTTTGCCTCTAGCAAAGTATTGTGCTTCATAATATACTTGATGAGAATGGGACTTTTGAGTCACAGCACCAAAAACTGTGGAAGCCTCTGATGAAAAGGTTTATCCATCTCCAGAGACGACCGACTCTTTAGCTTCAATGGAATTTCAGTCTGTCTTAAACTCCTGTTCTGGCAGTGTATTTTTTAATACCAACCCTATCCTTTTATTTTCTCCCTTTTTGCTTTTCTAAATGATTTAATTAATGTTTTGCATGTGTTTGCTTTTTAAAAAGTCATTTTAATTATTTTCAATGTTTCATTATTAAAATCTTCCTTTATATTTAGAACTAGAAAAGATCCTAACGAGCAAAGTTAGAATCGTACTAGCCATTGTATTCCTCATCACCATGTATGGATGCGAGCACTGGATAGTTAAGAAAGTGGATAAGAAGAAAATAAATTCATTTGAGATGTGCTGCTGGAGAAGAGTGATGAGGATACTGTGGACAGCCAAAAAGATAAATAAATGGGTCCTAGAACAGATCAAGCATGAAATCTCCCTGGAAGTCAAGATGATTAGACTGAGGCTGTCACACTTTCACCATGTCACGAGAAGGCAAGACTCATTGGAAAAAACAATAATGCTGGAAGAAGTAGAGGAAAATAGAAAGAGAGGAAGAAAGGCCACATGCTAGATGGATGGACTCTATTAAGGCAGTCATGGGTATAAATTTGCAGGAACTAAGCAGAGCAGTGGAAGATAGGAAGTCCTGGAGATGTCTCATCCACAGGATTGCATTGAGTTGAGATTGACTCAAAGGCAGTTAATAACAACAAATTTTATATATGTGTTTAATCTGGAAGCCACTTTGAGGGTCTAAGGACAGGAATTTGGATCACAACTCCCAGAATTCCCCACCCAGCATGGCCAATGGCTATGCTGGCTGCAGGCTTCTGCGAGTTGTCTCAAAAAGTATTCTTTTCAAACTCTGCCATTTCCTCTTTAAAAATGGGTGCCATTTATAAGTGATGTGTGGGCATGAAGGATGATAGATTTAGCTTCAGCCTCATCTTTGATTATAATGCCTACTCAACCTACAGTCTGTGACTTTTTTTGCTGCCTTCTAGTTTGGAACTGGGCTCTGAAAATGTGTAGTGATATTTCTCGGTCATTCGTTATTAGTGAAAATAGTTTGCTGGCCTCTTCAACAAAAGAGAAGGTGCTTTTGCACTTTTGATTTATAGATGATGACTGTGTGATTGCTCATGAAGGAATAATTAGACTATACCATTCTTATCTGCCTATTACTTTTTGGGATCATTAATTGCATGCATGCCTTTAAAGATGAACATCTTCCATGCAGTGCTACTATGTTAGGCCTAGTAAGAGTTATAGCAATGAGAGCTGTAGCCAAACAGGAAACATGCACACACACACACACACACACACACACACACAAAATTATTGCAAGGTTCTCTTAAAGGTAGGATCTTGTGATAAGACTGTAATCATTAAGATCTTATTTTTAAGTGGCTTGGCATAATAACATGCATGTGTTATTAATTGTGGTTCCCCTTGTTGCTACTCTTGCTGGATCTCATCAGATAATTGTTGAAAATGTTTGCAAAGTAATTAAGATAAGTTAAGAAAATGTATCTCAACCGAGGCATCTCATTTCGAGTCATCAAGTGCAGACAGAAGTAGTTTGTCAGGCACCTACCGTATATACTTGACTATAAGTTGACTTCATGTATAAGACGAGGGCATGTTTTGGGACCAAAATTATGCATTTTGATATGACCTGTGGATAAGTCAAGGGTAAAATTTAGGAGCATGAAGCAAAGGGAAACAATGACAAAGAACTTACAAAATTCCCCTTTCACCAACAGTTAAAATACAGTACTTACATTGACCCATGGATAAGTCGACTCAGTTTTTTGGGGTCATTTTTTGACTAAAATTTCTAGACTTTCTAGACTATACATGAGTATAGACAGTCTATCCCCATTTTAAACAGAAATGGTTGCAGTTATTGGGATTGATCTGCAGGGAATTTATATCTCTTCTTCCAGTGACATGTTTGGTTTGTTGTTAGGGGCCAGTAAACCATGCTTTTAATTCAATAACAATTTTGTTTGTTGTTGTGGTTGTGTGCCTTCAAGGCATTTCTGCCTTAAGGTGATCCTAAGGCGAATCTGTCACGAAGTTTTCTTGGCAAGATTTGTTCAGAGGGGAATTTGCCTTTGCCTTCCACTGAAGCTGAGAATGTATGACTTGCGCAAGGTTACTCAGGGGGGTAAGTGTGGATTTGAACCCTGGTCTACATCATAGTCCAGCGCTCAAACCATTACACCACGCTGGCTCTTGAGAATTCCCGAGCAAGCGTATTTCTAGGAATCACATGTAAAGCAACTTCTACTCTTGTGGTCTGGTTTGTGTGGTTTAATTTAATACCCCTGGCCTATCCTTTTGTACCACAGGGTTGGACCTGGTTGAACTTTCTAGCTTGCTTGTATTCTGAGATGGAAATAACTCATGTATTTTCCTTGAGGGATGGATAGAAGTGTGTGGGGCTTTTTTAAAGAAAGAAATTAAAAATAACAAATATTTGACTCTGTAAATTTCAGAGCAATTGTTTAATTATATTTAATTGGAAAGCAATTTCCCCCAATTATCTTCACAGTTGCACAAGTCTTTTTTTCCTGGAGAAAAATCCAGCAACACTTTAACACTGGCTTTCTCACAATCTTCTGTAAATAATAGAGTTATCAGATTCACTCCTATTGTTCCCCAGTTTCTGCCATAATTATAACACCATAATTATAGCGCCATATTCCTTTCAGGTCTGTTTTCTTCTCTGTTTGCATTTATTTTGGGTTGTGGAGCCTGAGACCCATATGTAAATTCCCTGTTCATCAATCTTCATGCATTATATCAAGGTGTGTGTACATTTTTATCTGGTTCCATCCCTGCCCCCATGGGGCTTGCATTGCCGGCTTGATAGGTCAGGAACATAGCAGTGGAAGTACATATGTCAGCTGTTCCTATGGGTAGTGCTTTCTCAGTCATTTTTGGGAAATCAGAACAGCAACAGGTCTGAATGAAAGTCATGCAGAAATAGAATATGGCTCCTTATTTAGCTGTGGTGCTAAAAACCCATTCTTTCCTAGCTCAAGCTTTATTGTGTTGTTTATTGCAGACATGCTGCTGCAACTTGTTACCAAGAGTCTGTATTTCTTCAGTCCTCCTTCACCATCCTTCCGGTGCCAATCCAGCTAAAAAACATTCAGCTAGACAGAGGGCAAGGAAGAAAATGGGGATGGCCAAGTGTAAAAAGGAGTTTCTTTGTTAGAGGATTGCCTACCATCTAATCTTTAGATACATGTACACACATCATAGTGGTTTGAGTGTTGGACTAGGACTCTGGAGACCAGGTTCAAATCTCAGCTCGGCCATGTAAAACCACTGGGCAAGTCACACTCTCTCAGCGTCAAAGGATTCTAATGGCAAAGCCCCCACTGAAGAAATTGAGAGTGAGGAGGTGTGTGTGTGTGATGGCGCTGGAAGGCATCAGGAGGTGTTGTTTTTTTAAAATAATATTTGCACATTTTGTTTTTATATTTATATTCTTGTTTTTAATTTCTATTTTGGAACATCCTACATTTTTCTTGAATGTCCTGCATTTTTTATGGTGCCTTGTCCTCTTTGTGGTTATAAGATCTGGCCATCTTGGCCTGTACCTAGTTACAGAACTGCATTATTCATGTCTAAGTTTGCAATGTCTTTCAGTGTGCAGGACACAGATATGCATTCCACTACTAGCTCCTAAATGTATTGTAGCTTTTCATCCACATCATAGCTTGGAAAAGTTGCTTTTTGGACTACATCTCTCAGAATCCATCAGCAAGCATGGCCAGTGGTTGGAGGATTCTGGAAACTGTATTGCAAATAATTGACCTTTCCAGGCTCCAATCGGCACCCATGCAAACTATTGTGATTATGAGCATTTTGCTAATTTTTAAGATGCACAATATAATTTTGTTGTTTTAAAAAGACTAGTTAGTACTACTGAGGGATCACTTCAGTTTTGTTCCTGGAAGTGGATTACTTTTGGGACAATGGTGGCAAATAACTGCCATGTCAGAGGGATGATGGATACACTCTGTGTTTAGTCAGATCTATCCAATGTGCTGAAACTATTTTAGGTCTAGCACTTTGGATAGTTTCTTTAAAGTTTGAACTAAAACCCAGAACAGATTCATTGTGCCACTGGTGCATTTTAATACATTTTGCTTCTAATCACCCATGTGCCTGTTGCTACAGATCTTGATGTAGCTTCCCAATTGGCCTTGACCAATATAAGACAACATATGTCATTCCTGCTGCTCTACAAAATCTTTAGGAACATCTGAGAACATCTTTTGTCTATCTGAGAATAATAATCTCAGTGTGTAAATGAAAAAAATAGTGACTATCCAAGGGACTGTTGAATTTTGGTGCATTCTTCTGGATGAAAAATGGCCAAAAATATACATTTCAATAAGATTATATTTCTGTATGTAAACCAAGAATTGATGTTAGGGGGTTCTGTATCTTAAGCAAAATATTGTATAGTATCATAATGATAAAGACTTTGATTAGTCTTGCATTTTACCGTGAAAGGCTTGCAGGTAGGATCTGCAGGTAGGACTTTCTTGCAGGTAAGATGTGGTTTAATACAGTGGTTCCCAAATTCTGGTCTTCCAGATGTTTTGGACTGTAGTTCCCGGAAGCCTCAGCCACCTTACCCAATGACCAGGGAATCCTGGGAGCTGAATTCCCAAACACCTGGAGGACCAAACTACTGGTTTAATAGATTGCTTGTCATGACTTGGCCCTTTGCTAGATGTTTCTTCAGTGAATTTTCTAATCCTTAAAAAAACAAAGCAACTAATCCTGGAAGTGATAGCCATCAATACTTTTGTGATAAATGAATTGCAGGAATACATTATGCATGGTGTTAAGCCATATTTTCTTTTGCCTGTCATGAATTGCAGCCCATCAATTTTATGATGACCTTGAGAAAAGTTCATCATTAATTTCCTTCAAACAATTTGTAATCCTGCAAAGATTTATAATAACTCCTCCCTTGCCCATTTATTTCCCTTTCTCAACTGAATAGTCCCGGTCTTTTTTCAGTGTTTTCTCACATGCCAACTCAGAAATACTCAGAGGTGGTTTTGCTGGTTTCTTCCTCTGAAATATAGTCTACAGCACTTGGTATTTGTTGATGGTTTTTCATCCAAATACTAATCTGCTTAGCTTCCAAGATCAGATGAGACCTGGTGCCTTAAGGGTATTTAGACCACACTTGTGCTCCCTGCAGCCAGCTCTAGTTAGCAATCTGGGGGCAGCTCTTTGGACCCATTGAAGTTTCTGAACACTCTTCAAAGACAGCCCCGCATAGTGGGGGTTACAGTAATCCAACTGGGATTTATGTAAGGTATGTGTCATCATAGCCAAATCAAACATCTCAAGGAATGAGTACAACTGGCGCACAAGCCTTAAATGTATAAAGATACTCGTGGCCACCACAGAATCTGAGCTTCCAGGCTCATAGTTGAATCCAGAAGTTCATTCATGCTGCAGACCTGCGTCTTCAGGGAAAATGAAACCCTATCCAGCACAAGCTGAATCCCTATTGTCTTCTGCTTTTCAAATGACTGGGAGCACTTTCATCTTGTCTGAATTAAATTTCAATTCGTTTGTCCTCATCTAGTCCATTACTGATGATAGACTGGTTTAGGGCTGAAAGAAGGTGGAGCGTCATGTGCATACTATTGCAGAGTTTTTAAAAATAATTTGGGGGAAGTAAATATATGGACAAGAGCCAGTGTGGTGTATTGGTTTGGGTGTTGGACTAGGACTCTGAGAAATCAGGGTTTGAATCCCCGCTTGGCTATAGAAACTCATTTGATGACCTTGGACAAGTCATACTCTCTCAACCTCAGAAGAGAGCAAAAACAACCCCCATCTGAACAAATCTTGCCAAGAAAACCTTGTAACAGATTCACCTTAGGGTTGCCATAAGTCAGAAATGACTTGAAAGGACAGAACTGAACAAACATATGGACACCTAGTTTAATTTAAAAAAAAAACTAATTATTTTTAAAAATCCATTATTCAATTTTCCCTCTCAATTTTGGAATTTTCCCATTTTTCTGGGAGAGAAAGGCTTATGAAAAAAGTGGATTTTTCTTCTATTCCTCTTGCTGTCACACCATCTTTCTCCTAGCGGTGTCCAAACTGGGTCTCTAAAATTTGCACTAGTTACTGTATTTCCACCATCTTCCCTTCATCCTACTTTCACAGTAGAAAGACTATAGACAGTGGTAACTCTATGTGCATCTATGCAGGTGTATTCTTCGGGGAGAAGGGAGCAAAAGACTTCTGAGAGATTGCTGGCATTACTACTTCTTACATCTTATCCTCCATCCCCTGAACTCCATCACTGGTGCATTCTCTGCTTAACAGTGACTGTACAGGAATAGAGCATTTCAAAATAATCCAGTCTCTTTCTTTAGTACATTTCCAGACTTTTAAGAAAACATTCACTTCTAGATAAACTAGTTTGGCAGCCTGTTCTTTCTTCTGACAAGGAGATTCAACAGAGACAGAATTCTCTGATTCTTCTGATCTGCTGTCGAAACAAAGCAGGGCTTCTGATAAGCAACAGCTATTAGTATTATTACTAGACTTCTGGTGTTGACAGCATTGTTTTAATGTAGAATGAAATGTCTAAGGCACAAATAATAGGTGCATTTCCTGCCCACAAATCAAGATATATGTCTGTTTGGGGCACACAGAGGTATGGCATCTAGCTAAGAATATGATGCACGAATGGAAGATGGCCACTGGCTATGTTGGCTGGGGGATTTTGGAAACTAATCTAAAAAAAAAAAGTACTTCCAAACTCTCATCATCATTTGGTTTTCAGTCGGACCTCATGAGGACTGTTACGAATCAGTTTGCAGTAGTTCTACATGGATATGGTGCCACTGACTTTTATTTTTGCATGAGATTACACTGATTCATCCTCTCTTCTTCATTTAATAATAATAATAATAATAATAATAATAATAATAAATTTTTATTTATAGCCTGCCCCTCTGCACGGCAATCGGGGTGGGTTACAGCGTTTTAAAACAAACAAAGTTAAAACATTCCCTCGTCCCACAATCCAACCCTCCCATCCCCTTAAAACAGAATTAAACTAAAGAAAAGTTAAAATACAACAATACAATAAAATGATAAAACAAGGAATCAGTAATAATAGAACAGAATGAAGACTCATCTCCCACCAGACAACAGTTATTCTGGGAAGGCCTGCCGGAAGAGATCCGTCTTTACTGCTTTTTTAAAAGCAGCAAGAGTAGTAATGAGACGGATCTCATCCGGCAGGCCATTCCAAAGTCTGGGAGCAGTTGCAGAGAAGGCCCTCTGGGAGGTCTGAGACAGCCTGATTTTTATTGGCTGTAGCAGATTCCTCCCAGAGGACGGAAGGGCACGGGGGGGGATCATATGGGAAGAGGCGGTCAGATGGACCCAAGCCATGTAGGGCTTTAAAGGTCAAAACCAACACCTTGTACTGTGCCCGGAAACTAATCGGCAGCCAGTGGAGGGATTTGAGCACCGGTGTTATGTGCTCCCTCCTAGATGTTCCGGTAATTAACCTGGCTGCCATGTTTTGCACCAATTGTAGTTTCTGGGTTAGGCACAAGGGTAGCCCCATGTAGAGTGCGTTGCAGTAATCCAGACATGAGGTTACCAGAGCATGTACCACAGCTTCCAGATCCCTCATGTCCAGATAAGGACGCAGTTGGCGTATCAGCCGAAGCTGATAACAGGCACTCCTGACCGCCGCATTCACCTGACTAGTCATGTGAAGCGACAAATCTAGGAGCACCCCTAAGCTGCGAACACAGTCCTTAGAGGAGAGTGTGACTCCATCCAGGACTGGAGACTGTATTCCCAGATCTGGTTTCAGGCCCGTAACTGTCAGTACCTCCGTTTTGTCTGGATTTAATTTCAATCGTTTTTCCTCATCCAACCCATTACCGCTCTGAGACAGTCATTAAGAGGAGAGATGCCATCTGAAGTCTGAGACGATGATCTAGTCATGGAGAGATATATCTGGGTGTCGTCAGCATACTGAAGACACCGTGCTCCATGCCTCCGAATGATCTCACCTAGCGGCTTCATGTAGATGTTGAATAACATCGGGGACAGGATTTCCCTTTTCTTTTTGGCCGGGTGAAGAATTCTTTGAAACGTTAAAGTGTTCATATTCTTAGAAGAGCTTAAATTGTATTTTGAACCCACTGCCCTTTGGAGTCAGTACCTGAATGCTTCAGCTAAGAAGAAATTGGCAATAGTCTGCTCTTGTGCCACAACAAACTACAAATCCCAGAATTCCATAGCATTGAGCTATAGCAGTTAAAGTGGTGTCAAACTGGATTATTTCTCCAGTGCAGATGCAGTCAGAACTAACTGTTTGTTAGCCCCAGTTATAGCTGAGCTGTTAAATCAATTGGTGGATAACACACAGGCAAAACCATTGATTTAATGGTCTGCTCTAGTTAGGACTAACAATAGGATTCACATCTAGGATCACTACACTTGTGAATCAAGAAGCCAAAAGCATGTGACCCAGGTAGACTTCAATAGCCTTTAGAGAATGAAGATGCTAAATGTTATTTTTAATACTTATTTTAAATATTGAAGCATTAAGATGTGACATCCTTTTCAGAAGCAATAATGAAAACCGTGAGATGTGGTGCTGGAAGACAGTTTTATAGTTACCACAGACAGCCAAAAATAAAAATACATGGATTGTAGAACAAATCAAATCTGAACTTTCACTAAAACCCAAAATGACTAAACTGAGGCTATGATTTGTTACTATTTGTGATCTAGCTGACTTTGATTTATGGCAACCTTATGGACTGGAGACCTCCAAAAGCCCTGGTCATCAACTGCCCTGCTCAGGTTTTGCAAACTCAGGGCTGTGCCTTCCTTGATTGATTTAATCCATCTGTAATGTGGTCTGACTCTTTTCTTACTGCCTTCTATTTCCCCCAGCATTATTGTCATTTCTGGCATCTTATGGTATTTCTGACATATGACAATTTCAGTTTACTCATCTTGGCTTCTAGTGGGAGTTTGGGCCTGGTTTGCTCTAGGATCCGGTCATTTGTCTTTTTAGCAATCCATGATATTCACAGAATTCTCCTGCAGCATCATTTCAAATGGGTTGATTTTCTTCCTGTCCAACTTTCAAACCAGCTTTCTCACAAGGCTATCATACTTTGGAGAAGACATGATTCATTGAAAAATATAATGCAAGTTGAGGACAGGATGAGAAGAAGACCTCAGAGCAGCTGAATTGACTCAATAAAGGAAGCCATAACGCTGAGTCTCCAAGCACCGAGCAAGGCTTTTAATAACAGGATCTCTTGGAAGTTCATAGGATTTAGAAAGGACTTGATAGGACATAACAAAAACAACAACACACTAAAACAGAGTGGCTATGGCTATGTCCCAAACAGCTTGCACTCTAAATTTATCAATAAAATTATATGAAGCTCAACTGTAAATGTCAGCTTACATTGATATATGAGAGCCAGGGTAATGTAGTGGTTATGTTGCATTCAGCTATGGAAACCCATTGGGTGATCTTGGGCAAGTCTATCAGCCTCAGGGGAAAGAGATGGAATATCCTTTCTGAGCAAATCTTGGCAAGTAAACCCTGTGGGAATAATTTTAAAGCCCCCAACAACAGTACATATATATAAGCCTACTATAGCCTTAGAAGGGAGCCAATGTGATATGGTAGCTTGAACGTTGGACTATGACACTGGAGACCATGGTTTGAATCCCTGCTTGGCCATGGAAACCCGCTAGGTGATCTTGGACAAGTCACAATTCTTCAGCCTCAGAGGAAGGCACAGGCAAACCCAATCTGCTCACACTTTGCAAAAAACAAACACAAAACACAACAAAAACAAACCCATAATAGTTTTGCCTTAGGGTTGCCATAAGTCAGAAAAAGCTTGAAGGCCCCCAACAATAACAACATAGCCTTAAAATCTTACATATTCTCCCGCTCTTTTTAATTTCCCTGTATTCCCCCTTCTTCTCTTCCCCTCTTTTTGTATCTATGATAATATTTAAAAACAACAGCAACAACAACAACAAACAAGAACAACTATCCAACAGCAACAAACTATACAACAGCTGTATAGTTTTAAGAGGCATCCTTAGTTCACCAAGTGTCCATTGACAAACCCCAGGCTGGTCTAATTTTGCTTAGTTAACTTTCCGAGCAAACTGTACATGGGCAAATACAATAAGCATAATCATTTCATTACAAATCATGTTTAAGTGGCCACTGCTCTGAACTAGATCTTCGGAGACACTATATACCTTGGTGGCTTTCCTAAGTTGCAACACTGTCCCTGCAGACTGGCTGCCATATTGCTGACAATATGGCGACATTATGTCAGGAGTTGCAAAGCCATCTTTCCTGCCATAAAATATTGGGAAGTTTATGTGATACAGTAGAAAGAGCTATAACAGAGGCATGGTGATTTCAGCTACAGGTGGTGAGATAACTCCAGAGGGGAGGCAGGCATGATTCAAGCCTCTTCAAGGTCGTACCTGTGAGATGAATCTAGCAGTCATATCAAAGAAGGGGTGATATGAGAATGAGAGGGGGAAATGTGCTTATTAATTGTAATGAATGAGAATTGAGCCTGCCACGAATTTGTATTGGTGTGTACTTAATTAGGCAATGTTAACACTTGCTGCTTAGTTCTGATAATGAGCATCTTTAGACTGGATCTATTGTTGTTGTGTGCATTCAAGTAATTTCCAATTTATGGCAGCCTTAAGGTGAATCTATCATGGGGGGTTCTTGGCAAGATTTGTTCAGAGGTTTGCTGTTGCCTTCCCCTAAAGCTGAGAGTGAGTGGGTTTCATTCTACATCTCATTCTACGCCAGACAGAGATTCTACATAATCATGAGCTCTGTTGCTATTCTTGCGTGCCTTCAAATCATTTCTGACTTACAGTGACCATAAGCTGACCCTATCATAGGGTTTTCTTGGCAAGATTTGTTGAGAGGTTTGCCATTGCCTTCCCCAGAGCATGTGACTTGACCAAGGATATCCATTGGGTTTCAGCAGTGAATTGAACCCTGGCCTCCAGAGTCATTGTCCAGCATTCAAAACACTATGCCAAGCTGGCTTGGATTGGATCTGTAGTTACTGAATAAAGGTTTACTGAGTTTTTACTACTGAGTTTCTGAACTTGGTTCCTAATGGATTTGACACATCCGTGGTATATATTGCCCACCCCATGCAGACTCAGTACGCTTGTGTAGTGTGCCATACGAGTGGGTCAGCTTCCCCAAATGCCTCTTTTGGCATTTCCCAATCGTCTGGGAGGCTGTTGCTCAACCATCTTTCCCTGCCTCCGGCCACCATGTGGAGTGTGGTGCTCAGTCTCCAGTCTCCTGAATCAGATGTTAACCCCGAGGAGATTTCTGGATTTGGTGGAACTGCCTTTGAACAAGCAGAACTCCAGCTGCTCCGCTGATTAATTACCTTTTTCGCTTCTAATTTTCCAACCCCTTGTTTTGTTTTGCACATGGGGACCAAAACTAACTCCATAATAACTCAGCAGAAGGAAGTTTAAGCTAGTCCTTGAAGAAGCAAAGGTGCTCAAATCAGTGTTTTGGGTCGGCGTGAGCTATTTTTCTTCCTCTTCTTTTTGGAGCAGAAACTTTGCAGCCTGATTTCAGTTAACAAAGATGAGTCACTTCAAGGATTTGGTTCTCAGATGATTCAGAAAGGCCATGTGTGACTCAACTAGCAAATTTGCTTTGCTCCCATGATTTCGTTTTTTTTCTCCTCCCAGTGAAATAATAGTTATCCAAATATAAATAAATTAGCGATTGCAAAAGGAGACTTTTTTACTTGCCCTGGGCAAGAAATAAATGTATAAGTCAAGTGACTTTACAGTTTCCCAACATATCCTTGGAAAATATATATGCTAAAATAATAGTAGATAGGATTCCTTGCTCCCCTCAAAACAATAAGTATATCTGTTTGATTTTGAGTACTTTTAAGAAATACATTGTTTGCCAGTTCTCTAGCTTTTTTAACCAGTAGGAAGCTGTAATGATAGGCTACATTGGGAGGTATGGTGCTCACAATGGGACTTATGCATAACAGGCTTCCATTTCCTATCCCTGTTAGTTGTTGTGCGCCTTAAAATTGTTTTCTGATTTATGTTGATTCTAAGATGAACCTATCACAGGGTTTTCTTGGCAAGATTTGTTTGCCATTATCTTCCTCTTAGGCAGCATCTGCACTGCAGAAATAATGCTACTTTAACTGTCATGGATCCATGCTATGGCATCCTGCTACAAATCCCAGAATTTAGAAGTTAATGTGGTGTCAAATTGCATTATTTTTGCAGTGCAGATGAAGCCTTAGTCTGAGAGAATGTGACTTGCCCAGGGTCACCTGGTGGGTTTCCACAGCCACATGGAGATTTGAACCCTGGTCTTCCAGAGTTGTAGTCCACCAGACAAACCACTGTACCACCTCTGCAAAATTTCCTCTTTGAACCTGGATGAACAAAAGTAGAGGGGAAACACTACTATTATTACTATTATTTTTTTCATTTATAAACTGCCTGAGTAGGACCCAAGGTGGCTTCCAGAAATAGTAAATTAAAAACATTTACAATAAAATTTAAAAACGATTAAAATCACAGCATAAAACACATTAAAGTCATTTTAAAAATAGCCAAAAGTTTAAGAAATAAATAAAACATCCCAAATAAAAAGCACTGCTACTTATATATGAAATGCTTGTGTAAACAGAAACGTCCTTGCCTGCTGGCAATCTACTAATGCCTCCATCCACACTGGGAGTTTTGTTAATAGCTATAGTTAACAGTACATTTGTCACCGTCAGTACTTTCTAATATATCCAAGTTCATTCTGATCCCACCTCCCAGCATATACACACTGTGTATCTGTCCTTGAACTTTTAAGATTATACTACTTCATACATCTCGAGTTTTCATCTGAGCTTTAATGGAACTGTCAAAGGCTGCATCTGCATTGGAGGGATAATGCACATTGACACCACTTTAACTGTCGTGACTCAGTGTTTGGAATTCTGGGATTTCTAATTTTGTGAGATATTTAGTCTTTTCTGTCAGGGAGCTGTGGTGCCACAACAGACTACAGACTACAAATCCCACTATTCCATAGGATGAAACCATCACAGTTAAAGTGGTATCAAACTGGATTATTTCTGCAGTGCGGATACAGCCCAAAAATGAACCCTACCCTCAAAATAGGCTCAACACCATGTTTAGCTTCTCTAAAGTGCAGGGGAAAAAGGAGAAGGAATTCAGCACCCCACTGAGGCATAAGCTTCCTTCCTTCCTTCCTTCCTTCCTTCCTTCCTTCCTTCCTTCCTTCCTTCCTTCCTTCCTTCTCTACCAAGCAAATAAGAGTGCCTTGTGTTCCAAAGTCTGGGAATCTCTAAATCTTTGTAAAGTTACTTTGTTTGTACTACATCCCCCCCCCAAATCCCCAAGTCAGCTTGGCCTGTGACCATTGTGGTGATGAAATTTGGGGACCGTTTTTTTTAAAGTTCTTGCATTTTTTAGCTGACCACCTGTCAGAGCTTTATCTTGGTATGTCAAACTGTATAAAAGCCAAAGCATACATTCATCTCTTAATTCATCACAGCATCATATATAGGGCAATTATTTGTCTTACTTTGCTGAAAGACTCGACAAGGCTGCCTCAACCTGTCCAGCTTTTTTTTTTTTAATCATTTAGTCTTGGAGGCATCATGATGAAGATGACTAAAAGGAACATGGAATCTCACTGACTAGATCAAGCAGGTAATATCAAAATGGCAATGAGCTTTGTATAAGACTTGAGTTCCACCCTTTAAAATTAATCTCTTTTTATGGAAGTCTCAAAATGAGTGCCTCTGCAACACAAATGGATGTGTATCTAATAATGATAAAACCTCCCTCCTTGGCTGAAACTACTAGTAGAAATCACTGAGTACCTGACATCAGATCCCCTGCAAAAACAGAGGGGCGACTGTATTTCCTACTTTTGTATTTCATTTGCCTGAACATCTTGTTTTGACGTGTGATCCGACAGAGTTTTGGTGTGGACTTCAGTACAGAATCTTTCAGGTTCTTCTTCTGCCCCATAGCTGCAGCATAAACTTAGATTATTGGTATACTGATGTGTTTTCCCTCAAGTCTTACTGAGATGATTTGGTCAGACTTTGCGTTATATCTTTTGACTGCTCTTGCTACATGTCTCCTCACTATTAATGTCCCCATTTCTTCTTAGATTTTCAGCTCCTGAGTAAAACACTGTGTAATTATCTGACTTAAAATGTCCCATTCCAGTCTACTTTAGCTCGCTCATGCCAAGTATTCCATAGTTTATATGTTCCATTTCTTATCTTACTATGTCCAGCTTCCCCTGATTCATGCTTCTCACATTCTGCGTTCCTATAATATATGTTGTGCAGCTTTGGAGTTTACTTTCACTTCTGAGCATTTCATCCCTTGTGTCATCAGTTGCAGTGCCATTCATAATTGTCCTCTGCTGTTACCCTGGTAGCTTGCTTTCCAACTTAAGAGTCACATCTTCTGGCACTATCTCTTTTTTCTTTTTGGATTATCTCATAGGGTTTTCATGGTAAAAGACATTCAAAAACAGTTTTCCATATCTCTTCCTGTGCATAGTTACAAGCATTAGCTATGGTGCCACTGCTATTGTCTCTTAGAATCATAGAATCATACAATTATAGAGCTGGAAGAGACCACAAGGGCTATCCAATCCAACCCCCTGCCATGCAGGAACTCCCAATCAAAGCATCCCCGACAGATGGCCATCCAGCCTCTGCTTAAAGACCTCCAAGGAAGGAGACTCCACCACACTTCGAGGGAGTGTTTTCCACTGACATTCCTCAATGTCAGGAAGTTCCTCCTAATGTTGAGGTGGAATCTCTTTTCCTGGAGCTTGCACCCATTGTTCCGGGTCCTAGTCTCTGGAGCAGCAGAAAACAAGCTTGTTCCCTCCTCAATATGACATCCCTTCAGATATTTAAATAAGGCTATCCTATCCCCTCTTAACTTTCTCTTCTCCAGGCTAAACATCCCCAGCTCCCTAAGTCATTCCTCACAGGGCTTGGTTTCTAGACCCTTCACCATTTTAGTTGCCCTACTTTGGACACGCTCCAGTTTCTCCACATCTTTTTTGAATTGGGGTGCCCAGAACTGTACACAGTATTCCAGGTGAGGCCTGACCAAAGCAGAATAGATTCTCTTGATCTAGACACTATACTTCTATTGATGCAGCCTAAAATTGCATTGGCCTTTTTAGCTGCTGCATCGCACTGTTGACTCTTGAGATCTTCTACCAGGGTACCCCACCACAGAGCTGGACTGCTCAAAGGGAAAATGGCGTGCTTGAGCAGCTTGGGTTGCTGAAGAGCAGAGGAAGGTTCAGTTGCTAAAATCGCCCAGCTTGGAGCCTGGAATGGACCTGTCCTCACCTTTTTGCCGCTTGTGTCACTGATGACATGCAAATGATTGACATGCATTTTGAAGCAGCGCAAACTAGTGGGAACAATAATTGTGCCAAAAAAGAAGTGATTACAAGGGAATAATAAAAAGATTTGCTTTCATAGTAGGAATGACAGACCTTTTGGAATCGATTCACCAACACAGAGCGAAGGCAAATTGCAAACCGATTTAAATGTAAGTAGTAACAAGCCTTAGTCTGAGTCTTCAGCAAAACCCTGTCCCTGAAATGGGAGACTCTACCAGGAGCTCTGCTATCAGTGTAGCCTCTTGCCTCACAGGATCATGTACTCCCTCCAGTGCAGAAAGGTAGTGCCATGGTGAGCTGATTTTTTTTGTACCTGTAGTTAAATGCAGGACAAATTGTGATGGTGAAATTTTACACAGAAGTGGGAATTGGCTTATATAGGTGGTTTTTCCCCTGAAGGAACAAGCATGAGAGGAAAAAAAGGAGGGGAACTTAAGTTGCACATTAATTCCTCATAGTTCTGTGGTCAGTATGGTTCCAGGTAGACTAGCAGGATGTGTTTCCCACAAGTTCCTCCAGAAGTGTGTCGCTGTGTAGGTGTTTATGTGCTTCTGAAGTGTGCAGCAGTCTGAGTAATCATATTCACTCTTTGAAATGATGTGGCAAAGAAAAAGTGAAGAGATCTGGTTTTTGCTAGCTGGGTCCAAAACAACATCCTTAACAGAGTTCTTAGTACATTTGACATGTTAAAGCAGGGGTAGGCAACCTTTCTCCTTTAAGGGCCGAGGGACTTCAGCTCCCAGAATCCCAGGAGCTATTGGCCAACATGGGACTATTGGCCAACATGGCTGAGGCTTCTGGGAGCTGAAGTCCCTCGGCCCTTAAAGTGGAAAGGTTGCCTACCCCTGCTCTATCTTATTTCTCCTTATTTCTCCTTTCTAGCTACTAACCAAACCTGACCCTGCTTGGTTTCCAAAAGCAGATGAGAATGGGTGATATGGTTACAGAATAAGTATGATATTATAAGGCTCTAGAAAGAGAGTTAACATGGTGAACATTTTTAAAGAAAAAGAAGTTCTTCCTTTTCAACAGGCAGAAAACAGTGAGCATGAGTGTCATCAATTATTATTGTGTTTGGTGTACTGAGCAGTAAGAAACAAGGCTATAAATAGCCTCCTCATTGGTTTGGAAAGCAAATTAGGTGGGTTTTTCCCAGCAAGTCCTTGGGGTTTCTTACACACACTGTCTTACCTTCAGTTTGTTTGGCTTGATATTGTCAGTTTTGACAGGTAGGACACACACACACACACACACACACACACACACTTGCAAGCTCTATCTCAGGGGTAGGCAACCTTTCCCCTTTAAGGGCCGAGGGACTTCAGCTCCCAGAATCCCAGGAGCTATTGGCCAACATGGGACTATTGGCCAACATGGCTGAGGCTTCTGGGAGTTGAAGTCCCTCGGCCCTTAAAGGGGAAAGGTTGCCTACCCCGATCTAGCCCAACCCCCTGCCATGTAGGAATATACAATCAAAGCACTTCCGACAGGTGGCCATCCAGCCTCTGATTATAAACCTCCAAAGAAGGAGATTCCACCACATTTGGTGGCAGTGTATTCCTCTGTTAAACAGTTCTTAACCATCAGGAAATTCTTCCTAATGGAATCTGGTGGAATCTCTTTTCTTGTAGCTTGAATCCATTCATTGTTCCATGTCCTAGTCTCTGAAGCAGCAGAAAACAAGCTTGCTCCAGGCTCAGTATGACATCCCTTCAAATATTTAAACATGGCTATCATGTTCTCCAGGTTCAACATATCCAGCTCCCTAAGCCAATGGTTTCCAGACCTTTCACCATTTTGGATGCCTTCCTCTGGATGTGCTCCAGCCTGTCAATATCCCTCTTGTTCCTAGCAAAGCTGTACTAAGAAATTTAGTTTCCAGAGCAGAGCAGTAAATGACTCAACTTATGTTACAAAATGTCCCCTGCCTCCATCAATACTGGTTTATAATATCTAAGACCAACCATGTTAACTTTGGTGCTTGATGTGGAAAATCTCAGAAGCACATCTCCCTGGCAAGAAAAATACAATTATTGCTGTAAATGCATTATGTGAGGGGCTGGGGAGTTTTAACTGTTTTAAGATTCTTGCATTCTGACTAGTTTGCGTAGGTGGAGCCATATTATAAGAGTTCTAAAAGAATTGCATTTGCTTCATATTTGCTTCTGTGCTCAATCCAAAGCAACCATTCTGAAAGGCCCTGAATAGCTTAGGGCTAAAATATCTTTTTTAAAAAAAAGAAATTAAATGTTACCACAATAACAAGATTAATTAAAATATACAACCCAGAAAACTAACACATCATATATTGTTATGCCTCTGTCTAAAGTAATTGCTGAAGACAGTCACAGTTCAAAGATGGGTGACATTAGAGATCAAAATGAAGATGTTGGTTCATCGCTAGAAGAAGTCAGTGCATCATCCCAAAGATGTCTATGTACTGTTGTTGCTCTTCTCCCTTTATCAATAAGGCTAATAAATGGTAGCCAGTCCTTTTTTATTTTATTAAATTTTATTGATTAAAAAACATAAATACATAACATATAAACATTTTACAATCTTGCAATTTCTAATTGACAACAACTACCTACATACATGGACATCTCACTCCAAAAAATAAAGTATTAATTCATTCATTTCTATCAATAATCTAATAATGAGTTCTCCATTCATTCATGCTTACTAAACAATAGACTATAAAAATAGTAAAATAGACAAGACAAAACAGTTACAGTGGTATCCCATAACTAGCTTTATATCCGTTTCTGTCTTTTCTTATTATGGGTATTGTCAGTGATCTTATTTTTCGATAATCTTCTTTCTTCATGCACTTCCTTCCATGGTACTACCTTACTAATTCTTTTCTTCTTCTTTTTTTCTTCTTTCCTTTCTTTAAATTGCCCATTTTTCTTTATACTGCTAAATTAAATTAGGTTTATCTTAAATTGGTTAGTTAGATTAATTTCAGTCCTCTTTTTTTCTCCTAAGTTTTGAAGACAAGTCCACTCATCTTTATCTCTTTTCCTCATAAACTGACTGTTAGTCTATCCATATCTACGGCTTCTCGAAGTTTTAATAGCCATTCTTCTTCACTGGGAATATCATCTTTCTTCCAATATTGGGCGTAGAGTATTCTAGCCGATGTCACCATGTATAAGATTTTTTTCTTTTGATTTTTCTTAATTTTCATATCTGGCACATTTATCATGTTCAGTAAAAAGAGTTTGGGGTCTGAGTCTATTTTTATCTTGATCATTTCATTTATTCCCTTTGCTATTATTTTCGAATATCTTTTTGCGTCCTGGCATTCCTGCCATATATGTATAAAGTTTGCTTCTGGTTTTTGACACTTCCAGCATCTTGTATTACCAGCCTTATAGATCTGATTTAATTTGGTTGGTGTCAAATACCATTGATGAAACATCTTGAAGTAATTCTCTTTATAACTTTGGCAGAGAGTGAATTTATTTGTTATTTTCCAGGAATCTTCCCAT
This sequence comes from Phrynosoma blainvillii, assembly GCA_026167975.1. Lineage (NCBI taxonomy): Eukaryota > Metazoa > Chordata > Lepidosauria > Squamata > Phrynosomatidae > Phrynosoma > Phrynosoma blainvillii. The sequence continues at coordinate 18,484,946 of JANUYF010000004.1, read as the reverse complement.
TCTTCTAAATTAATAGGTTCCCCAATATCTCGTGCCCACTTTATCATTACCGTTTTAATAGTCTCATTTTCCAAATTTCTATTTATTAATGTTTTGTAGTATTTCGATATATGTTTATCTTGTTCCCGAAATATGATCTTATCTATTTCGTTCTCCTCTTTTTCGAATCCCATTAATTTTACTTCCTCTTTGAATTTTACTTTTAATTGATTATGTAAAAACCAATTTATGTTTATTTTTTCTTGCTGTATAACTTCCAAGCTTTAAATTGATAATTTTTTTTCGGTGTTTAGCTCTATTGTATCTTTATATACAATCCATTTTTCTCCCGTATTTCTTGTTCTCCTGTGAAGGGCTTCCTGTACTGATGTCCAGAGGGGTATTTTCAAGTAGTATTGTTTTTTGATCTTATTCCATACACTTAAAAGTGCTTTTCTGATTATATGGTGATTGAAATCTTTATTGACCATTACTTTATTATACTATAAGTATGCAGGGATACCATATCTTAGGTTGCTGCATTCTATTCCCAGTAATCTATCGTCCTCCAATCTTATCCAATCTTCTAGCCAAACAAGACAAGAGGCATAATAATATAACCTCAAATTTGACAATGCCATTCCTCCTTTGGTTTTTTCTTCTGTTAGAATTTTCCATTTTGTCCTTGGTTTTTTTCCTTCCCAAAGGAATTTAGACAGTTCTTTTTGCCAGATGTTAAAGCATTTCTCATTTGTTATAATTGGAAGGTTTTGAAATAGAAACATAAATCTGGGAAGGACATTCATTTTTATAACAGATATCCTCCTACCTGAGAAAGAAAGTTGTAATTTTGTCCATCTTCCTAGATCGTTTTTGATTTCTTTCCACATTTTTTCATAATTGTCTTGATAAAGAAGTACCGTATTTTTCGCCCTATAGGGCGCTCCGGCATATTGGGCGCACCCAATTTTTAAGGGGGAAAATCCAAGAAAAAAGGATTCCTCCCTTTAGCCGGAGTTGTTCAATGGGCTGGTGCTGGGATTGGAGACCGATCCCAGCACCAGCCCATTGAACTGAGGTCGCGGGGGGGGGGGGGGGGGAAGGAGGGCTTCTTCCCCCCCCCCCCCCCGCGACCTCAGTCTTTGAATGGGCTGGGGCCGGGAT